>CM026426.1:17258182-17858182 GCA_014871385.1 Ceratodon purpureus | reverse complement strand
ATTCCTATAATTTCATAATGTTTTTTTTGTTACCGGACGGCGGGCATAGCTCTCAGTAGTGAATAGTTATATTTAGACTCTATATTATGATGAGATGATGGAATCTCAATTTTTGTACATCGGTCAATATTTTGTTTATAAAGTTTACTTGCATTTGGTTCAAATCTGGTCTCTGTACTGAGATTGGTCTATTTCTACCCCTTGTATTCTTTGGAAAACGGATTGGCTACACACATCCAGCTAAGAGCCGATAGTCTCAATTCTAATTATGAAAATGATGTGATATGTGAATTGTAACCATTATGCTTTGTACGTTTTACTCTTAGAAATATTGGCAAGCGTATACTGAAGTTCTTTTCGTGAAGACGAAAGCGTAAGGGCCGCAAAACATGATTGCTCATAATCCCCGGTACAAACAAATAGCTTAAATATAAATATGCATCCCTCAAAAAAGATCATTCACGATATTCTTATTAATTTAGCAAAAAAAATATTTGAAAATTATTTTGCATACTTGTCTTGAAATTCATAATATTCAACTGGTCGTAGACTCGTAACCCATGTCAATGGTAAGTTGTCATTTAAAAAATAGTGATATTGATATTAATGTGCACTTAGAATACCGCCAGGAGAAGATTAAAAAGACAAATTCCTTTCAAATGTCAAGACGACTACAATATAGAAGACAACACAACTACACTCTATTCCACTAATTCTATCTATTCTGTTTGCAAAATGTGGCACGTGCCAATTTTCTTGAGTCCGTACATTTTAAACCTCCATCTACAAAACTGCAAACTACGTACATACTATGCTTGCATCTTTTACTTTCCGTTGCAAATTTGTAATATGCGATGTCCCCGTTAAAGACTCGGTACGCTCCGATGCTGTAGAAAGTACTACCATGCACCCCATTCTAATAGTCTCCCCTCCACCCTAATCCATTGTAGTCATATGGATGATAATAGTTCCCATCATTGAGGAGTTCGCTGGACCTCCCCGATCGTACGTTTCTTGTGGCCAGTGCCCTGCAGAATTTGTGGAGGCTCTCAAAAGTCTCTCTCTCTCCTCCATCAATCTTCGATTATCCCGTCTAAGGTGAAACGCATGATTCTCCATCTGTAGTACGTAATTTTGCCTTGTCCGCTCCAACTCTAATTCTTCCTCAAAATAGCTATCTCTTACAACTCGACCGGGAGGGTATCCAAAAGGAGGAGGTGGTACTCTGTCATCGGGATGAAGTACGTTGGGGTTGTCCCCGCTATTGTGATCAGTACCGTCGGTGTGATAACCTAGCGGTAGAGGAAATATTCCACGCCGAGTCTGCGAAGATGATCTGTAATCATCTTCTGCAAAAGGGGCAAATGGGGTAGCATGACCACCATATCCGCGGTATGGAGGGGGAGTTGCGTAATCATCACGTCCCAGTCTCTGCGTAACTTCTTCGCGATCTAGGGAATGACCGTGAGGTTCCTCTCTCGTAGGTGTTCAATGGCGCGGACTAGCACTCCTTGGAGGACTCGGTATTTCCGACCAGCCGTCGTCATAGTTACTAAAGTATCTTGATCCCGTTGCATAATCTGGCCAAGGTCGTCCCCCATACGGTCCATACGCACCATCCGCAAAGTCAAAGGGTAAATCAGCTCCTTCCGGTTCCCCGTGGCCATAGCCTCGTTCGTGGGGTCCCATGTCTTGACGATCTCGCGAACGGTGTCCCCCATGGGCAGAGGTTTGTCCATACTCCTCATGGTTGGTACGCGATGACTCTCTGCCACGATGCCCTCTGCGATTCCTAGGATTTTCGTTTAAGCGACGCCCTCGATAGTTGTCTTCATCATCATAGCTTAAACGACGTCTCTCCTGTTCCTCATCATTATATTCGATGGCTAGAGTTTGTATTCCTGCATCTTGTGCCCGTGGACTCCGACGGTTTGAAATATGTAGTGGGGGACAATCGCTACGTCCAACCCGGTCTGTTACAAGATCCATGCTGTCTCTGTTCATTCTATCTGTCCTCAGGCCCGAGACTGTGGTCCAGTCAACCCTCTTGTGTAAGACTATCTCCGCCCACACCATTGCCATATTCGAATACAACATGATATGGGGTCGGGAGTTCTGGATATTAGCTGCTCAAAACACCTCGTTAAATTAAAAAAACAAAAAAAAGACATTCAATTCTCTTGTAATAATGGAATTCATGGGAGGAATAAAACTCAAATCATTGTTTTCATAACCAATGGTCCAATTCTAATTTCTCATGCCTAGTTTAGAGTTATATGCAATATAAAAACTCTCCTTGCACTTTTCTGTCTTTTATTTTACACACTCCCATACCCTAATACTCTGTTAACATTAAAAAAAAAAAAAATACTAGCTCACATTATGAGATGAGAAAGGGATAAAAAACAAAACAAAACAAAAACACAAAACATTCAATCGTCACTGAATAATGCCAATTTGTGAACGACTAAAATTGAAATCATTGTTTTTATAAACAATTCTAGTTTCTCACGCCCAGAATTGAGTTGTAACTTATATGAAATAAAATAAATAAATTAGGTAAGACATTTACATTATATACTATAGGAATATATGTTTATTCATATACACTTTAACGTAAATATAAATATGGAATTGGATTCCAACTTGTATAGTATATACGTACAAAAGTAATCACTTACTAATGACACAATGAGAAAATTAAACAAACACGATAATTCATAGAGACACATAGACTATAGTGTACCAAGGAAAAATTAAAATGTCACGACGTGAAATACTTGGAGCTACAAGTACGGAAATAAAAGTATTACACGACAACGTATATTGATGGGACATAATTTTAGAAATAAATATATTATTGGGATACTAAAAATACTGATGAAAGATGTTTGGTGGGGTGGTATTGTTTCTAAATAGTAAGTAATTAAATTAATGAACAACACAAAGAATAAGAAGGTTGAGGACGGATATGAATATTAGAACTATAACGACGACGGGTGTAATATTAAGAAATAATGTATCGCTACACTTGGGGAAGACTGTGAAGTAGAAGTATATTCATAAGTAAACAAATGAGTGAATCATCGAAATAACAGACGAAAAAAATAGAGTTAGAGTGGGAAAGTATCGAAATTATAATTATTAAAAGAAATAGACTACGGCCATGATGTAGTGATACATGGAGAGTTCAAAACGTATATATGAAAGAGGGGTACAGTACTCAATAAAAACTAAAGCAGTAGGGTACATCTAGTAGAATATAATTCAAAACTAAAGCAGTAGGGTAGAATTAGTAAAATGGTGGAATAGTGGTCCAATTAGTAAAATATACTTTAACATGGGTCATGGAGGAAATAAATCGAAATACGAACGTTCGAAACGATATGACAGGAAGAAATTCAACAGTGACATTTATGGAGCTTCGAGAGTTGCCGTGGTAGATTAGACAAATCAGACGTTAAAAAAAGGGCATAAACTAGGGGGGAAAAAACATAGAGGAAAATAAAGAAGAAGTAAATGAAAACCATATTCGAGAGTGGAAATTGTATAGAGGGAGGAACGTTAAAAGTACATAAAGAGATGGTAACTCGAATTAAATTGAGAATATGAAGCCGTTTAATGAAAGTATAATAGAAGTATTTATGTATTTAAAAAAACAAAAATTCAAAGCGGAGAATAAGAAGACGGAGGACTATTAAGATTACAATTTCTGAAACGGGTTTAGATGAGTTCGATTTCTGCAAAGAACTTCTGGAGTGCGATGGTAGACAGCATGAAATACGTACGATAGAAATAACAGAAAGAATGATTCAAATAAATGACACATACATTAACTTGGGTGGAGTGTGCGGAATAATGACTTGTTAAAGAATTTAGATGCTTTGCATACCATGAAGTCTTTTAATTCATGTTAACATTAACTGCTGTTTTGATTTTAATTGGTGAAAGAAATTAACAGGTTTAGTTTAATATGTGGTCGGAAGATGTAGCCTTATATGTTTTTATCATTTGTATTTAAAAAAAGGGGGGGGGGGGGGGGGGGGGGGGGGGGGGTTTCCCGCGGCCGCGACGGCCTGGTTCCCGCGGTCGTGGGCCATCTCCACGGCCGTGGGCCGTCTCCGCGAGGGGCCGTCCGCGGGGACGGCCCTTCGAGTGGGGCCGTGGTCGAACGGCCGTCGCCTTGGAGACGGCCCCGATCCGACGGCCGCGGGCCGTCTCCAAGGCCGTCTCCGCGGCCGTCCCCGCGCGATCGGCCGCCATCGGACGGCGACGGCCGCGGAGACGGCCACGATCGGAGGGCCGCAAGCTGCCCCTTCGGGGGCCGTCTCTAAGGCCGTCCCCTCGGCGACGGCCGCCATTGGACGGCCGTCGCCGAGGAGATGGCCCGATCGGACGGCCACGGAGGCACGGGCCTCCGCGGCCGTCACCGTGGCCCCCGACCCGACGGCCCCCAACGGCCGTCGTCAGGTTCGGGACGACGGCCATTGGCCGCAGCCGTAGGATCGGGGGCCGACGGCCCTAGGCTCGGGGGGACGGCCGTAGGGTTGGGGGCCGTCGCCATATATGGCGACGGCCGTCCCCCACTTCCTCACTTCACTCTCCTCAATAGTCCCTCTCCTATTGCTACAGTTTCCCAATTCACTTGGGAGTTTGTTGGTACGTGGGGGTGAGGAGATGGGGGTCCATTTTTATTGTTGGGGGGGGGGGGGGGGGGGGGAGTTTTTGAATTTTCTGTATTCGTTATTTTGTAAACCGTCATTTATCAACTCCTTTTTTTCTTTAAAACAAAACCATTACGTTTTTGTTTAAAACGAGGTTACTATGGCGGATCCGCTACATGATGAGATTGGAGGAACCGGGAAGAAGAACAGGCCGAAGGGAACGTGCCACAACTTTTCTTGGGAGATCCTAGACAACAAAATCATTGTAGCAAAAGAAGGCTGGAAATCTGTAGGGGAGATTTTCTGGACTTTCAAGGAGTGCAAGAAGTATGTGAAGATGTATCACATTGACAAGTTGTGGCCCCGAGAAGAACACGATTTGAACACACGGACTTTTACTTGCAAGCCCTGGTCATGCATGGATGACCATTTCTTGCATCGGGCATATGAGGTCTGGACTACTATGTTTGGGCAACGTAAGCCCAGCAAAGGCCATTTCAATTATACCATTTGCAGTATGGTATATGCGGAGCTAATATTGAAGCGGAAGATTAGTTGGTGTACGTACCCCACTACGAAAGACAGGCCGTTGCAAATTGGATGGATGGTAAGAGACATTCCGGATTTATATCTGATCGATCCTTTGCAAGCGAAGAAGGTCGTAGCGAAGTTCCGAAAGCGGCAGTGGCCACATCTAAAGAGCTTTCCGAAGAATGAAGTAAAAAAATTACAGAATGAAACTCCGCATCGTCCAGAGGAAAAGAAGCCCGTTGCCATTGCCAATGTGATCGCTACGATGTTCCCCATTGCCACGGAAACTAATGTCCCTACTATTCCTAGAGCAGACCTGGGATTCACGGTGAAATCTTCCAACGATACAAAGGGCAAGGCAGCCGTAGATGAGGTGGAAGTTGAGGTGGACAATGACTGTTCAACACATCTTACGGCTGCGGAAGCTGGATGCTCCAACCCTCGTTCAGTGGATGATGGTCCAAGTTCCTTGGCAATAGTACAAGTGCGTACCGAAGAGGATAGCACAAAGGATGCAGTTCATTCCATTTTGGAGATTATGGAGCTGGTGAAGTTGATGCCAAACAACGAATCATTGAAGGAGTTACTAGATTTTAGCATCAAATTGACGGAGGTGTCCTCTGATGAACAGCGTCGGGGCTTAGAGAATACCACGGAGGGAGGCGATGCTGGAAAAACCACGGAGGAAGTGCAACAAATTCATAATGTGTTGAAGATTGCACACACCCTGAAAGAAGGGGCTTCCGTATTAGGCGCTATGGCACCAAATCTCATAAATATGGCTCATGCATTTGGAAGTATCACTCCGGGCATGATACAGGGTGCCCTCGGCTTTGAGACTTTGGCATCTTCCATTAAGCCACTTCTGGAAGACCGTGTGAAATTAGGCGAAGAGAACGTGGCCCTGAGTAAGGATTTAATGGAGGCAACGCAACTAATCAAGAGTTTGAAAAAAAGCTTGGA
The DNA here is from genome assembly GCA_014871385.1 of Ceratodon purpureus. NCBI lineage: Eukaryota > Viridiplantae > Streptophyta > Bryopsida > Pseudoditrichales > Ditrichaceae > Ceratodon > Ceratodon purpureus. The sequence goes on along the minus strand of CM026426.1, from coordinate 17,852,024 downwards.
CATAGTGAAGATGAATTGGAGTGCACAATTGAAAGAGTGCGACAAATACCACCCAATAGTTAAGGAGAAAATAAAAATAAAAGAAGTGAAGCCTGCGGTGAAGAAGGAAGTGGTGAAGGTGGAAGGAAAGGATCGTATCATTGAAGTACTGAGCGATGGTGAGGATTCCGATGACCTCGGCCTTTCCAAATTCTCAAATAAAAGTGGAGATGGGGCCACACAAGGGATGGCGTCTCAAAAGTCTAAAATGACATCTGGTCCAGTTCCATTGGACATTGGCTCTAGCCAAGCAACACCAGGACATGAGGATAGAGGAAAAGGGCCAATGGATGATTCAATAGAATTAGACATTCTTTTACGGGATTTGGAGGTGGCTAGAAGGGAAAGAGACGAGGCTCGTACGGAACTGGAAAAGCTGAAGACCACCATACAGATGGTAGATGATACACCATCTTCCATAAGGGCATTATCATGGCTTGGTTGGGTCCACAAACTACGAGATAAGGAGACGATAGTCTCTAGAGCACAACATGATATGAAGAAATGTGCAATTACTTCCATGGATGTCGAAGAAGCTATCTAATCATCTTTACAGAAGTATAACGAGGCAGCAGCCAAGGGCGGCGAGGATGCTACAAAAATCACGATATGGCGCGATGTAGGAGAAATGATGGAGCGCACATTACATAGTTCCAAAAATAAAGAAGGGGTCATTGACTGGGCGCTAGAGGTGGAGGAGGGGTGGATGCCGTACGATGTACTATCATCTCATTTGGATGAATCGAAACGTGTGGTTATCCATACCCGCAAACCGTCGGAGGAATATTCGAAGGAGACGTGTCCCATCTGTCAACAATATTTTGGGCCGGAAGGGGCCTTTGAGATGGGAAATTGTAATCACAAGTTCCACATAACCTGCATCGCGAAGGCTGCTTTAAACAACAAACAGTGTGTTATGTGCCGCTCCCCAATTAGTTCACGTTTTTACGAGATGCTGGGACTACAACACGTGATGCCGCCTGGGCATGAGTTTGATTGGTGGAATTTACCACTAGACCAACTACCTAAGAAAGAGCTGAATTATTATGATTGGGGCAAATCACTTGCTTGGAACCCGGAGACAATGACTCACCAACTATCTACGGCTGGCAATGCCGAATTGGACGATCTTTCATGGATGACACACGACTATGAGGTGGAGATGAGGGCACGTGAAATTCCAGATGCCAAGAAGCGAGAATTTTTTGTAGGAACTTTGGTGGACATTGGAGTATACATGGCAATCGCTTCTTCCGGTTTCCAAAACCGGAAGTTGTGGTAGATGCCGACGGTAAGAGAAGAGAAGTAAAACGGGACTATGGCCAACTTGATGAGTACAAGATGCATGACAGAACCCCGGTTGGGAGGGCACTTGTATTGGCCAAACTAGAAGAAGCCATTCAGCATCGTCGCACTTTTACAGAGGAATCCTTCAAATATTCGGACCTAGACTACTGGGTGATCATTAAGAAGTCTGACGATGCTCTTCAGAAAATAGTTTGCGACTGGAGAAGGGCACTTCGTGCGGAGGATAATTCCTCTTGTTGGTCACGCAATAGGATTGAGAAGATTGTGCAAGAAACAGTAGCCAAGATTGAGAAGGCAAAGGAGTTGTGGGACGGGAAGAATTCCAAGAAGCGCAATCGAGACAACCCTTATGAAGATGACCCCGAATAGGGGGAAGATAATCGTCGTTCTTTGGAACGCGTGGAAGAAGAATATCGATCGGGGGGCACGATTACACATCCAAGCCAGCGACGCCAAACTCGGAGGTCAAATGCAAACAATGGACGTTGAGTACAGTATTTACGTTGGACATGGTACCCGCATTACTTCGGTTAATGTGACAATACACTGGGTGATAGTCGTATTTAGAGCAGTATATATATATATATATTGGTTGCGGAGCCGGGTGTATGGACTTTACACTACTTCTATATGTACTTGCAAAAATTACCTCTGGTTTTAATACAATTTCATTTATGTTTTCTCGGAGTTGCATTTGTGTTGAAATGATTGTTAGTACTTAGATGCATCGAACTTCATATGTAGATTTTCTACATTCAATACAAGAAAGAAATTGCGAGAAGTACAGTCAAAGTAAACATAAGTACACAACGTGGAGGACAATATTGAGGGAGCAAGCACCACCGCTTAAAAGTTAAATGTATATGATATGATAATGGTTTCTAGAAATGGACATTCATAAAAGAGTGGCATTCTAGGGTGCTGCACTGGAAATGCTGCCTTCTAACTATCGTGCGCAATCAGGCCACATAATCGCTGTCGTCCTTCACTTCGGCCCCACTAGGACCGGAAGAATCGTATTTGTCATCGCCATCGCTCTCGCGTACCTTCTTCACCCTCGCCTTAGTATTCTTCTTTGACTCGAATGGGTTCATGAATTTCTTTGGGCCATTCGGATCATCCAAAGGAGTTTTTGGCTTCCTAGGATTGAAAGCCATCACCTTCTTAGTCTTGTCTACAGCCTTTTGCTTGGACATGGCTCTAGCTGGGGGTTTCTCAGGAAATATGTCCGGTTTTCCCAAAGCCAACTTCGGCCCAAAGAGATGCCCAATTGGAAGTCCATCATCAGTAGAGAGGATGCCCGGGTCCGCTTGTCGGGTTCGGACCAATCTCTTCCTACATTTCTCCGCTACTTCAGCAGCCTTAGCATCTGCCTTCATTTTTTTAGACAACTCAACCAACCTCGTGGACGATTCAAACCCACCAACTTGGACCCTAGTCTTTGCAGTTCCAAACAATGTCCGAGATGCACCCGATACGGGTACGGGCACATCCTCCTTTGTAGTGGGTGGAACCATTTCGTCCTTCAGGCGGTTGAAGTTTGGAGAAACAACCTTAGAAGTATCAAGGGTGGGGTCTTCTTCTTTCTTTGGTACGACCAAATCCACGGTAGTATGAGAAGATCCTCCCCGCAGAATCTTATCACTGTTTAATAAACCGTCTCCATTCAGTAAAAGGGGCAAGATGAATCGTATCCTCCTCGTTGGTACCTTGTTCTTCGACATCATCATACTCGAAAGCAGGCTCCATCCGCGCAGGAGAACAACGGGATCTTCCTTTCGGTGAAACCTCGAGGTCGTCGACTGGGTTGTCAATGGGGGGGTCAATTGATAGATTGTCGAAGGGTACATCAACATCAGACTCACTAGAGTAGTCAACGTCCTCGGTTTCCACAGCCTTCGGATCCTCCTTCCCCTCCAACTCCCCATAGAACCTCCCTAAGGCACTCAACTTGGACTGGGAAATTTTCTTGGAATTTGTATACACAAACACGAGGTCATTAGCCCTTTCCGGAAGTAAACGGTTTTGCTTCCTGTCGTGGACAAAGGAGTAGCTACTCCAATTCCGCTCGCATGAAGAAGAAGACAGGGGCTGAGCTTAAATCCTTTTTGCAATTGGGGAAATGAATTTACCAGCGGATCCGTATATATCCCACCAACCAGAAGGCGGCAATTGTGACTTAGAGGAGTCACGTACGTCACGAAACGGAGGATAAGCTTCACGAAATGCAAAGAACTCTTCTATGACCACTTCCTTCAGTGTCGGAGGAGCCATCGACAACAAGACCTCCTTCGCCGATGCCATCGCATTAGTATCATTGTGAAGGTCCTCATCGTCAATAAGATAAGGGTTTAGAAGCGCAGCAGCACACTGTAAGGGTGATTTAATCATGGCTTTACGCTCGTAAAATGAGTCCTCGCAGAAATCAGCATTGTCAGAGTCTAGTTTGAAGCGCTCATGGCGTAAAGAGAGAACATGCTTCTCAAGGTTGCGGAGAACGACGTAGGCTTTACCCAATGCCGATTCCTTCGCATCAAACTCTCGTAGGGCATATACAACGGGACTCGTCATCCACTTGAAGTTTGCACATTGCTCCCAGAAAACGTCATCCAAGACAACGTTCTTAACATCGCGTGAGATCTTCGCTTTGTCACGGGCAGATAAGGTCTTCTTCGTTTCGTAGTTTCTCCAGTCAGGATCCACAACGCCCTGCTCCTATGCTCCTCGAACCTTCAATAGACGCGAAATCATAATGTAGTGCAATGCAAACCTAGTCTGACCAGGCATCAGCAACCTAAGTTTTGCCTCCTGCTTTCGAAATACCGAGAGTGGCATTTGCCTTATCTTTATGAACTTAACCAAGTTCTTAGCCCGATCTAGGAGCTCCTTCACCCACTTCATCTTTTCCAGTCCTCCAACAAAAGGTCCATCGCATGGGCAGCACATCCTTGGACAAATATGGATGGATAGAGTGCTTGGACCAACTTTCCGGCATTAAGCATCACCGGAGCATTATCGTAGCATACTTGAATGATGTTCTGTTCTCCAACTTGTTGGATAAAATTCTTAATGACGGTCGCTACGAAAACGGCATCCTTCTCTTTCCCACTCGTGTCAACGGCTCCCAAGAATAACTCACCAGCAGGAGATTCCAGCATTGCGTTTATTAGAGGGCGGCTGCTTACAGAAGTCCATCCATCGAGGGCCAACGTTCCCCCGTACTTCCTAACACTGGAAAAAATCCTATCATTCAAGGAAGTCTCCAAATCAGTCCTTGCTTGGGCTAGTAAATTTGTTCGGAGATGGTGGAAAGATGGAGGTGTGTATGATCTCTTCATGTTGGACGTCTTCAACACCGCGTCCTTGAAAGAGGCACTCCGAGCCACGTTAAACGAGATACTGTTCTCATAAAAACATGTGGCCCATGCTTTGTCGCATTCCCGCCTCTGAGTCTCTTCGAAGCCCTCTTGAAGGGTAGATTGCCTCTTTGCCTTCAAAGGAGGAAACTGTCCACTACCTTCCCCCGGAAGAGTGGAGATGGAAGGTACACCCTCACCAAATAAAACGGGTTCATTCTTCGGAGTAGAAACCCGGGATCCAGCGCATGAGTCCACATCCATGGGAGTGTTCACTCTCAGGGATATATTGGCACGAGTCACGGGGGAAGTACTCTGCTCCGACATGAATATTCTGGAGTCGTTGGGGAATTTGCCACCGCAATTCTTGAACAAGGATTGTATAGCGGGTGACAAATTAGTGCAACGACCTACTCCACTAGTCCGTACCCCTAGAACTTTGTCATAGCCCAAATGACTGAGCATCCGCTCAATCCTCTTTGCGAAAGTGTTCTTGCATAGCATACATTGAACCATCTCAGTCTTCTTCTTCTCCGCATCGATCATATGGACTTCGGTATACCATGGTGAGTAACTTCTAGACGCCATTGGTGCACTTGATAGATCGCCCAGAAAAACTTCAAAAAATCGGGGTACCACGTCCTCAAGAGAACTAGAGCCTCCAAAGAAGCTCCAATTCAACACACTTCTGAACGCCGTCGTTCACCATGCAACAGATACACACGTATATTAGTGCAACTAGTAGCACATGGAGTACAATTCAGAAGTGTAATGCCAACTTCCAGAAGGGGTCTTTTATACTCATCCCATGAAATGCCAAGGGGTAAGCCCTAAAAATCAAGGGAGGACGGCCGTCGAGGCCGTAAGTCAAGTGGGGGGCCGTCGGATCATGGGTTGTCACGGCCGTCGAAGGGGCCGTCGCCGGGGACGGCCCCCCCACCACGGCCGTCGAAGGGGCCGTCGCCGGGGACGGCCCCTTCCCTACGCGGCCGACGCCCCCCCCCCCCCCCCCCCCCCCCCCCCCTCCGCGGCGACGGCCTCACCCTCCCCCGCAACCCCTCCCCCGCGTTCAAGGTGTGGTTTCACCTTGGGGTGAAACCTGTGCGGGTGATTTTTTTTTTCTAAGTCAGAGGACGTCCTGTGGCGCTGGCGGACGTCCGCGGACGTCCCCACGTCCCGAGCGTACCGGACGACCGTGACAACCGTGGTGCCCAGTCAAATATTTTTGATTATGTTTATTTGAATATGCTTGATACATAGAGACCAGAAAGGCTCCATTTGCTATGCAAATTGTCACCATGCTAGGCATTTAATCACCCTAGCATGCCCGCAATGTCTATGCTTACCATGCTTTCGATTACCCTTCTATTATGCCCTTGTCTAATATGCTACGCATAACATGCTGTAATGGAATCGGGTTACAGTGCTCATGAAACTGGTGATGGAATTCTTGCAGATATATCAAGTATGAGCTCTTGGCCAAGCAGGCAATCAAAAAGAGAATCTCCCAATTTTTCTTACCGCATGGGTCGACAGATCGAATGAAACATGCATGTTCTCAGCTTCACAGCAGCGGGCATGGACAACTTCTCATCTTACCCCCGGAGCATGGTACTTGGACTATGTGCCAAGTTTTACTCCATCCTTCAAAATCGAGCTCTGGAAGTCGAGGGATGCCGTCGGGGAGTCTGGTATTGAAATGGTCGATCTTCAAGGGATAGAGGATGAAACTGAGCGGGCCAAGGCTCTTAAGAGAAGGATTGAGGAGGACCAAAAGAAGAACCAGAAAGTAAGAGAAGCCGAAGAGAGGGCGGAGCAGAAGGAGCAGGAGAAGGAGCTGAAAGCAAAGGGAAAGTCGGGCACAAAGGGCAAGAAGAAACTCAACACCCCTGGTCAGGATGATAAGAATAGTCCTTCTAGCAATTCCGGCCAGAAAGAGAAAAACAACTCTAGGGGTACAAAAAGAGGATCTTCCTATGATCAGCTCAATCAACTCCTGGAATTCAACGATGCTAGGGAGTGTGGCCAGAATTCCGAGTTAATCCTGTACTCATCCCTCATAGATGTCCTCGCAGTCAGTGGTAATGAATTCACTCCCATATACCTGGAGATCAAGCGTACCGTGCTTAAGGTAATCCAGATCACATGCATTTCAAACTTGTTATAGTTTTCAAATGAATTTGCTCATGCCATGATGCCATGGGCATCCCAAGATGTGCCATGATGCCATGGTCGTGGCGGGTAAGGGCCTCTGCACCAGCTTGCTATTGAATTGCCCACCAGCTTCCTCTTGACCAGCATGTTCAAATGATATTCGTTTGTCAGGTTTTGTGCTTTCTCTCCTGGTTTTCGTTCTTAATTTTATCCCTGTAACCTGGTGGCCCGGCCCGAGCAGAGTTTAGAGCAATGACACCGCAGGCAATCTGAGTTGGCCTTTTGAAGTGATGCGGGTATTTGCAGCTCGGTTTATTTAGAATCATGCTCGTAACAACCTCACGATGTTTTGACTTATTACCATACCACTGACTTCTCTTGAAATTGAATACCTGTACAAATCACCAATGGGAGAAGCCTCTTCATGAGTGGGAAACAGGTCAAACATCACTTTGTCGACCTTATTATTGCAGATCTACCTGAGGGCCTTCTTGTCCCTGGCGTTTCAGACCCACCTACATCCATCCCTGCTTGGAACGAAGACTCTACTGATTTCTGGCAGAACACCTTTGATTTTGCCGAGAACCACCTGCACGATGATGGAGCCATGATTCTTTTTCATCCGTATCATGCAGCAAGAAAATCAAATATCTTAGGTTACTGCGATGCATTCAATTTCAGAGTTTGCAAGGAATGGTGGGCAATGAACCGACTCCACCTGACATCACCCTTCGATCCGTCAGTTACTGTAAGTTTCAATGCAATATATTAATCCCCTCATTTTATTGGACTATCATCTGGACCTCTTAGTGATTGTCAGGAATCGCCTTTGTGACTTTCTGATAACCATTGAAAATTAAGTCTCAATTTACCTCAAATCTAATGAGTTGGCTTTTGTTACCAGTACTTCAGTTCTGTAATCCCAATCCCCTTCTTGCCATAGAGAAAGTGTACGTCCTTGGCATGGTATGACCAGGAATTTAAAACTTGCATTCGTGGGGTGCCCACGGCCTAGGCATGATATGGACTCTGAATTTGTTACTGCATTTTTCCTTGAGGTTATGGCCCATGCATTGCATCTGCAGCGACTTGGTATGGACTGCGATTTGGAATTTGAGTTCGTGGAGTAGTCATGTCTGCTTTGGTCTGTCCCCGCGTAGAGTTCTAACATTGCAGCCTGGAACTCATGTGGCACTAACTTCCTTGCTATTCGTTCCTGGATTATAGACACTTCGGTTTGGAATTACACTGCTGGTGAAGACCGGACCTCCTGCTTCAAAGTTTGCTTTTCGGCCTGTTCCTAAGCTGCTGAACCGTCACGGTGTAGACGTGGGTCGTGACGATTGCTTGCAGAATCTAGTTCTGCCAGAGAACCAGATGTGCAATGGTCCGAAGCCATGGAGAGGCCCCCGCGAAAAATCCGTGGTTCTAATGGAAATGTTGATCGAAGCATGCTCCGATCCTGGGAATGTTGTGTTTGACTGCAAAGCAGCAAGTGGTATGTTTTTGGTTTGCCTAAAATTAATGTTTTACCTTCTGCCTGAGAACTTTGCCTATTGTTTAATGTTTTTGAGTAGCACTAATAAAGTAAAGTGGATTGTACTTCAGGTCCGTCAATCTATGCTTGCCGCGACGTTGACCGCCACATCGTGGCCTTGGAGGCTGATGCAGACATTTTCAAGGCTTTGTTGCAGCCGTTAATTCGGACTTCCACAGTTCCTCAAGCCACAAGTACTGAGCATGTCATCCTTGATGATCCTGAGGGTGAAGTTCCCGTTGCTAACATCCTTAAGAGATCTCGATTCCAGAAGTGAGTTTAGATACTTTTTCTCTAGTGTTGCGTTTTATGTACTCGCATTGAATGTGGAGTGGATTTATAAACAATGTGCCATTTACATTTGCAGATGCGATAATATGGGCTATCCGTGCATCGTCCTTTCTTTTCTGATCCTAATTTCTACCCTAGCCCTCCACCATCATGGCATCTTCCATCTTATGCAAACAATGCTGCTATCGAACTGGCTCATGGTTCTTATCGTTACTATAGATCTGAAAATGCACCAAATAGATCATTGGAGTTTGTTGATATTGAAGCAGATGAGTCAGAGGAGGCAGAAGACGAAGAAGAGCCATCCATTATCACTTTATCGTCCTCTGAAGACGAAGAAGACTGCGAAGAAGAGCGCCGTATCGTACGCTCTTTGAGTACATTGGAGGATATTTTGGATATGTCAGTTAGAGGCGGTAGCAAGTAGATAGGAAACTTTTATGTACCTTTCTACTTTATTAACATCTCCTTCCGTTTTTGTTGTTCATTTTAGTCGCTTCAAAGTGTCTGAATTTCAACCCGTCACCTCTCAGCATTCGTCACGCAACTTTGTGAATGTTATGATAATGTCATCATTTTTTTTTTCTTTTCCCATCTCCTTTTATATTTCCCATTTATCCCTTGATAGGCACCTTTCTTCTCTATTAACACCGCCTTTATTTTTATTTTTATTTTTTCTCCTTATTATCCATCTTATATTCTCATTTATCCCTTCCACTCCCAAGCTCACCCTAGAACCCGTTATGATTTCGTTTTTGTATTCCACTTCCCCTTTTTATTTTCCATTTATCCCTTTTATTGGCACCTTTCTTCTTTATTAGCGCCTCCATTTTTATTTTTTTTTATTTTTTTTTCATTCCATTTTATATTCTCATTTATCCCTTCCACTCCCAAGTTCATCCTCACTCCCATCCTTGTTTTCATTTTGTTTTTCTTTTTCCCGTTTCCTTTTCCCTTTTTCCATTCATCCCTTCCATCGGCACCTTTCTTCTTTATTAACACTATTTTTTTTTGTTTTTTTTTTTTTTTTTTGCCTTTTTCATCCATCTTATATTCTCATTTATCCCTTCGACACCCAAGCTCACCCTCATTCCCATCCCCGTTATGTTTTTGTTATTGTTTTCCACTTTCCTTTTTTATTTTCCATTTATCCCTTCCATTGGCACCGTTCTTCTTTATTAACACCCTCTTTGTTTTTTTCTTTTTTTTTCATTCCATCTCATATTCTCATTTATCCCTTCCGCTCCCAAGCTCACCCTCATTCCCATCCTCGTTTTTATTTTATTTTTCTTTTCCCATTCCCTTTTTTTGATTCTGCACTCCATCGTATATTTTCACTTATCCTTCGTTTGCCGCTTTCCACCCTCTTTATCCAATAGTCCGATTAATACGAAGAAAGTAAAGTCAGTTTCTCAGTGTCAGAGCAGTGATTTCTAGATTCCATGCTGCGCCTATAAAGTCTGCTCGGGGCCTTGCAATAAGTTCCAGGTCATGCCTATCCACTCTCATTCTATAAATTCGTGGCCTTAAGAACATTGCTCCACATCGGATAGACTTGAGAGAAGCAGCTCATGAGAACACGCTCGACAAGAGTGGAACTATAAGCTCCAAAATAACATACTTAACGCCTTTGAGCGGATTATTACATCAAATTCCGCCCTTTTTTTCCCTCTCTCTCTTTTAATGAAATAATAAGCACAAGAGAAAGACTTCTAAGTACAGCGTTTTTAGTGTTCAAATGTGGACTCTGATATTCATAACTGAAGAGGACCCATATTACATTCAAGTGGATTAACAATCTTGATATACAGTCAAAGGCCGCCACCCATTTACAGAGGCCACACTCATCTAGTCGGGATTCTTCTCAAACCCTTAACAACAATGATTATCATCCCAAAAAAACAAAACATACCTCCTTATAAGTAGAGGTACTCTACTACCGGCACTTATGACCGAAGCCTGCATTTAAAGTCAACATATGAATAAGCAGCTAACAGCTCCGCGTGTCTACATATGGTGCGTGAAGCTCCTTATGGTAAAGGAAGCTAACTCTGCACTACGAGATACACTCTTCAGCGTCTTGGAGAACCCCACTAGTTTCCTATTTCTTAATGTAATCAGTCCATCGGGGGACACTCCATCCAACTCTTGTCTATATCAAACCAGCAAGTCTCGCCATCCGAAATGATCACTTCGGGCAGCTAAAGAACTGGATTCACAACGGCGGTGGAGGGCAACGGATACGGGATAAGGGATGCCTCCATGATTTGGACAAGCTCAATGGTACAGAGCACTGTCCAGTGCCATTCCCCAGAGCCAACATGGAGGCGTCCGATGTGCCTATACGGCGGCAGGTCCATGCCTTGAAGCCTGGCGCGCTCCACCTCCACCAGCCATGGCCGCAGCTCCTCATAACTCGCCGATGCCTTTGGGGCTAGACCCACACTCGCTCTCGTCTTCTTCGACATCGCATTTCGCACCTTTGGCATCGCACCCCTGAAGGGTTTGTTGTTCCTGAACCTTTCAAGCTAGACTAGAGATTTCCTTCCCCACGTCGTTCTGCACCTCTACATGCAACAGAGAATGGCGGTACTTAACCCTAAACCCTAAAACGCCACCTCAAAGCGAGCTCAAAATCCTGGATTCGCCACTTCAAAAGGATGTCACCTGCTGCAGAGTGCTAGGAATCTCTTAGATGTATGATAGAGTTGAAGTGAATTAGGTACGTGGGAAGCACCGTCACTGCGATCTCAACGCCCGTGAGAAAAATTTCGTCCGCACAGTTATTACATTGTAGGAATTCGGCATCTATACCCCACACTTGCAGTACACACCTAGGTTTAATGTACTAGTTGCTGAGTTCCAATCCTTATCTTATTCAGCACAGAATCCATTCTTTGTACACTCTTTTCAACTTACACAACCTTGCATTGGAATTTTACTCTATGCTTGTCATTTATTTCTTCCATGCTAAGTCTTTTTTTCTACTTCTCTTTTCTTGTTTTTGTAAATGTTATAAAACTTATTTCATTGTTTTTTTAATAGTTTTTCTCTTTCACATACAGATCATATATTCTCTCATAATGCACATTACATATACATCACATACACATCACATACACATCACATTCAGATCACATACACATCACATACACATCACATACACATCACATACACATCACATACACATCACATTCAGATCACATACACATCACATTCAGATCACATACACATCACATTCAGATCACATACACATCACGTACACATTGCATACACATCACGTACACATCGCATATACATCCCATACACATCACCCATACATCCCATACACATCACTCATACATCCCATACACATCATCCATACATCCCATACTAATCAAGGTCGATAAGATAAGCCGGTCAGCAATTCACCAAGTTTATCCCATAATCTTTGGTGGCATCGGATATAACTTGAATATAATCCTGTACATGTGAGCTAATTAACGTCAATTGGGCAGTGGCTTCGATGTGTTATACTTCTCGAGAGAAAGCAATGGACGTCGTACCTCGCAAAGGATAATCGCTGGGGCCATTCCCAAACTGACATAAACAAATTCAAATCGGATGAAAGAAAAATGTAATAAAAGAAAAAATCTGCAGTTGCTCCGCAGTCTTTTTATACGCCAATTTACCCTTTATCTCTCTTACTTGGCTATACTTTATCTTGATAGTAGACTTAGGGACTAAATAAAGAATAGTGTTTTATTCTTAGAAAATTTCTATGAAATCTAGTAGTCTTTATTATCCTAAACCGTATCCACCCCAAGATAAACTTAATCCATTCACTTCTCCTGAGCTTAGTACGTGGAAAGATGAAAATTCAAAATACTAACACCCGTAGCCTTCAATGATGGCTGTAAATCACATCTAAAGACAGATATAGGTATGCACGGAAATAGGCACGCACAGTCATAGGTGTTATTAAGTTCATACTTTTCAAAAAAAAATTAATGTGAAAACCAACATGCTGCAGTTGTAGACTACGAGAAACTTCACCAAAAACATCAAAATTTCTGCAAAGTTACCGCTCACCGCTCTTCGCTCTCCGCTCACCGCTCGCAGTATAGCATTTCCCCACCTGTTATCCCTCGGCGCTCCACCAGGAGCACCAAACTGCCTAGGCACTTCAAGGATTTCTATCCCACCAAACACCTAGACTCTTTCATAGGCATAATTGAGGAAGGTGGTGAAAACCTCACCTTTAATTAGGCACGGCATGATCCCAGGTGGGTAAAAGCCATGGCATCCGAGTATTCTTTCATTCTAGAAAATAGTACGTGGCAGCTTGTACCGCTTCCAGCAGGTATTTGACCTATCTCCGCAAGATGGATATATAAGATTAAACCGGGTGTCAACGGAGAGTCACCACGGTATAAAGCCAGAATTGTAGCGTGAGGATTTGAGCAGGAGCATGGCGTCAACTTTCAGGAAACATTTGCACCTACAGTACGATGGGAATCTATTCGCATGATCACCGGCCTTGCAGCACACAACGGATGGCCGATATATCACTTAGATGTGACCACGGCATTTTTGAACGGATTCATCGAAGACAATATCTTCATGATTCAACCGCCTGGATGCGTAGTGACCGAATCCGAACATCTGGTGTGCAAGCTTCGTCGCTCCTTGTAGGGCCTAAAGCAAAGCCCTCGGGCTTGGTACTCACGGTTTGATAACGACCTCAGACGCCGAGGTATGATCAAGACAAAGGCTGATTCAAATGTTTACTATCTCCACCTTGGCTCTAGTATATCGTTCTTTTGGCCCTCTATGTTGGTGACCTGCTCATTAAGGGATCTGATGATAGGCGCATCGCAACACTAAAGCAGGAGCTGAACAGTGAGTACAAGATGACAGACCTCGGTCTCATGCAGAAATTTCTAGGCGTCCAGCTTTTGCAGACACAGCGAGGAACTTTTTTGCACCAAACCAGCTATGCTATGTCTATCCTGGACGAATACAAATCGTCATCTCATCCTTCACACATTCCCCTCTCTGACTCGGTCAAGCTTCGCAAGGAAACTGCAACGCCACCTGCAGATGAGCGTTATTATCAGGGCTTGGTTGGCAAGTTACATTACTTGACCAAAACCCGCCTTGAAATAGGATTCGCCACCTCTCTGTCGAGCAGATTTATGCATAGACCACAACAACTGCATCTTGACAGCGCCCTGGGCATTGTAAGTTACATCCGCAAATATCCATCCCTAGGCCTTTGGTTTCCAAAGGAAGAGAACAATGGGCTGGTTGGTTTTTCGGATGCAGACTTTAATGCAGACCCCGATGATTGAATTTCAACCAGTGCATACATCTTCAAACTGGGTCAGACACCTATCTCATGGAGCTCTAAAAAACAGGAATCTACTTCGAGATCATCATGTGAATCAGAATATAGGGCTCTAGCCAAATGCTCATGCGAAGCAGTCTGGCTCAAACGGCTTATCATGAGCTAGGATTTGGAAGTGAGGACCCAATTCAACTTTGGTGTGACAACCAGAGTGCTATTAAGGTGGCCAAGAACCCGATATTCCATGACAGAACGAAACATTTTGAGACTGACTGGCACTTTACAAGGCAGAAGATTGAAGACAAACTTATCAAGGTCAACTTTATTCCAACTGCTGAGCAACGGGCAGACATTCTTACTAAGGCCCTAAACCGCACGAAGTTTGAAGAATGTAGAGCAAAACTTAGCATGAGAACCCTAGAAGAAGTACAGACCTTTGGGAGAATTAACGTGCAGCTACTCAAAAACTAAGCTCGCAAGTAGTTCTCTATCTCGTACAAGGTCTTGAAACTCTTAAATTCTGCACTGCTATATCCCTTCACTAATTGTTCACACTCCGACCAGGAACGGTAGATCCCTGGGCGGTACCCTCTTCGGACATCATAATATTTCTTCTTTCCTTCAGATGCTACTCTTTGACTGATCATCAAAGGCTGGTGATCAAGTCTAAGAGAGGGACTCTCCTCTCGGTTGACTGCTCCAACTGGTAAAACAATACTCTCTTCCACCTCCATCTCCGGACCAAAGATCCGTTGCTCAAGGAACAACAGGAGTCTCTTGGAACCTTGATGTAGGAACAACAAGAACGCCCAAACTGACACCATCAAAATCTGCACCTGCTTTTCAATAGAAAATTAGTATTAGCCTTAGTCTTTAGATTTGCAGTGAAATTCAACTAGATAGGTCCTTACCAGTGATAGCTCTCGTATCCGTCGCAGCGTATCCATCATCTTGTTGCAAGCCTCTAGTTAACGAGTTCTGTGAGCAAGAGGGGGTGTTGGCAGTTTATGCTCACTCCACTTTTAGGTTTTCATCTACTACTACGTTCATTGGTCCTCACAGTTGTGGACTCTGTCCCTGACTCACTCTCAAGGTACTTAATGTAGTGCGTCCCCTTTCTCTAATGAACTACACAATGTTCCCTTCGGCATTACACCCAGCGTCTTACATATCTTTCCCGACACAACAATTCTTGTCTTAGAGCAGAAACAACAGAACTCGACCTACCCCAATTGTCACAAAACATCGTCATGGAATTCAAACTGGGAATCAATGATATGGAGTAGAAACCTTGGGCTCGAAAAAGACAACTGGATTGGGGTCGCGAATCGAAGCAAGAAGGAGACCTTTCGCTTGTGCAGGGCTCCTAGGAATAACCACCTGAATATCCAACAAACTAAACCATCAGCGATCACCATGTTCTCGTAGGACACTGTTTGACATGGCAACAAGTAACTTCAGCAAGACATGAAGGTAAAGAGCTACGGACCTTGATACTAGGAACATGGCAGAAGAAAGCTTCAGGAGAGTGCGAGTGGTAGTGCCCTCCATATCCCACAACTTCGTAAGGAGCCCTCATAGTCAGCCCTGCACATGACACAAGGTTCTTAACTTCATAAGAATCCTAGAATAGTTGATAAGTTGGGTGATTGAACAAATTTAGGGTTACAAAAAAATTGCTAAACAATGTTTACAGAACATTTAAACCGAACCACATTACAAATCGAAAGAAAAAAAACACAAGCGCTCAAAAAATAAACAAGTATCTCACCACTAGAAGCACCGCTGGGCACTGCAGCACCGTACCATGATCCACCTGAAGCACCTGAAGTAGACAATGAGGCACAATGAAGTAGACAATGAGGCACAATGAGGGATGGAGGCATGTTTATACTTCTATCAAACGCCAAAATGGGATGATTGAAAAAATGGGATCTGCAAAAAAAATGGATCTCCCTCTCTAGGGTTAGGTGATACCGTTGAAATCATTGTGCTCTTCTGGTTACGCCATCGCCTGCCCTGGTTTTCTCACCTCCCGTTATCTCTGCTGATTTTTAACGATTTTTAACCACAATCCTTCGACTGTCCAATGCGGTGATTTCACGCATCCTCGGGTGTTTTATTTATTGACCACTTATCAACGTGCCTTGGACGTTTCCCTGAGCATCAATTTGCACACCCTCGGCGACTTGGGTGACAACCGTGGTTTTCACTTGGGTGATACAGCTCTGCTCCATCCACTCCGTTTATCCACGCTGCTAATCATCTACTTACATTCCTCAAAGCGAAAGCCCCTTGTCCCTGAGACTAATAAAAACCGATTGCAATTCGCTGGCCGAAATCTTACCTCTTATCGGATCATGCACAAGCCACGCCACCGCATTGACCGACGACACCGCGCACATTTGATGAAAATCAATAAATTCCGCCACACTTATAAACCCATCATCATCAATCTAGATCAATCTGCTTCATCAGCTCCTACACCTCCTCGTCCGAAATCTCACCCCCAAGCGACATCAACACCATACTCAACTCTCTTTCTGGGGTTTCCTGTGTCTGGGATTTCCGTTTCTAGATTTTTCCATTCCGCATTCACATTCTGGATTTTTCCTATTTCTGGGTTTTCTCCCCTGCAGGTAAGTGTGAACGCAAAAGGAGATAGGTCATTGGACTTTTTGCGAAATCGTTGCGGGCCTCAATACAAAGCCTCTGTCTAGGACAGAGCCAATAAAATCTTCATTCCCTTCTACAAGGTTGTGTACATTATTCCCCATGTCTAGGACCTTAAGGCACCCCTATACACAGTATGTTGTGTACTTTTGCAATGTTGCTTGTTCACTGCAATATGCATTCTTTGCTCCATATAAGTGAGTCGCATGATGTTCCATATTCGATGAATTAGGGTTGCTACATCTTGTTGTTCGGAAATGTCTCTATTCGCTAGGGTTTTAACGAACTCCATAAGCACAATAAAGTGGACCACAAAAGTGCTTAGCTATTTGCCAATTTCAGCCATTTTGCAAAAATTGCACAAAAGTGATGGAAAGATGTAATTGAAGTCAAATTTTTTTGCTAATATGGATTCTCAATCTGTTTTTCTACAACTTGGAAAAGTTTCATGGAAAGTAGACACTTTAAAGTTATTGTATGAAGGCTTTATATCCAAGCAAAGTGAATGCAGTCATTTGAAAAAGTGACAATAAGAGAATCAAAAACCATCAAAAAGTCACTTTTAATTAAGTGGTGCCCTCTGTATGTTTAAGAGGTAGTCTAAAATAGTCAATTCATATACTCATTAATTGGTTTAGGGTTCCAAAAGTACCGCAAGGATTTTTTTGAGAGGGTCACTTCCGCGGTACTTTTTGTGCTTTTTTTTTCATCAAACATTGTTTTTTAAGTTGAAAAAAACATCATCTAAAGACAATAGAGGGCACCAAATAAAGAAATCAAGAGTTTGGAAAAGTTCATTTTCATTATTTAAAACTAGTGGTCAAATTTAGTTTTAATTAAGGATGTTCTCTCATTGTAGATGCACGTAAGATACCTTCTGACACCCTTGAAAGTGATCAAAATGCTCAAAAACTACACCAAAATGCTCAAAATCAGCTTTGAGCTTTAAAAAACAGCACACTTCATATTCACTTCTTACTGATCATATTTTGCACTTTGTGGTCCACTTTATTGTGCTCATCACATCTGTGATTAATGTATAATGCAAAGAGGGCATACTACGATCACGCCGCATGGGTAAATCTACCGCATGTAATTCTCCAAACTTTGCGCAATCAGAGTGAGAGAATCCCTCGCCCCCTCACGCTGATGACTCAGCCGGCTATGTCCACCTCCTAAACCTACCAGACGACTCATACTTGACACGTCGGATTTGTGCGTAGTAAACAAGTGAACTACCTAATAGATTTCACTTAAGTCTTTTATAACCTACTTTTTCACTGTTGATTTAACAATTCACCACACTATAATATGGCCCACTTCTTGGTACTAACGGTTTATTCTTGGTTTTTAGTTGTTTCGCTACTAGTTCCCTTGTAGTGATACAAACCTCATTTTTTTAGAGAAACTATGGCATCCCATGCCGAAGGTCGAAAGCTAAAGCATTGCATTCCTACGAACTCACAAGGTAAGATTGTCGATTCGCGTACAAAGTGGCGTGGAACGTGTAGGTCAATTGCCAAATGTCTCATAAATTCGACATACAAATCTTATGCAAAACACCAAGGAGAATGGCAGCTCCTCAGCTTGACCATTGAACACAAACTCGACTTATTATTTTTCTATAAGCCTACCGATCTTGACCCTGGTTACTTACCAAAGTATTGTGACGATGCAATGGCCCACGACAAGAGCACGTGGCGGCAACATTTTTACGACACTGATATGCAATATGAAGCCTGCCCCTATGCTGCATGGCAAACCTGGCAGCAGCACTGGGATAGTGATGAAGGCCGTTTGAAATCTTGTGCCATGCAAGAAAAACGTGCCCTTGCTTTGATTTTTCTATCAATAACTCCAACAAGCTACAACTACAAATTCCCTGCACACTCTTAACTCCATACCAGATTGTCAGGTGAAGTAGATAAGCGCCCGCCATGACTTCAAATTCAATCTTTAAGCAGCCTACAGCTGGACTGAATCCATCTTGCCTTTGATGCGCAGACATCCTCCGACCACGCTAGTGGATACAACCTTCAAGCTGCTGCACCCTTAAAATATCCAAAATTGCAATGAAATCGTGTAGAATCAGTGGGGTCCCAAATTCCTGTTGGGAACACACTCCTGAATACGTATTGAATCATGGTATCCGTACCGGGGATCATCTACAAGAACTCGCATAGAAGACAAATATAGAAGAAACAGTCTATAGAATTGACCAAAGACAACAAAACACCATGGACGTTCTGAACAACATGAAGGAGCTTCTGACAAAAGATATCTGCCGGGGCATTTGGCGGCAAAATACACTACATCTTGAGCATAGATCCTGTGATAAACCCCCCTAACTCTCCTGCGCTGTCAATGCCACTTGCCACCAATCAAAGTATGCGTTCGGATACATTACCTGCATGCGAGACCATTCCGTTGCAAGACCACTCCGAAAGCCCGAAGTCTGATCTTGAGTGCTCACCAAGCCACACCACAATCCGAACATAAGTCGTACCTGCAATCAAGAACCCACTAGATTTATACATTTTCTCGGATAAAGAGGAAGGCACCGTATTATCAATTGGATGCCAAAAATGAGCTTGCTTTCTAAAACGGAACCTTCTCCAACAATCCTTACTTCATGACTCAGCCACCAGCTAAGGCATCCCGCTCTCAAAAGACCGTAACTCAGATGAAATTAGTAGTTCCAAAGAATAACCTGATTACAAGAGGTCCGCTCCGTCACATCCCCCCATCGATAGACCTTCTATTGGACGTATAAGCCCTCGAGGAAGGACAGATCACCCGGTTGCATGTAACAAACCTTGCTGGATTCTCCACCTCGATTTTGTAGGAGTCCCAGTGGCTTATAGAACAAGCGGCATGAGCTGGAAATAAACGTGGAAGAATCAACTCTCCATACCCTATGATCTAGGCCAGCAAATGGTACATGTGCATATAGTTTACAATTCCTCTGCCCCGTTGATGTTCCTCGAACTGGAACACCAACCCTTCCTCACCCTGTCTAAGGCAAAGGTTGCCCCTGGGAACTCCACAATTTATGTGAAGTAGGCGCATCATCTCCTTGTGCACGACCTTGAAACAATGGACCTGACAAGTACTTGGCCCTAATCGAAGCATGATGAAACGCATGCCAACTGAAGTCTTCATTGCAGACAAGTGCCTTGCTTTAACCATACTTGCGTCCCTTTTGGTGTTCTCTATTCAAATGCAGCATGCAATTGAAACAAACTGAAGTACTCTCATAGTACGTGTAGATTAGTATAGAAATTTCCTAATAAGTCCTCGTTTGTAGCTAAAGGGTCTCCAACCCAGAATTGGGAGATTGAACAATTTCAATTTGAATGTGGAACGAATGATTGTGCAATTAACGTAGGGCTGGTTGAGGCTACCTTCACATTAAACCTACAACTACTTCGATCACTTGCTTCATTGAATGCAAAGTATGTAGTTAATTGTTGTCTATTTCACATACTACAAGGGATCATTGGGGGGATATTGTTCTTCTCGCAACACTAAATAATGCATTCCCGTAAACGAATTGTCTAGGAGAGCCAAAACCCAAACTGTGCAATTGGATATCAGCAGCCCATAGGGTACGACCATTAGAAGGAGTATATCAATCCAAAGGACTGGTATTGTAAAGGTGATATACAATTCGCCGCACCCGATATGAACTCATGAACAAATGAAAAATTATCAATCCGGGTATACTACAATATATCCAGATATACATCATGACCCAGGCACTGACCTTGTAGCTCGGACCGAACTTAAGTGAACCCGAGTGTCCATTGATAAACGGACGTCAATCAAATAGAGGGTAAGAGTATAAAGAACAAGTACAAGCATCTAAACAAACGTCTATGGACCTCAATTAGTGTATGGATATCAATTAATATTAGATTATTGTAAATCCGGATTATGAGAGAAACTGATGCAGCTTGGCCACACATCCTGGCCATCATCGTCGGCGCAGAACACACTTGCAAGGAGATTCAAGCCTGACAAGGTCGGATACTATTTTAGACTGTGTTTAGAATAAGAGCATCCACAGCAACGATCCAAAAGCCGGACTCCACATTGGTTGCTTGACGTGGCCTCCAAGCACGTTTGTGTGGGAGGCGTTGGAAGTCCCGCAACACTGCTCCAGCGAAGGCAACGCGCTATCCTGCGCTGTCCACGTGGCACTTCCCGGGCCCTTGTCCTCATTGAGATATTTTAAGCAGGGCCTATAAAGCTTGCCCCCCGCAAAGAAGAGAACATCAGTGAGCCTTGGTGCAGCCGGATAGTGCAGAGATTGGGGCTGCGTTCTTTGAGTTTTTAATTTATTTTTTGAATTTTTTCAAGGGATTCTTTGGTTTTAGAAATAGATGCTTGGAGGAAGAATTTAGAGGCCGCTTGGAGGGCAATAGTAGAAGATGAAGAAGATAGTGATTTCTTTGCTAGTGTTGTCATGGGTGGGCATGATAGTGATGAGAAGTTATTGCCAGGAATTGGTAGAGGTTCTTGTGTAGGGAGAGCTCCAAACAGTGAGAGAGATAGGCATGAGATGCACCAACAAATGATGGGAGACTGTTTTTCTACTACTCCCATTTAGAGAGCTCGGTCATTTAGACGGCGTTATCGAATGAGGAGTTGTCTTTTCTTGACTATCTTGAAAGCAGTTTGTGAGCGCGATGCATACTTTGTGCAAAAGTGGGATGCCGCGGGCCATGTGGGACTATCTCCACACCAAAAAATCACCTCTCTCGACGCATGTTCGGCTATGAATTATGCGCCTATGGAACTGATGAATATTCCCACTGTAGTGATGCAGCGGCTATGGAATCTTTGAAGAGGTTTTATGTGGCTATTTGTCAAGAGTATGCATTAGAGAAAAAATGAGGTCACAAAAAGGCCTTTGGGACTGGCACGTGAGAAAAAAAAGGGGGTGCCCGTGCGTTTTTGACTGTGGCAACCAAAGTGCCACATGGTGCCAGCGCTGCGGGCTAGAGGGCTTGAACCAATCATCTCGAGGAAGCGTGTGTGTGCCGAGTTGCTACAGTATCGGGGCTGACAGCATGCGGAGCTGCTGCGAACAGATTCCAAGCCTCGCAGCTCGTGTCAGTTAAATTTCTTGCATCGCATTCAAGGAGGAAGTTACGAGTCAGCCCACCTACCTCATCCATCGACGATGTGTGCTGCTCCACCTTCAACCGAAGTTGTTTGGGCGACATGCTGCCAACGGTTACCAGCTCGCCCTACGTTAGAGGAGACCATGGTGGTCGCCTAAATGCTTTGTAGAATGGTGGCGGTGGCGTGGGCGATGGTGGTTCACAAATGTTAGAGTCAATCCATAGGAGCATTGGTCGATAGGGTTTAGCCAGTAGGAGTTAGTGCTGCAAGATGTCCACGTGATTTGGGAGATTGGGTGCCATATAGGTAGAAAATATTGCACTTGGAAGACATCTTGATTTAGGGTGGAAGTGCGGCTTTCTTCGCTGGCAACATAATGTGCCGTTCGCTGCCAGCGAGCTGCAAAACTAGGTAACTTTTCTGCTTTCTTTCAATTCTCTCGCTTGACATAATCCAGGCTTCATACCACCTAGGGGCAACGTTGTGACTAGGCAGGATTATGAAAAACTTCACCTTTAATTACAAACTATAGATTTTGCTGTCATCAAGTACTCAAAGTGTACAAATGTGATTTTCCATCTGCTGGCAACACGTTCCCTAGCGGCTGTTGGTATTAAAGGCAGATGTCATAGTTCATTAATGTGTCTTCCAATACCTTGGGGTTTAGGAAAGCATGGCTAGACAGCCAAAATCTCTAGTTCTGAGCGTAATTTTGCACAACAATCAAGACGTCCATGGCAATTGGATTTCAATGGGAATGGACCGGGATTCATGGGTTCTGCTGCAATCAAAGTCGGAGGGGCCTTAGGAAGAGAGGCAAGGCGGCATGGTAGAGATAATTTTTGAGGAGCCTTCAAAGCTCAGATTATGGATTGTTCATGGACACCCGGTGTGCATGGAGCAAGCAACCTTGATAAGGTGCATGTGCGGCAAGCGTATCAACCTTGCCATCTACGCTTGGATACTGCAGTGGCAGCGATTAGGCCATGCATGGCCAACTATCTATATTCCTTGCACTTTGATGATTAGGTGCATCCCACATCTATCATCGGTCCCATTCTTGTGCTCCATGTAGAGATTGGAGAGGCAACGCAAAATGGTCGAAGCCATACACACTTGTTAGATACAGGTACATTCTTCCTTGGTGGTGTGTATATTTCCCATCGGCATGGGCAACGTTGTACGGGATGGTAGAATCAATCCCGCTCCCTAATTTCAACGACGCTGAGTGGCCTTTTCTAGACATGCACACCTCTGAAGCCTTCAGGACCAAGCTTAGAGCAGATTTGCCAATGCAATGAAAGCGTCCACTGAAAGTAGTTTCGCCTATGAGCAATGGTTTATGCCTGTCTACATTGTGGTTGACTTGTTTGCGGTCGCATATGACAGCATTTGGTGGACTCCTATACACTTCGTTTTACACTCTCCTTCACAGGCAGTCTTAAGTAGTCTGATGAATCCTAGATAGGCTGAGAAGTTTCACATTGGCCAAGATGTTATCAAGTGTGTTGTGAATAGGTCGAGCATTGTCTTCCAGTATCATGTCGGCAGATAGACACTGTACAGCAGCTTCTTGTATACAAGGTTTGGGGGTGCTGCCAACAACAAGTGGGATGCGATTGACCATCTACTAGAAGTGGAGATGGTGGAAGTCTGTTGTGTATTTAGAGGGAGTCCAATGCCAGCATTTGAAGTGGGCAAGGACTGGCCAGTATTCTACTTGCGCCATGAAATTGCAATGACGTTCAGAGATGATGACCCCAAACGGTACAACATGGTTCTGGTGGAAGCAAACGGTATTCGTGAAAAATAGGTACTTGTAGGGAACATAACTCCCTTGGTTTTCCACACGCAAGGTGCTGCTCTCTGTTGCCAACATAACGGTACTAACACAATTTGTTGGAAGCATTGATGAAGATCAACATATGTAATGACAGACACGTACTTCTTAGTGAGGTGGTGGTTCCCAAAACCATAAAGATTGTAGAAGTGTAGGACAAATGGCTTTTTTATTTTGGCATTAGGTGGTTCTATCAAGGTCTTCACATGTCTGCCCAGAGTATTTTCTAATTTGGAGTTGGATATCCCACATTGACCGTTTGGTCCATACACTTTGACATTGACATTCCCCTAAATCAATGCAATGGTCATATTTTACCCTTGTAAGGAACTATACATTGTGCTTGCGACATCATGCATGGTTTAGTATATATGTTTTATCTTCTCCAAACCGCGCGGCTACCTTCTCCCCCAATGAATGCCAAGTCTATTTCTAGAATATCTTGCTGACAACGAAGTGTAGGATTCAAGACAATAGCGACTTTCACAGAATCACCACCAGGTGGCAGCCACTTGTACAAAATGAAAATACAATAGGATGACATTCATCATATGTGTCCAAAAAAGGAAATTCGCTTTCCACAAGGTCTGACCTCTCACTATCGGAACTACTTACACACTGCTGACAAGAACTACTCGTTGCCACCGCAATTGAGAAATTAACGTGGAACAATGTCAATGTCCCTAATTCTAATCCGCTATGGCACTATCCACAAGAAGAAACAAAAATCTATGGCACTGCTAAGGTTTCTATGGCGTCAATAAGTCGGTCAAGGGCAGCTGCATCCGGATTTTCCTCTGTGTCGTTGGACTGTGTGACACTGCCGCTGCGTTCACCTCCATCTGCACGTGTGTCCTCTGCGTTCTCACGTGGAGGGGCTTGGGTCACCTAAAGGAAGCTCAGGTCGTCTGACCTCTGCGTGTTGGCAACACCATTGGCCTCCCCTGCGGCTGTTGGCAGCAACTCCGCGGATGCCCTAGATAACATGGAGGTCTTGGTGGTGACAATTGAATCTAAAGCCTCCTCAAGGCCATCAAAACGGGCCTTCCTCCTAACTTGGTCCTCCTCCGCCGAAGGAAGATAAGTATGCTCAACTGCCCTCTTGCTGCCAACAAAGGAGCTCTAGAAGTCTGGTACACCCACCTCGGACTGGAGAATCTTCTGAAGTAGGTGGAGCTCCGCTTGAGCTGACTCATATGGTGCAAATCCTCACTGTCCAAGCCACCCCCCACTCAACGCGCGGAGGCAACAGCTACACTTGGTGTCAACGGAGAAGACAACCTCAAACATGCAATGTGGGTGTGCTAAGCAGCTGCATGACAAGGGTACACAAGCGGTGTCAATAAAGTACCGGTCACAAAAGGGGCAAGGGTTTGAAACATGGATGGAGAGGGCTCGAAACTCAGATGGCAGGTGTAGGAGCACATTCTTTGGCCGTATGAATGCTGCTGCGAGCTCGAGGGACATGATCTCCATACTAAAAACCCCGACCCTAGCCTTGGACTTCTCTATATCCCTCTCCAATGCTGCCAGCAAAGCCTCCTTTGTGTCGATGCATTGCTGGGCTTCTCGAACAGCCTTGCTCGCATTGAAGAGCAGATCACCACCAAGACGGGCTAAGGCATCAAACCGGCTCTTCTCTCCATTGTTGCCAACGGCCGCTTTCTTGCTCGCAGTATGGTAGGCGGCAACGTCCTCATAGTACCGGTTCTCCTCATCCTCCTTCTCCCTGAAAAAAGCACACTAGTTTTGCAAATCTCCAACAATTGCTCACTCTGAGCCTCCTTCTTCACAAGGTCGGCTTGAGCTCTTGCTTTCTTGGTCCTAGCCTCGTCCAACTTTGCCTTTGGATCCAAGGTGGGTTGGTCTTCATCTTTGCTGCCACAAGTGCAAGACTTGAGATGCCTTTCCTTCTCGCTCACGAAGGCTGTCTTCGCCCATAGCCCGCTTCAAGTGCGACCCCGCGCTCCCTCTACTCCAAACCCTCACTTGTTGCTGCTCCCGATAACAAGGAAGCCGTGGCTCTAGCCATGTGACTATGCTCCAATCACAGCTGGGAAGTTCATTCTTTTAGATATCCGGTACAAAACATTGTAGGACTCCTTCTTGACGTTGAACGTGGCAACTGGCCAAACTTCTTCTTGGGTTGTACTGAGAAGTACCTCTTGTGGTCCATCTGAATGTCAGCGTCTAATGCCCTGTTCATCAACGTGATGCTAACACGTTCAAATTTTTTTCCATTCACAATCTCCGCCTCGTCCAGTTTGAGGACAAAGATCACCTGAGCCCCTTCAAACAGTGCAAAATTATTGAAAGTGAGAATGACTGTTTGATGCAATAAAAAATAGCTTTATATGTTGTCGACACTCGATGCGTCAGCTCACACCAAACAGACAATCAGTGAGGTACTAAGATGATCAGAAGAGGATCCAGACTTGATTCCGTGATGCCATAAAAGATGACCATGCTTTGCTGAACCACCTCAAGGTTAGTGAATAATGAATTCTTTTCATCCAAGACTATGAAAGCCAACATGCTACCATGTTGGTGGCTTCCCTGTTCCTGGATAACCCTGGTAAATGCTACCATCGGTCCACAAGTCAATGTTTGTATCCCCGGCTACCCTTTGCGCTCGAAACGTTGATGGATAGGGTCGCTCAAATCGCTGCACACCTCGCCTAATAAGTGGTGCATAGCGTGCATCAAGCAAAACTGAAGGAATGTATCTAAAACACTCCACCACTCTTGCTGCTATTGAAAGTCCAAATATCCAAAGTGGTGCTTGAAGCTCTGAATGGCTCCAAACGGACTGCAAGTTTGTGGAAAACCTTCTTACGATTGCCAAATACCCAAAACTCCAGAGTTGTCAACAACCAAACCGTATACCGTACCCACTCATGGAAATTGCAAAATGAAATTAAGAACATTATCTACTCTAGTACTATAGAACACGACCATAACTTACCATAGAGAAAACGTCACTCACAGTATATATTTTCAATCCACTCCAGTAGGAGTCACAAGAACACCCTTGCATCTGCTTCGCGCTCAAATTCATATTTGCTTCACCAATTTTCTCCTTGATTTGCTCATGAATATCCAAAATGAGCAAATTCACCTACGAGCTCTTTCAATAGACAAAGGCAGAACTGATCAATGTTTGCTTTTTGATGATACAATATTTATCAATGATTTGTTCGTCCTTTTTCAATAGCCCCTTAAGATCTTCAAGCCAAGTTCGACTAGTATCACTTCCACGGTCTGCGATCTTCTCCATATGTGCTTTAACAGAGTGCAAAGTGGACTCCAATTTCTTGCAATTTCCCTTACAACGGTAGGCCTCTCTAAGTTTATCTATCACCTCTGTAAGCAGTGCACCCACAACTGCTCCGAGTACTACTCCTGAAACCATGACTGTCCTGTCTACACGCCAACAATATCTTCTTTGACGTTAATCGACTTGATACAGACAGTACAAGATTTCCAAACCCACAATCATAGTAATACTATGAACTATCAACTGAATTCTAATGCAGCCCAACAACTAGACTGTGACAGACACAGTTCTCGAGTCATACAATGAGAAGAATTGAAAGTAGCGTGCAACGTGGATGCGACGGGCCAAAATATAGAACATCAAACTCATTGATGAACGACTTTGTGATTCGAAGTACCTCACTCAGTAACATGTAACTGTAGAATTCCCCGGTCACTGGAATCTTTGGATGTCACTCATTCGCAAAGATCAATAATGTTACCTCGAACATGCACCTCACAGCACTGCAGTCGTGGACGGCAGCAACCGCAAGAACTGGGAGTTAACTACGACTCCTTAGGACGACTGCATAGATTTATATCGTCAACGCATGTATAACCAGCCCAGGACGACTTCCGAGAATGTGGCTTGCGCGATGACAGAAGCAATCTAAGGATGGGTAACTGATCAACGCTAGGCTGCTCAATGGCGTGAAGGAAGAATACGAGGGTGCAGACAAACACATATACATGAGATTTGGCGGCGTAAAAGTTTAAGAAGCTTTTTGACAGTGAGGTCCAGGTTAATTGCTGTAGCGACGATAGGTCAGCTAGGAATCGACTAGCGGCGAGAGTAATCAACCGTCGCTCCGAGACGGTGCTGAGAGCTCGCTGACCATTGCGTACGAAGACACATGCCACAGACTCGTGAACTCAAGGTCCCCCCCCCAACAACAAGCACCCCTTCCCACACTGCACACTTGAACAACCCACAACTACGTCCAGTATGAAGTAAGCAGAAGTTGCACGAGCAACTCAGCCAAAGCTCGACCAAAGCGACGCGGCCACAAGAACAGAGCACTCCGAAACAGCATGACCACGGGCCGGACATGTAACCGCAGAGTGGCGACACATCTTACATGTGCTTGGTACGAACGTTGGTCCCCGGAGCCTGATATGAAGCAGATGCAGGAGCGTTGAAGCTGAAATATCTTATTCCGAATGATGCCGTGATGGAGCTGTTGGGATTGAACTGCCGCTTGAGTACGTGCGGAAACACCCTTCAATTGTCTACACCTTGTTAGACTGATTCCTGCAGTGGCCGAGAAGTCAATCTGGACGCGTCATGGATCCACGTGAAGGTCAAATCCCAAGGCAGGAATCCTGACCAACTTGTGATGCACAGCCTCACACAGTCACCATGTTTAAGGTAGAAGCACCTAAAACCAATCGCACCCCAGAATCAACCTGTATCGTAGACAGGCTACTAACCGTGCACATTTGACTTTGAAATGATTTTTTGCAAGGTGGATATCAGTTTTTCACTATACTTTTTTAACATTTTTATTAGTAAATGAGATGAGATTATATTGGAAAACTGAAATGACAATTTTATTGGAAAAGTTGTGACCTTTCTAAAATTAGGTTCACATGACTATGCACCAATGTGTCCACAATTTACTATCCACTAACCGTGCACATTAGACTTTACTATGGGAGGTACAAATGTTGCCCTTTTTTCTGTAGGCAGAGAAAGTTCTTCAATGTTTTTGATCGGCTTATTGGCTTTTGACGCCAGTTTCTTCACAAGCTGTTGTTGTATTTTGGCTTCTTTTTTAGCCTTGGCAAGGTCTTTTCTTGCCTGCTTCTTTTTGTTCTTTCTCATTAAAAACATCCTCTTCTTCTTTTGCTGCTTTGAACCTGTTCATAGTAAATTCTTCTGAAGTAAGGCATTTGCCGTGAGGATTCAATCTCTTAGGATTTTTTGGTTTCCTCTTCATGGAGGAAGGATATGAGGGGATTTTCAAAATGCTGGATAGAATTCCACTTTCCAATTTACAATTGTCGTCCCTGCAGTGACAAAAAAAATTTGAGCATCAAATAATGTGTGTGAATAACTTGAGTTTGCAAAAAAATGAATAACCTTGAAAGAATTTGATGACTTACCCATCATCACGTGTTGAAAAAACTGACCCTCCTTCAAGCATCAATATTAATTGTTTTATACACGTTCTCTTAGAATTTACTTCTGTTTCTTGGAATGTCAAATTTTGGAAGTCCAAAAGCAGCTTCTTCAACTGGAAACAAACATGCATTGACAACAAGTTAATACAAAATCTATTTGAGAGCAGCTAAAGCAACTAAAGAAAATCAAATTTTAATTTAAAATGCTTGGCACTTTTGACTTTTCATATTCTTAGTTTAGAGAAGCGCACTTACTATGTTTTCATTGTTTTGTCACAAAGCAACACCTTCTGTAACCGTATGTAAAAAGACATCTACAATTTTTATCAAATAAATCCCACAATCTGTACCGTTGTCTTTAGGTTGCTGAGGCACCTACATACACACAACATTTGTCAACATAAATTGAATTGTATCATATTATTTCAAAGACAAAGTTCATAATAATGTGCTTGTTAACAATACATTTTCAAATCCATATGGTAAATTTGTAACTTACTTCAACCACTTGCATTTGAAGCTCAAGTAGGTCCTTCTTGGAAATCTTCAAAGATTCCAGGTTGTTTTGCCTTTCCCATTCTAAGCTTAAAAAACTGCCATGTATAAATAACAAATCGTGAAGGCTAATGCATTACATTCAATTGATGATCTACAATAGAAGATAAAATGAAAAAAAAATCATTTAACTTACAAAGACTTACCACTTGATATGTTCTTCTGCTTCCAGATGAGTAGTTGATTTGAGTGAGTTCAAATGTAATAGACCAGGTTCATTTCCAAGGGAACACATAACAATCATGCTCCAATGTCCACTGTCCAAAAAAAAAAAAAAAAAAAAAAAACATAGTTCATCAGTAGCATTTTGGAAATTAAAATGTTCAAAAAACATTTCAAATAGGATTTCATGAAACATATATTGAATACCTGAGTAAAATAGGCAAAAAGATATAGTCACACTTGAAGATGTTGATGCCTTTGAACCAGCGTGTAATTTTCTTGAATCCGTTTTTAACATCCTCCTTTAGAATGAGCATAAGCTTCCTGAAAAAGAAGCTACTGAAGAAGTATAATCCAAGCTTCATTTATTGGTGTTTTCTTTCTTGATATTTGAGATAAAAATCCACCGTTGTGTCTGTTAGGCACTGACCCTTGCTAAGGGACTCAAAATCATTGGTCCTAAGAGTCACTGGGTTAGAATCATAACATGGCCTTACAAGTGAATCTTGAACCACTGTTTGTGCCTCATTTGGCATGTCAATGGAATATTCTTCAGATGTATCATCATCAATATTTTGATGCAACACCTCTTCATCCAACTTTTGATCCAACACATCTTCATCCAAATTTTCTTGCAACTCCTCATTTTCTTCTTTCACACATGTAAGAGTTAGACTTGGCCCATAGTATCTATCCATTGCACTTGAATCCATTGGGAAGATGCCTGTCAATTACAATTACAATTATCAGTAAGTAAAATATACTATGGGCCAAGTCTAACTCATACAATGGCCTATTAGTACTATTTAATCAATTACAATTATCAGTAAGTTAAATATAATAAAATTTGCCATGTACATCTTTTAATAAAGGTTGATTTATATTTCTAGCAAAAAGTTTAACAAATATTCAAAGAAAGAGATGAATAGGATCATACCTGTTGCTTTGAAACCAGAAATTATATTAGATGGCTTTAAGGCTTTGTCCAAAGCATTGGCAGCCATTTTGGCCAAGGTTGATTTCAACATAATTCGGTTGCCCCAATTAGGATTCTGTAATATCATAGCTGCTTTATCTTCTAGAAGATTCTGCTTAAAGGGCTTAAAGCATGAGACATCAAGGGGTTGCATGTGGTGTGAGGAATGAGAAGGGATTGTAATAATATCTAATCCCATCTTTATGCATGTATGTAGTGCCGTGGCACTAATGTGACTACAGTGGCCGTCTAAAATAAGAAGGTGTTTATTGTCTGTACTCACACCTCCTGGAACATTGCGTCGAAAGTGATCAAGCCAGTCACAAAAAATCTCGTTGGTTATCCATCCATTTTCTTGGGTGTTCATTGTTGTACCTGGTCCACAATCTTGAACATAATTTTGAAGAAGATATTTTCCCTTCAAAATGAAATAATGTGGGATGAAAGTGCCAATAGCACTAATGCATACCAAGATAGTCAGCCATTCCCTGCTATCAGCAGCTCGCACGTTCACATTCTTTGATCCTTTTTTGGCAACCACCTTCAAAGTAGTGTTCCTGCCTATTGCTTGTACCCTTGTTTCGTCAACATTCCATATATGGGATGCTTCATATCCATTAGATGTAATCACACTGGTCAAATTGTTATAAAAGTCTAAACATGAGACTTTATTCAAACCAATACACCTTTTTGCTTCCAAACCTTCACCCATTCGCAACACCACCTCTGGATGCCGTAATTTGAAGAGTTGCCACCATGTTTGTCCAGGTCGGTCGTCCTTGAAAGGATGCTTTCTTGGACGTTTTCTCACAATATCTTGGACAGTGTTTTTCAAAACAGGTAACGTTATAGAAAATGCCATTTCTTGCATCTTGAAGCACCATGCCTTCAACTCATACTCTTCTTTCCTAGTTAGGTAGGGATCAAAGCCATGTCTCTTTTTCTTGGTCTTTCTATACATCCAATCAGAAATTGACGATGCAGGGATTGAAAAAAAATTTGACGCGTTTCTGATTGACCTTTCTTCAGATTTGATGCTGTTAATTGCAGTTCTCATCAACTCTTCACTCCATTTTCCTCGGCTAGGTCCACCTTCAGTAGGCTTAGGAGCTTGAACTCGTTGAGATCCTCTCGGGCCTCTCATTGAATTTACTCTGCAAAAAACAAACATTAAATTTCAGGCTCTTCATCTGATCAATATACCCTAGGGTGAAGAAAAGGTTAGACCAATTTCCTCAGAGGCACAACCTTAGAAGCTGAAGGCTCCGAGCATATTAAACTGCAGCACAAAATTGATTATTTCATGTCCATGCGCAACTTCTACACTATTGCACGCACTAGGTACGCACTACAGAGTGAGAAACGGCCACCAATTCAAACGACAAAAGGTTGAGCTCTCAAGTTGAAAGCTCAGAAAGAAAAGCTGAATTCATTGAACAAGCTTGGTTTAGAGACTCAGTGGACAATAAGAACTGCGGGCATACAAGGTTCAGCTCTCAAGTTGAATATCAGATACAAAGTAGAATTCAGTGAACGATCTTGATTAAGAGGATCTTGTAAATTAAGAAGAATCGTTTCTCTCAACTCTCAACATCCCTAGGGTAAAGTAAAGGTTAGACAAACTGCCTCGGAGGCACGACCTTGGAAACTGGAGGCTTCAAGGATACTAAACTGCAGCGCAATTCTCCAGAAAAGCAACAATCCGTCTTCATGAAAAAAAATTACACTGTATCACGCACTACAGAGCGAGATAATTCCAGAAACTCAAAATTAAATTAAAATTAAAATTGCAAGCACTGCGGGCATACTTACAAGCGAGAGGTGCAAACGATTGACGAGAGCTTACCTTGAAACCCTGGCAAGCTCGCAATCCGGCTACAGCGGGCGGATTCGCAAAAGAGGTACATCAAAACGTGTGGAATGGACAGCCGTCGCTGGCGATGCAGGTGTGGATTCCGGGCGAGGCACGCAAGCTTACAGTGTAAGGAGCTTAATCCTCGCCAGCTTACGAGAGCCTTCGCGAGCTTGCGCACCTACGCTTCACACTTCCCCCGCTCTCTCGCAGTCACTCTACCCTTCAATTCCAAACTCTTCAATTCCAAACTCGCTCGCAACAATTCCAAACTCTTCGCCATTCCCGACTTGGAAAACTCTTCCTCTTAGCTACTGCCATTGCTCTTTCTTCCTCACTTCACCGCCTGACAACGAGCAACTTGCAATGATCAACGTCGAACGCCATTACTCGCACCTCAAGCATCGTGTGCCTCTGTGTTTGGGAGAGACGAAGGATGAGACAGCTTGCTCTGAAGTGAGTTAACAGACAGTGAAGCTTTAGGGTTCAATCACAATCATGTCACAAATAAGTCACAATCGACGGCCGATATTGCGTTTGGGAAAATTGGACGGCCAAGATCAAAAGTGCATGGTAAGTGGCACTGAAAAGTGTGCTGTTGTGCATACTAAGTGGAAGTGCACGGCGAGTAGCGTGTGTATGATAGATGTCTCTAGAACCGCATTTTGGCTGACCACCTGGTTGACTAGCATTGTCAGACCACTGATCAATCAAAAAGCTCAAAAACACTCAAAAAGCTGGTGGTTTTGGGTACACTCATAAGTGGAAATTAGTACCAACTAGGTGTCACGATGGAAAAAGTCTACATATCAATTCTGGGTCACGAAGTACTTTTGTGTTTATAAATTTTTATTTATTTCAATATTGGGAAGAAAATTTTGAAAAAATTTGCATTCTATGAGAAACCTATTTTTCTACACTTGAAAATTACACCCTAAAAATAACCCCGAAAAAAAAGCTCAAAATCCTTAAGTTTTTGGTTTTAGGTGCTTCTACCTTACTTATTTTCAAGCTGGACGCGTCATGGAACCAGACCTCAAGGCAGGAATTCCTGACCAACTTGTGACAGGAATTCCTGACCAACTTGTGATGCACAGCCTCAGTCACCATAGTGTCCGGGTGTGTTTATTTGTTTAAAATAATATACTACAGTGTTCCCGATAAGATCTCTCCAGGCACGGACGCCAATGACTCACAAGACGACGCCGAGTGTTCACAAGATGACCTCAATGTACTGTACAGTTCACTACAGTGCCGCCTGAGTGACTTTTATCTTTTGTTAAGGATATACTGCAATCGATACTGGAATCATTAAATACAAACTTATTAGTCCATGTGCTGCCAGCTTCTCAACTGAATGCAGACACAGGAAAGAGAAGCACATCATGGGAAAATGCATAACTTTCTTACAGCCAATGAGTTGCATAAAAGTCATAAAAGCCTCAGATAATTTATCACACATCAATCCTGTAGACAAACTGGAGAGGAATTGTTGATTTGAAGCAAGGCAAAGAATGATACAATGACATGATCTGCACAGAAACTCAGTTTGTCCAGTGTAATAGCCTGGATGGGTACCCTGCTGCTACGTGCTAGCTTGATCCGAGGATGGCAGAATAGTTTGATCGCTCTCTTCCCGATTCTTCTCCGGTAACCATCTCCGGACCTCCACAGCCTCAACTGTAAACGCCTCTTGACACGAGGGACTTGACATGTCAATTTCCTCACACTTGGGGATGATGTGAAACAGCAGCTGCGTCTGGAAATAAGAAACATTGGCAGCTTAGTAATCTTTCAGCAGGCAATTCCGTGTCAAATAGTAAAAAGGAGAGTTGTGCACATACTTGAGTTAATGCAATGCATGCTTGCATCTACGGTTCTTCTCACCTTTGCAACGCTACGACACAGCCGGTTATTGCCTGCCACTTCAGTCCATGTCTTCATTCGTTCTTCTTGTCCCTCTACCATCACTATGACGGAATAACTGCAAAGTGAAGCAAAATGTTTAGTTGGGAGTGTTGTATGCACAAAGGTGAGACTTAGGATTCATCTAGTTGAGTGGGAAAAGATGTACATTAACTTCAGCTTTAGAACACAAGTAACTCACTCTGAGTGGACAAATTCAGGATGATGACGGTAGGCCATGAAGTGTGCACCATACTGAATGCCAGAACGCACCACCCAGTGTTTTGCACGTAAATGAGCGCAGACTATGTAGAGGTACCCGAAATCTGGATTGCTGAATTGCATGCACCTCCAGACTTCTTCCTTGCACATAGTCTCACGCCCCTGATGTATCAATGACTAAGTTACGTAAGTAATAAAAAACATACAACTCTCCTGCGAAATGATTACGAGAGCTCACAACCACTGCAAAAACCAATATTCCTTGATCATCAGCCAGAGAGATTTTCAGTAAGAGTCACACACCTGGCGGCCATGCCTGTAAATCGATATGCAACCCAAATGGGAAGCGAGAAAGAAAGCCTCTTCCATTCCCAACTGCCACATCACTGAGGCCTCCGGCTCATCAATCTCCTCGAGCAACCTCGACGAGCCTACCAACCAGATTCCAAAAATGAGTCAGAAATTGTCTTTGCCAATTCTCTTCAAAGATAACAAAACCTCTGGAACCACACGTAGTAGAGATCATAGAACCACTCAAAGAACAAAGTTCGTGACAAGAGGGATATCTTTCTTACGGGCAGAA
This sequence comes from Ceratodon purpureus, assembly GCA_014871385.1. Lineage (NCBI taxonomy): Eukaryota > Viridiplantae > Streptophyta > Bryopsida > Pseudoditrichales > Ditrichaceae > Ceratodon > Ceratodon purpureus. The sequence continues at coordinate 17,816,673 of CM026426.1, read as the reverse complement.
GCTGCTGAAGCAGAATTATGCGACGCCATTGCAACCTCTCTTCGTACACCGAAGCAAGCACGGCTGAAGATTTGGGCTTTGGATATATCTATCGTCAAAACAACAGATGTATGCACAAGCAGAGCTTCCAGAGGCTCCCACTCCTGCATCGCCTTGTACAGACTGGAGATGGGCTCCTCCAATGCAACTGCTGCTTTCTCCTTCGACTTCCATCTCACACCCGATGCCATCTTTCTTATTCTATCTCCACGGAAATGTCTCTACATGTCTAATTCTCTCCAACTTCTCTAATGAGCTCCTCCTGCACATTGAAATGCACAATCCTCTCAAAATTAAACCCACCATCGTCAATTGACATAATAGATGCGAAAACCACATCAATTTCAAAAGCAAATTCAGCAACAGAAATTGAATTCCAACTAAGCCTAGCTCATACCAAATCTAATTATGCTCGGATGAGACCACGCCCTGAGAAGCGCCCAGAAGCTCCCGTTCCTGCCTCAACCTCTCCCTCTGCATCACAAAAAACCATCTCAACACCAAAACCCTCACTCCAACACCACAACAAACATCACACACACATAACAGACATCACAGACACATGCAAACACACAACAATTGAGCAATTCGGTGACTAACCCGGCGCTCCCAGAAGGGAAGATCACAAACGAAGTCGTAAACGGGGCCGAGGCTCAAACACAGCACCCCGTTGAGCGCCACAAACGTGATGGTAGTCTGCAAAGGCCGCCTGGTGAACGGCATTCTCGCTGCAATGCTCAACAACCTTCACATCGCCAAACCCACTTCACCACAACAACAAAAACTTCACAAAGAAAAAACCCTTCAAGGGTTTAGGGTTTAGAAACCTTCAACCCACGGTCCGTGGGAACAGAGCCGGGAACTCCTCAAAACCTCGGGAACTTCGTCTCTCGCCGCTCAAACACGATTTTCTTCCTCATTTTTGGTTCTACGACATTGTATCGTGTTAGTTTCGAGGATTCTAGCATACCCACTTTGATTTTTGGGCCACATTGGTACTTCTGAAGGCAAATTTGGCTTTGGAACGAGTTGGGTTTTGCGGATTGAAGGAGCTATGGCGACGTTGCAGGCGAAGGCGTTCTCTGCTACCTGCTTCGTGAGGGAGACTGGGTCTCTTGTGGAGTCTCCACGCGGGTTAAGCTCCAGCGTTTCGTTTCGTGGGACACATAACGCAGGTTTGGGTTGATGTGTTTTGATGTTTTTTGATGTGTTTTGATGTTTTTTGATGTGTTTTGATGTGTGTTGATGAGGTTTGGTTAATGATAAGGCATTCCTGCATTTGACGAGTGGGTTGAGTTTGGGTTTTTAGGAATTCGTTCAGGAGGGAGTGTTTGGGATTGTGGTGTTTGGCATGCAGTAATTGGGTTGCAGTTGTTCTGGGTTAGGGTCTTTGTGGCGAGGAGTGTCTCAATGCCGGTTCGTTGGTGGGAAGAGAAGTATCCAGAGATTGCAGCTCTCGGCAGCGGTTAAAGAAGTTTCTGGATCCTTGATGAAGGGCGAAGGATTGCGTTTTGGCGTGGTAAGCCCTGGGACTAAGTTTCAGTATGTTGAATGTAGAAACGCACTAAATTTTTGATAATCTTATGGTGTTGATGTTGTGATTTTTCGTGTAGGTTGTTGGTCGCTTCAACGAGATTATTACTAGGCCTCTCCTTGCAGGAGCTTTGGATGCGTTCCATAGATATCAAGTTCGGGAAGAGGATATCGACGTATGTCTCCTTGTCTTTGCTTCTGCTCCCTGCTCCTCTGTTTTATCTAGATGGTGTGGTTTACATTCTTGGACATGGCGTTGAAATTGTTCAACATTTTGATGGGACTTGTTAAGATTTTGAGACGTAATGCTGTGTTTCTGTGCCCAAAACCCTAAACCTTTGTCCTATTGAGCGAGGGCAATTTACAGGATGTTGATTCTTTTGGAAATACAAATGCAGGTGATCTGGGTGCCAGGAAGCTTTGAGATTCCGGTGATTGCGCAGCAGCTTGCATTGTCAGAGAAGTACCATGCGATCTTGTGTATTGGAGCTGTGGTGAGCATTTTGTTACAGGCTCAACTTCTGGAATTTGAGTACAAGTGCTTTTGGGTGTTTTGAAAGCTGATTGGCATTATTTCATGTTTCGTTTCTATGCAGGTAAGGGGCTCCACCACGCATTATGATGCTGTTGCCAGCTCTGCTGCATCAGGGATTATGTCAGCGAGTTTGAAGTCAAGTAAGTACCTCTCAAGGATCAGTTACTCAAAGTTCACTGTGCGTTAAAGGATCAAGGCTGTATGGTTTGATAAAGAGCATGAGAGCTTCTTCGAGGACTGATTTAACTATGTTGATGATATTCCTGGTCTCCAACTTTGCATTCCCAACTAGGATGGTAATTAGGCCAATTCTATTCGATGAAGAGCATCACTCGTGATGTGTGGTTTTTTGATTGCAGATGTACCATGCATCTTCGGTGTACTCACAACTGAGAACATGGAGCAGGTACATGTCTATTCAACTACGCTTAGTGTTCTTCTTCCTCATGTCATACACTTATGCTGTATTTGTACCTTTTGGCAAACCATCTCAAGTGCAACGCTTCTTTCTCTTTGTGCAGGCCATTGACAGAGCGGGTGGGAAGGCTGGTAACAAGGGAGCTGAGGCTGCTATCACTGCGGTAAGTGTGGTGAATGATCGACAGTCGCTCATGTCTTTTGAATACAGCTTACATTTGACGGTTAAGAAACTAAGTGGTTTTCCTTTACTACCGTCTACAGCTTGAAATGGCATCTCTTTTCCAGCATCACCTGGGCGGAGGTTTCAACAAACCAGAGTAGACAACCAGCTGAAGATGGAAGCTCATACAGTTTTGTATTAAATGCAAATGTGGACTCTGTTTTTAGCTACTTTAGAGTCTGTATGAAGAGATTCTATTTCTTCACCTTACATGCACGTGTTGAGAACCCTGCCTGAAATTTTAATTGACGAGCAGCATTTCTTCCCTGCAATTTTGTCCCTTGGGGAAGTTAATTAAGCTTTGTCTATCATCTGACGTATCTGTGGCTTAAACGTAATTTTTTTAGGGCTTCTGTTTTAATTTGACCTGACCTTTTGGAAGATTACGCTTCAAATTTGAGTTGTGCAATCCCTGTCCAAAAACCCTCGACCCTCGACCTTCTTGCATCAGCAATACTCTAAATTCTTCTCGATACAGCCAAGTCTGGACGTCGAAGAGTGTTTTCTACACCATTGCAAAGACCATTCCATGGATACACATAAGACCTTATCCTGCGTGAAGAGTCTACACCACACTCCACCACTTCTGCGAAGGAGAATCTAGATGAGCTGGCTGACATAGCCGGATACCAAACTGAGGGACAGAGTGCAAGAAATTTCTGATCCACGTAACAGTGTAGAGGATTCGAGAACCACAATGCTCAACGACGTTTGAAATGCGTTTCCATTTCAATCCTGAAGCACAGGAAGTAGGAAATTCTGGTCGACCCTAAGCTTTCAATCCCATCTTAAACATGCCGAAGCAATCTCTAGGTTGCGAAGAATCCAACATCGATTATGTGCTGAGATTGGATTTCTTTGCAACGTGGGTTCTGTGTCGGGATTACGATTTCCAAAATCTAACCTCAACACATAAGTCACATAGCAAAGAATCCAATCTCAACATGTAACCCACGGTGCAAAGTATCTCAAACAACCATTTCAAGTCCTCGTTCACCACCGCAAAAGGGAAGGCAAAACCCTCACAACACACAAAACCATGCCAGAAGATGAGAAGCCTGACTCTGCGAAGACGAAGCGAAAAGGAGCAGCTTCCAATCCCATCCTACACATGGCGAAAGCAAGCTCGAGGGGTACCACTAACCCATCATCAGATCATCTGCAACGTCATCTCTCTCTCTCCCCAGACATCCCTCCTCCCCAAATCTTCCCAAGACCCAACCTCCACACATAACCCACGATGCAAGGAATCCCAAACAACCATCTCAAACCCTCGTTCAAAAAACCTGAAACCCTCACAACACACAGGACCATGCCAGAAGGTGAGACACCAAACTCTGTGAAGACGAAGCGAAGTGCAGCAGCTTCCTACACATGCGAACGAAAGCTCGAAGTTGCAAAGAATCCAACCTCAAGACACAACCCACATTGCAAAGTACCTCAAAAAACCACTTCACATGCTGATTGGCAGAACATGAAACCCTCACAACACACGAAACCATGCCAGAAGATGAGAAGCCAGACCCTGTGAAGCCGAAACGGGACGAATGAAGAGCAACCTGACACCATAGCCGACAGAACTCTGCACTGGACATGTCCGGGCCCACCCCCAGCTGCAAATAAATGAAATTTGTGGTGAAGATTGCGATGCTGATGCGAAGTTGTGGGCATGGGTGGCAAGCTGCAGGCCACAGGCACCAGCCTTGGTGCCACCTTTTTTCCTTAAATCCCTTGTCCTCTTCCGAAGCTCCGATCAATGCTCGTTGCATCCCTCGATCAGTCCAAAGAGTAGATGACACGAAGGTTAAGTCAAATCTCCTTTCCACCATCTTCTGACATAGCCCACGACGGATTGTGAGCACGCTTTCAATCAGGTGCGTGACACATGTCTGTTGAAGTTTTAGCAAGTTTTTGGGAGATCAAGAAGATGGGGCAGGCCATGAGAAAATGCTATCATACCTTGGTCCATCTTCCTCATCTTCGTTGTGACTTTGACGGAGTGATTCATTTTCATGTTGTAAAGTATTTCTGGCATTTATGATAACTTTTCCCGTTTGGGTTTCAGTTAGGGCAGAGGGAGGTGCAGAAGATGAGGCACATTGTACATTGGTAGAGTATCTGGAGACGTTGCAAAGAAGGTTAGTACTTAGCCGTAAAATTTTGGGCAAGGGATTGTTTCTTTGGCAGTTCTTTCGTTTTTGAGCTGCTTTGGGGGTGCAATTTGGAGAGTGTTCGAGAGGTTCCGGGAGTGATGGAGGTTAGAAATGCATGAGTTGGAGGTCATTGATATGTGATGCGCGCCATGGTGTACTTGGCCTGCACTCACATACCAATCAGGTGGAACGTAGCTGTTTTCCGCACGAGCACATCTTATGTACAGAACCTCATAGAGCCATGTACGCATGGCGCTGGCATGTTGCAGATTCACAAGGTGCAGTCGGCCGCAAGAGCGTTCCACTCTGTGAGTATCAGGGCTTCAGGGCAACCGTCTAAAGAGATGCCTCCCGGGAAGAAACTGAAGCCCTCCGCGAATGCCAAGGTGGAGGATTGGTGAAGGAGGAGGATGAGCGAACAGAAGCTAGAGTTGGGAAACTGGGTGACAAAACTGTGGAGGCTGGGCCTTTGGATATCGAAGGCAGACCTCTGAGCCAGGAAGTCCATCCTGGTATGTTCCCCTCTTCCTGCCACAATAATCATCTGCATGTTCCTTCATCAATCATCTGCAATTTGCAGCTAACATACACTTGGAAAATAGTCATCTGCAATCAGCAGCCAACATATGCTTATGTGAATCGGAGTTTTGTATAATTGGGATCATGTGCAAATGCAGGGAGGATTCAGAATTTGAAGCCTGGAGAGAACAAGGATGGGCCAGTGGTGTATTGGATGTCAAGAGACCATCGGTCACGTGATAACTGGGCTCTTCTGCACGCTGTGCATCAGGCTCGGGAGAAGGGTGTGGCTGTAGCAGTGGCATTTAACTTAGTGGAGAGTTTCTTAGAGGCGAGGGCACGCCATTTTGGTACCCCGTTCTTCCTGTTTCGTGTAGGTTTCTTCCTGTTTGTATTACAATTCAATTTCACATAAAAACCCTACAGAATACATAAAAGTAAGACAAGGTAGTAATTGTAATCCACCCAAGCAGAATTGTATTACGTAACTCCACCGTGGCAACATCGTTAAAATCCTATGTGGCACCGGTAAGCAGTACAAATGACTTGTGTGCTTATTTCCAAAATGACGACCAAATTGACAAAACATTGTCAACAAACTGACTAAATCAGGGTCTCCTAATTGACGAAACAATTGATAAGAATTTGTCATTTTTTGGACAATTAAGCCACATAGATTCTTGTAGTGTTATGAAATGAGTTGATGGATTCATCCTATCATTGCAAATAATAACGGCTACATCCAAATAGTTAAGAATGTGGAAGTAATTATTGAGGTCAAACATGGCTCTGTCTGTTGTTGCTTTTGATCTTTCTTCAGTGAACCGTTTACTTGACTTAAGCATTCAGCTTTTAACTCCCTTCTTCTTGTTGACAGCACGTAATTGTACGGCACTCTACTTGGTTTGTGGATCACTATGGAAGCCTTGGAGTCTGAAGCTGCCAAGGTATGGAGAAATCACACCACCAAGCGAAGGCGGCACATCAAGCACATACAGCCCATGGTGGTGGGAAAGCCCGTACTAGTGCGATTCTCCAACAGTTCCAGCATTGGTACCGAAACATACAACATCGATATAAGAAAAAAATGGAGATCCAGGGAGCTGTACCTAACCTGGATTACGGACCACGGGCCCCTTGTTTTGTCGGCCTACTAAACATCTGGAGTAGCTGTTTACCTTGCCAAAGAAGGTGATAGCCCTGTAGATTTTTTCCTATGGTTCGATTCAATAAGTAAAACGCGGATACCGTGTTTGAATTATGATCGCTTTTATGTGACCAAGGGGGACCACCCTCTAAGCCTAAGTATTCCTCAGTGACCAATATAGCGGCATCCAGGAGACGCGAGCGGTGGCAGCAATCAAATGCTGCCATCGCCTGCAAGGAGTGGAGGTCAAGGAGGAGGCGTGTTGGAGGAGCATATGTTCTTGAAGAAGTCGTGGAGGACGAAGGAGATGGCATGATGGAAGGAGAACCGGAATGGAATGCCAACGGGGACATGGTTGGCACTGGGGGCGAGGAAGATGAACAGGACGCTGCTGGCAACTATGAGGACATCGCGGATGCTGGCAACAGGGGTGCCGGGGAGGATATTGCCCCCGATGTCGACATTGAACATGCAGAGAGCGACTAGGGGGCTCAGAGACTTCAGCACGATTGATATGTTTTTTCTTTTTATACAATGTTTTGTAGGAGGGTACTGTTGTACAGAAGTAATACCTTTCATTTCAAATGTATCCTATAGAGAGTATAATGAATCAAAGAGTTTCATGGTTTTGTTCTAGGTTTTGTTTTGTTTAGTTCTTATTATGTTTTTTCTCATTTTTGTAGAATGATGTTTTTGAGAGTTCCTTTGGGAACCACCAAATAATATTTTAAAGAGTACATGTATTCTGTAAGACCTTTAGATCGAATAGAAGTTGAATATAGGAGATCCTTTTAACTTAATCTTTGGCATTTGAATTGATGTTAATGAAAATAGTCTACGAGGCCGGGAAGAGGAGATAAGCTCGTTAGTTATTATCTCTTTTTAAATTTATTTCTTATTTCTTTAATGGTTTTCTAACTTTTAATTTTAATTTATTTCATGTCTTTCCTCTCATTTTTCTAAGACGACATTTTCTAAATTCCTTTGTGATTTTCTAATTTCTGATATTTTAGTGTGATCTTTACTCGTTGATTACATGGTTTCTCATTTGTAATTAATGAGAGGCGCTCTTCTTAAATTTATTTCCAAAATTCATGATATTTTGTTCCAATTTTGGTCCTTTTCTTTTTCCCACATTTAAGAATTTTTGGAATTGCCAAACAAGGTTTAAATTTCATTTGGTTCTTATTATGTCTCCATTTGTTTTTTTTTTCCTTCCAATTATCTTACCTTTCATTTTTTATTTATTTGGGTTTTTATCTTGTTTTTATCTTTATTTTATTCTTCCAATATTATAATGTGTACTTCACTCATTGATTACGGAGTTAATAGTTTATAAAAGTATGGTTTTTTTCTGTTTTAATTCTTATTATGTTCAATTTCTCGATTTAGTCATTTTGGAATTTAATTATTTTATAAATTTCTGTTTCCTTTTCAGATTTGATTTCTAATTTTTTATGCTCATAATGTAGTCTTTCAGACCTTTAGAGGGAAGTGGAATAATCAAAATCTTACTAAAATGATTTGATACGTTTTAATTTATATTAATAAATATAGTCTACAAGACCGGAACAACGACAGAAGCTCGTTAATTATTATTTGTTCTTGGATATATTTTAGAACTTTTTTGCAGGTGTTTTTTTTTTTTTTTTTTAAATTACACGTTGTTTTTATTATGACTTCTTTTAATTATTTTCCTTCTAATTTAAAATTGTATTCTTATCGTTCATTATCTTGGATTTTGTTTTGTTCCGGTTTTTAATATGTTTGAGTGTTATTTTGTTTTTTTGGTATCTTTTTTGAGGTCCTCTGATCAGTGTATTGTTTTAAAATCCTTTCCCTATTTCCTTTTCTTTTTTGGTGAATTTACTGCCTTAACCGCTTCGTTCACAGTTACAAGACCTAGTCTTGTAAGATTACAAGCTCCATTATTGAAAATTTCCGATACAAACTCTACTTGGTTCAAAATGGAAAGGGCGTCCGTTAGGAGAAATTTGGGGTCTCAAAGGCGCACTGTAAGGCAACCCTCATTGTTATTTTGATTTTTGTATTCATTAATTTTTTTTTGACTTTTCCTAATTCCCTTTGATGTTCTCCTAAATTTATTGCCTCAACCGCTTCGTTCACAGTTATAAGACTTGGTCTTGTAAGATTACAACCTCCACAATGGGGCCCGAAGTTGTCAATAGAGACTCAATTCTTATTCGAAGAGTCATGAGACCATCACATTAGGTGCAAAAAGAGGTCTATAAAAGGCCTTGTAAAATAGCCTGTGGTAGGGGACTCTTTGCCATTAATACAGTTGAGAATATCCCAACTGACATGAGCTGGTGTAAACGTGCAATCTTCTGATTGACAGTCAGAAGACTACAAGACGCCACCTCCAAATTCATTTAGAATTTGTTTAGAGGTGTTCTTTATTCATGACGAAACGTAGTATCTTACTTGTAGGTAATGAAATGCTCCTCGAATTCATGAGCTTGGCATAGAAAGGAGTAGCACTTTTTCTGATCGATGCCATTGATGTCAAAATAATTGAAAATCATTGAAATCAAGTCATATTCCACAACCACCCTTCAATTTTAGAATTTTCTTCAGTGAAGTACATGCATATAAATTTATTATAGAGACAAATGAGTTTTTATATTTAAGCAAATCAATTTTAAAACATCGTTCAGATTTTAAAACATCAAAGCAATAACAAAAAGACATTCAATCTACATGACCTACTTTGAATAAATGAAAAATGAGATCAATGTGAATTTTGAATTATTTTTAATTTTTAAAGAAGTTTGAAAATAACTTTTAAATTAAGATTGAAAAGGAGCTGAAAAAATTTCACAAAATTTTTGGTATTTAAAAAATTGAATAATGGAATATTCTTACTGATACAAGCGGGTATAAACGTGTAAACCGTAAGTGGAGAAACTTCGCGAATAAGGAATGAATAAAATTGAACTCAAAATATGTCTACAATTGCATTGTTGTTTCTAGTTCAAAATTTTATTAGTTTGAAATAACTAAATAAATTAAAATTAAAAATACTTTGTAGAAAAAGTAGAAAAAGTAGAAAATATGAAAATAAATTAAAAAAATTGAATAATGGAATCAAAGATACATTCTCGTTAAGATATTCTTTAATAAATTATAAGAGTTGTGACCCCTTATAGAACTCACATAAGTCATTTCTCCTCAACTTATTGAATATGAGTAATAATTTATAGACCTTTTTTAAAAAAAAAATTCTTTTGTTTCTCATATCTGTAAAATGATGTTTTCTAAATTCCTTTGCGATTTTTCTAAGAGAAAGTCTATTATTTCTTATACTTTTCCCAATTTTTTTCCAAATTCCTAATATTTTCATCTTTACAATAATTATTAAATAACTATAATAGTTCCCCTAGGCTAAAATAGTGTACTTCGTACGAAGGGTAAGAAATATGAAAATAACATATAAAAACGAAAAAGTAGAGTCAACTACACTTTTCCGCGAAGTTATTCCAGAATAAATTATAAGATTTTCACAAACTTATACAAGTCATATTCTTCAATTTATCAAATATGAATAATAATTTAGACCGGATTTTTATTTTTCTAATTTCATTTTTTCCTCGTTTGACAGCAAATGATGTTTTTGAAAGATCCTTTTAGAACTACTAATTAATAATATTTAAGATTACATTATTTTCCATCTTCTCTCAATTTTTGTTAAGGTTTCTAACAATTGTTACTTTTGAGTTTGCTTTGTTTTTGTCTTTTTATTTTTTTCCTCCCTTTTTTTTTGTTTTTTTTTCCCCCCATTTTATGCCATTTTCCCGTTCTTGTCTTTTTTTTTCTTCCCTCTTTTTGTCCCTTTTTTTCCTCCTATTGTTTTTTTAATTTTAATTTTTTTTTTTTTAATTTTTTCCACCATTCTTTATGTTTTCCCCCCATTTTTTATATTTTTCCTGAGTTTCTGACTTTTTTTTTAGAACTTCTTTTGTCCCTTTTTTTTCTTCCCCCTTTTTGTCCTTTTTTTTCCTCCCATTGCTTTTTTAGATTTTTTTTTTCCCCATTCTTTATTTTTTTCCCCCATTCTTTATATTTTTCCCAAGTTTCTGACATTTTTTTAAAAAACTTTTCTCAATTTCCTTGAATTATTTTCAGAATTTATGATTTTTTTGGGTTTTAATCTTTTTTTTATTTTTTATCTGTTTTTTATTTTTCCCATCTTGTTTTTAATTTTTTTTTTTTTTTTCCAAAGATTTTTAATGTGATGGGATGCTGTAGAGGGGCTACATTATAATAGCGCTGGTCATCCTCTTATGACCGTGGCGCCCATTCCCGTGCGGGGTAGAGAGAGAGAGGAGCGCTCCCCTTCCCCCCTCTTGCCCTCGTTGCTGCCAGCAACCCCTCCGTGCCTCCGTGCTGAAGGCGACAACTTGGAGGGGAGATCCAGGGAGCGGAGGAGGAGATTCGAGCGAGCTCGTGCAAAGAGAGGAAGGCGGGAAGGGAGAGGGGGGCTGGGGTTGCGGGGAAGAAGAGAGCCGCGGGCGCGAAGCTAAGGGCGCGGAGAGGAAGGGAGCCGCGGAGCTGAGGGCGCGGAGGGGGGAGTCGCGGGCGGGGAGGAGGAGAGCTGCGGGCGGGGAGGAGGGGAGCTGCGGACGCGGAGGAGGAGACCCAAGAGGCGGCGCTTGAGGGGTGATGCAGAGGGCGCTGCAGCTGCAAGGCAGTGAGGAGGAACGACGGACTGCTGCAAGGCAGTGAAGAGGAACGACGGACAGCTGCAAGGCAGTGAGGAGGCAGATTCTGTGGCGACGGGCAGCTGCAGGCAGCGAGGAGACACGACAGACAGCTGCAAGATAGAAGGAGCGCGAGTTCAAGTAACAATTTCAATTGGTTATTTCAAATTTCTTCATTGAGCTCAGCTGTGATTGTTGGGCTGAGTCTACTTTGCAAGGAGGAGGCGTGTTGGTTTCTACTTGCAAATGCTTGTGTCAAGATGGTTGCCGACTTGGTTGTGTAAATGAATGCGTGATGAACCGTATGCAAGAAGCTTTCCTTTACGTGTTGCAGCTGCGCTTGTTGTGAAGTTTAGAATTTAAACAATGAATTTACTCTCTTTCCTACTTCACTACTTACGTAGGACTTAGAATGCGTCGATTTTAGTTCAGATGCTATCTTGTCTAACAAGAAGTGGTTGTGTCGTTACCATGGTTGCTGGCAGCATGGACGACGGTGTTCTCACGCCATGGGACCTCCCTTTCGACCTCAAGTCTTTACCGCAAGATGTGGCGGACAAGGTCGTGGTGATTGCGCCCTTTCTTCTTGGTAGGAAGAGCGGAAACTACGACATCGATTTCTTCCATCGCACAGTTGGCCTCTGCAACACTAGGATATCCTTCTCCAAGCTCAGCAGTGACAAGGTATGCAAGAAATCCTTGTTCATAGAGAGATGGCCGGAACGACATGGAGGGCGCCACCACATTGCTGACTGCAGTGACAACCAGGCTATTGCTGCTTACACAGACCAGAATGCGAAGGTGTATGGAGGTGAAGGCCCTGACGACGGGACATTTGGTACCTCCTTTCTTCGAGGCTGTCATCTGACCTTCGAGTTGGGCAAAGAAGTCAACTCGGCAGAGAAAGCCGCGACCTTGCAGAAGGCACATGAGAAGGGGGCTGCCCGCAACCCTCTCAAGCTCACACCCCTAGCCTTGAGAGAGCAGATCGAGGCCCTCAACGACGTGCTCGCTGGCCACATCGACGACAAGCCCTCTGCTGGCAACACATCCTTGGCCATTGAGGGAGTCGTCACTCAACCTCGCCACGGCGTCCTTGTTACGGGGAGTAGCAGCAAGGGAAGGCCTGCAGCCGAGGGAGGTCGCGGTCGCACTCGAAGTTAGCTCAGGGCAAAGGCGGCCTTGGTCAATGAGGAGGAGAGTGTGCCCAAGTCTTCACTTGCTGGCAGCAAGGTTGAAGACCGACCCACCTTGGATCCGAAGGCGAAGTTGGACCAGGCCAGAGCCAAGAAGGCGAGTGCTTAGGCTGAACTTGCGAAGAAGGAGGCTTAGAGGGAGAGCCTTGTTGGAGATTTGAAGAACCAAAAGACCTCTTTGAAGGAGGAGGATGAGGAGGGCGGATTCTATGACGAGATTGCCGCCCACCGTGCTGCCAGCAAGATAGCCGGGGCTGCTAGCAACACGGGAGAGAAGAAGCGATTGGATGCTCTGGCCCGTCTTGGTGGTGATCAGATGGCCAATGGGAGCAAGGCTACCGAAGAAACCCAGCTTCGCATTGACAACAAGGAGAAGCAGCTAGCGGCATTGATGGGGGACATAGAGAAGTGCAAAGCCAAGGTCGGGGTTCTTAGCGTGGAGATCATGTCCCTGGAGCTGGCAGCGGCATTCATTCGCTCAAAGAGTGTGCTCCCACACCTGCCATCCGAGTTTCGAGCCCTCCCCATTCAGGTTTCCGACCCTTGCCCCTTCTGTGCACGGTACTTTGTTGACTTTGCTTGTGTACCCTTGAACTGCGGCTGCTTGGCACACCCACATTGCATGTTTGAGGTTGTCTTCTCCCTAGACGCCAAGTGTAGCCGTTGCTGCCGCTCCTTGAGTGGGGGGTGGCTTGGGCAATGGGGATTTCCACTGCATGAGTCAGCTCAAGCGGAGCTCCAGCACCTCCAGAAGGTTCTCAAGTCGAGGGTAGGAGTACCCGACCTCCAGAGCCCCGTAGCTGGTAGCAAGAGGGCGGCTGAGCGCACTTCTCTTCCTTTGGGGGGAGGAAAACTAAGTCAGGAAGAAGACTTGCTTTGAAGAGGTTGAGGGGGCTTCAAGTCTGCTTGTCATCGCCAAGACCTCCGCTCAGCCCCTGGTATCCGCGGCCTTGCTGCCAGCAGCCGGAGGGGATGGCGACGGTGTTGCCAGCACCCAGAAGTCAGATGACCTGAGCTTCCAGTGGGAGACACAAGCCCCTCCACGCCAGGAGGCCGAGGATAGAGCCTCTCATGGTGGTGGACTCTGCTCTAGTACCACCAAGTCCGCGGGGACATCTCAAGACCCGGCTGCAGCTGCCCTGGAGAAGCTAGTTGATGCCATCGCGCGCTCAGCAGAGGCTTGGAGTCTATGTTTTTTTTTGTTGATAGTGCCATAGCGGACTAGTATTAGCGGCATTTACTTTGTTTCACGTTGCATTTTCATGTGCTGCCCTGATTTTTGACTCTTTGTTCGCAGCTGCGATGCCAGCAAGTAGTTGCCGGCAGCAGTGTGTAAGTAGTTCCGATTGGGGGGGGGGGGGGGGGGGTGGGGTCAGACTTTCTGGAAACCGAACCTCATTTTTTTGTACACTTATGATGAATGTTATCCTATTTTATTTGTACATGTGGCTGCCACATTGGTCGTGATGGTATGAAACTAGCCTTTGTCATAAACCCTTATCTGTGCTGGCAGCAAGATGTTTTAGAAGTAGACTTCCATTCATCAAGGGGGAAGGTTACAGACCGTTTTGGGGATGATAAAACATATATAAAACCATACATGATGGCTCAAGCACAACGCATAGTCCCTTACAATTGTAAACAATCATTCTGGCATCGATTACTGAAACGTGGAGGCATTGCAAATACTATGGGCAGACTTGTGAAGACTCTGATAGAACACCTTAATGCCGTGGTGAAGACGTTGCTGTCCTACACTTCCACTATCTTGATGGTTTTGGGAACCGCCACCTCACCAAGAAGTACACGCCTCTCATTACGTATGTTGATCTACATCAATGCTTCCAACAAACTATGTTAGTACCGTTATGCTGGCAACAAGTAGCAGCACCTTGCGTATCTAAAACCAATCGGGTGATGTTGCTTACATGTACCTTTTTTTCACGTGAACCGTCTGCTTCTACTAGAACCATGTTGTACTCTTTGGGATCATCGTCTCCGAGCGTCATTGCAATTTCATGGCGCAAGTGGAATAATGGCCAGTCCTTGCCCACTTCAAATGCTGGCATTGGTCTCCCTCTATATGTACAACAGACATCTACCATCTCTACCTCTGGTAGATGGTTAATCGCATCCCATCTGTTGTTGGCAGCACCCCGAAACCTTGTATACTGGAACCTGGTGTATAGTGTTTGCATGCCCACATGGTACCGGAAGACAACGCTGGACCTATTCACAACACACTTGATAACATCCTGGCCAATGTGAAACTTCTCAGCCCATCCAGGATTCATCAAACTACTTAGGAGTGCCTCAGAGGGGGAGTGTAGAACGAAGAGTGTAGAAGTCCGCCTAATGCTGTCACATGCAACCGCAAACAAGTCGACCAAAATGTGGACATGCATAAACCATTGCTCATGGGCAAAACTACTACCAGTGGACGCTTTCATCGCATTGGAAAAATCTGCTGTCAGCTTCGTCCTGAAGGCTTCAGAGGTGTGCATGTCTGGCAAAGGCCACTCCACGTTGTTGAAACCAGGGAGCAGGATTGGTTCTATCCTCTCGTACAACGTAAGCTCTACCGGAGGAAAATATACGCCACCAAGGAAGAATGTACCCGTATCCAACAAGTTTGTATGGCTTCGACCATTCCGCGTCGCCTCCCCAATCTCTGCATGGAGCACAAGAATGGGATTGATGATAGATGTGGGGTGCACCCAATCATCAAAGTGCGAGGAGTATAGGTAGTTGGCCGTGCATTGCCTACTTGCTACCACATCAGGATCCAAGCTTAATTGGCGAGGCTGATACGCATGCTGCACAAGCACCTTATCCAGGTTACTTGCTCCACGCACACCAGGTGTCCATGAAAAATCCATGATCTAAGCCTTGAAAGCCCCTCAAAAATTATCTCCACCATGCCGCCTTGCCTCTCTACCCCAAGGCCCTTCCGACATTGGTTGCAGTTGAACTTACGAATCCCTGTCCAGCCTCACTGGGATCCAATTGCCCACGACATCTTGATCGTTGTGCAGAATTACGCTCTGAACTAGCGATTTTGGCCGTTTAGCCATGCTTCCCTAAACCCTAAGGTATTGGGAGACACAGTAATGAACTATAACATCTCCCTTTCATACCAACCAAGGCGAGGTATCATGCTACCAGCACAGGAAAAATCACATTTGCACAGTTTGAGCACTTGACGACAGCAAAATCCTGAGTTGGTAATCAAATATGAAGTTTTCCATAATCCTGCCTAGTCACAACGTTGCCCCCTGGAGGCAAAAAAGTCTGGATCATGTCAAGATAGGGAATTGATCGATGTGAAATTAAAGTTACCTAGTTTTGTAGCTCGCTGGCAGCGAACGGCACATTGAGTTGACAGCGAAGAAAGCCGCACTTCCACCTTGATTCAAGATGTCCTACTCAAGCACAATTTGCTACATACACAACACCCAATACCCTAAATCACCAGGACAACTTGCAGCAAGTGCCAACTCTTGCTGCCGGCACTGAATTTCCACAATCACGTGTTTCTCCCTTTGCAATAACCCGCACCCACTCTTTCAAATCAGTTGGAATCCTCCCAGCCCGAACTCTCGCTGGCTGCAAACAATTTCCCTATTGCCACGCTTCTCCCGTAGCGCCGAACACCTGCTGGCTGCACTAACTCTCCCTACGGGTTTCAAAAACCTCGGTACTCACTCGTCGTCGGTGGAGGAGGTAGGTGGGCGGACCCATAACTTCCTTGTTCAAAGAGCTGGCAGAAAGTTTGCTGACACGAGCAGGCCGGCTCAGAATCCGGCCCTTACTCCGTCAGTCTGCTGACTACCCGGTACTATAGCAACGCCTCCACACGCCTTGCGGGGAGGTCATTGGTTCGACCCCCCTTGGCGGTTCGTTTGCTCCACGGTAGCACGAGTGCAAGCACGTCGGAAAGTATGCGGGCAGCGCTCATTTTTTTCTCTCATGTGCTGCTTACACGGCCTTTTTGTGACCCCATTTTGCACCTAATGACAGTGGAGCCGATCTTTGCGAAGCCAACAGCATTATCGACAAAATGATTTTTAGGTGGGAGACCATGTTCTCTGGTATCCTAAGGGGGATAAGGAGCATACAAGGAAGTTCAAGTGCCGCTAGTTTGGACCGTACCATGTTTACTACAGGCTGCCCAACAACACAGCATTACTAGACACTGAAGCTCATTTTGAGCTTAATCCGATTAATGTTAACAATAACAAGCTCAAGCCTTGTAGGTTTTATTTTGAGGACCAGCTTGTTATTGTCAGCGCGAAGCAGCTGCCACATGGTATGACCACGCCTAGCACGGGACCAGTTTTAGACAAGACAGTTACAGGTACCGTCGATGCCCACATGAATCGACAATCAACTCCTTGTTCCGTTGGAGCACTTCCACCATCATCACCGGCCATTACTTCTCAGACCACCACGGAGCGGACAGGATACCGACGGACTTCTACCACCCCATCTACCACTGGCAGTCTCGACATGGACAGCCTTCCATCTTCAAATGCCATCCTCACAGTTAGTTGCCTAGCCGTGGACGCCGTACCGCTGAGTGCTACTCTACGAGGCTCACCTCCAACCCCCACCCCACAGCTGTTACAACCCCGTCTGCCCCAATCTGACCAGTCCACTCGCAATCTACAACCAGGCGCAACTTGTCATTCAGATGGATTAGGGTTTTGCCAACATCCACGCCACACAGGCCATCCGCTCTCCTCGGCAACCCTACACTCTTTTTTCCTCCCTTCACCGGCCCTGAACCCTCCGCCCTCTTTCCGGAAGCGGAGCTTTGAATCAAGGCGGGTCAGTCCCTCTCTCTTGCTTGGCGACATCGACTACTGGAGCGCAGTGGACCAAGATTGCCTAGCATCGTCATCCCCCTGTTGCCCATGTTTCTCTCACAATTTTGGCACCCCGCATTGCACCGAACCAGCCAAGCCCTGCACACCGATATTCGGCCGTAGTAGAGCCTCCCCCATACCTGCCGAGGCCTCCTCCATTGCAGTCGCCTTGCTCTTCCAACATCCACCAGGGCACTCCCTGAAGCGATAAATCAGACTTTGCATTGTGCTTCGTTTTCTTCCTGCATTCCGTTTTTTCCCTCTTCCGACCCCTACAGCGCGGTTGGTGTCAATTTTGTTACGCCTACGACTAGTACAACCAAGTGCCCGGCTTCTGTGGTTTTAGTCAAGCCCGAGCTCCCTCCGCCTATCGAGGCCGATGCTCCACAGCCCCTTTTTTGGGATTCTCCACCACCAGGTGCCCTACTTCAGGCGGACCCTAACCCTAGGCGCTTACCACCTCATCTCCACTCGGCACAAGTTTCACCGATTGTCGGACTGTGCGTCCTTGCCCTACAAACCTCGAGCACCAGTGGAGTGGGCAGTATGACTCCAATTCAGGTGACAGCTCTTCAGATAGTTTAAAGTTCCCATGGTATTGTGCACAGGATCTTCATGCTGTTGCCTTAGGTCCCCTCCTTGCATCCGGCTTATAACATCTACACTCACTGTACCACCCTCGGCGGCGACGCCGGGCCATCTTTTGCACCTTAGAGCGTTATTTTGTCCAAGGCAAGTTACCCACAGTCGGCAACACCAAATCCATGGAGTTGGGCGACCCGAGCCAGCAGCCAGTCGGTACTACCGCTGGCAAAGATCCTGTTGCTACTCCAACATCTCCACCGCTCTCTACAACACAGCCAACCATGCCGACCGAGCCGACTTCTACGGATCAGAGGCAAGAAGTGAAGCGGAAGCTGACCCAGTTTGATGCGCGAGTGCCCAAGACTGTCCGCGTCCCTCGTAATCTACAACGACGCTTTGAGGTCACCTTTGAGCCTTGCAGCCACTGGGACATCTGGACTTCCATGGCCGACGACAAATGGGCTGCCCATACCAGCTTTGAGGTATTTTACCATTTTCACTGGCTCGAGCCTCGTCAAAAACTAATTTTGGATTTTGTCAAGGGTTTCGATTATGTATAGCATCCCTGGAGCGTTCTTCGCCCTCCAAGTGAGCATGGTGGACACATTGGATCGATGTTTCGTGGGAAGCGTGTCGAAATTACATCCTATGTAATTAGAGCTGCATTGGGCTTCAAGGCGGGAGCCGACTTGGCAGGAAAGAAGATCGGTTACGGCTTTCAGAGCCGCTATGCCAAATATGGACTGACGTTTGCTAATCACATGCACGATGGGAACAAGGTCACGGCGCTTCTCGAAGCTTACCAAGTTTGTGTTCAGGCATTGAGCGAAGCCATAGGGTTTAAACAGCGGTTACTGTTCGTTAGCAACGATCTCATGGAGCACGTCCTGGCAGCTAAGGACGTAGGCGCCCGTCACCAACCTTACGATTGGTCTACCTTTGTGATGGCTAACATGCGCCGACATTTGATTTACCTCCATTCATAGCTAGGCGAGCCTCGTCGGCTTCGAAGTGCACGTGTCATGGATGCGATACTGTCGTACTGGTTTCCAGACAGAGAGGAGGTCACCGTTCCTCCACATATCTCTTCCAACGTTGACACAAGGGATAGGAGCCATGACGGTGCCCCTATTAGCCCCCTTAGAGCCCCCCGACCCCTCAAGTCTCAGCTACGTGATTGGGCCAGCGGTGACAGTTGGCAGCTAGCCCTTAGGGCTTCTGTTGATCTAGCTGATGCCAAACCATCACAATCACCGGACGGCTCCTCCGATGTCGGCCGACGTTGTTGCCGATTGGTATGACAAGGCAACTGCGTCCGAAAACCAGAGTTCGTGCCATTGCCTCTAGCCGCGCCTACACGAGCACTCGACGTTGCCGCTAGCCCTAAGCACTAAGGCTCCACCGGCTGTCGATACCCCCTACGCTCCCGCCCGCTAGTACGACGTTTCAGGGACGCATCCTTCGATTTTGACATTTGAATGGCCCCAGGTTGTGCTCGTCCATCTGCCGCCACACCCATCATACAAATTTACAGCTCGTCTGGTGCACCATCTAATTCGCCTTGCGAAGCCGCAGCACCCCCTTTCCTCCCTACCGAGCCAACTGCGACTGTTGCCGCGCTGGTAGCTCACGTTTCTTAGACGACTCTCGATCACTCCTCATCTAAGTTCATCTTCTCTGACCGTCTGGATTTATCCTTTGATCCTCCAGTCCAGTCTCCGACTGCAGGATGGGAGTTGGTCGTCTACACCACGCCCCGTTTCGCGCCTCGCGAGCACGTACCTCCACTGACCTTGTTGGACATCACCATCCCTAGCACCAAGAAACTCGTGTTAGCGTCGGCTTCGATTGCTCCTCCGATCGCCACCACGAGTGCAGCTGTGCCTCCACAAGGCAGCCCTTCTTGTGAATGCACGCCAGCAACCCCCGCAGACCTTCCTACCAACAGCGGACCTTCAGTTGCATCATCTGCCGAGGTACTAGTCGGCTCTGCATCGACTTCGGAACTCTAGATATTATTGCACAATATGTAGGAATTAGCAATTGTCCTTCTTAGGACAAAGACTGCAGCCCCCCAACTGAAGCGCACCCGACAGCAAGCAGCCATTCAAGTGGCTGAGAGGGATTCTCAAATCCAGGAGTTTACCCGTCAGGCCGCCCTCGGCAACAGTGACCTTCAAGCCATTATCGTAGACCGGGATCGGCTCCTCCACGAGAATCTCGCCTTATAGCATCAACTACAGGCATTACAGGCATACTTAGCCGCCCACGCTGCCCCTCAATCCTCGATTGTTCTATCTGTTTGCAGGTTGGAGCTGGAACAGACCCTCAGCGCCCGTCTGCAACAGGCTGACCTCTTGATCTTGGAGAATCAGCAGTTGAAGACGGAGATGGCACTGTACACCCTCCCGCCTAGGGAGCTTGGCCGGGCCGTTTGGGATTATGCTGCCACCAATCAGCGTGATCTCGACAACGATCTTGCAACCCACTGTGCCCACTTTGCTCGTCAGCAGCGTTGGCTATCCAAGTTTAAGGACCATGACCCATCTTTCTAGCCGTGGCTGATAGCGGACGAGCCGACTTCGGCATACCCAACCTCGGCATAGCCGACTTCGACACAACCAAGCGACTAAGCTGCTGCATCAATGAACACCTCTGACGACGGATTTCAGCTGCGACTTAGTTTTTTTTAGTTATCATTTTTTTGGCTAGCTCTTTTTGATATTTTGGTTCGCCTTGATTTTAACCTTTCTAGGCCGGTTTTCATTATTCTCTCTTTTCCACTGTCCCTCGCGTTATGAGGACAGAACTACCGGAAAAAGGGGATAATGTTTATCGGAGATTCCCCAATCTCCTTTTCCCTTAGTTTCCTTTAGCTCCCTTTCAATTTTCATCCTTGTCCCCAATAGTCATCCAATCGGCTGGATGAGCTCTGTCACAGCCGACTAGATGATTTCCGCCAATTTTCAGGGGGTTTAAGAGGCAAGTAAAGGGTTTCCTATAATCATTCTACACTAGA
This sequence comes from Ceratodon purpureus, assembly GCA_014871385.1. Taxonomy (NCBI): domain Eukaryota; kingdom Viridiplantae; phylum Streptophyta; class Bryopsida; order Pseudoditrichales; family Ditrichaceae; genus Ceratodon; species Ceratodon purpureus. The sequence continues at coordinate 17,795,718 of CM026426.1, read as the reverse complement.
GCAGGTAGAGTCAGAGAGATTTGAGAGCTGTTAGGAGCTGATGTACCATGTTTTGGGCTTGTTTTGACCCATTTTATGCAATTTTGACCTCTTTTTTGCACTTGTATTGTACATTTCTAGCATTCTATGAGGGTTTGGAGCACTTAGTTTAGTTGGGTTTTGTTGGGTTTTGATGGGATTGTGAAGGCTAGGGTTTAGTTGGTAAATCCTCCCTTTACCAAGTTTATATGCTGCTATCATCAACAACATGATGTGCACCTTCATGTAAATTTTATAGTATAGAAAAAATCTCCAAAAAAGAAGGTCCGTGAAGGGGCCAGACATGGCAAAGCTTTGTCTTCGTTAAGCACGACGCAGTTTAGATCGAATAATGATTGTTGTAGCAATGAAGGCATGTTTTGGGGCCACAGATGTGCCTGCGAAGTAGAAGGGTCTGGAAGGAGTAAAGAACTTTGGATTGATGAAGAGAATGCTTGATACCTCCAAGGATGTGCATTACTATGATAAATTTGCATAACTATGATAAAGTTAAATATTCAACTCCGACAATGGAAACAATGTCAATTTGAGCGCGGATCAAAGAGGCACTTTCAATTTTGACCCATGGCATCCAACATACGACATATGTCCAAATATCTGACTAAGACCCATCCAAGTGGATTTTTTCTCATTTTTCAAACTGGACAACGCAGAAATGCCGATTCTTGCAAGCCTAGACAAGGAAAAGATGCGATGCAAGGTTGCCGAGGGGAGCTCAAGGCACTCTAACTCTTACATATCTTGGTCAAAAGAAGGAATTTAACATAAGACCTTAAATCTTTAGCAAGTTTTGATTTTGCCATCATGTCATCAATTGATGTGAAAAGGGAAGATCCAAACGATATGTACTCAATTTGTCTGCCATAACAATGGTATGGCTTGTCAAAATTGGTACTAATCTAACTCGCCAAAAGGTGTTATCTTTTAAAGGAGAAGGATTCTAATTCTAGTAATTGAGTGATCTATCTCCACAATGGCAATTCCAAAGAGCTTCTAATTGAAATACCACTATATTCATTATATGGAGACTTTTTGCGCTCTCATATTTATCTTTGACTCATAAATAAACCACTTTGTCTCTTTAAAAATATTTTTATATATAAGTAACAACAGCAACTTGATCAATTTCATTACATGATCATTATTTGAGTACTATTTATTTCTAGTTTCAATTATTATATTTTTCAAAGGAAATTTTAATAATTAACATTTTGTCACAAATATAACAAATATGGTCATTTGGCCTCTATTCAAATCTCATTTTAAGGTGTCAATAATTTCTAACTCACATCTTACACTCTACAACAACAAACCAATTAGGAGGAACCTAAACATTTAAACAGTGAATCACTAAAACAAATGGGAAACCGCGGTGCTTATGCCTACTAGTTAAATAGTATGACATCCATTCCATATCCTCGATATGCTCTTTTATAACACTAAAATTAGGGAAAGGAATGGCAAGTTGCATTACAATCTAGCTTCAAGAAAATGCAAATGCCTAAACTTTACAAAGATGATCATAGAAACCCTGGAAAAATCCAGGTACAAGAAATATTGGAAACACATTTATTACATTTTTTGACATATGTGTAAGATAGATCCAAAGGAGAACAATTTTATACACGCCCCTAGCTAGAGATTCAATGAGTTTATGCACATCCTTTAAGTATTGGATGCTATGGAATTGAAATACTTTAGTTTTACAACTCATAGTGGGATCTTCACGGTCTCTTAGATTTGCGGGACCTTTACCCGTTTCCCCAAATTACGGTGTCCATTAGACATGAAGAATACCAAAATTCTATTATAAGGAGTTCCTTGGATCCAAAGGACCCTTTTAATTATTATGAATAGCGGTCTTTAAGATTCAAGAGACCCTTGAACTAGGAAATTTTGAGGGGTCCCAGAAATTTGAAAGACCTTTTGAATTGCCAATGTAGGGGGTTCATTTAATCCAAAAGAACCTTTAATTTGTTATTAGTTGGGATCTCTTGAATCCAAAAGACACTAAAACCAAGACTAAAAAGGATCCTATGGATCTATAAGACCCTCTACATATACATTAGCCATATCACTCAGACTCAAGAGATTCTAAAATTCACAAGATTTAGGGTCCCTCAGTTTCAAATGACCTTCAAAAGTTTGGTTTCTTTGGTCCATAAGTTCCAATTATTAAAGTAGATTTTTTCTTATAGTAAAATTAAAATTTAAAATTTTCTTTAAAAATTAAGTATTTATATCATTCTTTCTATTAAATTGTAGATTTAGGACTAAGTACTTTTAAAACAATAATTATTGTCTTAAGCTATTTATAGATTTTATGTAATCTACTCATTTACGTAAAATATACCTCTTTGGAAAAAAAAACACAACAAAATTAACTTTTACGCCAAAATCCATGGCATAACTTTTACGCCAAAATCCATGGCATTAGACTTTAGTTTTTTCAAAAATTAAACCAATTTTTTTTCTAGAATTTGAAATGGGTGCTTGCTACTCAACACTCAAAAGTTGCTTTATAGAATATATTTTTTAAATCCTAAAAAAAGCCTTCAAGTAGAAGAAGAAGTTGCATGTACTGAAAAGATTCATAAGTTAGTTTTATTATAAATGCTTTTTTAGAGCTACATAGACTCAATTTTTATGTATAAGTATACAAAGTGGTAGCCTACTAAAAATCATTGGTGTCTAAATTTTTATTTAGAAGCCATTTCAAGTTCACATAGATAATCAATTATACATCCAATTTATGAAGGTATTTGTCAATCCAAAAATAAGTTAAAACTTATGAATAAAATGACTGATAATAAAAGTAATATAGCACCAAAGAAATTTTGCTTTAGAATAATTTTATATTTAATTTTTTTTTTAAATCACAATATAAATACAAATATAGAATGAAACATGCTTAGGCCCTCTTTACAGTACAGACGAGAAGTCGTGGAGAAAATCAACCAAGGGCCACGGCCTAGTCTTGAGAAGACCAACTTTTAATTCGACGTCCTTTAGATACAGTGTAAAGTGAGAAGGGGCCGAAAAACAATGTGCTGATTTTTTTAGGATATTTTGTAACATAGGGCTGATTCTAACTTCTACTACACTACCTCTCCTTTGTACCCGAGGCCAGTCTTCTTTATCTAGTTGTTGGTGGTTTCTTTTGTTGGTGCTTCGTTTTTCCTTGTTTTTGCCTTGTTTACTGAAAGTTCAGCACTATGGAAGAGAGGAGGAAGAAGCTTGAGGTGATGATGGTCTTGTATTGGTGTCTCTACATGATTACGCAGCATGTGAACAACATGCAAGCTTTGATTTTACAAGGTGAGTGGTCAAATATTGCAGTTTTCAGCATTTGCCTTCAAAGTTTAGGATTTAGTGAGCGAATTGTTTGGAGTTTTGAGAGGCAATCTGGCTTTGTAGACCGGTATTTGTTGAGTTCATTTACAGAGAAGATGTTTATGGAAAGGACTCGTGTCTCGCATGCTACATTCAGATTTTTATGTGAGACTTTAGGTCCGTTTTTGAAAAAACATCATACTCATTTGAGGAGAACAGTTTTTGTAGAAGAGAGAGTTGCAATGTCTTTGGCTAGGCTTGGTACAAGAGATGGATTGCGTATGGTTGGAGAAGTGTACGGAGTGGCGTAATGTACAATTTCAGGAATTGTGAGGGAATTCTGTAAAATGGTGAAATTACATTTACAAAAGATTTTCATTCAGATTCCAAATGAGAGCAGACTTAGGGTTTTAGCAAAAGAGTTTGAGAGGATGCATAACATACCGTACATAATAGGAGCCATAGACAATTCTCACATTCCGGTGCTAGCTCCAGTCATAGGTGGAGAAGATTATTACTGTTGCAAGTCTTTCCATTCAGCTTTGTTGCAAGGAATTGTGGACAGAAACTGCATTTTTTGGGACTACGAGTTTGGATGGGCGGGAAGCTTACATGATTGGACTGTTTTTCAACAAACCAAGGTTGGAAGAGCTTGTATGGAAGGGAAATTTTTACCATACAAGTTGATTAGAGATGCGGCGTATCCGGTGCGGCCTTGGATGTATTGTCCCTTCAAAGGATGTTATGATGGACTGGAATCATATAAGGCACATTGGAATTTTATCCAATCTTCAATCCGAATGTGTGTACAACGTGCATTTGGGATATTGAAGGGTAAATGGAGGAAAAAAGCAGATGTTCCACTTTGATCGATGGCAGATATTGTCTCCACTTGTCTTGTCTTGCATAATTTATGCATCATCACAAAGGACAAGTTTGATGCAATTTGGATTGAAGAAGCCAAGGTGGAATTGCAAAAATGGGTTGAAGATGGTACGGGTTGAAGGGAGGACAAGTCAAACGAGGAGAACGAGCTTCCATTGAAGAGATAAGATCACGCATTCTAAAATCTGGTGGAAGAGCTACATTTCAGAATTTTGAGCAAGAAGAAGTAGATGCTGAAGAAGAAGCTTTTTTTCTCAAACAAGATGAGAGAGATGCTGATTTATTGGGAGAAGCAACCGTGGCTCCTGAGTCAATTGCAAGAACTCTTTGGGAATAAAATTTGTCAAAAGAGTCGACTATCCAATTTTCAAAATCAAGTAGTGATTCTGAAATTATGGAAGAGTAGCTACAGTTTCTCTAGAATTGCTGCCATATGCCTATCCATGTTCTTCAATAAAGCCGTGCTTTCCTGAAAGGTAGTGAAAAGCTAAAGGAATTCTGCACAAAATTTTCCAAGATGATTTCCAAATTGTCTTGAAATCTCTTCTTTTTCGTCTAGGGCTTTGGAGTAACCTCTTGGTCTTGCAAATCTGATGTTGTCTTCTGTTCGCTGTTCTCGTCTCCACCTTCTGTGGCACTTGCTGGATATTGATTCTTCACAAATGCTCGAGTAGAATTCCAAACATCGAGTTGGTCAAACCATTTGCTGTCTTCGTGCCTATCCAAACCAGAAATTTCATTCGCCCTCTTGTCATTCTTGTACTCTGTATAAATTGTCCTGTATCATGCAAGACGAAGTACAGGACAATTTATACAGAGTACAAGAATGAAAAGAGCGGTCAAAGCCTCAAAATTGACGCCACCATCCACGCATGCAACTTCAACCATGTGTTCACCCCTGAAAAAATCAATATAAAGTTGTACGGCAATCATTTTGTGTCATGGAGAAGGGGAGAGAGGTGGTTTGGGGCACACCCCCCAGGCCTTTGAATCCGTGGTAGGAGGGCCACGGTTCAAGGCGCCGTGACGGCGGTATCCCATTTTGATCCCTATGGGTGGAAAGGGGGGCTCGGGGGCAAGAGGCCAAGGCCTTTAAAAGGCCAAATTGGCCAAATCTGAAATCTGATTTTTATTTTATTTTTTTAAATTCAAAAAAAAATTGAAAAATTATTCATGGATACAACTTTGACAAATGTTCTATTCCTTCCTGAAAAAAAATTATGGAAGCAAAAAATTATCACAAAAAAATATTAAAGCACACAAAATCCATAGACGTACCTTGTTTTTTGGCACATCTTGAAAATTCTTCTTCTATCTTCCCTCAAATTGAAATCAATGTCTCTACCTCATAAACTCGCCACTTCCGAGTTGCACTTTCTTCTTCCGATTAAGTATCAGTCAAATTCACCACTTCATTTGTAGCCTTCTTATCGGATTTCTTCTTCTTTGCTGGAGCTTTTGCTTTCCCTCCTTTCAGTGGTCGTCCTCTCTTTTTTGGTATAGGTGGAGATGCATCTCCTCCATCAAGAGCCTTTGCTGCAGCTTGAATTGCCTCCTCCTATTTTGCCTCCATCAAAGGATTCGTTGCATTTGAACTAGGGGACACTTCCATACTTGATGGTTGCAAATCTGAACCGTTACAGCGAGGCATTCCAAGAGGCATAAAAAATCTAGGACTACCAACACCAAAACGATCAAAATTTGGAACATGCATTTGAGGAGAAATGGGCTGGATTGAGGTTGAGAGAAGCTCATCCATGGTGAAACTTAACTCCATGCTTGTCCTTCAGATTGAGAGAACTCTCCATCTTGAGAGTAGCCTTCCATTGTAATGAACACAATGCAAAAAAAATAAAAAATAAAAAAAATTATGCAAAAAAAAATGAGCCAAATTTTTTTGCAAAAACCTAGCAAATCTAAAGTTCTCCCTTCTCACATGTGAGAAAGAAGAAAAAGATGATTCCAACTGATCGAGCAGCAATCTTTAGGGACGAAATTTGGAAATGAATAGTAATAATTCTTGTGAAAAAAACGGCTCAAAAAATGGCCGCTAGTAAAAGTTGTCATTCTAAAAAATTATCAAAATAATCAGAATGATTGGCTGTGAGAATTTTGGCCAAACGGCCTCACGGATTTCTAGTCAGGCCCACCTCTTGAAGTAGGCCTGACTAAAAATCTAGGGGTCGTTAATAATGTGTCGTTTTGCAGCCAACAAGGACAAAAGTGCTGTCCATGTCATTTTCTCCTCCTCTTGTCCCTTGGGCTGAAATTTTAGGTGTAAAGTGGCATTTCTACGCATGTGATTGGCTGGAATTTCTTTTATGACGGTCTCTCGCGTCTAGTGTAAAGGGGGTCTTAGTTACATTGATATATTTTTTCATTCATTTTCAAATTATAAGCCACCACAAATTATAGGCTTTTCCAAGCAGGTTTCTATCAAAATAACAATATTTATACTTTTGTTTTTTAAAAAAAATTAAAATGAAAAATATTTTGTGATTTATAAAAAAACTAAAATGGTCATTAAAGTGTACATATTATGAAAACATCCAAAAATAATATAATATTGTCATGACATATAAGTTAGTTTGCATTGATTATATTAGTTTTAGATTAAAATTTCATATTTTCAAAAACATTTTACATTCTAAAAAAAAAAAATCTTTTTGAGATTTCAATTATTTCCAATAGAAAATATGAAGTTAGCATTTGAAGATACTCATAGCCACAAGTAGAAAAACATGTGCATGTTTTTTAAAAGACACAAAGATCACATTTTATGTAAAGTTTCTTGTGGAAACATTATTTACATATTGATGGACTTGTTTTTATTTTCAAAATATATGTTCATGTAAATATATATAAAAGTATCCAACTAAAATTTATTTGTGCATCTTTTCAAAACATAAACATTTTTTAATCACTTGAAGGATTATGTCGTTCAAAATACTTTAATCAGTTTCAATGTATCTTTTAAGCAATTCACCAATTACATGGTTTTGTGTATCTTCACACAATGCAAATTATAAATGTACCATTATTTAATATAAAATTCTGAAAATCTTCAGAATTATATGTATTTATATGTCTATCATCACAAAATGTACATTTTGACATGAACTTGTGATTTTTGTAATTCTATTATATTTTTATTGACTTGGAATCTATAAATACTTTGTCATAAAAAAAAAATCTTAATAGAATGGATGTATAATTTGCTTATTTAATGTATTTTTTTTGAAATGGCTTATAGAAATCAACATACATTGGCACCAATGATTAGTAGTGACCAATAGGCCACCACATAATTTAGTATTTACAAAGACATATTTAGCATATTGTTCATATTTAGCATCCAAGGACAAATTAGATTGTTATAAGTTACTTTAATCCACAATGCCGATCAATTCTTTTTATTTTTATAAAAAATTCCGAGATTCAAAAAGTTATATAAATATTTATGGATGTAATATTTTTGATAAAATTACCTTCAAACAAAAATGATTATTGTAATCTGTTTAAAAATTGTGATTTACATAATGTTGCCAAGAATCTTTGCTCAACATCATCTTTCCTAGTATCTTGAAGTTCTACATTTATCACGTTTTATATGATTGACTTATTGTTGCTTTATCTTCACAAATAATACCTTATTTTGCAATAATGGATTCCAACCTATTTTCCTTTGTTTGGCAATTTTTGAGTGGCTAATTCAACACATATGTCAGTTGAATCTAAGATAATTAGATATTATTAGATTTAATATTTGCAGGTAGGTATAAATACCAAAAAGTGGACAATATATTGACTTTTGAAAAACATGAAATTAATAAAATGTAGATTACATATGCACAGAGTGGAGGATATAAATAAAAATTCTCTTTCTATGTTTTAATTTTTATATTGAGTTTATATGCTTTTGGAAAGCTAGCGTCTTGAAACTCTCTTATATCTAAGATGAAAGGGGTATGTAGCAAAGGATGTAGACTTGCAATTAGTTGGTCTTATTCAGATTTGTGGATGGCTATATCATATTACATGAGCAAGTAAATACTTTGTAGGAGGTTGAATTGCACTTAGATTGGAACAAAGACTTGTGCCAGGGACTTCTGCTGAGGCATGCAGTTAAATATCAAGAAGGATACGTTGTTGTGGTGAAGCTAGAAGTAGGAGAGGAGGAGGGAGGATTGAAGGGGAGGAGCAGAGTGTTACGGTTTAAAGTTACATACACCGCGGAATAGTACTTAAGCTTAGGAGAGAGGTGTCTTAAGTCACTTGTGACTTGGGCAAGTGTTAGGTTGACGCCGGTTGAGATGGTACTAAGTTAGTAGGCAAACCCCCTTGGGCTTAGGCCTAAAGAGGATTAGGAGCCTCAATGAGTGTCGCAACTACTTAAGGTAGATCTGGTAAGGAGTTCTATATCTAAGCTAGCGTAGGACTGCTTTGAGAAAGCTAAAGACGCCTCACTGCTACTCGGGATAGGCGGGGTCTTCAAAAGCTAAGACTAGGGGAGAAGCTTGGTAAAGTGGACCAAAAAAGTGCTTATCTAATTGTCAATTTCAGCCTTTTTGCAAAAATTGCACAAAAGTGATAGAAAAATGTAACTGAAGTCAATTTTTTTTTTGCTAATATAGATTCTCAACTTGTTTTTCTACAACTTAGAAAAGTTTTGTAAAAATGGATACTTTAAAGTTATTCTACAAAGGCTTTAAATCCAAGCAAAGTGAATGCAGTCATTTGAAAAAGTGGCTAGAAAAGAATCAAAAACTATCTAAAAATCACTTTTGATGGAGTGATGCCCTCAATATGTTTGAGAGGTATTCTAAAATAGTCAATTCATATACTCATTAATTGATTTAAGGTTCTAAAAGTACCGCAAGGATGTTTTTTAAGAGCGTCACTTTTGCAGTACTTTTTTTGAGTTTTCTTTCACCAAACATTGTTTTTTAAATTGCAAAAAACATCCTCTAAAGACAATAGAGGGCCCCAAATGAAGAAATTAAGACTTTGGAAAATTTCATTTTCATGATTTAGAACTAGTAGTCAAATTAAGTTTCAATCGAAGATGTTTTTTCAATGTAGATATGTGTGAGATAACTTATGACACCCTAAAGAGTTACTAAAATGCTCAAAAACTATACCAAAATGCTCAAAAGTAGCTTTAAGCTTTGAAAAACAGCACCGTTCATATTCACTTCCTAGTAATCACATGTGTCACTTTGTGGTCCACTTTACCGTCCTCCCCCCCCCCCCCTCCCTGCCCCTTTACTTGATTTGAAGTTAAGCCACTACCAAGTAAGGATTGCGGATGCCGGTATTGAGAAAATTGCAATGAGAATGAAGTTTGGTTCTTATGAGTTTGTAGTAATGCCCTTTGGATTGTGCAATGCGCTACCAACGTTATGATTATGATGAATATTATCTTCCGTAGTGAGTTAGATGACTTTGTGATCATCTACATATATAATATCTTGATTTTTTCTAAAACTCTTGAAGAACATTAGAGGCATCTAGAGACAGTGTTGCAAAAGCTTAGGAAGAACAAACTTTATGCAAACAAGGAAAAGAGTAAGTTTGTGAGGGAGGAGATGGCATTCTTGAGCCACATTTTGGACAAGTCCGGCTATAGGCTGAATTCCAAGAAAGTAGAAGACATCACTCTTTAGGCAACTACAACCTCACAGAAGGAAGTTAAAAGTTTCCATGGCTTAGCAAAATTTTATAGAAAAGCCATTAAGGACTTTTCCAAGATTGCAGAACTGTTAACGGAATCATTCAAAGGGAAGCAAAAGAAAATAGTTTGGTACAAAGGGCTCAAAAGGCCTTCAAAGAAATCAAACAAAAGATGGCATCGAAATCGGTGGTAAGGTATCTCAAATTTGATAAGCCCTTCAGAATCTTCTGGGATGCTAGTGACTTTGCCATTGAAGGGGTGTTCATTCAAGAAAGAAAACCGGTAGCGTGTGAAAGGAAGAAACTCACAGAAGTGGAGAGGAGTTGGCCCACCCATGAGAAGGAGTTGTTTACAATTATGTATTGTCTAAAGAGGTGGGCAAATTACCTGGGCATGTTTGAGACAAAGGTTTACAAAAACAATATCTCTTTGAAGAACTTAGAGACCCAAGATAAGGCCTCTAAAAAATAACTAAGATGGTGTAACGCTATCGTAGTTAGCAATGCCAGGATCATTTACAAACCGGGCAAGGACAACATAGTGTTGGATGCACTAAGTAGGAAAGAAGAATATATGACTCTCGCTATGACCTACAACTTGATTAGGACCAAAACTAAGATAAAATTATTTTAGGGAAAAGCATCGCCAATGAGAATGATAAGAAGGCTCAAAATCTCTTCAAAGACATTAGAGAGAAGAAGAGGAGAGGCCACTCTGAAACGGTTAAGTTGGTTATGGGGTGCTTATGTATAAGCATAACCGGATCTATGTTCCAAACGAGGAATTCAGCTTTAAGTTAATAAAGGAACACCATTCCATGCCTTTGAATGGACATTGAAGGGAGTTGTCAATCGTAACCTCACACTCAAAGAGGTGATATTGACCAAAGTTGCGCCATGATGTTATCCTTTGTATGCACGACTACATTAAGAATGTTGGTTTGTTTAGGCCGCTATCAATTCTCCACCGTCTGTTTGAAAGTATTTCAATGGACTTCATAGTGCAATTGCCTCACTTGTCAACGGTTATGATGCAATCTATATGGTGGTAGAAAGGTTTAGCAAGTTGGCAATGTTCGTGCCAACTAGATTAACCACTTTTGTCAAAGTAACAACAACATTGTCTTTCGATAGGAGGATGGTGACAAATGGTTTACCTTGTAATATTGTTAGCAATCGTGATACTAAGATCACATCGGCGTTTTGGCAACATCTTATGTCGAGGTGGAACAAGACCCTAGGCCAATTCATAGGATTTATTGGTTAAAGGATCAATAAATGTTATGGTGAACAGCTCAAAGGTTGTTTATAAAGGGTTCTTTGTTGACGAGGCTTGATGGACTCAAAGGAAGTTTTGCAAATAATACAATGACTAATCGATAAGTATTGCGTTGCTCATCAATTTTATAAGTCAAGACCACAAATTTAAAAAAATGACCTAAAGCACCTATGGGTGATGGCCCGATCAGGGTATCCCCTGCCGGACATGGGGAGTCCCGGACAGGATGTCGCTTCTTGAGATTGTACAGTAGGGTTTCGAGCCGTTTCCTGATCCGGAGTGGGAGAAGGTGAAGCGCCAACATGGATTTCCCGCGAGAATTCTGCTGGCTGGAAATGGCGCCAACGGATCTGATGAAATGGCACGGTGGTTGCTCGCATCTAGCAGTTTTACACTTTCCCGCAATTCTCTCTCGCACGCGTGTACTGGCAGTGCACAGGCTCCCCCGCGAATCTTCTGTCAGCCCCTGTAAGTTGCTTCCTGCTTTGCCATTAAGTCATCGTCCTTTCCCATTTCGTTGTTTCTTGGCATCTTTCTTGTTTCTGAATTGATTTCTTGATGTTTCGTAGATGGCACAGTCTCGGTATAGTTGCGAGGGGCTTCCCACAGGGGACCTCCTAATAAGTGACATCCGTGAGGAAGTTTCGGAGACGACTGTGTGCAGTTACTTCGGCCCCAAGAGCTCGAAATCGGGGTGGAAGTATACCGCAAAGTGCTCGGATGAGGAACAAGCCCAGATTCTAAGTCTCTACCGCAGAGTGTATGAGACTGATGAACCCCCCAACAAGGAGATAACCCTTTCTTTTGCGAGGGGTTTGATTTGTATGTCATTGGGGCGAAATGTGAACTGGGCGCAGTTCGCCGCGGAGAGGAGAAAGGTCAGAGAGGCGTTGAGGAGGAAGTCCGAGGATAGGAAGGAGAAGAGAGAGAGAGAGAGGGAGGGTGATGAGAGAAAGGGAAATTTTGTGTCTGTTCTTGGCAAGAAGAGATGTACCGTAGGGAAGGAGGGCCTAGGGTTTCCAGAGTCGCTTACACTTTCTGTGAAATCAGAGGAGATTGTGAAGTCTGAGGGCGTAGCCATGGCCAAGAAAGGCAATAAGGGTAGGTCAGGAGTTTGTGGTCCGTGTTGGGGGAGAGACGAGATTGAGAGCATGGTGAGGGCCATTAAAAACCACGAAGTAATAGCCGAAGAGAGCAAGACTGAGTTGGCCGAAAGTCGTGCTGAATTGTTAGCCTTGGAAGATAAACTTCGAAGAGAGAAACTGCTCTTAGGTGATCGGGAGCTTATGCTGGGTGAGGTTCAAATGCGGCTCGAGCGGTTGAGTGAAGAGGAGCTTCCATTGCAGTGTTCTATAGAAGCAAAGAAACGTAACCTTGTAGAGTTTGAGCAGAACAGTGACCTTGCCACTAAAACCTCCGTAGTTAAAGAAGAAATTGCTAAGCTCTTATCAGAGAGGGACGCACTGTCTTTCAGTAAGGCTTCTGATCAACTGACGGTCCGGCTTTGCGGCGAGGCGATAGTAGGTTGTAATGGAGCGATCAAAGAATTGCACTGTATGGTGCTAAGAAGCTCTGAGAAGAATGCCATGATAGAGACAAGGGTATCATCTTTAGAGAGTGTACTGATGTCAATGCGAGAACAGTTGAGTAGGATGCATGTTGGTGACGGCGCTGCTTTGTATCCTCGACCCCTTGAAAGTAGTCCGCAACTGCTTGTTTCCGAGAATCACACTCTTAACGCTTGTCCTGTTTGTTCGTTATGGTACGAGTGTTTCGACTATGCATCTTTAGCATGCGGTCACACGTATCATCCTTACTGTCTTTACGAGTACGCTCAGAAGGCAGAGGTGTGTCTCTTTGGCGATTACCACGAGCCGTTTGCGGCAAAGACTTTGACAGCACTAGGAATTCGACCTAGTGCTCGTCTGGACGTTGCTACAAAGTTCATGCGGTCTGTGAAGGAGGAGGTTGCCGGAAAGAGCAGTGAAGCCACAAGATCAGGTAACTCTCTGGAGTGCAATGCGTCCGGATTTTTTTGCCTGTGATTCCTGTTCCAGTCGTGCTTGTGCACCCGGTTCTGTTTTCTTGCCGTAACTGATCCTTCGCTTTTGTTGTGTTTTTACTTCATGACCAAGATCTTTTGCTTCCGGTTTGTATATTCCGGTTTAGAGTTTCCTGTTGTCTTTTCTAGTATACTAACTGATTGTAGAGAACTGTTCGGAGATCCTTTGTCTCGCGTTTCCGTCCTCATTTTCCTTTGAAGTTTTCCGAAACTGTGTTGCGTTCTTCCTTGCCTATAACTTAGAATGCGGGTAATCCGTCTTTCCTTTTGTTTGAACTCTGTATCCTCGTGATTCTGCATTTCCTTCCTGTCCTTGTTTTTATTTTCCTTGTTCTTTAGTACTTCCCTTTTTTCCAAACTCAGATTCCTTTATCACCGTTCATTTTTCTAGTTTTTTATTTTTCCAGACTCTCTCGATTTCCTTTGTTCCGTTCCTGTTGTCTTTTATCACCTAGGTTTTTAAGTCCTCTATTTTTTTCATATCTCTCAGAGATTCCTTTATTCCGTTCCTTTTCTCACTCATCAAGCAGTCCTTTTCTAGTCCTTTTTTTCAAGACTCTCCCACTTTCCTTTAATCCTCTAGAATCGCCCTTCCTAAACTTTAGGTTTCCCTTCAGTCCTTTCATGATTCCTTTTTGCTTTTCATGCCTTCAAGTTTTCTTTATTCCTTTCATCTGCTTTGTCGATGCAGTTGAGATGTTCACTGTGCTGGTGTTTTGTAGCAGGAGCAACAACCGATGCTACGACATCGCCGACTTCGTCATGGGGGAAAGATAGTCCCGAGAAGATCACGCCTCTGTCCCAATCAAGTCAAACAGACGTTACTTCTAAGCAGCTGTGTTTTGTGGAGCCGGCTGAGAAAGCAGCCTCCACCCCAACATGTGAAGTATGCAAAACAAAAGACGCCTCTGTGTATATCAAGGTAATATTCCCGGTTTTTTCATCTCACTTTGGATTTGTTGATGGTGAAAAGTGCATGCGACATTGTGCTTGGACAAGGTTCTCATACCGTGTGCTCTGTTTGTTTAAATTTTTGGTGGATTGTTAACATTGGAGAATGTATGGACTGTTTTCTGCTCAGGCTTGCGGGCATGACGTGTTCTGCCTCGTCTGCATCCAAGGGCTCCAATCTTGTCCAGTATGCGCTGGCCGTGTTACAGGATGGGGGCGTAACAACATTAAGTCAACGGCGAGCCCCTTGCTGGACTTAACTGATGATCGCGTCGAGAGAAACACTGACTAGATTGTAGAACCATCGAAAGAGGATGTCGAAGACTTTGACAACACTGTAGCCTAGGGGAGAGAGGATGAATTAGATGCTTGTATTGAGGATTTGAGCTCTGGAAGCGACACTGATAATGGCTTAGTGAAGTGGTGTGGCCCTGAAGAGTTTCGTAACGGGGGAACACAATCACGGCAACATATTGAGGAGGCTGAAGAGGATCAGAGTGAACAGGAGTCTGATGGACCTGCCACGCCCGGACCTCGAAATTCTAAGCGATTTTCAGCTGTCTCGACACTTCTGGAGTCAGGGGGAATAGATGCGGAGTTGGAATCAGGGGGCGTGGGGCGCAAACGTACTCGATCTAAGCATTCGACAGCTGGCCACATGCAGAAGTTTAAGAAGATAATGGAGATGGCCGCCGAAGAGATTCTCGGACCTGTACCGGGTGCGGATATGTCGGGGACGGGTGGAGCTACTGACATCGAACCCGCTCCAAAGCCGCGGAAAAGAAATGTGGGTCGCCCCCCTAGTGCTTCCAAGTTGCAAGGTCAGAAGCATGTAAAGGGTGCTACACCTGCAACAAAGATACCTGCTGATCCAGCTTCAACGACAATAGCATTACAAAAAGTAGTGCAACTATGGAGCACTCTAAGACGTCGCGAAGTTCAAGAGACAGTTCCTGTGAAATTCAGGGGTATGTAATTGTGCAGGAATGGGGTAGGATTGACGGACGCTCTCTCATCAAATTCTATTGCTTATGTTCAGTTAGAAAAGTAGGAGTTATAAGGTGATTTGAGATTTGAGGATTATTTGTTATTCCATCCAGTTGCACTGTGTGATATTTTGAGCAATCAGAGTGCCGTGGTGGATTTCTGCCGGCTATGTATCTTTCCGAAAATTATATCTATCGTTGGTTTAGTTTTTTTCATACGTTTCATCTGATTACCTAGGTTTAAGGGTCACAACGTTGATTTGGTTTACAGTGTGTGGTGGTCGCCTTTCATTTTTGTTGTTCCTAGTCTTGTTTCCATGATCTACACAAAATAAGTGATTTTTTTCAGATTCTTTTTAGTGATTAGGGGTCGAGATTTTGTTAATAATGTGAGATGATTATGAGTTTTATCATAAGAAATAGATCTTGTGTAAGGTCATTTGTTAAACAAAACTCGTAACACATTTCAGCAAGTCACATACAGAAAAACTCACATAGAAGACCAAGGGTGTGACTGGATCGTACGCGTTGCTAATCAGTTGCTTATCAGTACTGGTCTAGGGGTTTTCCAAATGGACCTTCATCTAGTGCGTCATTTCTGAATCTGCACGTCCCAGGAAGAGTGTTTTAATGTGGAGCCTAGCCATGACAAACAAAGTAGTAAGAGCCAACATGTGTAGCTGCATCTAGTTAGCAACTGATGTGCAGCTGAAGCTAGAAAGAGTTCAAGTGCTCTAGGTCTTCAGCTGCTTCAAACAACATACCAGGCCCGTTAACACAGCGAGATGATTCAAAAGGCAAGTGCTTATGTGAGCCTCCATATTTATATATCATTATGTCTGAACATGCGAAAGACAGGCGGACAAGGCCTCGCTGCAGCAATAAAAAGAGGCCCTGTAGTAATTTTCTCGTGAATACATGCGACCATAACATTCTCGTGAATCCGTACTGTAGAGACTAGTGCCCCCCTGCTGAAATGAAGAGTTAAGGTTGATTAGTACCTACTCTTTGGTCTGTCTCGTCCAGCCGGAATTTTGTTCAATGGAAGTGATGTCTTAAGCTAAGGCACCGAGTCATGAGTGGGCGATGCCATTATGGCTAGACATCTAGATGGGAATAGACTACCTACGAGGGAGGGCTATGGTGTATGGCATGGGGAGGGACCATTAGAGTGTTGGTAGGAGAGGGAGTGTTAGCGTGTTGGTAGTTGCTGGATTTAGCATGCTTACTAACTGTGTCGTGAGTTGTATCCGGGGCGACACTCTGTGTAAGTACCGCAGTTTGCTAGGCCGCCCGCGTCATATATTGTAACAAGCATTGTGCTCGTAATGCAAGGTTACAATACTTATTGGTTTATGAACTTAAAACCCAGAGTGTTGGTGCAAACTTCTGGGGCAGAGTTCGTAATTCACAAACTGTGTGTTTCATTGTCGGTGCTGATGAGTTGAGCTCTTGAGTGAATGCAAGAAATGGTGTAGATTCGGTAAATCTGCCGCTAGCGCAGATCTCTTGCGACGTTACCATCGCTGCTAAGTTCGGAGGAACCCGCCTTCTGCGAGTGTGGCGCACCGACAGCCCCGCTGCTGCTGCCGCCACATTGTTGATTGCCTAAGTGCTCCTCGCCTTTCCCGCCTTCCGGTGAGTTGTCGCACTATGATGTTGCTCAGGATATTCATTCGGCGGTGTACTTTAGAGTAGCTGTATCTTCAACTGTCTACGACGTCCGCTTCCATTCCAGTTGCTGGACTCCATTCCCGGGCTTGTTGTTCATGTTGAATGATGCGCCAATTTGCCATATCTGATTGATGTCATTGACTGATCACATTCTCGATTTATGCTCTGTTTTCTCTTAGACATGCAACTTCATATGCTGAGCACCATAAACTCATTGTCCAGTAGAAAGATTTGCGGATTCCGTGAAAGTTAATGCTCGTACTATTGATCAGATCCTTGCTATGAGCTAGACGTGTTCTTTTTATTTGGCCACTATGAGCAGCTGGCAGTGGTTCTCTCGGAACCCGCAAGCCTCGGTGAATTAGAAATTTAAATTGTTCAGTCCATAGTCAGTTCCATAGTCAGACTTTCCCGATTACTTTTTTTCCAGACTATCCCAATTTCCTTTATTCCATTCCTTTTGTCTGTTATCACCTAGGTTTTTTAGTCCTTTCTATTTTTCCGGACTCTCCCAGATTCCTTTACTTGAATAAGTATTCGACTTGTATTTATTCTAAGGTATTTACATACACTGGTATTGACATAGAAGGCTGAACAGTGGCTTTTGCACAGCAGGTCATTCACAGCTAACTTCGAGGTTTCCAGAAATCAGGATCATGGAGACGTTTTATTATCTAGAGAAGGGTTGGTTCAAGTACGTCTGCAAGCTTAACGACAATGGACTCGTCCCCGGTGGATCTCTGACTGAGGAGCACGTCTGCAAAGAAGAATGCCGCCAGATGTTTGTATACGCGGGAGATCGTTCTAACAATGGCTACAGACTAAATGCTAACACAACGTTCTTCAACGAAAGACTTCAGTGGATATGGCTTCGAGTTCACCAGGTGGAGAAACCACCAAACAACGACTTCGGATATAGCTTTGCTCAAGCTATTCTATACGAGTACAAGACCGGAGAGGAGGTGGATTGGGCCGAGTTGGCGAGTCGCACCATCAACCGTTACAGCCGCACACGTGGAGTGAAGCAAGTGCATCCTCTGTGGGCTTGGGCTTACCCGTCTGTGACCATAGACACCGCGACCGGTCTGCCTGTTGGCACAAACTATCACTTTCCGAAATCTGCTGGCTCTCGACCAATTCGAAGGTCTCTACTGTCCCCTGAACATGTGCTCATTCTGACCTATATTTCTCTGAATGCTTTGTCTAGATTGATGCATCTGAGCCTAGCCACTTGAATTCTTAGAAAGATTTACGGGATTCCGTGGATCTGCATAAGTCGTACGTAGCTTACATGTACAGTTCGGCATGCCGTGGGGGGTATTCTAGTTGTGAGTGTAGTTGTATTGAGGTTACAAGGCCCACTGGTATTGAAGTCAGCTGCTTGCACTATACTGAATCAGAGTTTCTAGGGGTTGCTGAAGTTAATGTGTTTGAAAGTTCTTGGTAACCGTAACTACTTGTTGTAGGAGGTTGTTACAAGTTAGAGAAATTGGACAGTAACTGAATTTGACTATTCTCTTTCTTTATCTTGGTAGGTTCTTCACACGTCGAGACCTGAAACTCGGTCTACGCGTAAATTAAAGCTTGAAGAGCGCTCGTGCTCCTCAGACAGCTACACCGAGAACAGCGGAATTACAGATAAAAAAGAAAAGACGGAAGTCAGCGGTTTATGTGGAAGCACCGAAAATTACAATGTCTAGAGCTCAGATGGGGATTGAAGTTGGGACCACATCCACTCCCACGACCCTTTCACAGGTCCAAACACCCCCCAACCGCATGGCAAATGACACGGTAGAGCCACCACAGAAGCCGAGTGAGACCAATTCTGCCGGGTGAGATGGCAGCTTTCTTTAATTGTGCACAGGCTTGTTGTCACTTCCGTCATCATACTTTTGAATTTTGCTCGAATCATGAATTGACTTCTTATCTAGTACTGAGCTAATAAGTTCTATTTCTACGCAGACCCGCCAATGTCGGTTTGATCCCAGTTCAAGCATCCTATCCGCGAGAAGTTATGGGTGCTTTGATGCATTTTGCACGTGACATTCCGAAGATGCGTGAAGGTATTCTCTCCAACCTTGAGCTTCGTAAAGCCAAGCTTCTGGTTGCGTACGACGGTGCCAAACAGAAAAGATCATTTGCATTCTCCACCAAGGCTGCCCTGTTCACGGAACTGCTATAAGCAAAACAAGCTCTTCTAGACAACAACGATGATAAGACTCAAGGTGAAGTTCGTTACGCCCAGACTGCCTTGAAATGCGCAGAAGAGAAGCAGGAGATTGCTGCGAAGGAAGAAAATGATGCGTTATCTGGATTGCAAAGTGTCTGTGACAATGTTACAGAAGGGCGTAAGGCTCACAGGGTACTGGAGAAACATTTCATCTTCAACAACGGATCAGGTATGTATAGTTCCTTTCACAAATTCCTTTAATAACACATGCTACAATTTCCAGTCTGACTTATGCTATTGTTCTTAATTTATACGTATTTGACTCTAAGTTGTGGTACTTTCTGCAGATTTGCCATGAAGATGAAATGAAGGCAACGACAGGGGTGAGAACTAAGAGTATTCGGGGGTTGGTTATTAGTTTTCATTGGGTCTACGCAGCTGAACTCCGTAGAAACACTTGTCGATCATTAGTTTTCATTGGGTCTACGCAGGTGCAATGAACTTCGAGATTTTGAAGACTTTGAGTTCGAAGGAGATCCGAGAACAGGTAGTCACTTGCAGCACTAGATGCGGATATAAAAGACATAAAAGCAGGATGGTTTACAGACGATGTGATTACACTTGAAAACCAAGGATGTCCTACAAACTGAAGCTAGTAAATAATAAAATACAGAGAACGTTGTGGACATTCAGAGAGATTTATCGGAAACCGGGGGAGTGCGTTAACACACTGTGCTATTGTTATGCTAAGGAACATGGTACTAACTGATCATGAAAAGAACTACGCTAGAGAAGTACTTAGACAGAAAATCAGACGCCCTTCAAACAAAAGTAGACTTCAGTTCTACAAGCTCTATGCGCTTGTCCTTGACCTGCACATACAAAGTTCACAGATTGAAATTGGCGGTGGCAATTGCAAAAAAATACAGTCGTAGGGCCACTAAACAGATGCCTCTACATATAGTTAAGTAACATGTTGAAGGCTAGAACTGAAAATTGTCTTTGCTTTCGATTCTCTAAGGTATGTAAATTCATTGACTAAACACATTATCTACATACAGTAACTGAGGAATTCATACCAGCCAAATTATCCAAGTTCAGAAACTTACAGCACGCATGTTGACATAATTGCCATCTAGAAACAGAGCGTTTCGAATTCGCTATGCGTTGGTTAACCACTAACAGGCTTCTTTATTTTGAGGAATCTGTTCGTGTACAGAGGCTCCTCCATTCAGAACTGCTGCGTACTGCCATGTCCAATCAAGCTGGTCATACACATCCAAATTTAGAAACTAGATTAAGTTACAAACAAACGGATAATATGCATACTTTGCTCAAAATAAACAGCTGGAGCGTGCATAATAAGGCCTTGAAAAGAGCAACAGTGAGTACAATCAAACAGAATATAATCAAAAGAAAAAACAGAAACTTACAGAAATACAGTACAATCCAAAGGAAAAATTCAGAAACTAAATGGAAAAGGAGGTGCACAAGCTAAGAGATCTTCACTCACGGTTTAGAGAAGGTGAAACTACACATCAACATAACAGTTATAGTACGAAGCAGAACTACATTACACAAGACTGAAATGTCCACAACGCATTTGCATGCTTAAAGACATAGTAGCAAATACAGACAAAATAAAAAATGCTTGAATAACCTACTTTAAAAGAAAATTGAACTTCTCCGCAACTAGGCCACCAAAGCGCTATTGAAACTACTCCTGCAATCAGACTGCTCCTCTGCAGGCAATGCAACACCATTAGCTCAACACTCCAGAATCATTTTTCAATCTTCTTAACTTCAGAAATACCTGAATCAATTTACAGCTACAGGAAAGTCGATGACATAGTAAGCATATCATTTTGTCGTATAACAACTCATTCACAACCAACAAAACAAGATTCACTAACACAGGAATATAAATATCAGAACTTGGTACCTCATGTTACATGTCCACTTCAAAATTATTCTGAATCACTGCACTCGGATTCCGTCTCTAAATCGTCTTCATCTGTGCCTAATTCGTCGTCAGACTCTAAGGCGGCAACACGCTCCCGATCTCGAAGCACACGTGCTATTTTATCCCACGCGGCATCGCTTAGGGAATACACAGATTTGTTAGATTTTTGCCTGTGTCTAGCTAACTTCATGGAAAACTTACTCGCACACACTAAATGGGAATAGACCCTAGCTGGCCCAGCTGCCTCGAGCAAGATATACGAGTTAGGCTTTTTTCCATGCTGCTCGTAGTATAGACCTTCGACCACTTCGTCAGTCCTCTCGACTACACCGCCCCATGCGTCCGTAAGCTGTTCCTCCTCCACTACATACATCTTTTTAGTACAGATGAGTACAAAAAATTCTGCTCCCTTAGAATGCAGGTCGTCAGGGTCCGCGAGAATTGCAAAGTGGTCGCCAATTTCTAGACCCAACGCAATATCATTGCTATCATCCTGTACCACCCAATCCTGTTCCAGGTCTTCGTCTTCCTGTATTGCCTCGTCAGTTGAAGTGGGCACCAGTGTACAAACCCTCCACGGCTTCACAAACGATGCATTAGTGCATGAGTCATCTTCGCTGTGAAGACAGTAATTACAGAAGCAGGAAAAATCCCTGACCTGTAGAAGCACGTTATTTTGAGGACCCACACTCCGGATGGAGTGCATACTTCGGCTACCTGGAACTGTCGCACATCCCATCATCAATCTCCTGCTAACATCTGTCTTGCCGATGAGGGTGAAATGCCTGTCCACAACTCTCCTGGCTCCCGGGTATGCTCCATTTGGTCGGCTCATGGATGTCTTCAAGTAGTTAACTACGTCTTCTGCGCCATGTAACCTCCTAGAATCGGGGCGTAGCTGTTCCTTTCTTATGGACTGTTTCAGACAGGCACCTGCCCCGTCATGAGGACCCTTTCCGTGTCCGGTACCCCAGAAGTGCCAATCAAGTGCACAGCCTTCTAGGGTGTCATCGGACACGGTTAGAGAGGGATACCTGTATGGATAGGCAACACGTTAGTCAATTTTTTACGAAATTGGAATAAGCTGCAACATGTGACAATAATACGCACACGGTCATTGAGTCTTAACTACAGCATGTAGTCGTCACATCTCATTTTAATCACTGTTACCTAGTCGCCAAGGGGAGTGACCTCGTAAGAAGGTAATAAAATGCGAAAAGCAGATAACGAAACAAAGTCAGAACTGAGGAATTCATACCTGGCTACGTAAAACCAAGTTGTTGATCCTTTAAACTGAGCGGCACACCCGTCAGACCAGACGGTGTGCCGCGTTGGTTTTTTTCCCCACCCCGTTAGCATGTTCCAGTGCAGCGTTAGACAATGCTGCACAAATAATGAATCATGCTTGGGGTCGTCTGAAATATAATAAAAATAATCTGTCTTCAAACGTTTTGAGTTGGGATCACAGGGATTCCAATTTTTGTTTAAGGTGTACATTATATGGACTAGAATTGTTATTTGGAAATTGTACCAATACATGCTTTGAATTTCATCTTGCCCTTTAAATGAGTAATTTTCAGCAAAGTCAATCAAAGAAAATACTTCCCCTGGCTGCAGCTTGAGTAAGCTGTCCCTAAACTGTGAATCTTGCCAACGTGCGACGTGTTGGTGACGTACGAAGCCCGGCATTACTGAAGCAGCGTATTGGAGAAAATACCGCGCCGTGGTCTGCTTGTATTCCAGTCGTATGAATTTTTTCGTTTCGCCCTTCTTCGTCCTCCCATTCGTAGGGACATTCTCAAATCGGCGCCACTCCATTAGTTTCTTGTTTGTCGGATCAGATTCTTGCTCACAGACAGGAATCAGATGAAATCCACATCGTGGACACTCTCCTAGAAAACAGTTCAGCAAGCTCAATTTGTTTAACGGTGCAGACTCTTTAATGTGGTTCACTTCCATCGACCATTATTCTAACAATCACCTAGATTTATGCTTACAATCAATTGCACAACAAACGTGATAACTAGAAATTGAAACCTTGAGCTGAGGGTTCGCAGATCACTCACCTAGAACGCACTTTAAATCGTGCCATTCGCTCCCTGGAGGCCTCGGGCATAGGCTCTGCTCCCAAAGCTCCGTTGCGCGACGGTAGGTATGATGGTTTACCTGACAGACCACCGGACCTTCCACTTCTCTTCCGGACAGAATGTTACAGCAGAGGCTCTCACAGCCGCAACTACAACAGAGTAGATCGTCATCAAAGTGGAACTTCGAGGCCCTCATGTTGTTAAATCCTATAGTTATTTCCGCCATCTCCTGATGGTAACGGCAGCAGCAGCTATTGAAGTCACGTAATCGCCTTACAAAAAAGGGACGCAACCTCCGAAACGAGACAAATGAAACCTTGAGCTGGTCGTGAGTGGCTTTGAAACTAGTGTAGAAGTCCAGCTGAGCCAAACAATGAAAAACAAAACCGAAAAAAAAATTTTAAAAAAAAGCTGCCATGTTAGTTAGCTACCAGTCCGGAAGAACCGAAACTCCGGACAGGACATCTCTCCGATCCTTTTCCGAATTCATTAAAGGAAAATCATAAAGGATCTAAGGATCTAATGAAAGGAATAACGGAAAACATGTACTCAACGATACAAAACAGTCCAGGAATAACGGAATAGTAGAATACAGTAGGGAATAAGGTTAGAGACTGAAGGAATTCATGAAAACAATTACAGTCGAAAGGACACATTAAAGGAAAGGAATTTTACGCCTCATTAAAGGAAGTCCACATTTCTTAGAATCGAGAGATCGGGAACTCATGAAAAATCACTAAAGGAAAAAATCATATCGAACCACTATGCAAAGGAACAGAATGAAGGAAAAAAGAAAACGATCCAAGGATAAAATAGCCAAAGGAAATCAAGGATAAAGATATGGAAATAGGGAAATAATGACGCAATTGAAAGAACTGAGAAATACAGAGGAAAAAAAAAGGAGGGGGTGAATTAAGGAACTCAGCTGTTGAACTTCGACCGAGACATCAAGGAAACCTCAAGGACTTTAGCTTCCGGACTTTGCTACTCTCAAACACCTCTCTAGTACTAAACGGATCTTGGTTAAGTAATTAGGATACCTTTCAGCCGACATTGAACAAATCCGTAGTGGCCATTCCGGAAGTCCTACTGCAGTATCCCAGCGTACACTCAATGAACCGAAACTACAGAGTCACTAATACTCTCAGGACAGAGTTTCGACAAGACACCCAGACGAAACTTGTTAACGGTGAGTTCCTTTCTCGGTACAACGATTTAAGCAGCGCTTTCTCGCAAGAAAAGCACGATCTGAAACATTTGTAAACAAATTCTGACGGCTACCCTCTCGCGACTACCCTTGCAATCTCTCACTACTGCAGAAAATCTGAACGATGCACTAAAGATCACATACGGAAATTAATTACCAAAGCTCAGCAACCCCAAAGGAACATACCGTACATCCCAATGCAGACAGCACATGACGCTACGACATCAAGATTTACCTGGGAATCTTTGAGCCAGTGGCCTGCGTGAGAAATGAACTGTCGGACTCCAACCCTCTTGCGACGCACGTCTTTCTTTGATGGGCTCACACGCGTTTCTTCAGTCCACCACCGAACAACAGCATCGACGGTTTGCTGAGTCAAAGCATCCTTCCTTCTCTTACGGTCACTCTTTGCCCAAAGAACCCCCTTCTCTCCAGAGTTCAACAATTGTCTCCGTTGAATCGCCCTCCGCAGTGTGCGACGATTCATCCCGATACAACGCGCTGCTGCTTGCACACTCCTAGAGTCTCCCACCGAAATAACAGCTGCCTCAATCACATTCCGCGCCTGGTACTTGTCTTTGCCCACCCCATACTTCAACTCAGACCACGCATCTTTGATTCCATTACACACCACTCTACACTGCACTCCCTCGTCTCTCTTTACAATAGATGCCGGAAGAGCCGGTTGAAGCAACGGTTGTTCGAGCAACTTCTCGAGGACAGCACGTTGATACTCCAAACCTCTGCCGGAAGTCAAATCGTTAACGGTGTAAGCAAGCTCGCGAGCATCACGAGCCACTGCCACTCGGTAGTTCTCGGAACACGATCTTGACTCCCTCACTTCATCACCCTCATCAAAACACGCTTGCTGCTGAGATCGCGCAGCTTGGTTTTTTCTACTCCGTGCCCTAACTTTCCTGCTTCTCTCTCTATCGCGTCTCACCCGAAGTGCTTCGCTCTTCTCACGCCGCTTGGCCCACTCAGACCTGCTGTGACCCATTTCTAATTCAACACCAAACAATCTTTGTTTCAGACTCACCCCTCCGAAACTCAAAGAACTCAAAATTCTGCATGGACGCATGCACAGACAGTCTTCCCTCTCGGAAATGGCGCCGATCCAGCTTCACATTCTCAATCCATCCTAACTGTTCATCATCCCAATCGTGTAGTTCAGAGTGCATCGGTCTATGAAATCCACCCACCTGGAACATCACTCTTAATCATTCATCTCATGTACATGGTTCCTCTTACCCTACTTGGAAACCGTAGATAGTTCCAAAACCCTGGAAAACCTACAAAACCCTGCACCCACTAAACCAGAACCTTCCCTTTACATTTTTCTTCGTATATGTTTTAAAAGAATTTGTTTATCATTTGCTCAAGTTTTATTAATTATCAAACCATCATTTTACTTCACAGTTCTCATATTCAAATACAATACCACAAAACTTACGTATTTGTTTTAATCCTGGTTGACCCTTTAAGTGTTTGATTTCTCTTTTTTCTGTTCCCTTTATCATTTTCGAATTTGCTAATTTCCTTATTCAAGAAATAAATAAAATTTTAATATCAAACTATAAAAATAAATATTATGATGGATAAAATTCAATTGTAATGGAGTATGTATTTTAAAGGGTCTATTTTATTGATAATAGCTTGAAATGAGTTTAAATATCTCAGTATATCTAATACAGTTCCTTCATATATTCATTTAATGTGCTTTAATGTCTTAACTGTTTTGAATACCACTATTAATTCCACTTTTCCCTATTTTTTAAACTCCATTATTTCTATGATTTTTAATTATCAAATATTAATTGATTATATAAATCTCCAACATATTATTTACTGATTTTCTATTGTCTTGCCAATTTCTAATTTTTTTATTAAAAATGTCTAAAGCATGTTTAAAAATTAATCACTAATTAATGTTTAAAAACGTGTTGTGATTAAAATGGGCTATTAATTGTAAAAAGAACATTAATTGGACAATTAATTATTCTTTAAAAAGGCTTCTTGCTTTAATGAAAAAAAAAAATAATAATAATATTCAATGATATGGGCATCTCATTTTATAGAGAAAACCGGAACGTGGAGAATTAATCGTTGGACAATATTGCATACAATGGACTTTTAATTGGGAAAAAATTAATACTCACTAAAATGGGCTTTTTATTTGTTTAAAAAAAAAAATCGGGAATCGACCAATTACCGTAATCTTTCAATGAAATACGGTTTTAATTAATTAAAACAAAAACAATAAAATGGGCTTTTAATTGTTTTAAACAAAATCTGAAATTGGGCAATTTATCATTCAATACAAAGGGGTTAAAAACGCCAAAAAAAAAAAAAAAAACAATAACATGCGCTTTTAATTGAAAAAAAAAAAAAAAAAAAAAAAAAAAAAAAAAAAAAAAAAAAAAAACACGGGAATCAGACGAGTAATCATTCAATAATATGGGCTTCCAATTTATTTATCATTAATTCAATAAAATGGTCTTCTAATTATAAAAAAATCGGGACATGGACAATTAATCATTCAACAAAATGGTCTTTTATTTGTACAAAAGAATCAAAGATTAGACAATTAATCAAGTCACAGCATTTCAAAAATTAAATTACAAAATTCAAATTAATCACAACAGAAATTTCAGTCCAATTATTCAGAAATGTTACATTATAAGTAAAGATAACTGAAAAACATTATAAAGCGAAGTACTCAAATGTAAGATGACGATATTTACGGATCATATCTTCATTGTTATACAATAGATCAGCTTTCATTCAAGATCTTCAACATATGAGCTTCCGCTCAAGATCTGTAACAGTTTACATGATAGTTGGATTCATGATACAGTGATGAACTCCGATTATACATGATACTGCTTCTTGCAGCTTGTATACTTACGAAATATTTGAAATTCGGATCTCCAAGGTCAACATCTTCTAGTAACTTGGTTTGGCCAACATATCTCGACAAAGAAGTGCACACTTAGTGGATATTCTTATGGTTCAAACGGTCGGGAGACTGCAATGAGTCTTTTAGAAGTTAAACCTCCAAAAAAATTGCGAATTGGAATTGAGAAGTTCATTTTAATGGACAAGATAGAGAATTAACAGCATAACTAAAAAAAAAAATCACAAAGACATATTATAGGTGCATGATTAAATTAAAAATTCTCTTACCATTATTTGAAAATAAATAGCTTCAAAAGCATCAAACGCTCTCTTAAAAATGTCAAAAGCATGTTTAAACGGTAATCACTAAAAATTATTGAAAAAGGCATATACGATAAAATAAAAGAATTTTTAACTCGGAAATAATATTCTTAATTTTAAATAAGAAATAAACAATCATTGACTGATTGAAGAGAATAATTAAAAAAACTTAAAACCATATCGAACCTTTAAAATCCAAATTAATCTATTGAATAGTGAATTTAAATTAATAGCATGTTTAAATATTTTTAAATGTTTTTTAGCAAATAAAAGTTTTTCTTGGCATTAAAAGATGCCTATAGGATAAAATAAAAGGACTTTTAATGGAAAAATAATATTCTTAGTTGTAAATAAATTAAAAACAATCATTGAGTGATTAAAAAAAAAAAAAAAAAAAAAAAACTTAAAAGCATCTCGATACTTTAAAATCCAATTTAATCTATTGAATAGTGCATTTTTATTAATAGCATGCATCAAATATTTATAATGTTTAAACAAGCTATTGAATAGTGCATGTTTACATTTTTGTTATTATTTGCATCTGCTGGTGACTCTGACTTGATTCATGGTTGGTTGTTAATTTTAAATTTAAAGAATAATTTAAATTAAAAAATAATTTAAAGTTCTTATAGGTTATTCAAAAGTTTCAATAATCACATTTAAAAATGATTCACTAAATAATATTAAAAGGGTGTCCATTTTGTCAAATGAAATTTAAATATTTCACAGTAAAAAGAAAAAATATCAAAAGCATCAAAGGTTGTTTAAAAATGTCAAAAGCATGATTAAAACTTTAGCACAAGATAATATTTATAAACGCATACAGGTTACAATAAAAGAATGTTCCCTAAAAATTTATATTCTTAGTTGTAAAAATAATATAAACAATCATTGAATGATAGAAAAGAATATTCCAAAATGCTGCCCAATATTGATTTTATTTTTAAATTCAATTTTCCACAATCTTCAATTTATTCTCTTTTGTTACTAACTTCACATTTTATTTTTACTTACTAATTCTATTATTCTGAATTTACCGGTTTTTATAATTAAATACCAAAACCATCCACAATACCTACATTCTTATTGTTATTGCACACTTCCAAGAAATGAATTCAGTCTGTTAGATCCACCATAACACTTAATGTGCAATTCCAACGAAGCTGGATTTCCATTCAGTTCACAAACATAATAGTGGATTAGGACATTTAATAGCTCCATACAAAAACTCACTAAGAACCAATGGGGTCCGCCTGACGTGGTTGGACAATTTTTAAATAAAAAATGCTGACTCAACCATATACATATAAGTGTAGCATCGCCGCAGGCTTGGATCGCCTGGGGTCGGACGGTGGGTGGAGGTCGGGCGAAGGGGGGGAATTTCCGCGTCGGAACCGCCTGGCCGCTTGACGCGTGGGCCGGGGCGTGGCCGCGCAAGGAGGGAGGGCCGTCGGATGGGAGGGGATGGACGGCAAGGGATGGGAGGGGATGGATGGATGGGATGTAGTCGCCATTTTGAAAATGGCTCGCACCAAAACAGCCCACCATCACAAATGATGACCACCGCAGGTTCCCTTGTGTCCCCACGTGTCCCATCCCCCTACACTTCCCTCCACTCCCTCCCCACCATCTTCACCAATCATCTCGTTTCCCTCCATTTTCTCCCTCAAGTCAAGAAATTCTCCTACACTTCCCACCATTCCTTTTTCCATATTTCCTTTTTCACTCCTTTCCGGATTACATATGCACTATCACTATGGAATGTGCATTATTGCGAATTTGAGTATTTGAGGCCTACGAGCACCTATATATGCTGGTTGTTTTGTGTTATTGTTTAAAAAAATTACTTAAAGTGGTATTTTCAAACACATTATAAGTTGTGTAAATTAAGGTGAAAATATGCACTTTCAAAAATTCCTACTAGAACACCACTTTCTACTTTATACTTGGGATTCATAAAAATATGTTCCTTACACATTTGTTAAATCATACCCCAATTTTCATAAGATTAGCATAAAAATGACGTGTCCAAAAGTGTCCTTTTAGCCACATTTTAAAAAGAGGACAGTTCTGGACATTTTATTAAAAGGACACTTTTAGAAAGCAACATTGTCAAAATTTCATTTTTTTTTTTTTCGGAAGTATACTAGACGAATAAGATCAACTAATTTTCATGATGATGACATTCAATTTGTGCATTAAGAAGTATGAAATACAGTGCAAGCATGTGGGGGGGGAGAGAATGTCCCCTTGGACAATCCTTTTGGACACCCCAAGGGGACCATCACCCCTATGTTAAGGGAACATTGTCTTTAAATGGGGGAGAGTGCAACAAAGAGTTGGCTCCTCAAAATAATAAAACTTTAGAAGAAGAAAATCACAAAGAGGACAAACGCGTCGTGAAGATGAATTTACGCAAGAAAAAAAGAAAACATGAGAAGTAGCCAACTTTCCTTGTCGCTAACATGACACAAAGAATTAAGGGAAAAAGATGGAATTTGCAAACAACGAATGCCACAAAAGTGAACATTTTTGAAGGGGAACTCAATGGGTTCTTGTAAGAAGGTACTTACTACTGGCCAAGTAAGTTGGTGGCGCATATGTCCCTTCAAGTTGCTCCAAGTTGGCAATGCATGGAGTTTCTCCTATGGCTAAGTGGTGAAGAAGGGACAAGAGTTTGGAAAAGCACCTATGAGTGTGTAAAGGAATCCTTAAAGCCAAATCCATGTCTTTGTAAATCCGACATGAGAATTGGGATCTTTAAAAGAGATCAATTTTAAAAAGACGTATAAAAATAAAAATAACGCTTCTAAGGGAAAGTGGCTACTATAAATGAGAAGAGTTGGACTCGTGGCGAGGATGTCATCCTTTCTCTACTAGATGGTGGGTGTCACGGTCCAAAGTTACTCACACCGTTATCAAGTAGCGGTATCCTAAAGTAGTGACTTGGCATGAAAAAGAGGTTGCCTAAATCACTTGTAACTTGAGCATGTGATTAGGTTGACGCCGTTTGAAATGGCTCTAAGTTAGAACTAGCGGACAGACCTTGGTTGTGGGCCTAAAGTGGACTAGGAGCCGCGTGAGAGTGTTGATAACTTGAGGTGGAATTGAATAGTGGTTCTAAAGCTAAGCAAGCATAGGGCTCGCTTTGGAAAAGTTAAAAGCGCCTCACTCCCACTCAAGAGTTGTCTCTTGGCATGGTTCATGGAGATTAGACTTAATGAGCCTTAAAAGAATTTAGGGTAATACTAAGTGTCAAACGAGTCATGAAGAAGTTACACCTCAAGGTGGTTTAGCTTCCAAGTGACTTATTGGTTTAGTAGGTGACAAAAACTAAGTAGCTACGCGGAAGTTTGGCCTTCATTGGAGTAAAGGCTTGAAGTTTGAAGCGTTACAAAGAGGAAGAGGGCGGGTCAATGAGGAAGAGGAGGAGGAGAGGGAGGGGGAGAAGAAAAGGGAGAATGATTGGCATTCACAACATACACTTCTTTGTTTATCTTGTATCCTTTCAACTAGTCATGATGCAACTTTCCTATTGAGATCCTAATTCCATCTTTCAATCTCAGTGTAATTCCATTCATTTAGAATGGGAGGATGTGCGTTGGGTAGTGATCAACGCACCATAACGCCAATCCCTCCATTGAATGTCTATACTTTTGTTTTAAAAACTTATTCACTATCTACACTCCTTCCCTCTCTTTAAAAGCGATTTGCAAGGAATGTCATTAGTTATATTGTATCTGTTTCATATCCTAGGAACCAATGCGTGATATTATGAAAATCTAAATATATTATGGAATGAATTAAAATCATAATCATTAAAATGAATTCATTTGCGATGATTGAACTATGTTGGACAAATATATATATATATATATATATATATATATATATATATATATATATATATATATATATATATATATATATATATATATATATATATATATATATATATATATATATATATATATATATATATATGATTCATCTTAAGTATAAAAAATACTCTTGATGGCATAAAGGTCGTCTACAATACAAGTGTAATTGACTTGATAGGTTTTAATTTGCAATGGCTCAAAA
The DNA here is from genome assembly GCA_014871385.1 of Ceratodon purpureus. Taxonomy (NCBI): domain Eukaryota; kingdom Viridiplantae; phylum Streptophyta; class Bryopsida; order Pseudoditrichales; family Ditrichaceae; genus Ceratodon; species Ceratodon purpureus. The sequence continues at coordinate 17,764,107 of CM026426.1, read as the reverse complement.
ATGAAATATTAATTAATGTTATGCAAAAATTAGAATTTGATATTACATTAAGTTATACTATTTTTATTCATAAATAATACTACTTATATATTTTCTTAGAAACATTTTTTTGAACCAGTCAATATATTATTGACATAGAATCCAAGTGTAAAACTATCTAAAGAGGAAATAGCCATCTTCATTGGAAACCATTATTCTATTGTCCTTCTTTGGCCTTTACACTTTTTTCTCTTTTTCTAAGATTGGAAGTCAAATAATGTTGATCTACTACATAGGGTACCTTTCTCAATACATATGAAAATGGACTCCATTACTTGCGGTTTATACGTTGGTGAATCTCATTCCACTAATTCAATGATATTTGATGAGTATTGAACAAGACAATTAGAAAATATGACACCAATCATGACACTACTTATAATATTCAGTTCCATGTCTTAATTTTGTATTCTATTATTTCCGGAATTGTCGGATTGCTGTAGTTACTGGATCTCCATCAACAAGAAAGTTTATTTTTACATACTCTACTTTGAACATTGTTTGAACTAAGCCATATTTGTCAGTGGTCAGGTACATAAATTTTCTTCATGCCCAAAAAGCAAAACCGTGCACTTCTCTGTCATAGTGCCAACCTACTGATCCGGTGGTTTCCTACTTTACAACCCGCCCTACATGGTGTTTTACTGAGCAGTCCTGCAGTACAACAGTGTGATCAGTGCGTCATCTGGCTTTTGATTACCACCCACTAATGCTTTAATGAAGACTACTCTGTCGCTTATTCTTGTTCCTAGTACAGACACCTCATCGCTTAAAGAAAGCTACTAGCATACAGCACCGGTCTATGATACCGTCTTCATTGCGATAAAATGCCCAGAATGCAAAATAATCTATGACGGATACATATGCTTTACGATCTGGGATGCATCCCTGCTACAAGTTAGAGATGAAGACCTTAGGACAACCTTCATAGAAAGCAGCGTTACGTTGAGTTCGGGTTCCACCAGCCAATAGGACGAAAGGTCAATCTTTACAGATTTCCCGGACTTTTAAGTTCTACAAACATCTGAAGATCGTAAGGATACCCATGAGAAGCATCTTCAGCCTGCAAGAAGTTAGCAGGATTCTGCAGATACGTGGCATTTTTTAGATTGTACTCTAGGCTATGACAAATCTTCTACATATATCATAAACCGGAAGTCCAGAGCCTGTCCATGTCCACATGCACTGCCGAGGTTACCTGCCGAGGTTACCTCAGAGTTACTGAGTTTGGAGGTTCGGAGGTCAAAAGAACTTGACTGCTACTGTGGTTGGAAGATTAGAAGAAAGCTCCGAGAGGTGGAGAACCCTCAAAAAAGTTCTCTAATCTGTTCCTGGATCCCTTGAAATACCCTTAGAAAATTGGTTTTCAGTTTCTCTAGATTATTTTCAGGACGCGTTGAAGATGTTTTTCTCGAGTTGTGAATCAGCTTCGCAACACATGATTGGAGTAGTTCATCGTAGCAGCTGAGGACACTGACGTCAGGAACAACCATCGCTTTCCATCGTTGTGGCCTTGCAACTCCTATTTCCAAGTATTTATAACCAATTTATAACCAATTTGGTAGACAAATAGGTCTAGTTCAAGATGGTGACCCAAGGATTCGTCCAACACGATAGTTTTCAAGATTCATTCCACTGCGTATTAGGTTACCCAAAACCTGTTCATCTCATGTCTTTGATAACCCAGGTTTTTCTAGAGATAGCCCATTTAACGCTCTGCATGAAATTGCAAAATCTCTTCACAGCATTAGGACAAGAAAAGCATGTGAGCAAACGTGCTCAGAATGATGCAATCATCGCTTTGAGGTGCAATCAGCTGGTGCAGTTTCCAAACATTCCTCCTACATAGCATCTTCCACAAGCAACCGAGGCTTTAGAGTAGCAGACACTGATGTCGGTTTCCAGAAGTAGTCCAATTCTCGATCACTTCACAAAAAAGACAGCTTCTTGTTCACGACTGCAAGCTGGGAGATAACTGATCGCCATTCCTCAAGTTTCGCATCGGATCTGGTAAGCCATTCTGGAGATATGTTGCTCAAAAGGGAAAAACCTTCTTGCAACATCAAAATTGCTGTTTCCACTTCAACTGGTTTTGACTTGCCAATCAACCCAAGAGTCTTCGAAGGCCTTCTATCCACATCCTTGAAATCAAGACATACAACTTTGGTCTTTTCTTCTGGAATTTCTTGTTTCTTTTGCTGCAGTAAGTGAAAACAAGAACTACGTTGCTTCCTAGCTTCCTGACTAAGCACTTCAACATCTGCGTCCAAAACTGTCAAAGAGGCGCACATAGTTTCTTTCTCTAAATACGCCTTCAATGTGCTCATGAACATGTCAGACCCGCTCTGTGAGCTCTCATGCACGTCGGATGCAAGTCCTGGGTCTATAGGCACAAAACGCCACAGCTCATTGCAAGGAGTCTGCTCAGCAAAATGACCGAAGGACGTTAAGCCGGAATGCACGAGGGCCCAATGCTGCTCTCGCAAGACAGTGTGGTATAAATACCATAGAGCCTCGCTTTCTGGGTTTCCTACCTCCTCCGAAAACTCAAATGCACTTAAGCTCGAAAGAAACTCCGCAATAGATGATTTAAAGGCTACATAATCATCCTTCAACGCTGACTTCACCAGCTTCTCAACCTTTCCCAGGAGATTTTGAAGGGCCTTGGGTTGAACATTTTGTTTCAAAAAGAATGAGGCGATGAGCAGTATTGGACTAAGAACAGGACCACTAAAACGATGAATATCTGACATGGTTCGAGAATTTTTCAGGAAGGAGTCAAATGTTAAGCTCTTGATCTCTTGCCTCTGTTTCGACTCAATGTAATCCTCACTGCAACAAAAACGAGCACAGCATCGTAGTTTCATCTATGAAGAAAGTCATGAAACAAACCAACAAAATCAATCCCACAAACCAAGAACTGCCATAAGAAGAGTACTAGTCAAAGCCAGCTGTGTTCTGTTGAAAGTCTGAGAGTAAACCACTTAACAGAGATCAAGTCGAATTGGTGATAGAGAACCTAGGTAACAGGATTACGAAAATAAGGGCGTATGGACTTGAACGTACCATTGATTAAGAAGATGCAATAAACACCACATGGAATCCTGCGTCTTCTCGTCTGGGCTTCCTTTGCTCTCGCTCGATTGCTTGGCAGCATCCAAACAGTTCTTCAAGAAAGCGAGGATTGAACTTTCTCTCGTAGCTTCTGGTAGAAATTCCAAGTTGAAGCCTTGTTGAAGAAGCACAGAAACAATTTTGGAGGACGACTGAGTCGCAAAAGTATCCTCCTGGAATACAAGACTAAAAAGGTGCGAGGCTCCTACACTTGGAACGACTTGAACCAAAGAGCAAATCAGTTGCGCTAATCTTTTCATAGCCTGAGGATCTTCAGCTCCTACCACAGAATGGAGAAGCGAAACAAGGACAGATATATGCTCCTTGAAAAGTCTTTCATCACTCTGTTCTGCGATAAAACGCCATAGGTGTTTGATAAGCTCACCACAAAGCACATTCGGGTGGAGTGCATAGTAGAATAGGAATTCCTGGACCTCCACCCGGACAACTGAGTAGTCAAAAGCCCTTATGATAAACTTCTCAAGCGATTTCACCACCCAAAGATACATTAATTGAGATTGAGCTTTTTTTTTCGACTCGAGGGGAAATGCCGGGAAGATCTGCACTTGCAGAAGCGCAGCGTAGACCTCATCCTCTGCGATTGAATCTACAACCCAATCTAGTCTTTTTGCAAATTCCATCATTAGATTTTGCCCGTAGTTTTCAGAGCCTTCGAGAAGTTGCAGAAAAACCATCACCCGACTGAGCAGATATCCTCCTTGTGCGCTGTTGTTCCACACAGGCAAAGAGAAATTCCATTCAGGCTCTTCTGCACCTAAACCGAGGTCCTCAATAGCTGGAAAAGGTTCATAACCACTACACACAGATTGCAGAAGCTCTATCTTCAAGTTTGTGTGCAGCCCAGATGCACCAAGTAGAGAAGATAAGAGACCGAAGGCGGAGGGTGCAGCAACCTCATAAAGAAGCTTAATGGCTTCTTTTGGTAGTGTCTCAAAGTTGTGACCAAGCAGTAATGTTGCAAACTTCAGAATGAAGTCTGCAACTGTACTTTTAAGAGCAATCGCTAGCTCAGGGTAAAAGATACACAGCTTTGATGCCTGTGATGTGAAGAACTTCACAAGCACACAATACTTCCTAAAGTCGATGATATCCAATTCACGAGAAGGTATAGAGAGCCATTCTTCGACAGCTCGCTTCAGCGAATATGTTCCAAACGATATCAAGCGGGTCATTAGATTCTTGATGTCCACTACTGGGGCAACAATTGTGCGACTTTCTTCTGATATAGTGAGAATGGTCACACAGCTTCGCCATGAAAAATTCAGAAGAGCGATATTTTTAAGACCTGAGCTTTGAGTCCTTCCCCATTCCAATCTAGCTGTCAATGTCCCCAGTTCCTGGAGGTCTCTCATTGCAGATATGATAATTTGCAATGCTTCTGGAGTTCCGTCTATGGGTAAGCCATTGTTCACACTTGTTACTGTTTGATTCATTATGGAAACAACTCGAAGTGCAGCTTGAAGCAGATCTACAGCAGTCTTGAGCATTTCTGCTCCTTGCGGCTCGTTCCTCGGCTGCCACAAAACCCGGACAGTGTCAACAATACGAACTGTACACTCGCACAGTAAACCTTAGCACGTGAAAATTACGAGGTTGACTTCACTCACCGCTCTACTCGATAGTCCGAGAACTTTGACCAATCCCAAAGATTCACTGATAAGCGATGAAACCGATGAAATAACTCGTTTCTCCATCAAGAATGAGCATTCCGATGCTACAGTATATGTAACTAAAAAGAAAGAATTGGTCTCCGACAGAAGCTGCGATCCCAGACCTGATGTTAATAAAGCAATCAAAAAATAGTAATGCATAAGGCGCGTGCTAGTTTCATCTATCATAATGTAAAGGTCATATAGTTTGTCTTGGAATCCTGAAACCCAAAGCCCGAGGTAACTCTGCATTCAAAAATATACATGTACATATGTAGTCTCGTTAATGCGAAATGATCGATGTAGAAGGACTATTACCTGTCCTAATCACCCTATGTCATTACTAAAACACACTTCACTGAAATCGTTGGTAACTGTACCTTCGAAAGAACATCTTGCCAAGTTCCCTTGGACTTGCTTTCTTCTGCCTGCTTACTCAGGAACGTTGCACACCATGCACTGACCTGACGATACATAAAGCAGAGAATAATCAATATATCCAGCTATACAAATTTCAGCTACGACGCAAAGACTATACAAACATTCCACAAAAGATTCAAGCCAACGATAACCATGAAATGTAGTTCCATGTCCTCTAAGATTACTCTTACATTTCATTGTCTACAATAAAAGAATAAACGGACAAAATAATAAAGAAGTGGATGCGTAATAATAAAAACCTCACCTTCGTCGCCAGCTGTACATACTGAATGAATACTTGAGATCCTCTTCGAATAGCTGGCAGCCTTAAACTCCCAACACGACATATATTTGTTCGCCATTTCCAATCACGAAGAACAGAGCCTGACTCCTCTTGCCAACATGTCTGTTATTGCAATTAAGAAAATACTAGTTCCACCAAGACTGATAGATGAACCCTAAAAATCACCAAAGGAGCAGAGAATCATAGAAACTCGTTCCATGTTCAAAACAATTATCTCGAAATAGTAGTTCAAATTACCTTGGCCCTTGTGCGGTGCTAAGATTTCAGACGACCGTCTTTTAACAACACTTCTAAGGAACAAATGACCTTCATTACGTACTTCTAAAGGATACAGTCAATACTTCCAGAATAGCAAGCTCTTCTGAGGAGCAGCATTTGAAATAAGATTTGGAAAGATCCTCAAGAGCAACAATACGTTCCTCTGCGACCTGCTTTGAATCAGCTACTCATAGTTTAGCGTAATCCAATATCACGTCAAATCAACCAAGCACAACAATAGAAAGTCCTACAGATAGATGAATCAACACAAGTGACGCTTGCTTCGATATAACAGATGTCGATTCTTAGATCAAATATACGTACACACACCAGGAAGATAGAGAAGGAGATTTTAACTCGCCTTCGACGTCTTCAAAACGTTGAGCACCCGAGAAAGGTCACTTCCCTCTCCCATTGCCGAACGTGCACGAATACTCACGCGCTACGGCGCACACTCCTCGAAACCAAGACGAATCTAGCACGGTCGCTAGAAAACAAGTCCTCAGTAAACATTTCCATTTCAAAACCCTACCAAAACTGCGGTCCTAATCAACAGAAATTTCCAAAAATCCGACCTTTCGCTCCTGACCTAGACTGCAAAATCATGATCAATGATCTCTCAAATAAGAGACACCATCAAAGGAACAAGGAATATGCTTCATGGCGCCGCACAGAGAAGCATAGTTCGAGACAAAATCTTCACAGGAGCCGTTTTAATTGAACTGCTGCAACCTAATGATTGTTCCAAAATTCTAGAGTTCAGCAAAGAGAGAGTAGATCGCAAGCACCAGCCTCACCAGGGTAACATTAAACTGGCAAAGTCGAGATGTACGCAATTCCGACTTATCTCACCATCGCCGCCGCTCCGAAGCTTTCCGAACAGGCAGCTTTCAACTAACCTCTAGAAATAGAATCGATGACCTCGCATGTAAGTGAGGCCAGGAACAAGACGAAAATAAGGTAGCAGTACCCATTCATGCCAGCGACCCATTCCTGCCAGCTACAATTTGACCAGAAAGTGCCTCCTTGTGAACCTAAACTTGAACATAAGTGTATTGAAATTTCACTAGAATCAATGAGATGGAACCAATGAGATGGAAGCATTAACAAGTTTTGTCCACAGGTTTCTTCTGTCACTTTTGGGTAAGTCTAGAGTTATGAATAGGTGTCTACAACACCTTCACTTCAAAAATTTGTGTAAAATTGCTCTTACCTCCAAAAATTCTGATTCCAAGACCAAGCACTTCCTCTCCAATTTGCTAACACATTCATGATTTCACTTCATGCTCTTTGCACTCCCAGGTTCCCAAAATCCTTATTCTGGCAGGAATGGGTACTGCTACCTTAGAGAACCTACGACACCGCACCGGCAAGTAAAATCACCACATCCATAAACATGACAAACAGGATAAAATTCCCACCACGTTGGTACGTTGGTAGATGGAAGGGTGATGGAAATGAAGACAATACGGAAAAATCGTAGGCAAGAATATTACTTTTAATTCCTCAGTGAGTTTTGTGGTCAAAAATATCTATGAAGAAATCACACTTAATGGAGTACCCAAGAATCACGGTTAAAAAAGTACATGCATTATTTCATATTTGTCTTAGGAATATTTCACATTAATTTAATTTTTCTCGTAATTTTAACATTTAAAAAACATTCTAGTTGTGGGTATATAAAAGTAGAAAATATAGTTTTCAAGTACAAAAGTTTCGCAACATAAGAATGTTTTCAAAACTAGAAAGCGCAAGAATATTCTTGTACTCCACTAATAAAGCCCAGAACTAACCTAAAGCTGCATCAATAAATTATTCACAGTTGCACCGCCATCCACTCTCAATATAAATTCTCCACCAACCGTATGGGGCTCCTTTTCCAAGGACACAATTGAACGCGTCATAGCATGGCTGGGAATCCATAGCCTCTTCCAAACGCAGTCCGTGTATAAGCAATGGAGCACCATGTTCTTCTCCGAACGCTTCGGAAGTCGCTACTGTAAAGTCTCACCCTAAAAGCCCTGGATTATAATGTACACATCAGGACGAATCCATCAATATACAACTCGACCTCAAAAAAATAGTATGATATAGAGATTCTAGGCGTCTCCCCAACGAATCGCACCGCGCTCGCGTTCTTGGGCATTCTATTGATCTTTGACCTTTACAATTTGTAACAAGGCTCAATGAATTTTTTGGTATGAAACAACTTGAATCAATATTATGCTATTTGGTTTCAGGTAGCTCTTACAAATGAAGTAGTAGAGAACCCTTGCTTTCTTAATCTGGACATCTGAATTTGATTACAATATATCTAGCTAATGACTTTGAGCTATATATGTAGATGCATATAAGTGAAGTTTCCTTCAGTTTCGTGTGTATTTATCTAATTCAGAAAGATGATGTAGACAGGAAGCTACAGATCAGATTACCCTACTGGTATGTCTGTAGAGGTCAAGTCGTAATACTTGATAGCGAGTCCACAGATGTGCTTCCTGTATATAAGTTCCTGACTCATCTTATGTTCATGTAGAGGCTGTTTTGAAATCTCAAAAGACAATTACGTCGAAAGCTCGGTACCGAATGGTTCGCCCATGGGATGATTCAAGTGTGAGGATGTTTTGTGGCAGACCCAGATTGTCGTTGGACAATCATAGCATGGATCATACCCTGAGAAGCAAGATCCTAAAAAACCTGGCGTAGGCCTTTGTAAGTATCTTGGTGTATTGGAACCTTTGTAATCATTGTATTCCGAAGATCAACCAAGGGAAAATACTTCCTTTTCCTTGAATATGTTAAATATTACTTTTGCCTACATAAGGCTTGATTAATCACCTTTTTGTAATCTATAAAAATATTAAAAATTTAGAAAAAATAAAAAAAAATAGTAAAAAAAAAAAATATATATCTTCTCATGTATGTTTCATGGAGAATAAATTTTTACTAGTCTACTGTGACTAATTTTTAACAATTAGAACCCAGTTGTGCAAATAAGAGTCACAAGATGGTCATTGAACATTTTGTGTTCACAAAAGTTGAAGAAAAATACAACATTATTGTCTATCATAAATGTAGAGTAAAGGATGCAAGGCTGTAGTCAGCAAAAATATCTACATTGATAATGGGTAAACATATAGGAAAACCAATGCGGCCCCACTCTAATTGTATGAAGGATTGTTGTGGTTTATGTGGATTGAGGGCGGAGGCCGAGTTGGAAGTTGAAAGGAACGCAACGAGAACGCCGACAACAGACGCGAAGCGTCTTGGGTGTGAACGCCTGTAGTTAGTAAAAAGATCTTCACTCATTAATGGATACAAGTAAAAAAAATAGCATGTAGTTCAATCAATTATATGAAATATGCATGCCAGGATGGTATATAGTTTCATGTAATTGTATTACAGTTGCTACGAAATTTGAAATGTAAGAAAGAACAAGTAGTGGCACGGCAACGATACCAAGAAACACTCGTGATGTCTTCAGTGTTAATTGCACGAAGAAGAACATATTGTCTGTGAGATTGTTCATCACTTGTAAGGTACACTGCAAACGCACTTTCCAAATTTTATTGTAAAGGCGAGCTTCTCAGTTAGTTGTTGATGAAATTCTCATCACTCTGCCATTAGAGTGGATTATAAGCACACTGGATTGCAAAAAAGTTGGATTGCAAAAAAATTAAAACTTCAAATAGCAAGCATAGGAAAATAAAATTCTTACAAACCAATTAGTCATCAAGGTCATCGTCTGAAGGAGGTTCATTTGACACACATGTATTCTCTTCAGAGAGGTAGCAGGGTATGAAATTGGATGGGATTAAGGTTCCCTTTAATTTCAAGTTATTTCTGTTAGTTACTCTAGAGAGCATGACATATATATGGCCTAGAGCAAACTCGTTTCTTATGTGGATTAGAACTCTTTGACTGATTGTAGCGCCTTGGGATTTGTGGCCCGTAATAGCGTATGCAAGGACAATGGAAAATGTTGCCTTGTAGTAAACATTGTTGTCTTTGTATATGTTTCTAAATGTGTTTATCTTGACGTTCATTATGACATCTGAGTTTTGGATTTGAACTCTTATAGTTTTAATATTTCCATATTCATCATCTGATAATGAGACCACAATGGCTACAGCTTCGTTTACTGCACCTTTTTTAATGCTTACATTCTTAGTGAACACAATCAAACATCCTGTTGCAACTATTTCTATATTGTTGTGTATTTTATTGTCTGCAATGTTTGGTATGTTTGATGTGTTTGTTTGGATGGTTACTTTTCTTGTTTCCGCAACACTGAACTTTTTATGGAACACTAAGCTATTGTATTTTGCTACATCTTCACAATGTGTACGTAGTATGGTAGTATCACCAGATATGTAATCGTCAATTTGAGCATCTGTGATGAAGCAACTTGATAGAAAAGATTCTATTTCACTTTGTGTTGGTACTGTCTGTCTTATGATATTTAAAAATTGAAGAAAATCCAGATCGGTGAAATGTCATACGGAATTTGATAGTTCATGTTTGTGAGCCATGTTCTATAGGAGGTTACTCGCAATGTGGCAAGTTCTACAGATTATGTCATTTCCACGGAGGCGGTGTGTACATATTGCTGGAAGTTGTGAGAGATCTCCTACAAGAAGGAGCAATTTTGTTTGAAAAATATCTAAATTTCTTGTTCTCATGGTTTGATAAAGGCGATGTACAGTAGCAGTCAAGAAGTAACTCGTCATCATTGAGATTTTGTCAATGATTATAATATCTGCTTTCCATAACCTGTCAATTGTTTCGTTCAATTCTACAAGTTGATTGTAAAATCCACATACTGGTATTTTGAATGTTGTATGTGCGGTGCTTGCGGATTTGCTCAATTTCAAAGGTGTTGGTCCTATTGTTCCGCACAGTAAAACCTTTTTATTTTTGGATTGAAGATGAAGTGTAAAATATTTAATAAAATATGTCTTTCCACTCCCAGGTGTCCCATTTAGTACGTGCAGTCCAAAAGGATTCATATTCATGATTTCAAACTTTTTTTGTTGTTCTTGAGGTAGTCCCATTTCTGTAAAATTCATGTCAAAAAAGTGTTGTAGACATTTAGAATTTCTAAGTAATTGACTTGGGTCGAGAGAAAGTGTTCCATCCTCGTTTATCATGAAATTGTTCATATTCATTCTTGTTCTACATTCAAATACAGCTACTCTTGAAGTAGGTTTTTTGAGAATTGGGACAAATTCTCGACCTCTATCAAATTCTGCTCTGCATATTGATGTAGTTATGTCATTATACTATCTGTATTGTGCATTAATCCGCGTTTGTAACACTCGTACATATAACTTCCTATAATATTGTCAGCAGATGATAAATAGTTTTTATATCTTAAGCTTATTATACGCAATAGAACATTGAAAAAATACGCCTTACTATTGTATGTTGAGTGGAAATTTGTGAAACAAATAACCTTTTTATGTTTGTAAACATAGTTGCCAAGATTATCTTTTGCAACACAAGTTGAATTTTGTCTCTTAAATCGATCGGTTTTGTAGTTGCTGAAATATGTATAGAATGTGCATTCTTCAAGTTGAGATGGTCTGTTAGCATATATACAGGATGAAATCTTAACACCTTAGATTTGGTGACAATTTCACTTCAAAGAATGAGGGTTTTGTATCAATATATGACTTGAACAATTTTTTAAAAGGTGGAGATTTGTAGGCATGTAACTGCGGCTTTTGTAGGAATAACTGGTCTAGCGATGATAAGTGAAGAAATGAGCTGTAATTGTGCAATAAAAACATTTTGGATTGGGATTTTGGATTTTGGATTTTGGATTGGGATTTTGGATTTTGAATTGGGCTTTCAGCGTTCTTGGAGTTTAGCTCGACTGTGCCGTATGGCTCATACTTGATTGAGTACTCCAGTATATAATAAGACCAATATGTGGTTGTGATATGTTGTAGGTTTTCAATGGGCGTTACATAAGAACAACAACGTAGCATGGTACGAAACAACATTGTAGTCTTCATATCTAGACTAATAGTAGATCCTACGATTAGAATTAGAATAAAAAGTGGATTGGTTTTCATTTTGAATGTTAAATAGAAATCCATTTTGACATTTGCTCTTATTGTTTTGGCAACATTTTTCACATATGTGTAACTATTTTTGCATGACTAATTTGTACAGACTGAGTTGGAGGGGATCGATTGGATCAATGAATTTTTGGGTTGTTTGATCATAAGATGCAGGTATCATAGCGGCAATTTCATTTGTGATTCTATTTACATCTGTTGGAGTATTATTCTACAAAATAATGTGAGCGTATAAGGACCCTCTTCCTTGGAATTCATAGCAGATCACATAATGTTCAATAGGACCAAGAATGGAATTATTACAAACTAAATGTTGTTGCATTAATTTCTGAAATTTCTCATGAAATAGAGTTGCGCATTCAACTCATGAAAAATTGGCATGAATGTTTTTATGATAAAGAGCATGTTGTTCGCCAATTTTTATGGTAAATGGACAATTTCTCAGCCGCCGGTTTCAATGAAATGGTTCCCTCCATTGTTTCAGACAACTACATATTTTGGTAAATTGTTGATATCTTTTCTGGTATTTGTCTTTTGGCCTTGAACTTTTTATCATATGTTATCAACATAAAGGGGACTTTGTTCCAAGAATTTCATGGCCAAAAAATAAAAAATCAATCTTTGGGAGGCTGTCAAAGTTGGCTGCAGTGAAACATGTCCTTGGTGGTAGATTTTGAATAAATTTTTTTTGGTAAACGTTTTGGCCTTGAAAAATGGCATACATATAATTGACTTAAAGATGATTCTTTGCTAAGAATTTCGTGGTGAAATACCAATATCCGAGCTCTCGGGAGGCTTTCAAAGTAGGCAGTACTGAAATTTTTCTCACTGAAAAAAAAAATCGATTTATTTCTGGACCCCACTGTACATAGGCTATATATGCAAAAAAAAAAAAAAAAAAAAAAAAAAAAAAAAAAAAAAAAAAAAAAAAAAAAAAAAAAAAGCCACCCTACTGCATCTGGAATAACCGAGTGGTTTCGCAAAACATAAAGTCGATCGGAAATTACAAACCCCTGCACAGACGTCCTTTACGCCGGGCGTTCCGTACGCAGCCGCATGCGATCAGACGCGGTGTGCTTCAGCGACCCAGATACCGACCCGAGCGCGCAACTTCTCGCCTGCCTCAACCCACAGCTCCGTGTTCCCGTGTGCTTGGAGAAGAGCCCGGAGGTAATTCATCTCCGCGCACGTCAGATCGCAAAGACAAGAGGTTCGCAGCCTTGGGTCGGAAATCGGGATTGCCATCCAGTAAGACCTCCGGAAAACTTCCCAGTTGTAACGAAAGCGGTGTTCCTGCCAAACAGCCTTCGTGTCCCAATGATGACCCTACTCCTGATCGTACTCCCACCGCGCCAGGCGCAGCGCTGCATACTCGGAACTAGAGTCGATGATCTCCCGGAAGTTTTCGCATGTAAGTCGGACGTTCTCTACATCCTCTATGGTGCACAGAACCGGCGGTGTCCACGGTCCCGACGATGGAGGGAAGTTGTCCCACGGGTTCAGTCCCTCGGCAAACTTGTTCAGCAACGACTGAAGAATTGCCTCTACTGGCATCATCTCTCCCGCGTGCTCCATTGTGGCAAGGTCTTGGAAGTCAGAGCAGAGACGATGGATAATTGAGCAAAGACAGAAACAATAGAAGAGGAAAACTACTGGAGCGAAGTCATGTACTTGTAAAACAGACACTGAAGAATCAGAGGCACTGAGAACAATGAGGCAGCTTCACTTATCTAAAGGGACCCAAGCTATCATGAACACACATATGGAGATCCGATGCCAATCCGTCCCACACCAAAAATAGTATCCTACAGATGCGGGAGAAGATTACGTACTGATGAGTCACAGTTAAAGCTGGATAACAGTATATTCGTAACTTTGGGAAAATTCCGGTATTTTGGGATGAGCAGTTCATGGAAAATCGCAGTTTTTGATATTCAGCGTCTGCTCCCTTGTACGAAATAATACGGATTTTGATGAATTCTGAAGATGTAACAGATCTAGAGGGCGAGGTGAATCTGCATATTGATGATGATTTTATTTCCTACTAGTGTAGCCTACAATAAGGGGACATGGCTACATAGGATATAGTATTCTTCTAGCTAGGAATGATAAGGAGAGTGTGCTAAGGACTTTATACTATGATAGGTGCAAGGTTTCATATCAAATGGCAATTTACACTTGAAGTTAGTTAAGAAACTGGTTGACTTCAGGACAGTGAAATGTTTGAAACCTACTTATTAGTAATTACTATATTATCTTGCTAAGAATGAAGTCTTTGCAATTTTCACTTACCAATAATTTTATCATCCCCGATTTCGACATGTACATCAGTGATCTGAACTTGATATAGGAAAGTAGTCAAACAGCCGAAGATTGAGACAACTTAAAGGAAGAATATGAAATTCTGATTACATATTTCAATCAGAATTAGCCATTTAGTGTGACTTTTTCATAAACAAAGTACTACATTGATAGTGTGTTACTATTTTAAAGATATCTCACTCATTAGGAGAAAAATCAGGTCACAAAAAGGCCGTGTAAGCGGCACGTGAGAAAAAAACGGGCGTTGCCCGCGTACTTTTTGACATGGCATGTGAGGTGCCACCGTGGTGCCAGCAACCGCCACGGGGGCTCGAACCAATGACCTCCGAGGGAGGCGTGTGGAGGGCACATCTACAGTGTCGGGCTGACACAACCTGCCCACTTGGGACCAAAGCCCGAGCCGAGGCATTCATGTCTCACCTAATATTCCGAGGACCTTTGTTGTGAGTGCGCCACGCAGTTCTGTGCGGGCAGCAACTCTGGCATCCGCTGCCAGCGGCAGAGGTGCCCAAAGTAGGGAGTTCACCTAGAAAGGGCAGGCTTATACGGCCTTATTTTGAGCTCATTTTTCTCCTAATGGTATATGTATATAACTTCAAACTTTAGAAAATGTTTATCTCCTAAGTCAGAATAATTGTGTAGAAGTCTTCTTTGTACATGTATATACTATACAATTGCAACTACAGAGGTATTGCACAAAAATATTGCAGACTAATTCTGATCTAAAAGTGAAAAGACATGTTGTTTGCATATTTTCTAAAATCACACCTACCGAGTACATCAAGAATAGTAGAAGAGAGCGTTGATGTCCACTGCAGTTGTGTACTTGACGTGTAAGTCCATAATTTGATGAGGTGTCATCTATAATGCACAATTGGATCTTTACAGCCACCCTGCAAAGACAAATGCCATATCCAATTTTTCAAAAATCAATTTGAGGGAGAATGTATGTTTAGTATTGTGGACTCTGAGTCGCATAGAGACATTGCTTTGAGGCAGTGTCGTATCTAACTTCTAAGTGAATGTAACTATTACATACGCTTTTCCATGTACACATGGTTGCATTTGAAATCTAGTAATTTGTATATTAGTTCTTCGATACTTCTTATTGAAGACTTATTCATATTGAACTCCACCAAAAGTCATGCCAGAAGCTCATATATGGATATTTTCGTCCAAGAATACATGCACACGTAACAAATGTGATGTACAAGATCATTGCCATAAATTCTTACCATCTGGCCACTACACTATTTCTTTCTGCCTGAACAGCTCCAGCTGTGGCCTCCTTTCGTCCTACGTATGGCATGCTCGATTTCAGCATGACTCAAGAATCGCTGCAATAGATATAAGATTCATGCAGTTAGATTGTATCAGTCCCAGGATTTTACTGCCAAAAAGAACCTGTTACCTAGGGTCCTACAAGAGAGTGGGTAATTACCTCGGATTCATGACGATTTAGGAGGAACTTGGATTTCCAGAATTTAGAACTTCCTCCAACGTTTCTATTGTTGCCCACATATTGAGATAATGCACCGTCATCGATGTCACTTGCATCGGTCCTTCCCACACAGGATTCTCTGTTCGGTGCAGAATTACTACAAAATAATTTCAACTTTCCTTTCCGCTTCACGGCTGCTTTGCCAGCATGACAAACAATAGGAGAAAAAGTATGCTGAAGTCACATCCGCAAAAAATATTAGAATTTATTTCATTCGTTGATGCAAAATAATACAGATGACAGATGCTCATACTAATCTCCACAGATAATCCTCATAAGAAGCAACAACTCTTGTAGAGAAATTCTTACATAAATCTTTTAACGTGTTGGCGGACGTCATGTCGTAAGAATCTAAATAAAATTCTTGCAATGTCTGACGACGGTGTAATACTGGGAAGACCTACTGGGTTATCCCGGAGAAACTGAGACAATCGAGACTCAGTTTGCCTCCACTTCTTGAGCCAAGGCATGACAACCTCGTTCAAGAACTTTGGTCGCTCTATCGCAGTTATAAAATGAGGGAGGAAAATACAGCTGTACGGGGGGTTCAGAAGTCCTACTATTGGTTTGTCAACGACTAGGACAGTGTTCCGTCGGGAAGGTGTGAACCCAATTTTCTGAAAGTACTCAGGTGACTGCGAGATTGCTTCGTCTAACAATTTGAAAGCCACCGCCGATCCTCTACAACTTGAACCATCTGTCACCTCATCTGGCAAATCCGAGATGAATGTACAGTGTTCTCTAGATAATATTCGGAGGGGTTCAAATTCACTTCCTAAAACAAACTTAGCAATAGCATTTGCCCGACGTCGTTCCATGCTCGTCCAAATTATGACGTGGAAGTTTTTGAAAACAAATGGAAGAAATTCATTCAGTCCCGGGCGGAGATATACAACATAGTCAGCCACAACACAACCAAGTCCCAGCTGCCAATACGAAACCTCCGAGGTTTGAGGTTGACGACGTTGGATGTTGCAGAGAAGCCCATCCAAACCTAAAACAACAATATGTTGTTTACTAGTTCCGCGGGGAACAATCGGAGAATTCATACTTGTAGATTCGGCCTGACAAGACAATCAATATAATGACATAGTACTTAGTTCCGTGCTTAGTGTCATTAAATCAGGAGAAGATAAATGTTCTTTACCTACACCAAATGACAACCTCGCTTATGCAAAATTGGGGTTCCAAGGTTCGGATCGCTATATCGTCTGCTAATGACGTCGCTGAATGGTTGCAACTTTGACAAAATATCCTGATTCAATGCAAATATCGAGCTCATTGTAACAGAGTGCCAACAGCAACAGAAATGTATTGGAACTCTGTACAAGTCAATATACGAATTGGAGGTCCTTTAAGCTGCCATAGTTCTCTAAAGTCCTAGTAATTTAAAAATTGTTGCAAAATTGTCCTACTTTGTCTATTCTACGAACTCTTCTTTATAAGAGAGTGGGCTGTATTTGTGAGGCTAACACTACACTTAGGCCTCTGACGGAAGTAGGGAACATCCCAAAATGGTGATAGCCGAAAACTCAGATAACCTGTAAACAATACGGAGACCATTGAATTTACAGTCGCGCATGGAATAAACATGCAATGCCTTTAAAGGAAGGTCTGAATAGCTCAAGTTCAAAGGGACCAGTTCTCTAATGGTATTACAAATTAAACTTAATTACCATAAATTCCAGACAGGATATTTTGCAATGTATGGAAACAGTGCGATCAGTAAGTACGAAACTATCATCTTCACATACATACACACAAGTAATAAAATAGATATTATCGCAGACAGAAAATAATTCAAGGTGTTGGGACATAGAAATTACCTGAGAGCCTACTGTAGGTTCCCCTTCAAAAATTCCGCCTTCGTCGTTGCGCATTACCCGCTTGTTCTGCTCTAGAAGATTCTCCTCCTGCTCATGTGTTTTCTTGGTAGTGACGCATATATGATATAGGATGACAGAAGGAAATGTTAAAATCTGAAATGATATAGGAAGTGCACAAAGGAACATTGGAAAATACCGGAGTCTGTTGGATAAGATCCAGGTGCCCATGCGGAGGCATATCACCATCAGAATGCGCTCTTTTCCCACCACCAGGACTACCATAGGAAGAGGGACTTGGACCAGAGGCCACGGACACACCGGCTTGGAAGCTAGGTCCGGATTGCGGAGTGTGTGGTGTGCTGGATTCAGAATTCATCCGCATCCCAGGAGCTTGTGTCAGTCCTCTCAGCATACTCTCCAGCTCTTCCATCCTCTTTGCTTGCACCTCAAACATCTTCGTCTGCTCCTCAGCTCGAATTCTAGCAGCTACCGCTTCTTTCTCTAGAGCATCTTGTCGCATCTTCATCTCTGCCGCCAACTCCTTCCGCAATTGCCGCTCCCGTTGAATACTTCCTGCTTTCACATTTTTCTTCATATACGTGTCACATGTATCAAGGAAAGTCGGCTTTCGGTCCAGAATTTCCCCCTCTTCTACCTCATCGTCGGGCGTATTATCCATCGCCAATCTCCGAGGGTCAGCAGAGTCCAAACTATCCTCCTCCGACAAATCAACATAGGCCGGATCCGGTGTCACATTGCTCTGCCACTGTGTAGGTTCTCTCTTCACCCTCTTCAGCACTGCGAGCTGTTCTCCTACAGAGGTACGTTTTCTACCATTTCCACCTTCTACAAGTGGGTCATCGTGCTCTGACGCCATTGAAAACCCGAGCTGGTCAGAACCCAGGGAGTTGAAGGTGTGGGGGTTTAAGGCGTCGGTATCAAGCCCGGGTGGTAGATGTGGACAGCCTTCTGAGGCTCCCATGTTAGTGTCTACAGGTAGAGGCAAAGCTGGTGCAGACTCTACGTGGCTCTGATTGAAGGTCTCCATCTCCATTCCATCCGAGGTGCCCGGATCCGCGAGGCTAGGATTTACATCGGCTTGGGCTTGAACATCAGTCATGATGACGGGGAACTCACTGGTTATAACATGTCCGACATCCTCATTCGGGTCTGGCATTGGTCACTCCGAACCGTGTATCTGCCTAGTCTCACTGCCATGAGAGTCGCCGTCGGCAGTGGCGTGCCCTCCTTCTTCAACCTCCATCTCACTGTGAGATAGGTCGAGTCTTCGTAACGTTCCTCCCTTCCTTAGCCGTGTGAAGGACTTCACCGGAGATTGGCTATCGCTCCAAAAGTTAGCATCCGGTACTCCACCCTTGAACACCCGCGGTGATTCGCGGTTAGAAGATTCAGTTTGTGTAGAGATTACAGCAATGTCAAAACAATCCTCCTCCTCGGGTCCTTCTCCTCCTGAACCGTCATTGTCCCCGCTCTCAACCTGTCGTGAAAGAAGTCCCTCCCTATCGCTTGTATAACCGTCGCTGCCGCCGTCGCAGGAAGGGGAACGTGATCGATTCGTAAAAGGCTCCACCTGCTCGTCTTCAAATCCCGACTCCTCGGAATCCAATCCACCGGATTCTGCGTCCACGTCTTCGTCAACGTTTTCAGCGGGATTAACAGCTGCGAGAGGTTGTACCTCCTGCACCTCATCGTTAGTCTGGATACGGGAGTCAAACAGGTAGGGCGACAACTTAAGAGCCTCTTCGTGGGTGGAGAGGAAGAAATCGTAAATGCGAAGGGAGCTCGTTAACGCGACGGGACGCAAACCCTCCATCTGCAGGAGCATTTAGGAATTGATTAAAAACTGCACTTAAACTTTATAGTCAAATGACTAGAAGATTTGGAGGGCATCACAAAAAAATTAGAAAATACACTTCTGATCCATAGTCAGTTGACTAGAAGATTTGCGTGGTACCAGAAACATATTAGAAACTAAGATTCTGATGCATGGTCAATTCACAAGAAGATTTGGAGGGTCCTAGAAAAAAAACAGAAAATATACTTCTAATCTTCTAGTCAGTTGACTAGGGAATCGCAAAAATGTAAACAAATTCTGTTTAAATGTTACCATGACCGCGATGAGAGGCTTGCGGCCCGCAAGGACTGTCAGGAAATTGAGTTCTTCGAACTCGGTAAGGTTGCTTAGTCCCTTCACTTCCTGGACAAAACGAATATACACTTCCATGCGCAGCTCATTTCGATAGTCCTTGAGTTTCTGTTCACCAACGTAGGATTTCCTGCTCAAGAAGCGCGGATCCAGGGAGGTCACTTCGCTAGGCCAGTTGAATTTGAAATCCGGAGTTCTATTGTCGTGTAAGATGAAGATCAGCGTCTGCGAACCTCCCTTGTGGTGAGCCTTCAAGCCGTTAAAAGAGGACTCTGCAGTAGTGTAGATATACTCGGACAGAATGATCTCGTGTCCCGGGAAGAAACGATTGGTTAAATTCCAAGTCAAGTCAAGTGGTAAAATATTTGAGCAATATAATGTGTTGTGAAAATTTAATAATAGAGAATATTTGTAATCTTACTCTTGTACAATGCATCCCCTATCACCATCCAATATGGTACATTCAGAAGCGCATCATACGGGTCTGTAGCTAATTTGTCGAAGAGAACCGCGTAGAGAGACGTGTCTTTAACCAATGACCTACCCTCAGCTACATCCGAGATAAATCGCAAGTCCATTATCCCACCCACAAACTGCCGTGCTGAGAAGTTGACATGTACTCCGTCAAGCGTTGCTCCCCCACGTTGTCACGTGCCGCCCGCAATATCTCCGCCACGAATTTGCTGGACGAGTCTCCCCGCCTGTCAGTCCTGGACTTCAACCATCGCTCTTCTATACAGAGCGAATAAGGGACACCAATTAGCCGCACATTCATCTCACTTTCTCAAGGTTCTCTCATTATTGGAATCAGAGAGGGGAGTGCAAGAGTGTAATTACCTGCTCGACGAATGAGTTCATCCATGTGCATGCGTAAGAAACCTGACTTCGACTTCCAAGACCTCCACTCCAAGGTGTTCACATCTCCGCTTTCGGTCCAGATGAGAGGTACGCCTCCTCTCCTGTGTAGCTCCATCACCATTGTATTCTTGAAACGCTTTCGTTCCATCCACTCCGGAAGGCTCACAATATCCGCGAATTTCTTGGGTTTAAACTTCCCAAGAAATACCTTCGGATTTTTGTCCTTAATAACGCGCCCCTCTTCATCAACTCCATCCAAAATCTTCTCTGTGAGCTCTAGCAAGGATGACGGACCAAAGCCGCGAAGAGTCTTAAAGGTATAGGCCGACAAGGGAGGCACAGCATAGCTCTTACCGAGCCACTTCTTGTCATTCATCCTCAGGTCTTGCGTATCCGGGTCCTTCAAGCCACCTGAACCGTAGAGCTGCAAGGCTCGAATCATAGGCTTCCAGACATCGTCGGAAGAGGTGATGATCATAAGTTCACCTTGAAAAGATGCCCACTTCTTGCTCTTCTTCATTCCATACATGGAATTAAAAATGGAGACAACTCGGTCTCGAACGCCCTACACATGATCAAGGAGAACGAATTTTAGAATACCATTGGACCACTAAGAAGTGGAGAACGATGAATTAACGCAAAATTATGCAAAAAAGAAATTAGTAGGCCGTAAGGGTAACAGCAGTACCTTCCATGCAACAGTACCCCATTTCCTTCACGGAGAGCTCGTTGACCCACCACTACTGGCTGCGGACGTCCAGCTAGGTCCCAAATTTTTCATGCGTGCTGCAGGTATAGAACAATGTCTGGGAAATTCCACTGCAGCGAGTTGGTGTGGTTAATTCTCTCCAACAAAGCCATAACCTCGACCTCGTCAACGCTCCAGATGAAGTTGCACTTCCAATTCTTCAGCACCGTCTTTCGTTCTTCAGAAAGTTGAGGGTGCGCCACTAATTCTTTCGCTGCGGCCCATGTATGTTGACCATTGATGATGCAGAATTTACCGTTCTTCACCTCCTCCCATGACGACGGCTTCTTCTCGCAGATGGGCATGAGAGTGAGAATCAATTGAGGTGGGATGAAAACAGTGAGGAAAAAATTCTTTAGGCTCTCACACAGTGACTGATGAAACAGTCGAATCCTAAATCCATCAGGTGGTGGCTGCATGTGGTCAATGTCAACCTGCTTGTAATCATGCGCCCCGAACATGAACAAGGGACTGACGAGTTTGGAAAACTCTTCTCGCTCCTCATTCACTTTCTGGACGTCCATTTGGCTGAACTGGAAGGGGGCATCGTCCTCTTCGCTTTTTCTCTTCGTGACCCGTCCTGGCGTAGATGTAGTTGCTACTTGTGGAGGGTCCACGGTGCTGAGAGCTTGATTCCGCGGGGGTCGTCCTCCTGTCCCAGAGGAAGGGCGTCCCCTTGCCCTGCAGCTACCCTCACCTCCGCGACCGCCAGCACCCTCTCCTCCAATTCCCTCAGGGGCATTAGATGCCCCTGGTTCACTGCCCTCCACCTGAACGCCGACAACAGTCCCAGATGAGACACCACGACCGCGGCCCCTCGCCCGACCTGTGGAAGTTCCCCCTCTACGACCACCCGTTGACTCCCCTCCTGGAACCTCCGCGGCCTGCTCCTCCTGTTGAGTGCCGTCGACTGCATTGCTTGCGCAAGGTACTGATCCACCGCCACATCCCCGTGTCCTTGCACCTACACGGGTTGCACCTCCCCTTGATGACACAATTTTTCGCCGCCGTAACCGCCCAGGTCATGGAGCAGTTGGTGTTTCTGCAGAACCTGCCTAAGCCGCAGCATGGGCCGGCAATCCTCTGTCGGTGAGGCGAGTGGTTCAGAGGACTCTGACGGTGCGGACGGGGTTTGCTGCAACGAACATGCCGGCGTGGACAACTCAGCATCTTTGGTGAAAGATGCTCCATTATGGTCAACATCTCTGCTACATGGTCGCGGGATGCTACTACCGGTTACGGGTGCACGCTCTCTCCTTGAAGTAGGCTGTACGGGAGTATGAGCGACATACTCCCGGTTAAGCATGTCGTTGGTCTTCTCCACCTTCGTAAGGTATTGTTTTGCCATTTGATGGAGGACACGATACGATCCATGAAGGTCCACACTCTCAACATTTCCTAGAAGCAGATATCCCGTTACTCCGCGCTGCAAACACAAGCCGTGGGCAGCCCTCATACTGTCGACAAAGTGTACAGCTGCAAACCGGTCATCGTCTTCATTGACAATCAACGTCACAGGAGCACCATCGTGGGTAAGAAGCCAGAAGAATAACTTTTCATCATAAAACCGCACATCAACAACAGCGATGGACGTGAAGGTCACCCACACAGGGTCCCCCCCTGTCGTTGCTTTTCCATCCACCGCCATCGTTAGGAAAAAGTTGAGTTCTTCCTTTTGTGCAACTTTGCAAAGCTCTAGACTCCACATCCGTGGCCGTGGGATGTTGGAATGCAGCACAACAAACTTCCCCTCCTGCACGGTGTCCGCAGGAAAAGTTACCTTTGGGTCCGGGTGGTATTGTACCACAGTCTTCATAGTACCTCGAAGTGAAAATGATGGACGCCGCTCGCTCCCTGTCATAGTTGAATAGAGAAAAAGAAATAAATACCTCTTCTCTATCTATAGGTAGTTGACTACAGAATTCTACAACTCCAACTAGAAATGCACTTAGTATAGCTATTGAACTCTGGTTAGGACCCTCTAACTACAAGGACTTAGCACCAAGTTAATGTTTATGCACTTAGAATTTTTAAGAGTTTGAACTCATTATCCAACATGGGATGAGATTGATGCTGTAGAGAAGAGAAATTCAATAAAAGACCAAGTCACTCACTGGAAAGTGGTCAGCAGCCGCTCCTTACTGAAAGCGGAAGACAAATGACGACCCTGAAGGCGCTCCTGCAACTACCCTCTCAGTGAGCTCTACAATATCACAGAATCAACACATAACAAGAAAAACGTGGTCAATTAACTAGAGTACGAGAATTTGAATAGCAAGAACAGAGTTCGGGTAATGAGTGAATACGGTTTGCTACAACTATTTCATGTAGCTGATTGTATCTTCAGCAAATACGACCGCGTACATTAGTACAGAACGACTTTTAACATAATGTTTGGAAACGTATTTGAAGTGAAATTTATTTTACATTTAAATTTCAGGCGTCTCCGGGTGGAACTTAGGAATACAGGAACTTAGGAATACAAGAACATTACTCATTTGGATGTTTTACAATTATCTCCTACACTGATGCCCAAGCGACTTATTCACGTACTACATTGATTGGAGAACATGGAAGATTGACAACTTCATTAAAAAAAACTACAATTTCAACTACGACACTCACCGTCCCCCCCAAATCACAGACACTATGCGCTTACAGATATTGAGCAAGATCGACCTCTGCAACAATCGGTGACCTAGAGTCCTCTCTAAACACATCCTTCTCAATCTGGTCCTTCACGAAAGACAGTCCACGACAAACCAAGAGAACTTCAGAAGTTTAAAACCACACATCAAAACAGCAAACAGTACAAGCATTCAAAACCCCCTCAACGCAAGAACCTTATGTGCTGTAACGAAATGTCACGCAAGTCCTTTGCCAACAGATTGTGCTCCAGAAACGAATCAAAACTTTTCAGAAAACTAATACTTTTGGCATGGAGGAGGAATGCGAGGCGCAAATAGGAAACTTACCTTTCTGCCGCAATCGCTGAATGCGTTCCGTCGTCTACCAGCGTCGGTGCACAAGCTGTGTCTTCGGGAGAAGAGGCTCGGAGAACACCTTTACTCATCCACGCAGTCTGCCCTCATCGAGACAGCGGGCTCTCGGCCTTCACCACCTGCAAAACAGAATTACACCCTGCTCCAACACACGACATACTAGAGAATCCAACGGAGACGGAGGACAACCCAGCGAAGATGGGGGACATGCCTCCCGACAGCTTAGATCCGACAAATGCGGTGGTGGACGACCAATGTGGGCAGAGAAGCCAAGTGGACAATGAGCACCAAACACTAGCGCGGAGGAGAAAGGGCGAAGAAATGTTCTTTGACGGTAGGGATTAAGTGTTAGCGGCGCCGGTACGATTTAAGAGTTATGTACGCGGACAGGGTTCACAAAAGGACGGTGGGGTTCATCAATAAAAGCCCCCAATTTTAAACCCCAAATTATAACGCCAAAATCAAAACCCCCAGATTAAAAATACCAAGTTCAAATCACCAAATTCAAACCCAAAAATTGAAACCCCCAAATTTCATGCACACTACAATCTGAAAAAAAGAACTACACTGTAAACGGAGTCTACCACATTTCTTTCGTAATATAGAATATAAAGTACTCAATAGTATCTATTTCCAAAAAATAGAAAATTACAAAATCATTTCAAGAAAAAACTAAATCTACAATATATACCACAATGCTTACACTATTTTATGAAAAACCCAAAAAATATTTATACAAATTCTATTGGTTTATAACTCTGTTTCCTTTTTAAAAATATTTAAAAAGGTATCCTTTTATCTGCTTCAACTACACTTTTGCAACTAATAAAAAATTTTAATTAAACATTTGGAAACATCACTTTTTCAAGATATTACATCTTACTCATGTAACACCTTTACAGCACACCCCAATATGTACATATATTTTACTAAGTACAATATTTTCTGCAAGATGATTTGGTTCGCAGTTATTAAATACATAAGTAAAACTGTAAATGTATTATATAAAATGTAATTATTATTTTTTTAAATCATTTACAATTATAAAGCAATCTACAAAGTTTAGAACATAAACTTTTCATCGCGAGCCATATTAACAGGTCATTTGAAAAGCTTTAGGGTTTAATATACAATCATTTTGAAAACAAATTCATTTCAAGTCACATTCAAATTAAATTTTAAGATGATCTTTTTTTTATCAAAAATTTTAAGGCATACCTTAGGTCATGAAAATGAATTTCTTAAAGCACTTCAATTAAAAATTAGATTATTGCATTCACCAATCATTTTCAGAATGTAAGCCCAAATTACGAATCATATGCAAATGAATGGATTTGTTTCAATTATAGAATCTTCACGTTTTTTTATAACACGAGCATACACCACTTTAAATACGAAAGACAGCTATTTCATTTTTATTTCAAAACAACACTTTATTTAAAAACACCAATTTCAATGATACAAACTGAGTTTACTTCTATATTTGTATATAAACTAGTGGGACCCGTGCCGTTGAGCACGTTGAGCTTGGATTGTTTGAGGCCATAACATTCATCAACATGCATTGTAGTAGATAGTGGGACATGTGCTATTGACCACATTGATATTAGTTTAATGTTATGAATTTTTATGTTAAAAATAAATAAATATATAATATCTTAATCATTCAATGTTGGAATAATGTGGTTTAAAGTTTATAAAAATTCATATGGAAATGTCTATAAGAAAATTTAAAAACTTAGTAAGTCTAATATTAACAACCGTGACTCTACTACAAAAAAACTAAAGCTTACTAAATGCCCTAATTTAGCACATTTGGGTGCGTCAGGAGGAGTCTGGAGCTTGTAACCCACGGGCAAGAACAGGTGCCGTGTAGGTTTGACATGAATAATTTTTTTAAAATGAGCAGAGGTGTTGAAAAATTTGTTATTTTGTCAAACATGCTACACAAAATTTAGTGAAATATTTGGAATTTCTTAAAATCAAAATCAAAATCAAAATCAAAATCAAAATTGTGAAATAAATTAATTAAATAAAAAAAGGTGTCATCAGCAATATGTTTCCAAATTCGGTGGGCCAAGCTATCCAGAATCCCGAACCAAAGTGATCTGGGTAAACAACACAAACAAGCAGTTCATTGTCTTCACAGAGCAGGCAGGTGAGTATGATCAACAAGGGAATCGTGTTCCGTCTTGGTCCAGGGGCCATCAGCCGGTAACTTTCTCCACACGCCGAGACTTTCAGACATGGCAAACATCTTGATCGATTCTTCAAATAACTCAACTCTACCAGCCCTACTTAATAATATTGTATGTCACTCTCTTTCTTGTTCTAGAACAAAATTATTCTTGAGTGAACCATGGCTCGTTTTCAGTTGATCCTTGGGAAGACCTTGAACGGGATGGATTCGAGAACAACTCCGTAGACTCCACCGTCTCTCGAGTTTGCCTTCAAGTTTCTAAGCTCCGCAAGATATCACCTATTGTGTAAAAATGAGCTCAACACTGAGAAACACTGGAACAAGACTTGCTCTCTGGTAGACTTGAGCTGCCTATGAGAGGGAGCTGGGATAAATTATGCTCACTTCTGATGATAATGGTTCAGTTATCTTAGTGGAAATACTTCTCAGATTAGGCATTCAAAGAACAGGCTGAATTAGAAGGACGTGAGTTTAGCAAAGAAACCCTGACCTCTCTAAAGCTGATGCTATAAATTTGTTCTCGTCCTTTCTGCAAGTCTCTTCAGGTTTCAGTGTCGTTGAATTTGAGAGGTGAATTCAGGGATTCGCATAAATATGTCGTTGGGCACATGTTGTTAGTATATACTACCCACAAATAGATACACAGTGAAGTGTAGTTTTAAAGCAGCCCCACATCCAATTGCACTCAGTAGTACATAGATTTACTTTGAGCCTTTCAGTGTCAGGTGTTCAAAATACCAAGTGTGTTGTTCACAGCGTAGACACAGCTACTCAACATCGTTTCTGAATTATAAGCAACTATGTCTTACAAGAACAGCGCTGCCCATCATACCTTGCAATCTAGGTGCCCCCGGAAAACATCAGATATTATGTTTCGTAACGACATGAAATTTATGAGTTACCCTGTATGATACAATGCCAGATTGCATACGCACAGCGACATACTGATCGTTCTGAGCTAGAGTTTGTGCAAGAAAATGGTCAATTTGCCTCTGTGTATGTCTAGACAAAGTGCATGCAAATGTATCAATCTACTCTGCTGGCTCTGGCTGTCTGGAGTCTCTGCTTCAAAACGAAGGAATTTCTAACACAAGAATCATTCTTAACGTCTATATTTCTAGACAGTGTTTGCACAAAGAAAAAGATTCAATCAATTTCAGTGTCATTGAGTAGCGACAGTCGGATACAAGACACATTCATATCAGTGATGTGTCAATCAAGCCTTGCTAGACAGAAGCATTATTCTGAAATCGCATGTGCAGGTTACCCCACAGTTCCTACCACTATTTGGTTTTGGATGTAAGTGCACCTTCTACTGAATGTTATGTAAGGTGCCTGCAGGTAAGTGCATTCCTCTTCTATTATATGATACACTTTGTAGACATGAACATCATGTCTACCTCATCTCTTCTCGAACCCTTCCCACTCTTCATTTACAAATCTATGTATCTAGTAAATCGGGAGAAAATTTGTCACTCCAACAGCTTGCTTCCAGCTGGTTACCCATCTGTCAGTATGGTACACGTTTGCAACTTAGGAGGTTGCCGTCATATTTTATGTACAAGATAATCGGTTTGTGGGTTGCGTTTCACCACCCTCCGTCGTATTAGATACAGGATTATGTACTCATCAGTCTTCACCGAAGTCCTAGGATCAGAAATAGAATGGCGAATGTTGCAACGATGCCATATGTACAATAAGATCCACCGCTCTGTGACTGCACACACGAAAACCTAATGTGAGATGATAACAGACAGCAGAAATGCGATTCATACTACCACAACTACCCGTTGCAATAATTTAATGGTAATAACACACTGAAACACTTTCGGCAACGTACCTGTAACCCCATTCGTTGTCAAACCATGCCACAAACTTCAAGAACCCGTTGTCCAACGCAAGCCCAGCTTTGACATCAAGTATGCTCGACCTGAACACCCCAGTGAACAGAGATTCTCGTTACAAACTTTCACATGTTAATCAGACACATGTTATTCTAGCGTGTGAGCTTCGTCCACTTTCGACAATCGTGCAGCTGCTTTTTGCACAAAGGATGCAGATCAGTATAGACACACGAATTGCACGAATTGCACGAAGTCGATTTAAAACAATGCACCTTCGGTTCACATAACTTTGGGTAGCAATCTTACTTGATGTGCCCGAATTTGCTCCCAGAACTTCGTCTCTTCATCCAGTTTCTCATTAGGCACGGTCTGCAATATGCAATTACAACTCTTTTGTTATCAAATTCCAGCATTCATTCCTTGAATATATGTGAAAAAAATGTTAAGATCCCTGCTCCAGATACGATACACTCTTGGAAGTTCTGCGACTCATAAGCATGCAGCAGCTGCTAATGATCTCAATTTGACCTAATCTTTTTAGAGGCTCTTTGACCATGTCTGAGCATTCACAATATCACCCTAATCTTCAGCCCCAAACTGACAACACGGACACATTAGATCATCTTAAAAAATGAAATTTCTTGTTAAAAACTCTTTGAACCAAATCCGATAGCTGGGATAATAACTGCTTAGGTCTCCATCTCAGAAACAAATTATCTCTAAAACTACCCGTAGTTCACAACTCTAAATTGCACATCCTCAACCTGAATTGCGTATATCCATCAGAACTTACGTGACGGCATGCAATTCATAAAGAAGGACAATCCACATATTCTCAATCTCATAAACAATCCGTCCGATTCGCCATTCAAAACCTCTAGAGGGCTTCACTAATCTCACCATGTTCAAATTTCGCACATGACCAATTCAACAATGATCGGACATCCCACTCTCACCAAATCACACAAAAACTAATTTCAGCCAAAACTCCGAAAAACTCAAAATCCAATAATCCCAAAATTACAAGAATTCACATCACCAAAAAACAACACTGCCAACACTGCAATTCCCCAAACCAACCTGCGAAGCAAGCCCTGTCGCCGAGGAAGCCACCACGGAGAGCGGGCGCGAGGAGCGCGCCCACACAACATCGTTCCCGTGATTGAGAGCTCCTCCGTGCGAGCCCCACCTGAGCGAGGTCCGCAAACAGTCCCGCAACTGGCAGCCACAGCGCCATGACCCTTTTGATGCAGATTCAAATTTTCTGAGGAATAATCTTGGCAGAAGCCCCTACATGCTACACAAAGATGACGAAGTTAGATACAGAATCGTCGAGAATCGCCTCAAAAAGAGCAACGGAGATGGGGAACTGCAGCTTGCATGAGGGTACCTCGGCCTGCATGTCGACGTGTCTTAGCATGGTTGTCTCCTCGACGGATTCCGGCCGGGAACCGTCGAGTGAGACAAACCATGCTCATTTGTATAATAGACTAGTGGGACCCGTGCCGTTGAGCACGTTGTCATTAGATTAATATTAAGGACTTTTAGAAAATTTAAAATTAAATATGAAGTATATTATATCCATTCCTCTGTGATGGATTTTGAATTCACATAGACAGTACTGGTTTATTTTACACGGCTGTCTTTGTTGAATCCCACGAACATATACTGCATGGTGTATATACCCTAGTGAACTTAATTACAGGTTCATGACTATGATGTTGGCTTATAAGACTGTGTTCAGTTAGCCACCAGAAGTGTGTGCAAGCACAATTGACTTACAGTCAGCATATTCTATATTACAGTCAACATATTATATGGTTTAGGCATACAAGAACCTTCTTTTAAGTGTGTAAATAAATTTGTATTAATCCATCTACAATTTTAAGATAACTCTAATAAAAAATTAGTAAAAATTTACATTAGCACTCTATGTAATTTAGTAATATCAATTTTTATTTTGAAATTTATAAATACTAAAAATTAATTTCATATTAATACTTGTATTTTAATTTATTTTTTATTGAGTAGTAATTTGCAATAATATATTGAATAGTATATATTTTTGGAATAGTAAATGGAAAAAAAGAAACAAAGATCTGAAATTTTGAAAAAAAAAAAAAATGGAATTTTTATTGCAACAGAACTTATGAGATACTGTAAATGGATTTTCCTCAAATTGATGATTTAGAAACAACAAACGTGATGTCCAGAGCATAGAGTCTGAGCTTGCAATTGCAAACACTTCACTGGCGCCATTCTATCCTCTTGAGCTCCTTAATGTGATACAGCAGATGATTCTCAATCAGTCAATATGTTCACCAATTGTGAAAGTGGAACCACAAAAAAACAAAACCTAAGTGCATTTCAAGAATCGTTGACAGTCAATCATTGCAATTCATAATCAACACTGTGACCATAGCAATGTCAACAGATCCTTCTAAATTCTCACAACACTCTAAGAAATCACAAATTAAAAATATAAATAAAATACAAATCTCCAAACCGCTCCAAGACCTACACCAGAATCCACTACTCAGTGACTGTTCAACAAAAGAGAGGAAAAACAAACTTAAAAAATATATTAAAAAAATAAATCTCAAAATCCTATCTACAGAAGATAACAACAGCTCAAACAGCAGAATGAGCTTCAAAGCCATAGCTCAAACAGTAAAACAATTGGATCCTCCAAATGGCGGACCCCTCCGGCACTGTACCTAATTCCAACTCCCCTTTAAAATGCCATATAATACACCTCACACAACTCACATCTCTATTCATTCATTCTCTAATCCACCATCTCACAACAGCTCAAAACTCCATCACCCTAACGTCAAACCAATCCAACACAGTGCACCTTCCAACTACCACGAACGCCACAAACAAAACTCCCAGAAAAACCTCGACAAATAACAGAAATGCTCCCCCACACTCCACGTCGCTAATCAAACACATTCACAGTACCATAACCAGAATGGCCATTCAACTCATTCCACCGCAATATCACCAAGAGCACAAAACACCACAAACTCCAACAAACTCCTAGTCAAGCTCCCAGTGAACATCCTCCAGAATTGGATCAACACAAGCAAGCGAGGGATTGAGAGCGGAATGACTTACGAGAAATGTCGAGTCGCACGGCTATCGTCCGGGAGCCTCACTCCATGAAACTGGAACCCGACGAGAGCAGTGAAGCTGAGTCCACAAGTGCAAACGAAAAAGCTTAAGCGGTGCAACTGAACCAACGAACACCACAAAGTCCAGGCAGACACAGTCCACGACTCCACCAAGCTAGCAACTTTGGTTGCCTAAAGTAAACATGGGTCGGGAGAGAGCTCACCAAGGATGAGGCAGCGCTTCTGGAGTGCAATCTGAGCACAATCTGGGCGCAGTCTGGGCCAACCTAGCGCCTTGGCGAGGCGGATAGAACCAAGTGTTGTTGTAGGAGTTAATTCCGAGCTGCTGTTATTGTAACCGTAGTTGTTGTTGCTATTATTGTTAACAACATCCCGCATGCCTGAGAGAGCAGATTTCAGCTCAAGGGTTTGGGTTTCCAAAGCTTTGATTATGCTTCCCAGCTGCAGACTTTCTGAACACACAATACACACAAAGGAAAGAAAAAGAAAAAAACACAGCTTAGCACCACCTTTTAATCCACAAACACACGCTGGA
Source organism: Ceratodon purpureus (assembly GCA_014871385.1). Taxonomy (NCBI): domain Eukaryota; kingdom Viridiplantae; phylum Streptophyta; class Bryopsida; order Pseudoditrichales; family Ditrichaceae; genus Ceratodon; species Ceratodon purpureus. The sequence continues at coordinate 17,732,079 of CM026426.1, read as the reverse complement.
ATCCTGCAGTGAAAGAAACTGGTAGCAGTAAAGGAGCCTCGTACACTGGCCAAGAGGTCATAACAGAGAAATCATCCAACAAACCCAAGACGTTGGAGATCTACCTTTAGCTCTGGCATGAGAAAATTCACGCATAGCTGCAGCCACTTCAGAAGCAGCGGCAGCGGCAGCATTATCTGCTAGTGCAGCTTCATTTACAGGTGGCTCAACAGGTAGTCCTTCGGTATGTGGAGATATCTTTTTATCCGTTTCACCGTCATCTAGAAGAATACTACGCACCCACGATTTGAACTTTGGAAGTATATACGCCTGAATGCTTGAACACAGCAAACTCAATGAGTACACTTTCGAACAAATATTGTGGATAGAAACTTCCTGCACTAAGAACTATCATGACCTTCAAACCACGTGCATCATCATCCTATACCACTATACACGTAATCCTCCAAGCAAACGCATGACAAACCCAGTTCTCAATACGTGTGCTGATGAATTGGACAAAAAGGTGAAACTACACTGTCTGTCCCGCTTTATAAAATAACATCTCAATTAAGCCATGTAATACACACCTTTGTTACAACTCCTACGCCGGCACCTGCTGCCACAATTACCCCCAGACCAAGCAGCTTCTGCCCCCAGCTCAATTCACGTGGTTTCTGTGCTACTACCACTTGCTGAGCTGGGGCAATAGGCTGGGATGAGGGAGCCTGCGCTTGCACATCTGTTAAAACCATAATATGTTAGAACGCTTTGACAACGCAGTGTCCCTGCATTTTTGCCAAACATAAGACTCGGCCTTTCCTGTGTGCAGACGACAACTTCAACAGCACGCAGGGAGTCAAAACAAATAAAATACCTTTCGCTGCCGCAGCAGTTGCAGCTGCCTCTGAAGATGAGGGATCCTGAGCAAACGACAAGCCACGGTTACTAATTCCTTTAATTAAAATGGCAAAACCATCTTGAATATCAATCACCACAGTGATGCAAAAAAAATGTTGTCACACCCCACATTGTTCATTTCCGTCATGTGAAAACACCAGATGCTTTGCAAACAATATGTTAAGTTGGAATAACACAAACGCCATTACTCCTATTTCATTAGAGCTAAAAACCCAAATTAACCCAAATATTTGCTGCACCACTAACCCCAGTTTCAGAAAACAACCCCTAAAGACCTGCTTGCAAACTACTTCCAGGATTTCCAAGCATTCTCTACACCGAGCCAGTAAGAAAAATACCGGAACCCTGCGGAAAGGTTCATCAGTCTCCTCTCCTGTCAGCCCCTTCCTCTCTAAAAACGACCGTCGATGGACAATGGGCGACCCCCGAACTTTGGGATGCGAAAGAAACTTGACAGCATTGACTACTTGATCTTTTCGAATCGGTTGCGTCTCCAATTTCCACGGATCCGCCTTCGGCTTCTCTACACCCTCTACCGCCACTCCGGCCCCAGTCTCTGCACCACACAACCATCCACAAGATCAAAAAACCATCACCCTAACCTCACAACAGCTCAAAACTCCATCACCCTAACCCATAGAGCTCATCGAAATTGCCCCAAAGCATGCTGCATGTGCATGGAAGTCGTAGCGTGGAGGCGGATCAGGTAGCACTGCAAGAATGTGTCGCCTTCTTTCTCCATCAAACCGTTCGCAACTGCACCCTGCGCGCCACCATTGCCGTAGCGGTCCCCAAGGCACATGTTAAAGGTGTGAGTTGTCTCCTCGACGGATTCCGGCGTGGAACCGTCGAGTGAGACATCCATGCTCATTTGTATAATAGATTTATTTTAAACCTATATGACCAATATTAGAATATAATATAATAATTGAATATTATAAGCATTATATTAAATTATCAAAAATTGTTCCAAAGTACGTAATACATCACAAATCATTTTTTACAGCCATCAAAGTTTTGGATTTTAGATTTTATTTACAAATTACAATGTCAACTCAATTTGAGAATCACATTTAACATTGAATTCTAAACCATATTTCAAATTCTGTTTTCAAAATTATTCTCCACATTCTGCTTTTTAATCTTAAATTTTGGATTGCCAATCTTCATGTTCTGATTATCAATCTCCTTTTTCTGATCGTTAATCTTCATTTTTTTATGACGAAATTCTTGGTTTCTTAATTATGAATCCACGGACTTGATTTTTTCCTTGTTGAATAAATTTTAAAATCCAAATTAAATAATTAAATAATAAATTAAAGTTATGTCGTGCTTATAAAAAATTTAGTAGTTACATTCTGATTAAGCCTCCATTCGTATGGTGCATATAAGATTCAAAAATTAAGCCTCCATTCGTATGGTGCATATCAGATTCATAAATTTGCTGTTAAAATTTCTTGAAAGTGGTCATTAATTTTTAATACGTAGTTGAATAAATTTTATCTTGTTATTAAAGGGATGGAATAATAAATTAAAGTAATGTAGTGCTTATGAGATTTGCTCTTGTGGTGTTGAAAAATGTTTAACATGTTCATTAATTTTTATTACTCTGGGGCATTATTTTCATAATTCATTATAAAGAATTGAATAATAAATCAAAATTATATAGTGTTTAAATATAATTTAATAATTACATTCTAATTAAGGCTATAATCATATGGTCATATAACCTTCGGTATTCTGATGTTAGCTTTTCTTAAAAGTGGTCATTAATTTTTGATACATATATGATTAAATATAAGCAATTCTAGCTACCTTTTTTACTTAATTGATTCAAGAAGTAAATGATGAATAAGACATTTCATATTTGGAACATTCACAAAAAGTTAAAAAATATCTCATTTTAAATTAATCCAATACGACATATATTACATATATAATAGAGTAACAATATATAATTTAATTACAATATAATAGAGTAATTGAATGTAATAAGCATTATATTAAAGAATCAAAAATTGTTTTAAAGTAGATAATCCATCACAAATCATTTTTTACAGCCATTTAAGTTTCAACATTTTAATTTTATTTACAAATTACAATGTGAACTCAATTTCAAAATTACATTTCAAATTCAATTTGAAATCATATTTCAAATTTTGGTTTCAAATCCAATCTTCATATTGTGATTTTTAATCTTAATTTTTAGATTATCAGTCTTCACGTTTTGATTATCAATCTTCATTTTTTGATCATTAATCTTGATTTTTTTATTGGAAAATCTTCATTTTTTTATTATCAATCTTCATTTTTGATTTTTTGTCTTTCGAATAAAATTTATTCTTTGAGATATATCATATACACTAATTTCTTTAATTTTCATCTCAAAGTATTGTTGCTAAAAAAATAAATCAAAATTGGATGTGGTCTCTAACCAGTTGAAACTATTAAAAAGTATATCAAAGTGTATGTAGGGTGAGGGTCCTATATGGGTTCACATCCGGACTGTCTTCACCCCCGTATAGGTGTACCCCCTCCACGGCAATGAAATTTTTATATATGTAGGTTTTGTGATTTGTCGAACGGGTTACAAAATTGAGAAGATATACTTGGCTCCTTTCAGAAAACACTAATCCTGTAGAATTTGTGACACAATTGATTGTGCATTGCTGTCCTTTTGCACAGAAAAGGAAGCACTGTCTTCAGCAGCAAAATTCGTCGAAAGGAACCTTACAAACGAGGTAGGAGTTTTGGATTTTCCTGAAATTTGGTGTGTATGTGGATTTATGCATGAGAAATTGGGATTTGGAGTCAATTGCCAAGAAGTTGATACAGCAAAGCCCGTAGGATCGACAAAAAGTCCAATTTTCGGCATTTACAAAACCCACCCAAAACTGGTGACCATTTGGTGATTTTGAGGTCGGATTTCATCAAAATGGATGGGTGTTAGCATGTGGAGGTAGCTATCAGTTCAGAATTCATGCTTGTGAAATCCATTTGAATTTGCGGTAATGTCTCAAAGATAGTCCGGCAAGGACGAAAGGGGGAACGGACGGAGCATTCAAGCCTATGGTACGGCCAAAGATGTGTCGACCCTGGCTCTCGACGACTGGATAAGAGGCGTGTCCTCACGAGAGTGGACAGACTGTCTTCGAGCCATTCCCATGTGGCAGGGCGGGAGAATTGGTTGAAGGGTCCTGATCCTGCGAACAAAGAATTGTGTTGTCCATGTGGCAAGTGCAGCGTTTGGTGGGTCATCACATAAGAATTCCCGCCAATTTATGCGCTGGCAGGTCAACATGTTCGGAGAGTGATACAAATTCAGGCTGCAGTGTTGGAGTCGAGGTAGCACAGGGGCCGGCCATATTCGATGCGCTCTTCGTGTGGGACATTAGAAAATGCAAAGGCCATCATTCCCTTAACTCGCAAATGTCTCCATGAAAAGCTTAAATTGGAGAGCATCGATCGCAGCCCTCCTGAAACGCAGCAGAGTGCCCATTTCAGTCAGACAGATCCTGTTAGCTAGCAATTGATTCTTATGATGTGCTCTCAATAATTTGTCTCTCGGCTTGGAAATGCTGCAGATTGTGCGCCCTTGAAAACCAATGAGCACGGTCCAATGCAGTAATATATGGGACAGTGTCGGGCCTATGATTCCTCCGAGCCACCTCCCAGCAGAACTTTAGACCAAAGCTGACACAACACTATAACGTGATTCTTGATATACATCTCCATCTCGGAATCGATGCCAATTATGTGAGCTTCAATACCAAAGAGCACGATTTCATATCAGCTTTTTTTGTGAATGAATTTGTTGCCGGGGAAATCAGTAAGGCTCATGTATTCGGATTTTCTATTTGTTGCATGCAAATTAACCTCCCAAGCGACCTACAGATTCACTGTGTCGCGGTAAAAGATTAGGCACCCAGAGTGGACGGCGCTGCCCGAAATGTTGTCCTCAATCTACTCCGGTTCCATAGCTCTCTGAAGCTGGTTGCTGTTGTTGTGGTTATTTGAGATGTTCTCTGAACTGCTACTAGTACATCATGCCAAGAAAGGTAGCATGCCTGAAGTCACAGGCAATCATGAAATGTAGCATGCTGTGACGTCACAAGCAATCATGAAATGGGCAAGAGCTCCTTGAGTCTGATTTTTGTGGTACCTCTGGTTGGGCCATGTTAGTTCTCCTGCATTTTAATCTGTGACGATCCAACTACAAGGAGTTGTGGTATTCCACAGATTTTTATTACCTGCATTTGATTAATTAGGACGAGATACTGAGTTACAAATATTTATTGTTTTTATTAAATTAAAAAGAAATATACAAAAAGGGTTGTAAATACAACCAAGTAATTAAGCTATTACCAATTAATTACTTTATACTCAAATCAAGTAATTCTAAGAAATTTACACATTATCATTTTCATTTACATCCTGACTTTCACAATTTCCAGTATCAATATAACTTATATACGGGATATGTTTCCAAGTGATTGGATTTTCACTTTGAAGCTGATTTTTAACTCTAGTACAAATCGCTTCTTTGTTAACCAAGGCACATCCTATCTTAAAATTAGTTGCTGATAATGAATTAGAATCAAATTGTAATGTTCCATGGCTAACATATTTGCTGAATACAAATACACCTGCTCCCTTATTATTCTCGAGTTTCATACAATGTTGAAAAATTCCAAATTCACCTCCTTTGGGATGTCCCTCAATAAACCAACATACAAAAGAGCAATCAAAATCCAATTTATCAATGTGTGGCTTTATAAAAGAATTCTTGGACATGTGTAATTGATGCACTTGTGTTGGATATGAATCTAATCCAATCGCTATACAATTTATAGCTTGTAATTGATTTGTAAAATATTCTTTAACTGGATGTCCAAATAAATCCAATGCCTTCCATATCTTAGATGCAACAGAATCCCCAATGCGTCTGAAAGCAAGTTTTCTGCTCTCAGACATGTTTTTTCTATCATATGGTACCACATTTCCTTTTGAGTCTATTCCTCCATGTGCTATATACCCATGGCCTACAGACTTATAAGAGCCTCTTTTTGGGTCTTCTTGATTAGATTTTCCCTCAAATGGAGCAGTTTCATAATATATGTCTGCTTGAGCTAATGTGTTTTGATATGCAACCACATCATTATTCCATATTTCAGGAATATAAATAAGTAAAACATGATTGAGTGATAAATCACTTGAATTTAATATTTTATCATTCAATACTTTATTTCCATCTAATAATAATAAAGCACTAGATGTTGTGGGTATAAGATGATTGTCTTCATAGACATTTTGCCACGCCTTTTCAAATTTTTTATTTTCCCAATATGGTGCTCCCAGTTTATTTTTATTTGATGGAATGCTTGTGTAACTAATGACAATTCTCATGTTTGTTTTTATGTCAAACTGCTTGAGAATAGATAATTCAAGATGGCCTTTTTCCACCAATATACATTGAAGAATTTTGTATGAAAAAGACATCTTCCTTTTGTTTTTTTCACTTGTCTTTTGTAAAAAAACTTGTAATTCTTGAAAAGTATCATGAAAATTTTGTAAACTGGTTATTTCAATATCTTTTGTGATAGATGTATCAAAGATATATTTCGTATGCTTTGAAAAATCAAGATTCTCAATATTTTCACATAGAGGACAACATGATGACTTCTGTAGACAATCAGCACAAATTTTGTGGCAAAATTGGACATAATATTGTTGTTTTGTATGAGGAGGCAAATCTATCCTTGATTCTGGTTCCATAAATATTTTATAGAAATAAGGCCACTGTAGGGTTTTTTTGCACGGAAGAACATACAAACGATCAAATAATTTTTGTTTGTGTTCTGGAGTTTTACATCCTCTAGTATTAGAATCATAAATCAACTCTAAAATATTTTGAGCTTCCATAAAGTTTAGAGCAGTGACTTGTGCGATTCTGGCCTTTTTGGCCTCATGAATTACAATCTCTTCCATCTTGCTACAAAATAAATGATTATAGACAACTGAAATATAAAGTAATAGAGTGGAAGGTAATATATATTGATATAGATTATAATGAATAAAAAATATACTTTCTTTATATTATATAGTTATTTGAACAAGCTTTTACTTTAGTTTTCAAAATAAAAGTAATTTCAAAAATAAAAAGGAAAGTAAAAGTATGTACTAAATTTAAAAAAATTAAAAGTATTAAAACTGTAGATGGTGCCCCAATTACTACAGCTGGGGCCCCAATTAGAGTAGCTGGGGCCCCCAATTACTACAACTAGGGCCCCAACTAATACAGCTGGGGCCCCCAACTACTACAGTTGGGGCCCCAACTAGTGCAGCTGGGGCCCCCAACTATTACAGCTGGGCCTCAACTAATGCAGCTGGGGCCCCCAATTACTAGAGTTGGGGCCCCAGCTAGTGCAGCTGGGGCCCCCAATTACTATAGCTGGGGCCCCAATTAGAGTAGCTGGGGCCCCCAATTACTACAACTGGGGCCCCAACTAATACAGCTGGGGCCCCCAACTACTACAGTTGGGGCCCCAACTAGTGCAGCTGGGGCCCCCAACTATTACAGCTGGGCCTCAACTAATGCAGCTGGGGCCCCCAATTACTAGAGTTGGGGCCCCAGCTAGTGCAGCTGGGGCCCCCAATTACTATAGCTGGGGCCCCAATTAGAGTAGCTGGGGCCCCCAATTACTACAACTGGGGCCCCAACTAATACAGCTGGGGCCCCCAACTATTACAGCTCGGGCCCCAACTAATGCAGTTGGGGCCCCCAATTACTACAGCTGGGGCTCCAACTAGTGCAGCTGGGGCCCCAACTAATGCAATTGGGGCCCCCAATTACTAGAGCTAGGGCCCCAGTGAGAGCAACTTGGGCCCTTGTGAGATATATAAGGTGAAAATAGACCTTCTTCACTCACCATACACCTTTTTCATTAACATTTAAAAAAAATATGTTACTTTGAAAAATAAATTAATGGTAATTTGTATTTAATAAGAAAATATTTAATTGAACCATTTATGATTTTTCATTTTCCATTTATGATTTTTGATCTTCCTTTTCTGATTTTGATCTTCCATTTATGTTTTTTAATCTCCTTACAAAGATTTCAAGGCTGTCATTTCCAAGAACTAGATTCAGGATTGTGTAATCTCCCAATGATGTACATGGCAGAAGTGTTCGGTTTTGTGTTTCCCAAACCATTTGTATGAATGATGGGCTTCTTTGGGCGGGAAACATGCTCTTGGGCCAAAATTGATGATGTGAATGGAGCTGAGGATCAAACGACGTATGGATTGTCTTTCTTGATTGGCACTGTGTTGTGATAGTGGGGTTATGGGGCGTTTTAGCAATGACCAGGATGACCAAGATGTGACACAGGGGTCTGGTACACTTTGGTCAATTTACTGCTTAGGATCTTTGTTGCTACAATGACTTACTCTTTGAACAGTAGGGCTCGCATGCGGGCAGAGCGTGATAGGTCGAGTGAAGCTCTTAGGGTAATAGCGCAGCGACAGAAAAATACTGCGCAGCGAAGGAGAAACAGAGAGTTGGAGAGTATTCGAGTCAAGGCGGCTCAATCTGCCATGGCCGCGGGTAACAATGCTGCCTTCTTGGACGAAATTTGTGTGAACAGAGCTGCAGCCTTGCATGCGGGACGGCTTGCCCACCTCATCAGTGAGGAAACGAGAGGGAAGGGAATCGCATATCAGAAGGTTGTTCTCTTGAAGTTGCTCGAACAACCGGTACTGTCGGCTGCGCTCCCTGATTTTGTAAGTAATCGTAAGGAGTTGGAGTATTGTAGGGTTGTGTGCAAAGGTGTGGCTACAGCATGGTCAGAGTTAAAGTGGGGAATTGGGAAGGATCGTTATCTTGCGCGGAATGTGATTGAGGCAGCTGTGATAGCAGTCGACGATGACCACTGCGTACTTGCGGCTACAAAGTGCTTAGGCATGAATCGTAGAACCTTGCGGAGGGGTGTGAAGCGCCGCAGGCTATTGAATCAGAGGGCAGATGGAGAGTTGTGGGCGAAGGTATATCGTAAAAAGCGAAAGGACTGTCTCGATCAGGACATGGTCGATTCCGTCATTGCGTGGTGGACGGAAGAAACACGCGTTAGCCCTTGCAAGAAGGACGTTCGCAGAAAGAGGACGGGATTCAAGACCACGATTAGCCATGCCACGCATTGGCTTGAAGAAAGTCAGGTTGGTGATTCTCTGGGGTGTCGTCTTTATCTTGTTTGGTCCTTTTCCAAAATAGATTGATATTGTTCTGTGAAGTCTTTGTTCCATGTCCTTTCCTTCGTTTTCCAATGAAGTCTTTGTCCGTGAAGTCTTTGTCCATTGCCTACTTTACGGTTCCGGTGTTCCGTGTTCCCATTGTGATTCTGGCATGGACCAGAGCATCCTGTCAATAGATTGTCAACACCTAGTTTGAGTGGAGGTCTGCAGGTTAAGAGGTGATAATTCCGGTTTAGTCCGGGCTCCAGGAAAATACCATTTCTTGTTCTTGTTCGTGATCCTGATCTGTTCCAGTTCCTTATCATGTTCCTGTCCAACCCTCTGTTGCAAAAGCTCCATTTCCTGTTCCTGTTCCTGTCCGTCTTCATGTTCCTGTCCGTTCCTGTTCCTGATTACCATCTCCTGTTCCTATTCCTTTTCATGATCCTGTCCATTTCTGTTCCTGAACTACCATCTCTTGTTTCATTTTATCTAAATACCTCTCTCATTGCAGCTTGATTTTTATACTCGATTCAAAGCGGCTCATCCAGGCAAGTGTTCACTCGTGTGCTTTCGGAGGTTGAAGCCGTTCTTTGTCAAGCGCCTCTGCGACTTCAATTCTTGTTGTTGTAAGTACCATCAAGAGATGGCGGAGATAACAGCTGCCTTCAACACTATGCGAGCACATGCTGTGCATCTTGGGAAGGGGGCAACAACCTGCTCATGTGGCTGCCCGACCCTTTGTTGCAGACCTGCTGCGGGATTTGGGGCAATGGGAGCGGTTAGTTGCCAGAGCCTCGGCCACACGTACAAGCGCAACTCACATTTGTGGGAGCAAACCCTCTGTCCGAGGCCACTTCATTCAGAGTGGCACAACTTAAATTGCATCAAGGGAGATTGTCCCAACTGTGGCTTTCATCTTCTTCCCATATGCGAGCAGGAGCTTGACAGGTCAAATCCGAACCTTCTATTGTGGCGCAGGTTTGAAATGGTAACAGCTGGAAAAACAAAGAAAGGTGAACTAAAACGTGTCATTCGTTTAGAGTATAAACTGACTAGCACACGTTCCTTTCTAGCATTTGCAAAGCCCAAGATAGAGCAGTTCATCATACACCAATTTGTGGCTAGCTGGCAAGATAAACAGTATAAGAACTGCCTTGAAAACCTTAAAGAGAATGAGGTCATGTCCCTTATTGACTTTGCAGAAAATTATTCATATAAAGGCCAAAACGAGATACAATCCCAACATTGGCATAATTTTCAGTTGTCCATTCTTGTCCACATAACCTATACGTTGAACCCTGAGTGGGACCCGTTGGACAGTAAGTCTAAGAGACTTCGAACGGATTACTTCTACTACATTAGTGATGATCCTGTGCATGATAGTTTGTATGTGCAATATTGCCTGACCCTTCATTGGCAGCACATGGTGAACTCTGGAAAGACCCCTATTCGCCACGTCATCTGGAGTGACGGATGTGCATCCCAGTTCAAGGGAGTAAAGACCTGGTTTTACGTTTCAAAGTGAGTCTTCCAGCCTACTACAATTTGTACTGTTTACTTACAGATTTTTCCCTACCTTGTGGTTTTGCATTTTCTATTGTATTCATGCTGCTAGGCTTTCATACTTTGGATGAGTTGCTTGCAAGAACGGAAGAACACTTACATTGTGCAATTCCTTCTCTTGTCAATTGCAGGTACCCGTCGCTTACTGTGACACCAGACACCCCTGTTGGATGTAGCCTCGACTGGCATTTTTGGGGGACAGGGCATGGCAAAGGCCCACATGATGGGGCGGGGGCATGCGTCAAGCAAACTCTACGAAAGGAGCAATTGAAACCCAATTCCATACGCCTCCACAATGCCTCCGATGTTGTGCAATTCTTAGAAGTTGCCATGAATATGCCCAACGGGGCGTACGCTGGTGCACGTCGAGTGGTACATCGTCATTTTAGGCTGATTGGGGTGGAAGAAGTGCCACGGGATAAGCCACTAGCGTGTAAGACTGTGACAGGAAGCCGATCAATGCACTCCATTCGATCTGTGAGTCATTCTAATAATGTCCTGCTCGAATGCCGTGACTTTAGCTGCTTCTGCCCGTCTTGTTCTCTGGTTCCACGCGGACCATGTGGTGGTGGTTCCTGTCCAAATAGTACGCATGTGGCTCCATTTCGGCTGATCACTTTGGAGCCTATCGATAGTGGGGAGGCCGTGCAGGAACAAGAAGACACTAATCCAGACTGGGAGCAAGAGCCCGACTGCAATTACTTGGCGGCTGAGTTGCAAGTGGGTGACCATTTCGCAGTGCTAGCGGACCCAAATGACCCCGGTGCGGAGGGTGCGGAGTTCTTTGTCCTTCTTTGCACAAAGGTGATGCATGTATTTGACCAAGAATCAGTGACGGATTTGTGGGGGAGTATAATAGAGCGGGGGGACGAGGTGGTTGAGGGACTGTACTATAGACAACAAGGTCGACTCCCAAATTCTTATGTACTGCTCCAAAACCAAGGACCTGCTTATCTCTACTCGCATTTGGTTTGTGCGTCGAAGTTCACTATGAACATGGCTAGTCATAGGCAAAAAGGAGGCATGACGGTGTACAGGTTAAGCCTTGAGTCGTTGACTCACATCAACGAGGTGGTCAGAACTAGTACTCAGAGGGCAGACCTTGAGACAGAGGATGACGAGGAGGATTCATGCCACTCAGACAGAGGCAACGAAGAACAAGAATCAGATGGATTTTATGACAGTGACACAGAGTCTTAGTGGATCCCAAGGCATTCTTATTTAGTCAAGTCGGATTGTCGAGAGCTAGTGTTGTGGAGATTAAACTAGATCTTTCAGTTTTTGCTTTGCATTTTAGCTGCATGTTTCTTTTTGATTGGAGCTTGTTTCTAGAACAGGGGAAGGACATTTTCTAAGAGCCACTGTAAGTTCATTTCACAGGATTCGTGTCACGTTATTTTGTTTTGTGATACATTGTACACTAGATACAGAGCTTCTGTGTCTCACTTCATTGAGACACTTCATTCTGCAGACATGAATGTTATGTTGTTCTTGGACATTCCTGCTGGGATGAATCATATGATAGGCTTTTATCCTTGAAATGCTCTTAATGTTTTGTTGTTTTTCTGATGGACACTCTGCATGTTATTTCGTTGAGACGTCGCAGTATAAACAAGAAACAATCCGATGAAGTTGGTATATTTGGGTAAGTCTTTATTAATATATTGAAACTCTGGTATGTGAAGTGAGGCTTAGAGAGGAACATGGTGATCCAATGCACAGCCCAAATTTTCATTTCTGATGGCTTTAGGAACTCATGTACTTTCCAATCAGTGATGTGTATTTCCAAATATTAATACTATTGGCTCTATCACACTGTGTGACCGAAACAGACTCAAACATTTCTCACATGAGCAAGTATTCAATTTGCCATAATTTTTGAACCAGTTCACCTTTCATCTCAAGGCTTTGTTTCCATATCAATTATTGCTTCGCTCTGCTAGATGATTAAAGAACATCTCCACAACACTACGCTGAACTGTGTCAATAACTACTTCGAAACATTGTACCAAGCATGAGCATTTCCAAGCCTAAATATGAAGCTACATCACCATAAAAACAAAATTGGTTTAGCAAATGGAGATCCGCACTCTCCATGTAGCGAATGGAGATCCTGCACTCCTGTTCCGGCAGCCTTCGAAGACCTGACCAGCGCCCCAAACAAGCTCGAAGTATGGTACGTACAAGTCCTCACTATATTTCAGCTCTACTCTAGGCCACGAAATTTGGAGGGAACCGCATTGCGAGGGATACTTGATCGTAGCTGACTAGCACGGGCTTGCTGAACACCAGCAGCAACGTCGGCCGACCTTGATGCATTTGAATCCAACTTAGCCAAAGCTACTACTTTAGACACCGCCGAAGGTCGTCCAGGCTTTCTTTTCCTGCACACTACAGCTGGAGAGTGCATTTTTGATGCCTCCACGGACTCAACGGTAGTAGGTCCATTGCCACAAATCTCATTCAAGGCCCTCAAGTTCTTTGTTGTGCGTGGGCGTTTAACCTTTGGTGTGGACTCTTTGACAATTGGCACATTCTGGTCGGCTTCTATTTCAGGCTCATTCGGGAACTGTTCAAGGCTGAAGGAACGGGTGGCTCCATTTTTGAATGCTACATCATCGCTCCAGTGCAAAAGCCCATCAATCTCGTCCTCGTCACCACCACCAAACCCCCCTACATCCTGCTCATTGTCTTCTTCATCGACATGAACTTCCTCCATCGGAATTGGTACAAGACGAAACTCTTCTGGACTCGGGGCTATACATTTCTTCTTTGAGGGGTTCCTTGGCAGCAAAGAGTCTTGCGCCACATCACAGGCATCCCCTAATGACAATAACATCGGACTAACTGTAGACTTCGAATTAATAACGTTCCACCCATCCACAGGTCCGTCGCATATCGGGCATACACATAATCCTTGTATGCAGTTGAAACAGAAGCCATCATGCCCACAATTCTGCAAAATCAAAGATGCATGGAAATCCTCTGTAAGTAACAACATCTAAGAGATCATTATAAAAAACAAATTCTACAATCATCACTTTTCCCAAAACAATGCATTATGGAAGTGGGGGACTAATATCACCTTCAGAATCACTGCAGAAGCTCGAGTTTTACACATAACGCAAGTGGTCCCTACAATGTATTCTTCCACTGCAGTTGTTGAGCTTCGGGTGGTGAGGACGTTATTTTGGCTGGACTGGGAGAGAATTTGAATTCCCTTGTTTGTTAAGTCGGTGCCCCAAGATGGTTCAGAATCTTGAACTAACAAAGAGAAACCCCATTTCATAAGTACCGTAAACATCACGTAGGATTAAGATCTGCTACAATGACAAGCAGAGATAGTTTTAAGCAAAAGACCCTACAACAACAGATTGAACCTTACGGACTCCAGGAACGGAGCAAACAGACTCCAGGAATAAATGCAAACGGACTCCAGGACTTATGCAAATGGACTCTAGGAATAACCACAAACGGACTCCAGGACTTAAGCAAATGGACTCCAGGACTTAAGCAAACGGACTCTAGGACTCCAGGACTTAAGCAAACGGACTCCAGGACTTAAGCAAACGGACTCCAGGAATGAACGCAGGATGGAGAGTCTCCCTATTGTCTTAGAATCCGGACAATCAAGCAGTCCTTGATTCAAAGTCCGGGTCTCCAAGCACAGTCCAGGAATGCGCTCCAGTCCGGGAAAGACAAGACCAGCTCTCCAAGCCCAGTACCCAAAGAACTTTTAAGGAATCCCGGAAGCAAGGAAGCAAGCAACCCATCCGCGTAAGAGTCCGCTTGGGGTTACCCATCTGAAACATGTTCTCTATACCAGCTCGGTAACTCACTCTCAAGAACCTGGGACACCTACTTCAATCTCTTCGAATGTTGAGTTTCGCAAACCAAACTCTTAACAGAAGCTGCACTCTACTGGACATTCACGACAGTAGTCTCCTTCACGAGCCATCACCTTACCCCAAACAAGATTGTTGCAAAAGGGGACTATAAACTCTGCACTTGAAAAAACCTATGCCGAAAACATGGAGAACAAAGCTCGTGATTTAATCTCAATATTCGCTGGTCATATAACAGAGCTCAAGATCCAGAAAACGATATGAAAGGCAAAAGAGATACCGTGTCAAATATTAGCTAAAAATGAATCCAATGATAGGATCAACATAGAATTTCAGAATTCAACGGGCTCTTCAATTCACAGTGAGAATCACTCTAAACCCGCGCAATAAAAGCACTTATCCTTGACACTGCTACTAAATACCCAGCCCTGAGTGTAAGCATTCTTACTATCCATCTCACAAATGTACGTAAGACATACTCAACAAGGACAACTACTATACACTGTTTCAGGCGCAAGCTCGTGAAAACTAATCCATAATCCTATGATCATGGCAACTTGAATTATTAATTCAAGCCTTGGTGGTCGCACCACATTCTGACTACGGGACGAATCTCTGTCCGGTAACGCACACAGAATGTCCTAATACAAAGCTTTCAATTTCATGTCTAAACCTCAAGAGTGCTAAAATCTCATTTATGCATGCAATGATTGTCTGTATATTCAGACAAGGCTGTTATACAAGTCTGACAAGCCCTTTCCCATCGAAAGTTAGCATGATACAAAAACTTGAGGTTGTTTTGTCGGACCATAACTACCATAACTCCAACGGGAAACAATTCGTACTTCGAACCCTAGCCTTGCCAAGCCACTGTCTCCACGTGCAAATACCATCTCTCCTACTCGCCACATCCATCCTAGGCCCTCTGGATCCTCTTTACACAGTCCCGCCAAACTCATTGCACCCTACTACCATCTCCACAGGAAACCGAAACAAAACCAAAAAATCAAGTAAAAGCCCAAAATCTTAACAAGCATACTCACCTGCATTGCTCGAGTTTGGTGCGGGTACAGTGATGGCCGGCACCAGACGTTCTTTCTTGACGACCACCAGGTCACTTCCATCCGGTGCTCCGAGGCGGATGCCAATTCCTGCAAGTGACTCGTCCAAGAAAAGCTGACCACACTCCTCAAAGATACAACTCCTTGAGTTCTTGGCATGTTCAGAGAGACAGAACTGGTGGTAAGTGTGTCCGCATGCAAGGCTAACAAAATTGCAACAACTATACCAATACCCACAAACAGGGCAAGCGTTCAAAACGTGCATAGTGGATAGAGGTAACTCTGGATTTGAGAATAGTGGACGTGGGTATAAAACACTACCACCCCCTGCTTGCATTTTGAGTAAAAGCTCCCCCACTCTACCCAAAAGTTCAACAAGTGACGAAACCCTACCACTGACCAAGTTATATCTTTCCGAACTCTTCTGTAGTCGACCATCAACCCTAGCTATGGTACTTTGACACTCTGTAACCTGCGCACTAGAAAGAGCAAGACTTTTGTTTGCAAGTCTTTTCTTCAATGCTAGTTGCTCGCACTTTGCTTCATCCAAAGGCAACGATGCCTCCAATGAGACAGTAAGGGACTCTCCTTTAGCTAATGCAATCCTTCGCTTAACAAGCTCACACTGGACCATCGCCTCCTCATCACCGAGCTTCTTCACCTCAGCCTCCGCCTCCTCTAACATAGCAAGGCGGTCTGAAAGTGTCATCTTAGCTCTCCTAACTTCCACCTCCAAGTTTTCTTTCTCACGTGAGCGCTCAAGAAGTTCTGCTCTAAACAAAGAAGTGAGCTTCTCCGTTTCATCTATACCTGCAGCTATTTGGTGGATGTCATTGGGCTCCCAACTTGGGGAATGCACACCGTATCCTAACCCCTGCACCTTACTCCTCCCGGTACCAAAATCTTTTCCCCCCATTACTTCCCCGGGAACCTCTTCCTTGACTGTCAACTTAACAAAAGGAGGCGGTGTAGATGCAATGCAACGTCGCTTCCCTAAAACAGAGACCTTACTGCCAACGCCACCTCCATCCTCCCCGCTCTTTAAAACCGACACCTTCTTTGCACTCTTGGGACGAGAACGATACTTCTCTCTAGAGACAGCAAACCCCACCCAGTCTACTTTGATATCCTGAGACTGCAAAACTAAGCCCCTAGCAAATTGGAGGGAGATCTCACGGTTGGGCATGAGGCGCTCGTCATAGACACGCTGCCACAAATCATAGATTGCAGCAGCCTGCTCTGGGGTTTGTCGACAATCGTACTTCCACCCACTCTTGCTCGATTTTGCCCCAAAATAACGACAGACCATCGTCTCTGGAACCTGGTCCTTTCCAATGTCATCGACACACACCCCCTCGCCAGGAGGAAGAACACGGCTGTACTTCTCAAAAAGCTCCTTGTCAGTGGCAAGAGCTTTGCTCTCAATCCTAAAAGCGTCCATTCCACAAGCCCTAAAAACAAGGTTTCCTCGTGCAAACTGTCCAAAGCCTCTGACACAGAGAGAGGAATCGTGCAACAAATAAATGCAAGAAAGATGCAAGAAGCTTCAGAGAGAATAAAGAGAGGATAATCTGGGGACTTACAAGAAATGAAGGGTTGAAGATTGGCGGGAAGACATGGCAGTGGGATGGCGTGGACACCTGAAAATGGCGCTAAAATCTACTCAACATACCATTAGGAGCCACGCCAGCTCCTCTCCATTCAGAATATTGCCACCAAAAATGCTCCGGAGTACAGGAAAGAAAATTACGTGGCACAGACCTCATCTGAACAAATTTGAAACTCAACCGCTTCCGGTCCTTCGTCTGTTCGTTCCGGGATGGGGTACCCCAAGCAGACTCTTACCCTGTAGTGTGTATACCAAATTGACCATTTGTTTAAAAGTTCCATCAAACTACCAAATCCTTCCATATTTTTAGTGAAGTTTTCATCCAAGGTTTCATTCATATTCTCATCCAAGTTTTCATCCATATTTTTATCCAAGTTTTCAGAAACTAGTATGAGAAAATTAAGTTGCTTATTTCAAAGTTTCGTCCCTCTCACCAACCTAGGCAGATCCAAAGTTCAAAGGGACTCAGTGACAAACGTCATATCCATTAGAGTGACCGTAAATAGAGAAAATACGTACAGAGGATAAAGAAAATATGTGCAAAGTTATTTAAAATGGTAAAAATAATACAGTAATGATTTAAAACAAGTAGCAAAAAATATATTAAAACAAAAACGTTAAATACAGTATAAAACTTTAAGAAAATAAATTATTCTACAAAAAATATAATCTTGAGCTGAAATAGGTTTTATTCTTAAGAGAAGAGAGTAATTTAAAAAAAAAAAAAAAAAAAAACTACAAAACCTTTGTATTTTCATCCTTCACTTCAATCTCTTGGTCTTCATCTTTTCCAATTTTTTTTATTTTATTTTTATTTTTTCTGTGGTCTTTGTATTTGGCTTTGGCTTTGACAATCCAATGCTTCAAATAAAAATCCCAACTGTAAATTAGTGGATAATTTAAGTTTTACAAAAAATATTATTAAATTTCAAAAATAATATTATTAAATTAAATATATAATAAAAATGTTGTTGAAGTTAAATTTTCATGGCATTTTGAGCCTTTATATTATGTGTAGTAATATATGATTAAGTGTAATATAAAGATTTTGTTTAGGACCGTAGAACCTATGGAAAGTGAAATCAAACTTACAATTCATTGGTAGGGAAAAAGAATTTCTTCTTTTATCCACAAGTCCAATAGAATTATAGAATTTCTTCCAAGGTATAAGTATGTTTTAATGAATAAATACCAGATATTGATATTTTGATACCCACAAAACCTACAAAATACCCCCTCCCAAGTTTCTACACCTCTAACAACATCCTTATATTCATTCAGTCATATATGACTATACATGTCAAAAGGCCTCAAAATACCTTGAAATAAAAGCTTCAATATGTCATAAAACCTAAATATGCTAACAAAATTCAATCATCATCTCTCGTTCAAACCTGAATAGACAACAAAAATTCTCTACTGGCAACCAAATTTCACTGTGCCACCATACATCAATGCAGCCTGAGATAGTACATTCACAAGAATGTATCGTTAAACATATTGTTCTACAGGGCTGTGGCCAAAGCAACTCCCACGAGTAAGTATTTCTTCTTCAAAATTCCGGAAGAGCTCCAATTCCCGACCCTAAACATAATCCAGCTTTAACAAACCAACATATCAATTTTGAAATCCCATTTTATATTAAAGGGAAGGCCCAACATTAGCAAAACAACGCTTGAGTAGAACATGGCTTAACCTCCTTCACAGGAATCTTAACATGAAAGAAAAAATGAATGACTCCAAAAGCACGGAGATTTGAATCATACAGAAAGAGATGGAATAGGTCGATGCTGCAACTAACCATAGAAGATAACCACTCAACTGCAAGCAAATTGCACAGCAATCAGATCAAACACAACTGATTGAAAGTGCACTTTTTTTTTTTTTTTTTGCTCGCTAGCTTCACAGTGAAAGCATACAAGAGCAGATAAGCTGAAACTGAGATGCACATATAAGAGATGGAATTAGAGTCCAAGATGCTCAACGTAGAAATTCTGAAAAGATATGTCAAAAGAAATCAGCAATGCACTAAATGCTTTGCTTCACACCGTGACAAACAGATCTCACTAACCTCGTTTTGGGCTTCGGCTGAAGTTCAGCCAGCTTCCTTGCTTCGTCGTGCTTTTGCTTGTCTACAACAGCCTTGAGGTGATTCTGTCTCATAGTGAGACCTTCCGCATATAAAAGCTCTCCGAAGCTCAGCTGGGTATGGACCTGAGTCTAAAATTGCAGACCTGGAGGGAAACAAAGAGAGTACTTTGATGGACAGTTGTATCGTCACAGAAGGCAGCCGGCCGCAATTCCAGGGTCATTCCTACTCTCCCTCATTTGTGAGCCTGCAATAGGTCGGAATTAGTTAGGGACCGGAGAACTCAGAATTCACTTGAAATTTGGATCAATGTCAGTTCTAAATTTTCCTGCATTTCATGTTTGAAATAACCGAAGCAAGCAAACTGAGTTGATCCGGCATGCTAGATTGGGGTATTAGGTTTCCAACTCAACAAAATGCACAATTTTAAAGTGTTCCTAGCCTAGCCATGTGCTTCAAACTGATCTTGTTGCATGAATGATAAAGCTGAGGCAGTTAAAATTTGATATGCTGATTGAAAAATGAAACATGAGACTGGCAATCATACCTATTGGCGTGGGGGCATGGATGTGCTTCCGTAAGCCATCAATTCCTGCAGCAAGTATAGCAGCTAAACCCAAGTGAGGGTTGGAGCACCCGTCAAATTGTCTCATCTCCAGTCTGCTCACCGTGGCGGGACTTGCATCAGACGACCTCAATGTTCGAAGAGGTGCTTGCAAGTTGTCTTGTCCCCAGAAATGATAAGTATAATCATTTGATCTACTGGTTTAATCTAAGATTACAAGAATCACTTACGATTTTACTAACGTACAAGTTGTACATCGTCTCTACCAGAGCTCTTCAACGAATTTGCTGAGAAGCACGAAGGGGAGGAAGTCGGAGTCCTCGTCTGAGGGCCTGAATCTCTTCAAGAGAGTGTCGCTGCAGCCTGCCGCTCCCGGAACTTTGTACCTTCCGCATTAGGGTTTGCACAGATATAACCGGCATCAACTAACATGGTGCAGCAGCAGAAGGAATTGCCATGTATTGCAGCCTACTTAACGTCACGCAGAACTCAATCTTTTCCAAACATTTGCAAGATTTTTCAAATCCAACCCATGCAAATCTAGCAACCAAGGAGGACCCGATACCAGAGAATTCATCCTTCTCCGATCACGAAACTTACCCTACTTTCTACAAAATGCCTCATGCACAAAACAATAATCGATGATATGAACAAACTAGGTCTCAAGACAAGTAACTCAACCCACCCAAAGGATTAGAAGACCGCAGAGAGGGTGTAGAGGAGAGGCGCGTAGGAGGCCTGGCAAGTGGCGCCTGGAAGAGAAAGGATAGGGTTTCTTCCGTGCCCTAATCAATTCAAGAGCAAGATGAGAGTTATTGCCTGGTGGAGAATTTGAAGCCCTAGATCCACTTCTGAAGTGGCTTTTTCTTAATACTATCTTTCCACTCTTTGGGGCCCTCCACCAATCCTAATGCTGTTGCGTCTTTAATATGACGTAATGCTAAGAAATTTCATCATAATTGACCGTAGAGATTAGAAGATTATAGCGATCGAAATTTAAAAACAAACTTATTTGGCAAATTTTAAAGACGACTTGGTTAGGTAATTGTAAAAAAAAAAAAAACACACAAAATTCTAGTGTGGCATAGAGAAAAAAATATTTTTATTAAGTTGAATACCAGAAAAAGCTAATTCATATTTCTTTCCTAGAAATTCCACTTTGTTATAAAGTCCCAATACAAACCGTCAAAGTGAAGATTTATGTCCATCCTTTGAGTGAAAAAAACAAAAAAACCTAAGAAAACAAAATTTCTTACTTTTGTAAAGGACAGAAGAGTTTTTTTAGTATATTGCCAAAAACGGTGTGAAAGCTTTAACATTTTGTGGAGTGAACACTTTGAATTGAAAGAAGTTGTTTATTGGGAAATCTTAAAGAATGAACACTTCATACGGAAAAAAGTTTTTTAGTGGGAAATCTAAAAGATGTCAACATTAAGTATTCCTAGAAATAATTTTAGGGGTAACATATGTATTTAGCATGGCTGTCCAAATAGAAATTTTTGCTTTGGAATTTAGAACCATTTTTTTAAATTCTAAATTAAAAAAAAATAAAGTCCTTCAAAGTCCTTATTACGGCAAACATTCACAAAAAGTTCTAAATTTTTTTAATTTAAAATAAAGTCATACATACATGCCCAAATACTAAAAAAGCCTTCCAAGGAGAAATTGTCCTTCAAGGGTTAAAGAATATTTAGTTGGTTGTGACTAGTGTAATTAATAATGATTTTGGAGACTAATCACCCTAGTCACAAATACTAAATCTTCTCTAACTCTTATGAAGACTAAATCTTCACTAACTCTCACATTTCACTCTAGAGAAGATCCTAAGCATTAACAATCTTTAGCTGAGTAGATACTTTAACAGAAATTTATTAATATTATACGGCGTTTTTTATTTTCTAGTCAAAAATGAAAGTCAATATAATCCAAAAATGATAAAGAACGGTAAAATTGTCCATCACTCATAAAACATTGACCAGAACATGTTTATATGGTACTAAAAGTGAACAAAAAATATGAGAAATGAAAGGCTTTAGATATGACATTTAAAGGAGATTTAGTACGTTGTGACTAATGCCGATTTTACGCATTGGTGACAGTTCTCTAATTGTAATGTTTTGTTTTCATGACTGCCATGTCGTTCCTTTAAAATAAATTAGAATTAGCTGGATTTGGGCCTCAGGTCTTCTACTTCAGAACACGTAGTCGTTGCATTTCATTTTCTCATGTGAAAATTTACAGATCAAATAATTAAAAAAAATAAAAGGAAAATGTAAATAAAGACATGGAAATAATTTGTGCTTTGAACAAGAAATTAAAACAAAGAAAAACAAAATCAAGAGTGAAGGGTACTTGGAATATTTTTCCTTACAAGAGGAAATGAATAATGAATGGAAATTTAAAGGCCAAAAAATAAAAACAATTCTAGAGGTAATTAGAGATCAAATGAATAGGATTGAAGGACCTATTTAGTCCAGTCTTGAATATTTTTAACCAGAAAGTACAGTTTCTACTGAGCTCAAAACTTTTTCAGTCAAAAAAAGAAAAGTGTACGATTTGAGTACTCACAGCCCTTTCTATTTTAATATCTTCATATTTTCCAACACGATCTTGTTAATATTTTTTTTTTTTTTCTTCTCTTATCTATTCACGTGTTTTCCTTGACAAAATTCCTTCGGTCCATATGCTCTCCAACTTATTAGAGGATTGCTTCCTTATCTTTCATATTAATATGTTTTAAAATCTTGACACATTTCTATATTTCCATATCAGACAATATTCTTTGTCTTTTAATGGAGGATAATGTCCTTTCAAGATTGCTTGGGTCCCTCTTTTTTATATTAATACATGTTTAATTTTCATTACATTCATTTTTCTATTCTTTGTCTTATTCTCTTGTCTTCTCTATTTATTCTTTCACCACTTACAAGTAATGTTTACCCTTAAGTTTTTTGCCGTTTTAATAGTGTATATTTTTGTTCTGCGTAGACACAAACTTGCCTTCTTTACATATTAATATGTTTTTAATTTCCAACATGATTACGTTATATTTTTTATTTTTTTATTTATTCATTTTTTTCCTGTCAAACAATTCTCTTACCTTGTATTCGTACCATTTTCTAAAAGAGTATTTTTTTCCCCTGATTGCTTGATTTCCTTTCGTCTGTATTGAAAAAATTCACAACAATTATATTTCTATTTATTATTTTTCAAGACTTCTAATTTTTTTTAATTTATTTATATGACAAAATTCTTCAACCTTAAATTATTTCCATCTGATTAGAAGATATGTTCTTTGACAAAGCACTTCACTTTCCTTGTTTTTATTAATATGTTTTTTATTTCTCACAGTGATCGTGTGTTTATTTTCTTATTTTTTTAAATTTTTTTTAGATTCTTAATTTCCTCTGAAGTTCACAGAATAATTCCTCATCCTTATATTACTCGCATTTTATTCATATCACTCACAATTTCTTTGAGAAGTCATCCTTTTTTTAAATTATGTAAGAAGGCGCGTTGTTTATTATAATAACAACATGTAACGACGTCAAAATTTTTAACCGCAATCAAGGAAGTAGTTTTAGAGGAATTGAAAACCCGGACATTTGAAAGTACATGCCGAGGTATCCCGAGGGTATCAGAGGTGCCCCTGGACGTTACAATAGTTTTAAATTCCCATAAGCACGCCTCCAGATAAATTACTGCACCATCGTCGTGGTATGAGGCTGGTATGAGGCTGGTATGAGGCTGGTATTGTTAGCATAGAACGCCGATGTGGACGTCTGCTTTGGTTCGAATCCCGCGTTCCCATCGGAGTGACTTCGTGGAGCCGCCATTGGAAAATTCCATTCCGCCGCTTGATTTTTGCAGGTGGTACTCTCTCTTTGACGGCTCTTGCTACTACTAGCGATTTTGTCATGCTTTGTTGCTGTGCAGGTGTATGTATCACTCGCAATGGCGCTGTCGGAGCCATCGCCACTCTCATCGGCAGTTTGATGTACCAATGCGGGTACTTTGTCCACATCCAATCGACCATCTCTCCGCACCTTTTCGATTCTTGTGTGTAGGTACGCAACGTTACGTTGTGGTCGAGCTTCCGGACATCTCGTTGCAGTTGATGGACTGCTTGTCGTAGAATTTTTCGCATGCAGCAGGCGTCTCCTTTCTGTGGTCACGCTTCTTCATCTGCTCTCGTCAATGTAACAAGTCGCCCACTAGTAACACAGTGCTATCTGTTCGCGGGAGCGGTGCGCATGCTAATTTTCGGAGCTCCGTGCCTTCTCAGGTCGGCGTCGTTCAGAACTTGGTGAGTGTTTCTTCATGCCGTCGTAGAAGTCCCCGGATTTGTCGCGATTTTGTCTTCGTGCAATTTGATGATTGAAATTATGTCTACGTGGATAGTATATCTAATTACGTATAATAAAATTCTAATACGCAATATGTATCTGGATAGTATATATTTCAAATTATAAGAAGTATATTCATAATATTTGGGAAATAATGTATCCCGTATATAAGTTGTCGTAATATGTAAATACTTTCTTTGTGAATCCTTTAGACTACACTCTAAACGAGTCCCTTCTAGTCAATTGCCTACACATTCCCTCGCATTTCATCATGTAGTAATTCATCCATATTCAGAATCAAAACTTGCAGTCGCGAGTTGTAGTTTTCAGAAGAGTGAAAGTGACAACTTTAAAAGAAAGCGTACAGTCTCACTTTTCTTAACATCAGTACTTTCTCAGTTTTTAACATTATAATAACTACCGTGTGATATGCCATAGTTGTGGATTCTGGTCTCCACTATTGTCCGGATATAATTAGAGAGCTCCACTTATAGCCACAAAGTGACATATGGGAAGTTAGCTAAAAAAACCATCGGCGTGTAGGAGTATAGCACATGAATTGCACCTCTTGTCAGTTGATTAGAACGTACAACATATATTGCTTAATGTAATAAATGGGCTTACCTATGTAATGTAGACGTTGGTTGCGCAGAAGGCTTTTCTTAACGTATGTCAGAAAACGAAGTAGGACGCTTGATCCGCACTTAGAAACCTGCATTTTTCAGGTCAATTGACTATGAATTCAGGCGCACGCTCAGTTTCTCCAAGCACATGACGTTAGTACTGCAATTTGCATCAATTGTGTGATCTCTTGATGTTCGATTTTACATATCAAAATTCATGTTCTTATAATATATGAGTAGAGGTGAGAAACGAGAATTACATATCCGCCATGGACTCTGAGTCAGATGTCTCCCCATTCATGGTAAGGTTTTTGATACCTAGAACAATACTTAACCATAACTAGAACTGCAGTAGTAAACAGGTCTTATATGCAAATAGGCAATCCCATCTCACTGTGTAATTCTACACTTCCGCTCACTTAAATTTGTAGGTCTACTAGATCTTATTTTATTTTCTAACTACTTTCAAATGATGTAGGAATGGGAAGGTTGTTGTGAAGTAGAAGGCTACAATACGGAGACACCAACATGGACTGCGGAGGAGGTGAATGCATCTCCACGTCTTGGACGAGTTGGCCTACATCGAGAAGAGTGGGCTAAGAAGGAGGTAACACTGCTTGGGGATAGGAATGAGGAAGTGGCTGTAGCCATTGTGCAAATTGTAGGTGCATTTAGTCACCCAGACGGTGGAGAGGCATTGGGCGATGATAACGTAGGTGTTGTTATCTGTGAAACATTGAACGGAAAGAGGTCAATCACCCCCCACACGATTAGGAGATGGTCAACAATGAAGACGTTGTACGAAGGCGTCCCCTTAGCAGAGCTAGAAGACCTTGCAAAAGCAAAAGTTGAAGCAGGAGTTGAGAGTTATGGGAATCGGAAGGGGGTTCGCTAGTACAGGTCAACCCGGACCCGTAAAGAACGTGGCTTAAATCCAAAGAAGCAAAGGGTATTGCTCCCGGCGGCTATTCTACAGACGCTGAGACGAGAGTGTTGCCACCGAGCTTGCATGAGACAATTCACGACAAGGGAAGTAGCCACTTTGAGAGAGGAATTGTACTATGCAAATCCAAAGGCTCGAAACGCAATGAAGTTGAGTGTGCATCGCGGATTTCATCGCTGTAGTGATTCGGGACAGAAACTCACAGTGGTGGAGGGGAAAGTTGTGTGCCTCAAAGCATGGAGGTATGTGTATGACATATCAGTGGAGAATTTCTCCAGATTCAAGAAAATGGTAGGTGCAGGGGCGAGAGCACAGAACCATGGTAATGCTGGTAAGCAACGGCAGTCTGCCCCAATGGTGCAAGCGGTGGCAACAATGAAAACGCTATTGGATGCAAGAGCAGAGAGTATGCCTCACAGAACTCACACAACAGCAGAAGGAGACAAAGTTGTTCAGAAAATTTTACCCTCTGGCACGAAGTGGAAAAATGTTCTCACTGAGGTTAATCATGTAAGAGAGCTGCACCCACTTTCTTGTCAATTTGACCATTGAAGTTGTGGCAAACCTCAAGTGTGATTTGATCTTTTCGTTTAATTTCAATAGTAATTACATCCTGTTCAACACAATATTAGGATTAACGTATTAGTAGAAAGGAAAAGCTTGCATTTCATTGCATTGAACATAGTAAGTACATAGTATATGTAAGTGCTACAGTGAACGTGTCTAAACTTTATAGGAAAATGATTCACATACTCCCGCGCGTTTTGAATTGTGAACAGGTGCAAGAGCTGTGTGGAGTGAAACAAATTTCTCAGTCCTCTTGCAGCAAAATCCGTAGAAGACATTTCTCCGAGTTCCAGGTCAAGCGGCGGGGGGATGCATTCGCTCGCTGCGGAAAATGCGACAAAATCTTGAAATTGCGAAATCAACATCCACCAGGGTCTAAGGCCCATGACCTTCGCATCTTCCACTCAAGGATAGTACTCAGGAAGAAATGGAGAAACACATTCATCTTGCAGAAAAAGCTCCATGATCTTCAAACGAGACTGGGCCTCGAGACAACCTTGCATCTGACTCATGAAAAAATTCACCGTCTCAGACACCACACGCAGTAGTTCTCAAGAAGACAGCTCGTTGCCCTCCCCAGGTTCCTCCTCGGCAGTGGCAAGCAACCTAGCCTCCCTTTCTCTCTCCCTCTGCAACTCTCTACGTTTACGTTGTCTCTCTGCCTCCCCCTCTCTTAGACCTTCCCTCATCGCATCATAATCCTCAGCCCTTGCAGAGGGCCCCTTCCTCTTCACTCCTGCACGTCGCTGTGCACCTCTTGCATTCCCCATTGCTTAAGAGAAGAACAATCTAAGCCCAACAAATTCAGAAACCCTACATGCACAAACAATATGCAACAACAATTAAAATTCCCTCAACAGCATTGATGGGTCATCGTGGACACCATTGCCGAGGCGCGGGAATAAACAGGAGCAGGCTGCAGGCTGCCCTCTCCCCTCCAGTCTCCCAGCGTACGCAAGCCCTCACTGCTCGAGCTGAAGCTCGCATCCTCCATCGCACTAACCCTGCACCCTACACTCACGCTGATCTCCCTGAGGTGGTTGGTCGAGTCCGCTTCAATCCCAACTTCCAGGGTCTCATTGCCTTGGAGGTGTACGCCTCGACAGCGATGTCCCTCGGCGAGGATAACTTCCGCGCCTGGATGGCCGACGACCGACGGTACTTTGACCTTGGTCCGCGACATCCTTGTGGACACCATCAACCTCAGTAGAAGCGACAAATAGGACTCTGCACGATAGAAAAGCGCCCCGCGATGCCGCCAGAATACACGGAGTACCGATCCTTGGACATTTTGTATTAAGTGTACACGATGTACACGATGGTACTCAGAGGTCCGAGAGCGACCCTAGCGTATTCTCACCCATAGTACAAACTACAAAACAAAAAAAAAAAAAAAAATTAAAAATCACTAGCTAGAGCTACTTTATTTAAATTTTAGCACACGGGTGCAAAGTCTCTTGTCACTTCTCGCTAGGTGGGCTGTTGGTTGGCACAATTCATTTCTTGCATGCGATTTCTCACTTAATAATACCAAGCCACTTCATCCCCCACATCTGCTTAAACAAGTCCGTCAGGGTTTGAACCCGAACCACCTATATGAGACAAACGCTCATATCCAACCAACAATGAGCTTGTAGCTTAGCGTTCAAACTCTCACTGCAAATTAACTTATACGCCCGTTTTACTGGTTTTTTGTTACTGGTTATGTGTGACTAAAGTGTCTACTCTCGAAAGGGGGGAGTAGATCTTTACTTCCATACCTTTCTCTTGCGGACATTGGATTGGAGGTAGATTGAACAGACACTTAATTCACATCGATCTCTGGAAGAGACCGAAGTTTCTCTCTCTGAAAAACTAACACTTTTAGTAACAGAATCACAACAGCGACATGCATCAGAAGCATATAAATTACCGAAAAAAGTTACCCAAAAAGTTAACAAAAGCTTCCCAAAATCCCCACATCTATAAAGCAACAGTCCTCTCCTACACATGCGTAATTAACTATTCCGAATCATGCACCGGTCTACGCCTCTGATACTCCCCTTGCATGATCCAAGTGTCCAACAATCAGTGACTCTCACGACGGTATCGGCATAGTATCTCAACAGTATCGCATAGGTATCGAACGAAGTTAGACCACCTCGCCGACCAAGACCGACAAGGGGATGCGCACGACATGGCCACGGTCACCAGTCCAGACGAGCGCCCCGAACGCGAACCCGCCCGTCGTCTGCGACGCGTGCAGCGTCACATACACCACGACGGCCTCGCCGTCGGCCACCATGAACGCCGTCGGGTGCACCGCGACGTCCACGCCCGCGGGGGCCGCGACGGCGACGGCGTAGTGCTCCGTCTGCTCCGAGACGCTCCGCAGCGTCCGCTTCACCTCGCGCGTGCCCACCAGGTTGGCCACCGTGATGGAGGGCGTGTTCAGGTCCGACGCGCGGGCGCCTACTCTTTGATCGCACGTCGCGCCTGTGGAGTCTTGTACTGTGTTCGCGTCCACTCCCGGCAGTGTGCACAGGAAGTTCACGTAGTCCTGGAAGTCTGCAGTGCGAGTGATCGATATCGATGGTCAGGTATCGATATCGATGTCGATGATATTCAGGTGTTAGTGTTGGTGACTGTTTCATGCATTTGTTGGCTTGGATTGTTTGAGGATCGGGGTGGAGAGTACTCTACAGGAAGTTTTGTCTACTTAACTGTTAGTGATGGGTTCACTAATCATGGTGATCAGTTGTGCAAAACTTGCTATGAACAGGAGCTGGGTTGGTTTTGTAAATGGGACAGGGTTCGTTGTGAGTGAGGGCACCTCTTTCGGAGACTAGGACCACATAAGCTGGGTTACTCTTCGGGAAATGGGACAGTTTGTCTACTTAACTGGTTCGTAATGGGTTCAAAGATCATGGTGATCAGTTGTTAAAAACTTGCAATGAACAGAAGCGTGGTTGGTTTTCTGGATATGGGGCAAGGTTCGCTGTGAGTGAGCTTACCTCTTTCGAAGACGAGGCCCGGGTTCATGGCAGCGGTGACGTTGACTGCGCCGCTGCCCATGTCGAATGGCGAGGCGGGGCCTAAGGGGGTGGTGGTTGGGCTGGCGGATGGCTGCTCTGCTTGAATTGTATTGTTCCACCGGTCCACGTTGCTGGCAGTGGTTTGGAGTGCGGAGTGGATGGCGGAGGCGCTCCACGTTGGGTGCTTCTGTTTGACGAGCGCCACCACGCCGGCTATGTGTGGCGTTGCCATGCTCGTCCCGGATATCATTGCAAAGCTTTCTCCTGCAATTTGGCAATTCAGGAGTTCAGCAGCAGTGGTGAGTTGACGCTGATGTTGACCTTAGAAGTAGAATTTGTTGCTTTGGGGGCTTGTTTATTAATCTATTCGCGTGGTAGGAAATTTAGCGATATTCTATGGCGATGATTTAAAGGTGTAGAGTTAGGGGTGCTGCACCTACAAAACCCGCGACATCGATACCATTTTGAGCCCAGGCGCCCCAAATTTCGTTGCCAGGTGCCACTAGGTCAGGTTTCATCAGATCTGCCACTACTGATGTGATGGTGTTCGCAAACACAGGCCCTCTTGAAGAGAACGAAGTAACACGCGGTGCTTCGACCTTGAACAATGCTTGTCTTGAGTCATTCATCTTCGCACGGGCTCGAAACTGAACGATATTTCCGTCGTCATCTCGCTTCGTCCTTGTGTTGTAGAAACTCAGAAGGTCCTGCAAGAACATCCATTGAAGAATTACTTGGCTTTTTGAG
This sequence comes from Ceratodon purpureus, assembly GCA_014871385.1. NCBI lineage: Eukaryota > Viridiplantae > Streptophyta > Bryopsida > Pseudoditrichales > Ditrichaceae > Ceratodon > Ceratodon purpureus. The sequence goes on along the minus strand of CM026426.1, from coordinate 17,701,975 downwards.
GATCACGTCCAGGTATGATGCTTGGTAACCTTTGTTCTTTTCTTAAGTTTATGTCGCATCTGCGCATCTCCATCTGCATAAACAATTCCTACCTATGTTTCTGAGCTAAGCACTATGGCAGTAGGGTTTAAGGGCTAGCAATTATGCAGTTACAGATACATCAATCCTTACATATTTGAATTGCAATGTCTTTCTGATGTGTTACTAATAAAGAGAAGGTGCAAGTGAGTGACTCAGTGCACATGTGTGGAATCTTACGGCAGCCGCATCAGAGTCTGGGATGAAAGCAGTTGGAATGGAGTAAGGCACAGGATCCATAGAAACCCGCTGTAGCTTCATACTCAGCAACGAAGCTTTGTTGAGCATTATGAGTCCTGCAGCGTTCAAGCTTGTAGCAACTTTGACTGCATTCTCAAACTCGGCTGCTGCGCTGCCTCCAGAGTACTCCACGAAGTTGCACATGAGGATCTTGTTTTTAACAACCGTAGCATTGAATGGGGCCGGATTCTGGCAGTAGGAATAAAACTCGGCGTCCAATCCCTCGGTGTCGTTGTTCAATGCATCTTCCGCATAAATAAGGTGGTACCAGAAAGGCTGTCGAGTTCCAGCTGCACGGAGAGATGTAGCATAAGTTTCATCAAATAATCCGGCTCGTAAGGATCCACTACTTCCCTTCATGCAATTCTGTTGTTTGTCATTTGATTCGCTTAAGAATTCAACATACTTGCAAATCATTTACGTATCATCTTAGCAGCGGAGTATGGTTTCGTTCGTACCAGAAAATCCCGTTCCGACGTAATCTTGATTTGTCCTTGTTATGACGTGATTCTCGTAGGCCCGGTCACTTAAGCTAGCGCCCACAGAGATAACCCACGGGCCGTAGGAATTCATGGTGGACGGGTATGGACCCGAATTTCCAGCGGCATGAACTACAACGAGGCCAGTTGAGACCGCAAATAGAAGAGCTACATCGAAGGTGTTAAGGCAGGGCACACCGGTGGCGCTGTTGATGGAGCCCAGAGAAATGCTCACAACATCAACACCATCATGCGTAGCCTGCGCATGTATCAAATCTCACATATTGGATGCGGAAAAGAACGGTCGAGTCTAGCAAGACCAAAAGCGTAGCATGATAATTGGGAAGCAGTGAATTGCAAGGCTCTGTGTGAACCTGATCCAAGCCGGCCAGCACATCCGACAGAAACCCTCCATCTCTATAAATCACTTTGTACACCGCTATCCTGCCTCAACATTGCCGACTTTGAACATGAATTTTACATAGTACAATTGGGGTTCGATATTATCAACTTGACACAATCCAAACAAAACCTAAGATGGACTGGAGGATTGCTTTTTAAGATCAATGAAGTGCTGGAGTTACCGAGCACGCGGAGCAACTCCACTGGCTGTGCCGTAGTTGTAGCCTTTCACTACAACAGGCACTCCCTGGCTGCCAGCAGCAATCGAGCTTGTGTGTCTGCAAGTTACTCGTGGTCATGCATATGCTCATATGTAAACAGATGTGACTAAGTTGATATCATAAGTCGGTTCCATTGTTGTGGTTACCTACGCTAAAGTTAATTACCTCAAAGCAACTTCCTTGACTTATCCACATTCATCTTATGTTGTCTTGTGTTGCTGTGTTGCTGTTCTTCAAGAGCTAAATATTCAACTGGCTGAGAGATATGTGAAACTGACGTGCCGTGTCCGTCTCCATCGAAGGGCGACGCGAAGTCGTAGGTTTCATTGAACAGATCTGCAGCCATGATTCCCCTGGAGAAGTACTTGGCACCGATGACTTTACCATTGCAAGAACCGGCTGGGAAATTGTCTTCCACGACCTCACAACCCCCCTTCCACTTGTTCAAGTGGCTATACGGTTTGGTCCAAAGCTTTCTGTCTCCAAAGCTCACATGTGTGGGATCAATCCCAGTGTCAAGCATGCCAATGACCATGCCCTCCCCTGCGTTCTCGGCTCCACTTAACAAAGGCCAAGCACCTTTGGGTAGGTTCAGGAATTGAGGAGTGTGTGTGGTTGTTTTCTTTAGTAGTTGATCCCGCTCCACCGACAGCACGCGAGGATGCGATTCAAGCAGTTTGGCCTGCGCGGGAAGGAGGTCGGTACCCACAGATTACAAAAACCCTCAAGAAATGCCAGAACATCAGCTCATTGTCAAGGTGAAGCGAAATTTTGTAAAACTGTGGAGTAGAAAAATCTGAGACCTGGTCATGATCTGTAAGCTTGACAGTGAAGGCGTTGAGAACCGTCGTGTAGCTGTAGAGCTTCTGAAAACTCCCGCTCTCTAATGCCTCTTCCAGCACCATATCATGGCGACCTCTCAAATGCTCTGCATATGCGTGGGCTGCTTCACTTCATCATGCACACAACAGAAACGGGGTCATGATCTCTACCGTGGCATCAACATCCAAGCGTCACAGCTTTGTAGAATTAATCGAAAATTTTACAATCACAGGAAGTGTATGGCATCCAAGGACAACAACCCAACTGGCCAACAATTTTGACTGAATGTTAGGGTAGAAAGGCAAAGAGTTAAAGCAGACCTTGAGAAGTCAGGCCTATTGGTACCCGGAGCATGGTGCGCAGTGGAGGCATAATGCAGTCCCGGAGAGCCTCTGTAAGCAGACAAAGGGTGGCCCCTCACGCGCACCATATATACTGCCGGTGCTGCTATCCGTGGCCCCGCCATAGCTGTCACCGCCATTGCAATGCAGTACTGGCTCAAGAACATCACCAAACCCATGCTCCCCCGAAAACCTATACCGTTCTTCATTCTCACAGCCTGACGCTTCTGCAGCACCATTCTCCCAAAGTGGAAGCCTCCTTTCAAAGTACCACAGTATACCTCTCTCTTTCTCTCATGCACACATACCCATGCAATCCTTTATCCCTCTTACCACATAGAAACATCGAACCACAACATCACACACATATCCTTATGATAGATAGCAAGACTTTCTCCCTCTTCCTACAGAGAAACACCAAGTTACAACATCACACACATCCTAGGACACAAAACCTCACATAAATGATCCTCTCAACCAGAATTCATGAGCACACAACATAATCACCAAAGAAACTAAGCCAGGACATCCTCAACAACATCATCACCTCTCAGCTCAGCCATCCCAGTCCCTCCTCAACATACCCTCATAATGCACTCACATGAACTCAAATTCAAGACCTTGTCCCTCTTCTTAAGTTCCCCTCACCAGAAACTATCTCCACAATAAAACCAAAATCTATCTCCACAACATCGCCAAGAACTATCTCCACAACATCACCAAGAACTGTCTCCACAACATCACCACAACTAGGAAACCATAACCTCACTCATCAACCTGACTCATCATCAGCCTCACTTCATCAACCTGACTCATGGGCTCTACATGGGCTCTACTTGGGCTCTACAGTAGTTTTGCAAGCATTACCTTTGAGTGCCAAGAAGATCGGCTCATGCTACAAAACAGAAATTCAAGTTTCCTTGTCCGACTTCTTGATCAAATGATGATCGAAGTGATGATCACCACTGCACTTGGCACCGATCGATCACTTGTGTACTCGCCTGTGCCCAGATCAGCTGAGAACCGCCCGTGTATTGGTTCCCGGGTATTAGATGTGTTGGGTTAGTCCGGGCCTCAACCCTGGGATTACATCAGGAAAGTCTGCCTTGTAAAATTTTATATAAATTTCATATTAAATTGACTAAAAAATAATCAATGTGAACTTGACATTGATTTACTGTTTTTTGGTGGTTCCTGTCACATAGAATTTACGTAACTTTTTTTAATATGAAAACTGTATTAACTCTTAAACATACATTTTATATAAAATTTATAACATCCATTACATATTATGAAATTCATAACTAAAAAATTGGATATTAATTCTTTGTTGAAAAAAAAACATATGAAATTTATAGTGATAAAATACTTGATGTTAATTTTATACAATATTGATAAAAATATTTAGTATTAAACTTATATAATTTTAACATTAGTATGATATGAATTTTATATTAAATTTCATCAACTTTTATGTATCATCAAAATCTGAAAATCTGTAAGTGTATGAACCATAAGCCAATGAACTTCGGGGAGAGTTAGGGTTTCTGTGTGTTTGTTGGGTGGTATTGAGGGATTCTGGGTGCTTGTTGTGCGTTGTAGATGTTGTTGTTGGAGTGTAGTGGTTGAGGGAGTTGGATTGCTTCGTGGGTTTTTATGGGTTTTTGAGAATGTTGGAGAAGCATTGTACAAGAGCTCGGAAGTTCAAGAGCTCAGAAGCATTGTGGCGGCGCACCCCAGATGTAGCAATATCTGTTGGTAATTTTGCCTCCTGTACTCCGATTTCACAAGTCCTGAACATGGTGCGGAAGATAAGGGGGAGCAAGGAAAGTCGGGCAGTGATGGCTTTCGAAGTTTTCCTTCTAGGTGAGTTGCTTAAGTGACATTCTCAATGTCTGGTAACATATGGTTTTTAATATGCGTTTCTCCTTCTATCTCGTATGCTGCTGCTACAAAACATTAATTACAGTCTTACATGGCTTTTTGGTATTTGTATGATGCAGTCCAGAGCACGTCCAAACTCGCTTACGTCCAGTGCAGAGAATCGGATCAGAAGATGGAAGTCTTCCCAGGTCAGAAATGCAGTCATTGAGCACGCCCAGGTCAGGACGCTATTCAGTCTACTTAAGTCTTTGAGCAAGCAATTTGTGCCACCATTAGTTAGCTGTTATTATTGAGTGGATGACTTTATAAAAGTGAATTATTATTGTGAACCAAATTGCTAGAAGAAGCTGACTTTTTAAAGAGAATCGGTGAACTTCCTACAGTTGTTACAGTATTGCAGCTCTGATTTGTATATGTTGTTCCTCTGGTCCTTGCAGCAGTCCTGAATATCCGGTATTCAGACCACGTGCACATTCGATGCTTAGCGGGAGTCGGCTACATGCAGGAGAGAACACATCAAGGTATATACTTCAATTTGATAGTTTCTTCCGATCATGATGACATCTGTTCACTTGATCCGAAATTCCATATCTCATTGCAATGCAGACAAGTCTTTACTAGAAGCAAATAAATATTCTTTGTATATACGTTGTGCTTTATTTAGTGGCCTCTGCGTTTGTTTGTCACTCTCGGATTCAAGCTTACTGTCTGGCGGGGGTTCTCTACTGTGGTAAGTTTCTCTTCTTCTCCAGTGTTCAAAATTTTAAAGCTTTGGCGATGGTTACATGGCCGAAAGTCACGAATTTTGAATTTAGGTCTTGGTCAGGTTTTCAGTGTTTCCATTCCGATGAGCTCAAATTCAATGCGGGTTTCGAGGAGTGTGGCATTTCTGGTTGTCACAATGCATGAAGTCTGGATTGAAGGTGATCAGAAACTCATGTTCAGTGAGGTTCATTCACTGGTGCTTCGGCTCGATGATGGCAAAGCTCAATGAGACACTTGTGATGACACGGAACCAGTTTCTGCATTCTATCGCATATTCTATGAAGTATTTGGATGCTGCTGGACAGTCGAGGTTAGTGTTTGATGTTGAATATTGGCTGGTTGTTTGAAGCATCAGTTCGAAATCCCTAATTTCGTTGCAATAGTAATGTCTCATTTCTTTTACGCATCCGAATACCATTTCTAAAGGAATTATCACCAAAGACTGAAATTAGATTCGTGAAGTGGATTCGTGGATTGGTTTCGTGGATTATAGTCGTGGATTGGATTCGTGGAGTTTTGAGTTGTGATCACGGTTTCTTTACTAAGTTAGGGTGCCTTGTTCAACAGGTGTTTAAGGTGGTTGAAGGAGATGACTCCGCCAGGTAGTGCGCAGATAGTCCTGCAGGAAGCTGCGGCCAAGACTTTTGTGACGGACAAACGATATAAGTCAGACCTTCGGTATTTGAAAGTATTGATACAATATGTAAGGCTTTTTCTGTGTCGGACTCCCCTGCTAGTTGTGGAATTGACCAGGAGCGCCAAATTCTTACGGAAACATGCTTTTGACATCATGTCTCACCCTTCGAATGTGGAGTGTTAGTGAATCCTGAACACGCACGAGTATTTGACATGCAGGCAGATTGATGTTTGGATCTGGGCGGCATTTTCTCCTACCTGGAAGCAAATGGGATTGGACTAGAGCATGAATTATTCTTTGAGGCTTATGCCATGTTATTGGAATTTTCTAGAGACTAAGCGAAGGATGATTATGTCTTTCAAGTCGGCATATCTAGGTATGAGCATTTCTGTGGCAACCCGGTCTTGTTTTATCTTTTTTTTCAGTTCCTATCACTTAGTCGGAAACGTTCAAGCTGGTCTACCAGCGCCAAGGATACTCAATGTATCTACATCAGTGATGAAGAAGAGAAAATTGGTGACAGGAAGAACTAGAAGCAAAGGATTTGGTTCACGTCTTCCACCTCAAAATGAAGGATCTGGAATCATGGATTGGAAGAGTTATTCTGGACATCTGTATATTTTGACATACATTAGACTTGGTAGTCGACATCGTTTTTGTTATATTTTGTACATGGTGGTTCCCTGTTTTATGTCATTTGCTGAATTTGGAGTATTTGGAAACAGCTGAGCCGTTCGTTTCACCTAATTTTCTGCCAATCTCTATCTGTGGTGAACGGTCTAGACTTTTAGGGATTTCCTTAACGAAGCTTTTTTCTTTTAAATTCATACTGTTTAATCTTGGTTTGCAGTTGTCCAGACTTCAGAAAAGGTCTCTTGAACATGAGCAGTCACAGGATGGTAGCACAACACCACTGGTATGATTAGGTGAAGGCCCTTATAGTTATGTTGATTAACGTGGGACTTATGCACATTTGGCGTCTTCTTTATATCCTAAGATTTCAAATTGGCGAGGCCCGAACCCATGTTCTACGTAATCTGAAACTTTGAAATAGCATGTCTTAACTGATTTTTTCATGTCAATGCCAGACAATGCTCATTTAGGAAACTACGCTTGGATTCGTTGTCTTTGTTATATAATTCGATTCAAACTGATACCATTGTATTGAAATCTGTCAGGTGGATTTGAAAGATCTACTCGACACTAGGGAACAAGAGTTGCGAGCAACTGCCGCTGAGGTACTAAAATAGAGACTGCAAATCAATGATTATACACTATCGGCAATGAATATTGTCTTAAATTCCTATCATTTATTTTTGATACTTGCTGCTTTTGTCAGAGAGATATTTTGCAGGACGAGATAAGAGTAGCAAGGAGTCTTACAGGTGGACGAGAGCATGATCTGCTAATTGTACGCTCAGAGAATGACAAGGTAAGATCTTATCCTCAGAATGCCAATTCCATTTTTATGAGCTGTAGAATTCTTGGCATGATGACTTTGTGAATGGGTCTCAGTTTTGTGTTCATACCTGGTGTTTGCGATGGCTTTTCTATATGATTTCATGTAATTAATATTGATCAAGCTGATCAAGTGTGTTTTGCTTTCATATCAGTATGTAGAAGAGAATGAAGGTTTGCGAGCTGAATTGGATGAGTGGAGTGTCCGGACAGCAAAGGTAAGCAGACTCGACACAGTAATCGTAACAGTAGAAGAGGACTATCATTTATTCTTGTGCGTATTTTTAGTTACGCTTAGCCAATTTTATGTGCAGTAGGTCCATCTCGTTAGTCTCCGAGTCTTTGCGTGTTGAGTGTTGCAAAACGATATACTGCCTATTATCGAAGTGTTGTTTGACTCTAGGGTTTTTTACGCATTGTACCAAGCAACCAAAGTGTTTGTAAAATTTGTGATGATAATATGCCCTTAAAGTGGTCTGAACAGATTAATAAAAATGTTTTGTTGAGTGCAGTTTGAGGTGGCACTTGAGGCCGAGCGACTCACAAGTTTGGACCTGCGGAGACAGTATCATGAACTTCGAGAGTCAGCCACCACCGGAACCTAATTTCAGATGGTGCTGCTGCTGAGTATTCCTAATGCAGTCGCGTTCAACTTATTTAGCTAAAGATAATGGAGTTATATCCATCTTCCTTCTTCGACCGGACATATTTCCTACATCACGTGAGTTAATGTGAGTCCGGATTGAGTCGGGCTTGGGTAGAAGAATTCGGTGTTTGTTTTTATTAGTTAAGTAGAATCGGTGATTTGGTGGAAGATTGATTCGTGGTTGTGAGCTTGTGATGGTGATGGTGATGGTGATGGTGGTGGTGTTCAGGTGAGTGAAGGAGGAGCAGCTATGGCTAGTTCACGCAAATTGCCGAAGCTGCAAGGCAGTCTGTTCAAATACGGTAGCAAATCGATTCAGGTTTTATAGCGATGTGCATCTTCTAGCAAATTGTGATCCCGTTGTTTAGAGTGCGAAGGAACTGATTGTTTGATTATGAGGATCGTCATTTCATGCTTCCTAAACCCTAATTTTTAAATGTATGCAACTGTTACATTTGATCTATTATACATCTGCGTCATTGTTACATTTGATCTATTATACATCTGCGTCATTGTTACATTTGATCTATTATACATCTGCGTTATTGTTACATTGCATGAATATGGAATGTACACTTATATGTGTTTTATGGGCAGAAAATCTACCATATGTTTACACTTCACTGATTCTAAATCTACCATATTCTCTCATGTCTCCAACTCTAAATCTACCCTGTAGCTACATGAGCATTCAGTCCGAAATCTACGAATATTAAATATTCCACCTCCAAAATTTAACAGAGAAGTGGATTCATGTGCAATTTTAAGAATTATTTCATGCAAATTTTATATGCCATTTATATAAAATTTATATAAATTTTACATTCAAAATTGTACTTATAGTTAATGTTATTTTTATAGTACACAGGATACTAGTTAAATTGACAAAAGATTTACAATTATTTTATATAAATGGCTAGCTTGTTATATTCAACAATAATTTTTTACAGAATTTATATAAAATTTACTCCATCAGACTTTCCTGATGTAGTTAGTAACTGTCATCATGTGTCCGAGGACTGAGACATGGGTAGGTTGTGGATGGACAGGGATGGAAATGGTGTGGATGGATGACAGATGTGGAAGAGTTTCGTTCGGAGTCTTTGCATCAAGAATTGGTGGAATGGGAATTGGAATATTTGGAATATGTTGGAGGAAGTTGTGGGACATGTTTGTTTAGTTCAAAGCTCCTTGCATGAAGGAGGAGCTTCATCTTTGAGAACAGCACATTGTTGTTGTGTTGAATTTGGTGCTGCTTAAACAGCCCTAGTGATAAACCTTGCATGACGAGGGTCCCAAAGCAGGCACCCATTGGAGGAGGCAGAAAGCCCCTAAAAGTATTTTGTGAATTTAAATTTAATTCTTTTTTAAAATGTGTAAATTAACTAAAATAAACTACGTGGGTCTCCCTATTCTAATTTTGGGTCCTTGATTCCATTAAAATTTTCAAAACTACTAAAAAAGGGGTCACATGGTCCTTAAAATTAGAATTGTGGAAGAGGGAAGAATGGAGGGAGGGCCCGCCTTGTCATTAAGATAAGAGCGAGGTTTGTTGCCATGGCTTAACAAATTTTCTAACTATGTAAGTGGGAATAGCTTCTTTTTCATTTGGAACCTTAATTTTGTAAATGTTGTTCAATAGACTTTGTTTTCTCTCCTCTACTCTCTCTTGTTTCTCTCATGTCCTCTTTGAAGTCTTCTTCACATCTAAGTCAAACCATTTCTGACATAGTGCATGGAGTAATTCCACCTCTCCATATCCACAGAACCTCAAACTTTGGCAAAGAATTGGAGACTAGCTCATGGCATAAAGAAATTGAATTAGCCTCCAAATTCAGTTGAACTAAATTCCATTGAAAACATATGGAAGATACTTCAACATTGGCTTTGTTCTCACAAATATGCCAATAAATAAACAAAATTTGATAGAAAGCGTTTAAAAAGTATAAGATGAAGTTCCATTAAAGCAATTGAAAATTTGCCTCATTTCAACTATATCCATTTGTATTAAAGGAGTGATTTCAAAAAAGAATAGAAGTACTAAGGTTGTTGATAGTATATAAGAAAAACATTAATGCTTATTTAATTTCAAGCTTATATGAATATATCTTTAGTGATATTAAATTATACTTCACTAACATTCCATCAATTTTTGAGCAAGTTCTTGCATTCTAAATTTTTATAGTTTTTTTCCCCTATAGTGTGATTGCGACTAGAATTCGTAAACAATGTGTACCCACTATACATTGTTTTTTTATTGAATTAAATGTTGCTTAAACCGGATGTATAGATATATAAAGCGGCAATGGGTCAGTGTTATTTGTAAACTTCATCATAGAAAGGCTTCCTAAATTGATCGGATCTCTCTTCCAATCACAGAAGTAGTCAAGCTTCTTTTGACCTCCAAATAGAGTAACCCTAAGTAGCTTGGGTTTGCACTCTGGACTTCCGCTTTAAACATGATGACCAACAATGTAAAGTGAGAATAGAGAGATGAAGTTCGGTCTCTAATGGAGACCAATGTGAATTAAGTGTATGTTCGATCTACCCCCAATCCAAAGTCCACATGACAAAGGTATGGAAGTAAAGATCTACTCCCCCTTTTCGAGAGTAGACACTTTATTCACAAGTAACCAGTAACAAAAAACCATAGGAACCAGCATATAAGTTAGGTTGCAGTACAAGTTTGATCACCAAGCGACGAGCTCATTGTTGGTTGGATGTGAGCGTTTGTCTCATTTATCTGGTCCGGGTTCGAACTCTGATGGACTCGTTTGAGCGGATGTGGGGGATGAAGTGGCTTCGTGCTGCTTAGTGAGCAATCGCAAGCAAGAAATGAGTTGTGCCAACCAATAGCCCCCTTTGCGAGAAGTGTGACAAGAGACTTATCACTCGTGTGCTAACAGTTAAATAAAGTAGCTTTAGCTACTAAAATTTTATTTCATATATATATTTTTATTTTTATTTTTATTTTTATTTTTAATTTTTTTAATATTTTTTTATATTTTTTTTATGGTTTTGGCTATAGGGGATCTAATGTCTCGAGTGATGGTTGGTGGTTTTCTATTCTTCTTTTGTGGAGACGGATAGACATGGCGTATTGTATGGCAATGGTATTTATATTTTTAAAGGTGTTTTTGATGGTAAGCATAGGAATTTTGAAGTTGTCTTCGAGTAGTGAGAATAGATGTTTTTCCTCAATAATAAACCTTGCCCTTGTCTTAATGATGAGGCGTGTCCTCCCTTCCTCCTCCTTCTTTTCATCCCCTCTTCCTCTTTTGTTCTATCTTAGAAGGCTTGCGGCCTCCTTTTAGTAATTTTGATATTTTTAATGAAACAAGGGATCCACTCATTTAATTTTAGTTAATTCAAACATTTAAAAAAAAATCATCAAGAAAATATTTATAGAGGGCTATTTGATCCTTCCAATAGGTGCCATGTTTGGGGGGGCTAAGTTATTAATATGAGGCCAAGGTTTTTCACCAGAGGCTTTTTTTCATTTGAAACCTTAATTTTGAGAATGTTCTCCAACTCTTACTTTTATCTCTCCTCTCCTCTCTCTATTCTTTTTCTTCTCCTCTCTCTTATCACTACGGTAGAAAAATCAAAAATCATGAATATAAGGTGATTCGACCAAAAAGGACGGAGATAGAAATTTGTTAAATTCTTCTTAAGATGAAGAAGAATAAAGATGAAGAAAGTAGCTTCTTTTGTAATTTTATTCCCTGTAAATAATTGTCTACAATTTATGAAGGGAAGTTTGTCAAACCCCCTTCTTGTACACTAGACTCTTCTTCAACCAAATGTGATTGTCTTCTGAAACAGTTGACTATCATCACCAAAAAACTAGACGTAAGACTACTAGAAAAACCAAAACTTGACATTATATGGCAAAACCTAACTGGTCCACCAAAACCATGCAAAATTCTCTGTTTTCAGTCTACCACTTCCTTGTTTTTGGGCACCTCTATCGCACACCTCGAGGGCATTCACGGCTTTTGGTTTCTCAACCTTAGTACCCTCCAGAAACAGTGCTAACTTACAAGCGTGGTACATTATTATTTCAGTGGTTCATTTCAGTTTTCTGAAACCAACTCGCTGAAGACCTACATGGAAAACGTGATAGCCTATAGTACTGCAGCGCTAAATTCTAACAAATTACGAGATTAAATTAAGTTACCTTCTGAAAGCAACAACACACAATTGAACTTAGCTCTCTTTCTTTTTATAAATGCTATACACCCGGGAGACATGTAAATCACTCCAATCATTGAAAAGAAAACACCATGACGGAGCCTCATTGAAACTTTAAAATACAAGCAAAAACCAAAAAAATAAAAAATAAAACCAAAATTTCAAAAAATTGCCAGCACGTACTAAAAACAAAAGAAAAACAAAAAAAATCTAAAAACAAATGCCAACACAAAAATTAAACGATAGCAAGCAATTAATGCTCACCAAAGATCAGGCTTAACATAAACCCAAATCTGGAGACTCAGGGCCGGTTTAGACTATAGTGGAGAAGTCTACCGGTCATGAAAAAAGGGGCGTTTGTGAAATGTGATTGGCCAAAAATGCAACTCTTCACCGGAAGGTGTTTACACTAGGTGAAGACAACAATGGTAATGAAGTTTTCTCATGGATGATAAAATGACATGGCCGCCTACATGGCAACACTTTTTGGACTTGGGCTTCCCTGGCCTCTTGAGGCCGCACAAGAAACTCCTCCTCCGGAGAAGCCCAAGCAAAATAAAAAATTAATTTTCAAGCCAAATCTGGACCGCAGATTCTGCCATCAAAGCTTGAACCATGCACCTCATGCTTGCTATAATGGCCTCATCGGCTTGTGGTCCACCTCCACCTTTTCCTTGTTTCCCCACCTTCTTGAAATTGTATTTATCCACTTCCCACTCTACATGTTGTAATTGTTTTTTCAAAGCTATTTTGAAGGCTTAGAGCTTATATTTTGGGATTTTTATCTTGTTTTAATAGACATGAGCATGTAAGGTAGTAATGGTATTGTTATTATTGATTATGTGTTGACACATGGGCCAAATTGACAATTGGCAATTTGGAAATTTTAATTATCTTTTGAATAATTTAACTGAATATTATATTACCATGAGATATTTTTTAATTATGGAAAGTGAAAATTTATAATTCTTCCGCATAATTTGATAATAAAATTAATTTGAAGTTTGGCCAAATTGTCATACATATGCATATTCATTTTTTATGAACACGATTCTTGATTAAAATGTAAAGAATTATGGTTTTTTATCAAAAAAAAATTCACCATTTGGTGAGCTTCTCCGATGGACTTGTCCGCTAAGCTTCTCCTCTAAGTGTTTAGACTACAACTGGTCAAGACTCCTTTTGAAATATTTTATTGCCTTTAAATCTTCTCCGGCACATCCACCATTTGCCTCATATAACCATGTCTTGGCCAAGCATTCTTGACCGACCGGAGGCCTTCTCCACCGTAATATAAACTGGCCCTCAAGTTGGAACACGACCAAACTGGTAGACAGTCACAAAATTAACGATGCAAATTAAACATGTCCAAATAAACTAAATTAGAAAATCCCCCATGCAAAGGCGATAACATCTGTGGGGTGTATTTTATTCTTTGCAATGAATTTCTCTCATTTGCACCAAAAAAAACAAAAGATAACATCTGTGGGACCAAAAATTAATATCTGACGACAGAGCCAAGCTGGCAGGACTCGTCACCGTCGCGGCCACCACTGTTTGAGTATCAAACGGGTATTAAAATGGTATCATCAAGGGATTACGTAGGTACAAGACGAGTATCACCCCAGTAGGTGGCGCGTGTACGGGAGGAGGCACCACCACCGTCGCGGCCACCACCCTTCGAGTATCAAGTGGGTATTGGCATGGTTGTAGTCAGGTTTTGCATAGGTATGAGTTGAGTATGACCGCAGTAGGTTGCGCGGGTATGGAGGACTCGTCACCGTCTCCCTCGCCGTGTGATCCACCCTCGTCCTCTTCGGCGAGGATCGAAAAGGCCAACCAAGGTGCGGAGGAGCTTTGCTCCGCACCAGCCAGTGGCGATCTGCCCACACGAGGCGTCCCTTTGCCTGCGAGGATTCCCAAGTGGCAGCTACTTGGCACTCGCAGCATGCGTCGCCTCATGCCCGCTCGACACGTCTGGGTCGACGCAATGGGTGCCTTCGCTATATCACTCCCTGCAGCCGGGACATTCACATCGAACAAACTCTCTCTTTTGCTCGGAAATTCGTAGCTTGTGTACAGTTCGGAGCTGAGAACTTGTGAATACTTGTGAATACAATTGAGGGAGTTGCAGAGTGAGGAAGGTTTGGAGTCATGGCGTCAGTTGGGCATGAGGCTATTGTGGACTTCGCCAAGCAGAAGCTGGAGACTGGAGCGAAGCAGACGCAGGATAAGGCTGGAGGGATTGAGAATGCCTCCGTGGTTTCGGCCCAGGTGGTCATTCCTTCCAAGCTCGGCAAGGAGACTGAGGAGGTGAGTAGTCATGGCGTGGTTGCTGCATTTTTCTGGTTTGGGTTGTAGTTTTTGTTTGGGATATGTTGCAATGGAAGCGTTGTTGTTGTGCACAGGGTGTTATTGAGAGCATGGGTGTAAATTTAAAGACGATGTTAGTTTGAAGAACGAAATCAAATATGGGTTGGGGTTATGTATTGTAGTGTCTGGAGCCAGCCTATAGTTCACAGGAAACCATGGTTAGGAAGTTTTAGTTCTGATAATGATAGTGATCAATGTAGTTGCTGTGATTGAGGGAATAAGTAGCGAACATGGTCGTGTTTGGTGATTCTGAGGAGTTGTTTTGGTTTAGTTTGAAGTGGTTGAGTTGGTTGAGTTAAGGTACATTTTGTGACAATGGCTTGATGTTTGACATGAGCAGAAAATTGCTTACCTCGAGTCGGAGGTAGACAGGCTCTCGAAGACCTTGAAGGACTGCGAGGCGGCTCTGGAAATGGCCAATAATGAGACAGATAAGGCTAACAAAGTAGCCCGTGATGCTAAGGCGAAGGTTGTGGAGTTGGATGCCCGCGTGTATCAGATTGAGGGCGAGCTTAAGGATGCTCTTGACAGGGCTGCTGGTTTCGAGAGTGAGCTGAGGACTTATCGTGCTAAGTACTCCGAAGCGAAGTCGACGTTGAGTCAGAAGGATTCCGTCATCGGAGGAAAGGAGAGCACTATCAGCAGTTTGGCAGACAAGGTATGTGTGCATGGTCTTTCGAATGAAATTCTTGACGTACTTCATCTGTAGACAATTTCAAACGATGTGTGATATCTTCTGCAGAAAATGCCCGAGTTAGAGATTTTGTGTTCTTTGAGGATGTTGTTATAAGAATTTCGCGTTTTCTTACCGTTCTGTTCATTTCTTATTTCTCCAGGTTGAGCAGTACAAGTCTCGGGCCATTTCAAATGAGGAGAGGGCAGCAGAGCTTGACCGCCGCTCGGCTGAGCTATCGTCGAAGGTGAAGGACATGAATTCTGAGCTCGAGGCGGTCGGTGTGGCGAAGGAGAGGATTGAGTCGTTCCTCAGCAAGTACAAGAAGGATTTGGAAAAAGAATCCTCACGTTCCAGCGAGCTGGAGGAGCACCTCTCCCACGAGCAGCAGAAATCTGCCTCTCTCGAGTCGGAGCTTGAGAAAATCAGGAAGCGAGCTGATGCCGATACCGGTCACGCACGCGTGCTGGCCGACCGTATCGCTGAGCTCGAGAAACATCTCGAAGCTGCGGAGGATGAAGCAGATTACCTCGACTCTGAGAAGCGGGCCATTGACTCCGAGAAGCAGAGCGCCATTGAGAAGAAGGAAGCCGCGAGGAGGGAGGCTGACAGCTTATCAAAAGAGAAGACAAGCTTGATGGAGAGCATCACTGGTATTAAGGAGAAGATGTCGAGCGCGTTCTCGAAGGCCGATGAGAAGGACGCATTGGCCAAGAGGAAGACCGACGAGGCTCGCTCAAAGGACTATCAGCTCGACAACCTGCGTGGCGAGCTCTTCGACGAGAAAGAGAGAGTGAAGGCGAAGTCCGAAGCTGTAGCCAAGATTGCCCGTGAGTTGGAGGGCGCTAGGGCAAGAGCTGACGAAGCCCGCACTCTCTCCATCAGGCTCGAGGAGGAGATTAACAAATCCGAAGGCAAGACGGAGGAGCAGAAAAAGCTCCGGGAGGAATTGGAGTCTGTCAAGGCCCGTGCCTACGAAGCCGACACTCACTACAACAGCCTCGAGACCGAGATGAAGGAGGTCGAGGAGAAATACCACAAGGAAACGACGACCCTCTCCACAAGATTGGAGAAGGAATCTACCAGGTTGAAGGAGAAGGTCGATGTGGAGAAGCGCCTCTCCGAAGAGCTGGAGATTCACAGGAAGAAGATGTCCGAGTCGAAGGACTTATCGTCCAGGCTTGAGGCAGAGATTTCACGCTCCGAGGGCAAGGCGGAGGAGCAGCGCAAGCTGAAGGACGAGCTGGAGTCCGTCAAGGCGAAGGCCTACGAAGCCGAGGGCCTGTCGTCCAGGCTCGAGAGGGAGATGAAGATCGTCAAGGAGAAGACGGAGTCGGAGAAGAGATTGTCGAAGGACCTGTCCGAGACAAGGTTGAAGGCCGAGGAGGCTCGCAGCTTGTCCGCCAGGCTTGAGGAGGAGATGAAAGTCTCCAAGGGCACAAAGGAGGAGAAGGACAGGCTTCGCAAGGAGCTGGACGATGCGAGAAGCAGAGCCGCCGACGCTGATGATTTATCCTCCCGCCTCGAGGAGGAGATGCAGAAGGTGAAGGAGCTCACGGAGTCGCAGAAGAGCTTGCTGGAGGAGCTCGGTTCCTACAAGGCGAGAGCCGCCGAGGCAGACGACCTCTCTGACAGATTGAGCGCTGAGGAGAAGCACGTCCAGGCCAAGTCGCTGGCCGTGAAGAAGATCGCCGAGGAGCTCGAAGGCACAAGGTCGAAGGCTGCGGAGGCGCGTGAGTTCTCCGCTCGCCTTGAGGAGGAGATGAAAATCTCCAAGGGCACGAAGGAGGAGAAGGACAGGCTTCGGGAGGAGCTCGAAACCGTCAAGAGCCGCGCTTCCGAAGCCGACTCCCTCTCTGTCCGCCTCGAGGAGGAGATGAAGAAGGTGAAAGAGCTTCACGAGACTGAAATGCGCTTGACGAAGGAGCTTGACTCCACGAAGAGCAAGGCCGCGCACGCTGACACCCTGAGCTATGAGCTCTCGGAGAAGGAGTCTCTCGTCTCCGAGAAGGAGAGCATCCTCCAGAAGCACAGCGACCGTCTCGCAGATCTGAGCAGCAAGCTGAAAACACTTCGCAAGGAGCGCGACGAGGCGAGACGGGAGGTGAAGGATGTCTCCCGCAAGGCGCAGAGCTTCGAGAGTAGATTCCACACCCTGGAAACCCGAATCTCGGAGTTGGAGAGCGAGATCCAGGAGCTCGAGAACACTAACTCCGACTTGGAAGAGCAGCTCCGCAAGGTCGGCGTCAAGGTTGAGCAGCACAAGCGTGTCATCCGGGGCCGTGAGAAGGACGCCATCCGCAAGATCGAGAAGGCGCAGCAGCTCGAGGAGGAGGTCAAGGACTTCGAGAAAGAGATGAAGCAGAAGGACGCCACGCTTATCGAAGAGGTAACCGACATCTCGGAGACCGTCTCCGAGGAAGTGAAGTTCTCCTCCTCCGAGACCGAGGTTTCCCAGAGCAAGTCCTCCTCCGAGAGCAAACCCTCTGAGGTTTCGGAGATGAAGTCCTCCGAATCTTAGGTCACGGAATCTAACTCCCAAGAGTAGACGATTCTTGTCAACATTGACAAATCTGGGTTTTTTTTCCAGAGATTTGTACATGTAAAAGTGGGTCCAGAAGCTGGAGGATTGTAAGTTAGCATGTACTTCTTGAGCAGGTTCTAGATTCAGAGAGTTGGTTTGTTCATCTTCGGAGAGTTGATGTCTCCTTCGGAGAGTTTCTATGTTTTTGTGTAATGTAGATTGGAACAGTGTCTCTGTGTCAGCAGTTTATGTAAAACTAAGTGGTGAATTGGAAGCCTTTCATTTTGATATATCTGGATTGGCTTTTTTTCATTTTGAGGGAACTGAGCAGCCAGAAGCTGTTTGTTATATAAAGCCCAATTTAATTGTGTTGTTTTATATCAACTTTAATTGTTAGCTAAACCTCTGAACTTGTACTTAATCTAGATTTTTTCTTGCAGACCTTGTTTACGATTGATATAATGGATGTTTGTAGCAATGTAGGGAGTAGTTCTGTAGAAAATGAGAAACTTGTAGTGTTCACCAAAGAGCATCTTTTCTCTCGGCAAGTAGATATCTGAACTTCTTCAAAGTGTTCTAATATTGACAAGTTGCAGGGAGAGAATATTTTTGTGCCAAGGAAAGGTAGATGAGAAGAGGTTTTCACCAATGGACAAGTGTATGTAAACGGGTACAGATATAGCTGTCGATTATGCACGCAAATGTCCTCTATCCGATCGGTGATCGAATCAACTATTAATGTTAGTCAGTAATGTTTCATCGAAGGGCAAACAAATTTCTAGAATAACTGTATGGGCATTGATGGAATTAGTCTCATGATTTTGACAAAAATAAAACCTTACTTCAGAACTTTGGGGTCGTGTTAATCACCCCCTATCAAACTTCTACTCGAGAATATCGCCGCTGCCCGTGCCTTGCTACTTGGTGACGGGCCCCACTTCTCCAAAAAGAGCCTACGGTCAAAGGCTGGGTCGATGAGGGTTGACCCGGCAAAGGTGCTAGCTGTCAGGTCGGGTCTCTTTTTGAACCCGATATTGAAATGATGAATCCTGGGTTTGGCAGGTGCTATGGATGATTTTTTTTTGCACTACCTAGCACAAAGAATAATCTAAGTGAATTCTTTTAACCCATTGTAGTGCGACTGTACCTGTAGTGTGATTGTAGTTGTAGTGTCAAGGATCGAGTGAGTAGAAATGTTTTGTGCGCCTAGATTTGTGTCAACAAGGTCCGTTTTTGGCTATTACGTAATACTTTATACTTTAAATGGTATTGGATATGTAGTGTTACTAAACAAATATTCATGCCGAGAATTTCGGATCTGGGAATTTTGAATTCTCGCACTACATCCCCATAAAAAGAGGATAAATTGGTGTTGATGGGCCACAACTTCGACGGTCTTCTATATTTCAGAAACCTTGGGATTTGTTTGAAGTGTAGAAATTCTACGTGAGTGACTCTTGTAGTTTGTATAGAAGTGGTTGTTAGTTTTCTTGAATGACCTAGTTGGAATATAAGGGTGATATGGCAGGTGAGGGGTCTTCCACAATTGAGTTTAGCCGTACATGTTCTAGCGAGGATGATACACTGTGTGATTATAACTCTATTCCGCAAAATAGAGAGTGCGTGGAGTCTGATCTAGAGCTACACCAGTTACTGAGGGTAGAAGACCTAATAGG
The DNA here is from genome assembly GCA_014871385.1 of Ceratodon purpureus. Taxonomy (NCBI): domain Eukaryota; kingdom Viridiplantae; phylum Streptophyta; class Bryopsida; order Pseudoditrichales; family Ditrichaceae; genus Ceratodon; species Ceratodon purpureus. The sequence continues at coordinate 17,682,562 of CM026426.1, read as the reverse complement.
CTTCTCCGATTACAAATGGAAGAACGTCCTAGTAGGTCACGCGGTAGAAACACATGGAGTGAGCGCTTTACCAGAGTATGTGCTGAACTATATTGATGTCAAGGACGAGATTGAGTGTCCTGTGATCCTTGGTCTAGTGGAGCAGAGTCCACACGAAAGACTCTCACTTCAAGAAGTTGCTAGGACCAGAGATTGTCACCTAGGCTTAGTGGATTCGCCAACCGGAACTGATGAACACTCTGCATTGTATATGGAGAGAGCACTATCGAGTGCTTCAATCAGTAGAGATATGTTTGTCCAGGCGAAGGACCTCTGCAACATAGCAAACAATCGTGCACAGGAGTCTTGGATGAAGCAGAAGGAGACTGCTAGCATTTGGCTCTAGAAGGATAAGAACATTGGAGGCGTTTTCTTGTATCAAGAACTTAGTCCACTGGATATCAACAAGAAAGAACAGGACGACGCCCCCTTCACGCTCGGAATTCAGACATCCTGGCAGAAGGCTATGCTTGTGAGATTTGGCCATGGAAGTGCTATTTCAGTGGATGCCACGTTCGGTACAAGGCACACCCGGGTGAGTGGAGTCTCCCATAACCTGAGCATTAGTAATTATGTATGTGTAGTGTAATAGGTTTAAGGGTTTTTGTCTTGGCATGTCCGAAAACCTTGATCTAACACCAACTCCTGTGAGTATACTTTGACGCAGTATCCATTGTACACCGTTTTGGCGTTTGACGAATGGCGGAGTGCTATTCCGGTTGCTTATTTCATTGTCTCTAGATCAAACAAGATTGCTTTGAGACCCGTGCTACAGGCACTAAAGGACAGAGCCATATCTGTCAAGCCTGATTGGGAGCCATTGTCAATAATTGTGGACAATGCTCAAGCTGGATTGAACGTCCTAGAGTAAGCTTATGCCCGACTTTATTTTCCTTTGAATTTGGTTTAGGGCAATTAGGCAATGATCACGTGTAAAGCACCTTTTTCACAACTACAATGCACTACAGGGAGTTGTGGCCGAGGTCAAGGATCCTAATCTGTTTCAGGCATGTGGAGAAGTCATGGGCAAAAAATGCGGCAAACACAATAAGTCGGAGTCAGGACAGGATCAATATCCTGAAGGATGTTGAAGACGTTCTGCACGGTGTACGATATGTTGTCGAAACAGATCTAGTGGCATGGGCTAACGAGGAGCTGGATAAGATTAAAGATGCACGGACTTTTGGAGCTAAGTTCATGAAATACATTGATAATCACTAGAGAAAGAAGATTGGAAAGTGGTGTGCCGCAAATCAAAACTACCCTCATGCTGGCCAAAACATGAATGCTAGTATTCAGTCTTTCCAAGCTAGTTTAAAAAGGATTTTGATGTTGAGGAAGCAAAATGTCGCAGGACAGCGGCTGGATTGGTTAGCCGATGATCTCAAGAACAAGGTCACGGGACACTACTGGTATGCCAGAGCCCTAAAGGAGTCCGGTTTCTTTTGTAATATCAAGCAGGAGTTTATGAATGCCAATCCTCAAGAAGGGGCTTATTTCGATGGGGATTTAGTTTCTCTGCTGCAAAAATCCGTATTTTAGAAAATATGTGTAGCACTACAAAACAATGACAGCTAAACACAATGATATTGAATTCTGGCATGTTATAATAAATAAAAGCTTTTGAGAACTATGTATGATGTGTACTTCGAGTCCCCTCCTTTCCTATAAACAGATGGGTCCTCTGTGGTCGAGATTAGCAGTACCTGCACTGGTGAGGGTGACACACGCTTTGGTTCCCCTTATGAGCGAAACAAGGATTGCTTCATATCATCTGTGATGCGTTGCTAGGTTCCTGATATCATTGATCTCACAGGTCCTTTGTGTCTGTAGGAAGGTTGTTTGCTTCATGGTATGTGAGAACCTTGAATTTGCGGGTCCTACCAGTTCCGTTTTTAGCAACCATGTAACACCTTGTACAACAAATGGAATTGGCTATGTAGTATCAGGACATGTATGTGCCCCCGAAAATTTTGGATCTGAGAATTTTGAATTTTGAATTCTACTGTGTGCTGTCGACGATGGGAACTACAACCGTCCTTCCCTTTAGTAGTACTGAAATCCAATTTCTCACTACTGAAATTTTGTACTGTAGAGGATTGTACTGCATAGAGTAATATGGGGCCCTATGAGCTGTTATAATATATTGTATGACAATTTGTCCTACATACAACAGTGGGTACGTAGTGCAACGACAATTCTGTGTTGCCGGAAATTTTGGATTTGAAATTTTGAAAACGATGCTACATCGAAGGGATAAATTGGTGCTTGGAGCCACTTATTCCATGCTCTCCTTTGTTTCCTAAATTATAAGGTTGTCTGTAGCGTTGAGATTTGTTGTCACTTAATGATTATAGAGGAGAGGTTGCTAGTTCCTTGCTTGATATGGTTTCGGGATTAAGGGTTGATATGGCTAGTGAAGGGTCCTCTGTTGTCAACTTAAGCCATACGTGTTCTAGTGAGGATGATACATACTTTGATTCCTCTTGTGAGCGAAACAAAGAGTGCTGCATACCATCCCTTGTACGGCACCAGGTAATTGATTTCATTGATCTTACAGGTCCTTCCAACTATGAGAGGAAGAGTGTCCTACGTAGAGTTGCGTCAGAAACGTAGGAAGGAACAAGATTACCAGCCCATAAGGTGAACTATGTCAATCTTGAGGACGAGAGTGGCTGTCATGTGCATATGGGTCGAATGAAGCTGAGTTCTCAGAACAGAGTGTTCCATGTTGATTTAAGTTGTGAGAGAGTTCATCCTCCGCTACGTGTAGTTACGCCAGGAGGACCATATCATCACTATCCTGAGGACATGCACCCTATCCGTAGTGTGACAAGTGCTTCAGACCCGTACGTACTTGGAGCAACGTTTCATCTTGAGCATCATGAGCAAGGGAACTCAATCGGAACTGAGATTTCCCTTGCTTTGTCGGGATCTGAGGATGGTAGTTTGGACTTCGCTGGAGATATATCGTCTTGTTCTACGCAAATGTCTCAAATATATTCAACTTTGTCTAGCTATGTATACCTGGGATCTCAGTGTCCTACAGCAGCAAGCACAGAACCACAATATGTTGATCTTTCCTCTAGCGATTGTACTCCAAGTACAACTTCTTGTGACAAACAAACGATAGACGATCCTACAGGTAGTGAGTATGAGGTATTGTCTGATTTTGGTAGGGTGAGTACCGATAAGAATGTCACATTTGTTGAGGAGAAGACCGTCCCTAAGGGAAAGGTTAAGAGTGTAAGAAGTGGCAAAGCAGCAACCAGGTCGAGGTTGAAGACGGAAAATGAGAAAGAGAGCAGCCCATGCCGCATATCTTGTCAAAGGATTGGGAGGAGGATGACCCACCATACTAGAGGCCAGAGCGTGAAGAAGAGCTAGTTAGAGGGCTTAGAGAGATTAAGCAAACTCCTCCACCTGGCCCATTTTGCAGAGAGGATCTCACATGGGAACCAATTTGTACTCAGGGCGGGGGGCGTCATTACATTCACGAGGTCGTTGTCATGCCTTAGAAGAGACTTTCAGACTTCAGAGAGGGCGAGGGATAGGACAAATCGTATCCTTGTAGATACAACAAGGAAAAAGTCTCGAAGAATAAGCCAGGGAGTTTGGTTTTACCTAGGGCTACTAGTGCTGCAAAGGTTATTAAGTAAGTTCCAAACTCTCCCACTGTTTTTAGTTGTAGTGCAACATCGTGTATACTGTATGTAAGGGTATGGATTTAGGGCACCAGGTGTAGTGCCTCATTTGTTCTATGATCAACTTGTAATGGGTTATATATTTTCTGTGTAGTGCATGCATATCCAGTGGTCTAACTACATGTTTGAACGTGAGCAGGTTCAGCTGAAATTTTGGACCTGAAGATAATTCTCATATTTACATTAAAGACTTGAAGGGCCTTCTTCAAGCAGAACAACAAAGGAGGAAGAAGAGGGTTACAACAGCATTAGAGAAGAAGCGTATAGGGAAGAAAGTTATTACAGATTTCAATGCAATGTCTACTGATAGAAGCACAGGGCAGAAGAAGACACGCATAGGTCAGAAGGCTGCTGGCATGTCTATGAAGCGAGGATGCCAGCGCCATTTCCTGGCAAAGAAGAATTATATGGGCACTACATTGTTTCAGTTGGTGTACAAGGTTACTGAGCACGTAAATGTGCACGGTGAGCAGTGCCACGGTATCATGGTTCCGGGATTCAAGCATTCCCTGGGAACGTTGTTGTCAGAGAATATGAAGAACAAGCTCGGTAGTATGTTGGACATGGGCTTGACTTCTACTCAAGTTATTATCCAGCACAAGGCATGGATGATGGAGATGGCCTTCTCCAACGCACATGTGAGTCAAGATATGTTTGTACAGGCACACAACGTCCAAAACATAGCAAACAAACGTGCACAAGAGACTTGGATGAAGCACAAGAAAGAGACTGTTAGCATTAGGCTATGGAAAGACAAAAACGTCAAGAAGGTATTCTTTTATCAAGAACATGGCCTGTTGGATATCAATAAGAAGGAACAGGACGATGCTCCATTCACGCTTGGATTTCAGACAGCTTGGCAGAAGACTATGCTCGTGAAATTTGGCCATCAAAGTGCCATTTCTATAGACGCCACGTTTGGTACAAGTCATTCTCGGGTAAGGAGAGTTTGAATGCAAACTACGTGACTTATTGTTAGTTGGTTTTGTGTAGTGCAAGAAGAGCATCCCTTTACATCCTGATATGTAGTACCATGACCTGTTCGTAAATTAAACTTTCTATGCGAAATGATTTGATGCAGTATCCATTGTACACTGTTATGGTGTTTGACGAATGGCGGAATGGTATACAGGCTGCTTATTTCATTATTTCCAGCTCCACCGAGAACGCCTTAAACCTGTGCTGCAGGCACTGAAGGACAAAGCCTTAACTGTCAAGGCTGACTGGGAGCCATTGTCGGTAATTGTAGACAATGCTCAAGCTGAGTTGAACGTCCTTTAGTAAGTAAATCTCTCCATCCATTTAATTTGAGTTTTGAAGGATTTAAATGTACTCAGCGATCAAGTGTAGTACACTTATCTCACAACCGTCCTACACTACAGGGAGTTGTGGCCCAGGTCGAGGATCCTACTCTGTTTCTGGCATGTTAAGAAAGCTTGGGCAGAAAATGCAAAGTGCAAGATTAGTTGGATAGAGGATAGGGCTAATATACTGAGGGAGGTTGGTGATGTTTTGTACGGCAAGAAGTATGTAGTTGGAACAGACCCTGTAGCATGGGCAAACAACGAGTTGGACAAAATCAAGGAGCGACGCCCTTCTGCTACTAAGTTCATGAAATACATCGACAAACACTGGAGAAAGAAAATTGCGATGTGGTGTGCCGGTAATTGGAATGTCCCGCATGCTGGACAGACCACGAATGCTGGTATTGAGTCATTCCATGCTAATTTGAAGCGGATTTTGTTGCTTGAGAAGCAAAGATTTGTAGGGCGTCGGTTGGATTGGTTGGCTGATGATCTCAAGAATAAGGTTACAGGGCACTTCTGGTATTACAGAGCCTTAAAGGAGTTTGGTTTCATACGCAATATCTAACAGGAGTTTCTCATTGCGAATGCAATCCAGCTTGCCTATGGAATACCGGACTCTTATGTGTACATGAATCCAGAGGGGGAAGACATAGCGTTGGTAGTTTCCGTAGACAATTATCCCAAAATATGAAGAGTATATGGAATCAACACTGAGTGGGCACAATGTGATTGTTTTATTGGACAACAGAACACTATGTGCAAGCATGTTATGAAGGTTTTTCTTATGAAGCATCCTGAGATTGATGAAGGGTTGATTCTTAGGGAGGCAGAGACAAGGTGTGGGATAGAAAGGACTATTCCAATGGCGGATGTTTTTTGTTCAAAGGCAGATTACAAACAGGATGACGAGGAGGATCCGATGGTCCTCTTGAATGAGGAAAAAGTCAGTGCTACGTGCGGGTCAGATACAATGCAAGCTAGGCTGGCAAATAATTTTGGAGGGGTAGGTTTGAAGTCTACTCCGATTGATCTTCGTGATGTATCTCAGACCGAGAAATTCAAGTCTGAAGAGATACTATAGAAATGCGGTGGTACTGAGGGGAATCCAATTGTACTAAACCCCGTTCCTCAACCGCAATGCCAGAGAGCTAAACATGACAACCCTGCAGAGCTCATAAAGGATCTCCTTATTACAGCAAGAAAGCACACCGAAATACACCACCACTTGGTAGCTGATTTGAAGAACATATGTGGGAAGTACACGAAGTTGATTGCACGTAGAATTGCAGGCAAGGAAGTGAAGGATACCACTCCAACATTCCCCCAGCGAGAAGGCGACTTGTCGTTGAAAAGGAAACTGGGAAGACTAGAAGTACCTAGGGCAGGTAAGCGTTACCGAGTATAGAAGGTGCTCCTAACTGACTAGAGATTGGATTCCTGTAGTGCAACACATTGTAGTGCTAGTCATATTGTAGACTACATAAATGTAGATGCAGATTACTGCAATGGAGGCATGTAGTCAGGTGGAAAAGAAGTTTGTCACAAACCAAATCTCCACGTTTTTATAACATTGTATGGAATAAGAAAATATGACAGAAAATCATTACTGTCTATGCACCCTCCCTTTCCTCTCCTTTCGAGCTACTTTAAAGACGTCCAAGGAAGAAGTCTAAACCAGTCTCATACGTTGTGTACGCATGAAACCTCTGACCTAAACTCACACACCCTTGATGTAAGATCCGAGTGGGAACTCTTTCCACGAATTGGACCCTTCACTTTGGACAAATATGAACTGCTGCCTTGTATAGTAGTGGGCCATCCAGATTTCGGAAAAGGAACTACCTTCTTCAAGTTCTGCTGTTCATGGAAATGCTGAAATGTATGTATAGGTCGTTTCAAAGTTTTCACGGGAACTTATGCTCCACGATCTGCCTCTCGATGTGCTCTCCACATAGCATGGGAAGTCTGACGGCTCTGGACCACTCCAACGACTAGAGGAGAAGAGGGTCCGCTGCTTACAGCTTCCTTCTTGGGCATCTCTTCAGCAAGAGCACTGAGGAGGTGAATAACCTCCTCTTTCATCAACTCAATAGAGCGTTAGTCCATAGCAAGCATAGATCAAGATCTCAAATGAAGAAATATATGATTGAGGGAATTGGCGACATCTTTTATATATGCAAAGGTGTTTTGTACATTCAAAAAGGAATTCTGAATATAATGTAGTTAATGTAGTGCTAATGTAGTGCTGAAGGTATTTTATACTATATAAAACTACATTCATTCTGCCATGACAGAAACATGCTGTAAACTGAAGCACAAGGTCATCACTCCTAAGAAGGCCACATTTAGATAACACTAGATTTAGGGCAAATACAGGACACATGATCAGCCATCGACTATACATATTAATTTCCATCCCTTCCAGATACTGTTTAGACTACCTAACATGCCCTTTAGGGCATAGACCTCAAACGGTGTGTACGCACGAAACAACTTATTTACATGCACTGACTGGTGATGTAGTATCCTGATGGGATCTGTTTGGCCACATTTGACCCTTCACTACAGTGTCTTTTCATGTTACAACTACCTTTCAATTGTTCATATCCTTCTATGCGTGCGTTGATTTTAAATGTATACATTCATCATTTGATTACATTAATATAACCCTATAACCTACTGTGTCCAAATTCAGCCTACTGCCAATACTAGAATCGTCAGGCAGTATTTCATAGGTCAGAATTAACAGGCAGAGCAGAGAAATAAAGTGTTGCATAAAAGCATAGTGGACGTTTTTTTTGTAGATATGGAAAATAAGGTTCACAAGTATCAATTCTGTTATCTGATGTGGTTTATGTCAATGAGTTTTTATCTAGTACGAGCTTTAACAAACATACCGGATACACACAGTTCCCTTGCCATCCGCAACGACTCCCCTTATCCTGTTCTACTTGTTTGCGCTGAAAATAAAGAAGTGAACGGTGTAGTTAGAATGGAACACAGTTTTACCAAAAATCTTAGTCCGAACTCAGAAGCTCTGCTTGGTTCCTCGCATCGTCAACGCATGAGTTTGGAAAGGTTCAGAAACAATCTATTTTGCAAATTTTTGTACGAGAGTCGGACTTGGAATTGTGTGGAATCCTTTATTGTTGAACCTCTATGCGTTTATGAGAATCTAGAAGTACGCACGGAGCGTAATAAATTGGAAGGGTACTCGGACGATGAGTGTCCCATATGTGATGAATGGCCACATGTTGATAAACCTTAGTGTGGGTGGAAGATCCAGGAGGATGGAGTCTATGTGTCTCAGTTCAGTCCTTCGCGAGGTAAACAACATTTTCTGGAAAAAGGGCACTTCAAAGTAAATCCATTCACATGGGGATTGAGTGATAATTTGGCAGAGTACTCTGTTTCAATTTTAAACGAACTCCACCATTACCTCCTGCTGGTTTTTGGACCGGTGAATGGTGGTATTACATGGAAAAGACATCAGTCCCGCCTTCGTGTTCAAGAAAAAGATCGCACTACAAGATTTATCTTAAGAAGAGCCACGCATCCACACTTACTTCAAAAATGGACATGTAGTTTCTTTTATATGGCAACATCGCAGTATCGCAAGGATATATTCATATGGATACCCCCAAATGATCCCACCGACCGCATGATTTGTATTGATTGCGCATGGAAAGCAAATGACAGTGGTATTTTCATGGATTACAGAGGCTGTAATCAAGACATGCCTATTGGATAAAAGAATTTAATTGGATTAATCCTCGTATGCGGCCAGTGATTGTTGAAGATCGTCAGTCTGTAGCACGATGTGGTACGCGTATTCCTCCGGAAGTTACTTAATTGTCACTAAATACCATCCAAAGTAAACCACTCCGGGTTCGTTCGCACGAAGACCTATAGTTTTCCTCCTTTTAGACCATAACGGAAATCACCACCCGGTTCCAACCGTCTTCCATCCCACAGCCGGTTGTCCTGAACCGGTAGTTTTTGCCTCGTTCCTATTTTCCGGCTTTTTAGACTAGTGGCCGGTTCCCACTGATCCGTCTATACTTTCAAGTGGCTGGATTTTCCACCGTCCCGAGACTTAAAGTGGCTGGACACCCCACTATACCTACCAACCACCCGGAGAGTGGAGTAATAATCCTTCCGTATGGCTAGAGACCGGCCCGGATAGCTACTCAGTATCGGTTACGGATACGGAAATCTTACTACAACGACGTCACCGCACGGTTGTACGGTATCCTGACTACATCATCTCCCTTCTAGATTGGTTCGCAGTAGGTATTCTGGCTTTTATCCCATCTACAGGAAGCGACCGGTCCGCTCTCGGATTCCGGTGTACACACGGCTCTCCGTGTCCTTAAGACTACCAACCCTGCTACAGTACGTCTCTCCTTCCCTCCAGGCTCCTTCCGGTATTGAAAACCGTCAACACTCGGCGCTTGACACCTTCCCAATCTCTCCGGGCGCTCTCCCAACCACCACACTGTTCAACTCTCCTCCGGAACACTACTGGAGACAATGGTACCAACAAACCGTTACGGTAACGGATCCGTCAGTCAGCCGGTCGATACAACAAATCCAAAAGTATATTCTCAATTGCAACAACAAAACGGCGTACAAAACAAGGCCGCGGCCTTGGAAAAACGTCAAGCTTAAGTACTAATCCTAATGGGCCTATAGCAAACAAGTGGCCAACCGAGATCCGATATTTTCCGGATTTTGGATCCCGGGTATCCCGGACCGGTGGCCGCCTTCTATTCCTAGTTATTGCCGCTATCTATCCGGATTAACAGTCGGGTGCAATCGAGCCCCATTGTTAGTCGCTGCCAGTTTATCCGGTCCTTATCCTAACCCCTACTCCTTATTCTTCTCGAACCTTGAGCTATGCTGGGTTCCATCCGGTCGTTCCTTCTTCTGTACCCCCTTCTTCAGCTTCTTCAGTGAGGTACCGGCCCCCGGGGTATTTGGTACCGGATGGTCAATCGCCTTCCGAACTCGTCCTGCCTATGTCGCCGGTGAGGGAGACCGTGCAGCCACCGGTGTTACACCGAGGTCCCTGGGGATGGAGATCCTTGTACCGGAGCGAAGCCAGCTCCCGGTGGTGGTCCCAAATCCCCCTCCAAATGGATGTTCTCCGGGTCAACAACCTCAACTCCTTCCGGATTGGGCAGGTTGTGAAGACTGTCCAAGGTGTCCAGAAGAGGATCCGCTAATGGTTGTCCATGCTCCGATTGAACTGGCTGGATGGTCGACTGTACTGCGGAAGCTAAGGGTGGCACCTGTGCCGACCCCATGGTTGGTGCCGATGGTCTGGGCTCCTCTCGATCTGCCAGTGGCCCTGGTGATCTTGACAGACCATCCTTTCCATCGTAGAGGATGTCCACTAGGTTCCTCATCTTCAACCAAGTCTCCTTCATCACGTGCATCCGGTCGTGCATGATTTTCACAATCAATGTCCGAGCCGGATCCGGTTGACGGGTCAGGAACGCCTGGTAGACGGCGCACTGATTTGCCACATCCACCGGAAGGGCTAAGGTAGCCTTGACCTCTACAACCGACTGGATGGCATGGGCTGCTCGGTCACGGGCGTCATTGAAGTCCTTTTGGGCATCGTGCACCTCCTGTTGGAGTTTGACGATCCTCTCCCGGTACCGATCCATCTGTTCGACATGTCGGGCCTGCAAGCTGGCCAGGTCCCAGTGTTTGTGAAGAATGGTAATGCATTCTCCCAACCGGGCAGTGCCCGTAAGTTGAATTACCTCCTCCACCAACTGGCTTTCGAGCTGCCTATTCTCCTGTAGGTACCGGACATACGCCGTCATCTGTTGCGACAGGTTGAACAAGTCTTGACACGGATCCCCGGTGTGGACCGGTGGCCCAGTGGGTTTGAGGACTTCCGTGTTCAGATTACGCCTAGCCGGTGTAAGAGTCCGGGGAGAACCAGACGGCTGCCCCTTCTCCAGGCTGGGCCGGGGTTTCTTAGCCGGAGTGGGCGAGACCTCTATCACATTGTCCTCGTCCTTGTTCTCGGACATCTCCTACTGTTCTGCGTACCGTTGGAGGCTTTTCAGTTCGTCATACTCCAAGATGTCCTTAGGGATCAACAGCGCCTTGTGACGGTAAAGGTGAACAAGGAAAGACGGAAGGCAGGTGGCGTGTTTCTTGGTCTTCCTCAGGTTGGCTACCTGCCGGTCGACTATTGTCTTAATCATAAGACCCCAATCCACGGTGATATGGCTGTCCATGGCTCCAACGAAGACGGATGCCCATTTGATGGTGATCCGTTTGGGCTTTTCCGGATGGAAAATTGGGTTCATAAATCCTATCACCCTCTTGGCTCTCGGGTCCTTGATGTCCTCCAGGTCCCACCCCTCCTTCTTGTCTCCGGTCGTCTTGATGTAGTTGTAGACGAAATCCCGGGACTCCGGAGCTAACACTTCCCCATCCTTGTGGAAGCCATACGTATCCCTCCAGTCCTGCGCCGTCCACTGTTCTGGGTCCCCACAGATGGTATTTTGATTGTCGAGGTTTTTGACGAGGATCTCCTGCGCCGGAAGGGCCTGCCTCCACCCCCACGCCTTGTCCAGTAGTAACTCACAGCCCATGACCTCTAAGGAATTCCGGAGGAGCTCCCACTCTTCGTCATCTACCGGCATCAACGGCATGACCCGTTGTACCTTCAACAACTGTCCCTCTTCGACCGGCTCTTTCCCCTTCCTAACCATACTGCTTAAACGTCCTCACGGTCACTCCGTTAACACCTGCACGCACGATCCTCACCACAATCCCTCGACTAACGGAAACACTTCCGTCTCACCGTCTCTCTCCTACCATCCTAACCCTAAATGCGAACTACGCCGAGGAGCACAAGGATCCGCCGCTCCACAAAACGACAAAAGAAAGGAGGAGCACGGTTGCCCTTCCTCCTTTTATACCCTCACTCACCTCAACCCGTTCATAGCTCATCATGCCAGACGGTCGTAGCCCTTCATCATTGGACGGTCGCGGCCGGCGGCGCTTTAATTGTCGCAGCCATCTTTTCCTCGTGAATCACACCCTCCGGCTGTCGCCCTAAGTCTGCTTGGTCAGGGTTCCGTCGCATAGACGGTGCTCCCTCTTATCCGGCTCCGTACGACCGGATCTAAACCGGTTGCCCTTCCGGTTCTCTTATTCCTTCAACCGTCTTAAACGGTTGTTACCTATATCTACTTAATACTTCCGTGTTTCTAACACAAATTTTTTAAATTTTATCATTATTTTCTACCGGAGTTAGTACTCCGGCGTGCCAACCGAGGAAATCACTTTCCACACACTCAGCAGTAGACTCAGACGATGAGAACCCAAGCAAACGTTTAAAACAAGATCAGACTGAATTATGACTTCTGTGGAATCCAATTGGCTGTTTAGTATATACATGAACAACATAATCAATTCAACAACTGAACTGCAGCACATTCTACAGAAATAGCCGATCCAAAAAAGAATACAATTTGCTGTTTATTTTACTAAAGTATCAAATATCCAAGTCACTAACTATGTGATTCCAAGTTGTTGGCTTTTATAAATTGTTTATTTCAATATCTTAGTTATGTAATACATGTCGTACAAATATTAGTCTGACGGTATTGTAGCACATGTAGTGCGAATGTCCGTGTATTTGGCTATGAAACCAGCACATGTATTGCTTCTTGGCACTAACGGTTACAAATGCCTGGGACATGAGGATGAAGACTTGAATCCTCGTGCACTCCTAGAAGAAACTACGTATTTAAAATATACTAAACCAATTATAGTTTCTATTGCATGGATGCTTTCTGTACTATGTCCTTTTCTGGCGGCTCCACGGTTGGACTTCTGACGTGCATGACTCAAGTCTCTACCTATGGGACGTACTATGCTAAACTCCACTGGTGCTTCTTAGTTGACCTCGGCTGTAATCCAGCACGATAGTCTGTCCACAACACCTCTGACCATGGCCTCGGTCACTGTGTTCCTAAGCTTCCATTTCATGTCCAACACATCCTCAAAGTCAAATACATCGGACATCTGCATCAACATAATGCCACGTTAACTAAGTAATAGTCTGTGTTTTGCCATATGGGATTCCTCTCTCTCTCATGGAGATATTGCAGCATGCAGTAGACCAACAGGAAGTAGTGCTACACCTGAATAGAAATCTCAAAAGGGATAGATGCACTGACCTCTGCTATCCAGTCAATTTCATTTTCCTTTCCAAGGATCGCCATGTATGTGATAACAAAGCACATGACGTAGTATCCACATGACCAACCATCACGCTATTTAGGGCAACGAACTTGGGTCCATGCTTTTGTGTCGGAACATGCATTCCATGTGGGCGATCCTTCCAACTCGCCTATTGCCATAGACCATAACTTGCCGAGACATTCATATAGTTTATTACCGCCGTGGAAGGTAGTGGAATCTATCACACCTGAGTCAAACTTCAGGAATCCAGAGGTCGATAGTGTAGCTAAGCTCTAGTGTGTGCTATCGACAATGGGAACGATGATCGTCCTACCCTTCAGCCGTTTAACCCTAGATTTCTTACTATAAAATCTTTGTAGTGCATTAGTTGAGTCACCTTCTTTGATGAGCATACATAGGCTAGTTGCTATTAGAGAATTGCATAGCAAAACCTCGACAGGAAGGTATGCCTGAAACCAAAGACAAAAGAAATCCATGAGAGGCGTAGTGAGCAATCCTTCATGGAAATCCAGGGCTTCCATGTCCGGCATTAGGCGTAAAATAGTAATGCCCGAATCAAAAAGGAACTCCAAGTGTCCTCTAGTAGTGTTGTCATGCGCCAGTCGTATACGGTCCATCATCAGACCGTAGGCACTGCATTACAAAACGAACATTGTATCTAAGTGTAGCAACAATATGTAGTGCAAAGTAATAACATGTAGTGCAGAATAAAGACTGGGTTTGAAAGAATCAGGGCATAGCTCTAGGATTCTATAGCCATTAGAGTATTATTTGGATCTAGAAGTGTACACATGCAGAGCAGTGACATATACTACCTACTATTTGCGGTAGCTGAATCCATCGGCGACATGAACAATGCTACTGCTGTACTCCCGGGTGGGGTCTCCTCTGCCAAATTCATAGATGTCTGCTCCTCGCAGGCGTCATTTGATGAAACCAGTTTCAATGAACAAGTAGGGGAGAGCATTGACCGCACACGGCACGGACCTAACCTAAAATCAATATGTGTTGGAGTCTTCCTAAATTGGCCTGACCCAGTCCGCATGATTGGCGGCGTTGGGTTTCTTATGTGTAAGGAAAGAAGTTCTCTCTTCCGCACGGCCCGGTCGTCCTCTGGATGCACCGTCTCAGACATGTCTAAGAGCGTTTTGGGGACCACTTATGAAATCACTTCCAAAGAAGTGGACTGCGCTTGACCAGCATGTTCGCCCACGGTCTGGTGAGTTGGATCCACTGCTTCAAACGGCATGACATTTGCAGTAAGGAAGGGTGGTGAGGGAGGCGTTTCATCTTGTCGCACGATACCCATCTGTGTGAAAGTGCGGTAAAGCTCCTTCTCACAAAGCTCGAGTAGCAACTGTACCACGCGATTTATGGGCTCCTTCAAATCCTCTGGGATTGGTTGTTGATTGTCAAGCCCTAGCATCGACCATCCGAAGTCCACGTCCTCGCGTATACGTAACATCTTCAACATCACCTATAGTGCAAGATCAATCACTTCATGTCCTATTTACATATACGTATGCAGAGAAGGGATTATTTAGTTATGCTACGGAAAGGATGACCAAATGTCCTATCTGGATGTTTTTACCTCATTGCAATGAAGGCGCACAGTTGTAGGATCGTCTGGACCACGAACTCACCACATAGCCGCAAGCTCAGCAGAACTTCTTCTAGATCTGTGCAGATCCAATATTGCTCGGCGTGCAACACGGTTAAGAAACTGTCCTATCAAGTGTAGTACGTCATCCTGATTCCATCCGTCAAAGCCCATTAGTCCCAGCATATCCCCCCAACAACGACGAAGTGGAGCACAGATACGGACGTAGCTTGTACGTGAGCGGAGAGCGCAGAGCGGAGATTTGGAGAGCGGAGAGCACAGAATCGGGGACAAAACCTAAAAATAGCAATTTTTTTACTAAAAATATAATATAAAATTAGAAGATTCGAATATTCTCAGTATATTTTTAGAAATGATCTTATTTTAGTAACTTAATTGACCCTATAACCGTGGACTAATTACAGTATTCTCATTGAATTTGTAGTTCGTTTTCTCTTTTCTTGGTGATTAATTTTTTGACGCGCACCAATTACTATGCTTGAGCTCCCTCTAACTAGTTCAGGCATACACTAATTCCCCTTATCCCTTCACATTTATATGCAAATTACTGCTTAAAATGTTTCGGTATTGAAGCTCTGAAGAGGGATCAAGTAACCTTTAATATTGTAACATTTTCTTAACATTACTAGAATTCATCCATTCTTGTCTACGTGCCTTTAATTTTTATTTTATTTTATTTCATAATTATCTTGTATTTTTTTTATTAACTTCCTCTATTCTATCTATCTTGTTAATGGAGTGGAAAGACTCCTTTCATTTAATTTTATCTTTCATATTATTTTCTCTTTCATTTTCTTAGTCTCTTTCATATTATTTTCAACCTTCATATTTTTTTATTTATTTTTTGTTTTTCTTTTCTCTTTTTTAATTTAATTTAAAAAAAAATAAAAATGCTAAATGACTTCTGCACAACCCTCTTCCTTTTTCATTAAGTTTAGGAGGATGACAACTTTTAAATGAAGGAAAAGTCGATTTTCAAGGGCGCCAAGCATCACTAACGTAAATATAGAGATACTTGATCCAATACCACATTTTTTAAAGAGAATCAATGAAGACACACCACCCTATAGCGCACCTGCGTACTTGGTACATAACAAGGATAAAGTACAATCATATTTTGAGTTCAATCATTACCTAAAGTAGGACTCTGGCTGCTGATGAATCAGGCGACACTAGAAATAGTTGGGAAAATACAACATTTTTTAGAGGTGCCTGCCACGGAAGTGGTTGCAAACATGCTTGCTTCACGGAATCTTTGGCAGGGGGAGAAAAGAAGTGGGAGATAATGCCAATACCGTCATACATGTGAAGCCACCCAAGTGAAGACAGTACTAAAATTGTAGCCACATGTGTGCTCAAGGTGCCCCCTGGTCTTGAAAGTGTCACTGCATCTCCAAATGGCCCATGAAGTGGTAGCTCAAGCTGCTTCTCACTTGCTTCTTCATCTAACGACAAGACCTAAAAAAGAGAAAGTATTGCAAAAATTAGTAGATATTCATATATTTGACCTACATATCTCATACCTTGTTTCTTTGGTACCAGAACCTCTTAAACGGGACAATACTCAAATGACCAGGTATTGAGCAAGTAAAACTTGTTACCGACGGTTGACCTCAAGTGACCAGGTACCATCACTGATTCATCATTTCATATAGGAAAAATACTAATCGACACAATATACTTTGTGGAAAAGATAATAAGATACAAGTGGAGCTAGAATCCACCGTCAAAGCCTGAGTTGCATTTAGATCAGAACCCCCGTACACAAAAAGCTGACCACTTGCATCCTTGTTATCCTTGCCTCCTTTGCCGCTTGCACACCATTTTATTAAAATCATAGGCATTTTCATGGACTTGCCTGGGACTAAGTCTATTTTACGCAACGGCGTCCCTGAAATAAACGGTAAATCTGCCTCAGAATGGTCGCCTAAGCCTCCCTCTTTCAAGGTGGGAACAGCCCACAACCAAACATCTTCGTCCACATAACCAGCAGCTACAACAGTTCCACTCTGGCATGCCCAACACACGGTGCAGATTTCTTTTTCTTCTTCCTCTTCATCCTTAACTTCAGCTTTTGGGGAGTACTTTGATCCAAACTGCTCTCCTAGATTGGCTGCACGATGAGCCACCTTCTCTGTGAATGTGCGTGGACGGTCGGAATTTGGGCGTGCTCTATTAGCCGCTTGCGCTCTGCTTCTATGCCACCCCAAATGGCAAGGACCGTTGTCTCGTGAAGACCCCATAATACTAAAAACTCGTTTCCGTATGCAATGACCAATATGTGCAGGACATGCAAACACAAGCGTTAAATGTAGACCTAAAAGTTTACCAAAAAATATGGCACCCTGAATCTCCATAACCTACATCAAGTTCAAACAGTTCAACAGAACATTTGTATCTTAACAATCATAGCAATACCTGCTAGATGCACCATTCACTTGCGGAAGAATACCAACAACTGAAGGTGCAGTGCTACTTCCAGGTCTTACTAACCCCCCTGAAACGCATTAAATTACAACTTGTTAAACATCAGTGTGCCAGTACATGCGGTGTAAGAGGCATGGTTTAAACTTTCATATATATCACAACAGGACGACCACCATGTCTACCACGCTAGAAGTCAGGAGAAGATTTACCTAGGGTAATATATGCACGGATGCAATAAGGCAACGTGACTATTTCATTTGATTTTTCATCGTATTGTAATACAAAAACAGTTCCAACTTCATCTCCAAGATACCTGCACGATGAGACTGTTACTACAAGCACACTGCACATATCAACCAAATTACTAATCCAGGTATCACCCTCGCGACAATAAAGTGGAACTAATATGGAAAAGAAGCAAACGGACATGGATGCTTCAATTTGTACTGCACGAATAGCTCTCCAACATTTTACAGGTCGCGAAAATAAAAGAAAATGAACACTTACATATAATTTGTTCCTTGCAAAACTGCAATAGCAGTGATGTCATGATCCCATTTTATCGAACATGCCACTTCTAGTTTTCCCAGATTCCAGACCTAATTCAAATATTGCAACATGAGTTGTAGCAAAATCTGAACGTCCAATCTAAAATTCATACCGTGGGTGGAATCAGCGGGGTTCCCCAACAAGATTTCTTCAACGTGAGGAATGTAGTGATAACGTCTTAAATGGTTACACAATGTTGCAAAAGTAACAACAGTAGGAGACCAAATAGAACTTATCTCAATATCATTTTGAGTGGTGACATTGACTAATTGTCCTCCATGATTCATAAACTGCAGCAATAGACATCAAAAATTAGAATAGATCTCCTTAATGCTTTGAATATAAACACAAATATTGCAAGCACATAAAAATAAATAAAAAGGTAGCTCACTTCAAGGTACTTGCAGGGTGCCCGAAGCGGTGACTGGAGCAACGCTTCAATGCCAGGTGCACCAAAGAGTTTAATCCGCCCATCCCTATTTTCAAAGCCAACACATCCATGTCTAAATCAACAAACATATATGTTCCTAACTGCTTGCAACCACTCGATCGACATACAGGATTCCCAGAATGGCCTCCCAGCTTTACCATTTGATTGAAAATTTACGGCACCGCCAACATTGACCACCGCCTGTTATGTTCTTCAGAATCCATTATAGTCACAGAAAGTTTCTTATGATCCTATTGTTCCATCGACTCTTTCTTGTTAAGGAGGCCTCTGCTGTTCGCCGGGGTTTATGAGTGTGAAACACTATGGGGTGAATTGGACAATAATCAGGCATTTGGCTTATAAGTAAGCTTCGGCCTAATGCGAGGAGAACAATGCTGCTATCAAATTTATGATTGGGTCCATGTGGTTGCGACTTGAACATAAATCTCAACTCCTTTAATTATAATACAATCCTTATAAGCCTTCAAACATAAACCTCTAAACACTCCAAGAAAAAGAAGTGTAGATTGACATACAGAGAAGCCACAGCAAGTACACGCTGTGTGGGCTCAAAAGCGAGAATTGAGGCAGTTGCCGGGACCCCTTGATGTCCAACAACCTGGGGTGCAGCTGCTCAGATTTCAATCCTCCTTCGGGTACCGGAACCTGATTCTGCTCACAAAAAACCGCAGAAACCTCATAAACCTTTAAAACCTCGATCCACTATACAATCAGATTCAAATGCTGGTAACCAAACCTTCAAAAACTCAAAGCGAAACAACAAAATTACAAACACTGAACCCCGATTTTCACTTTCAACCACAACAAGCAAACAACCATGCATTTAAACTCCACTACTTCACCTCAAAGCTACAAATCTCTCCATCGAAGACCCGATCACCAAAAAAACCAAAACCCTACTGCCCTTTCTATCTCTCTTGCTCATGATCAAAACAAAGACTCAAATCCTACCAACAAATGAACGCAATGAAACCTTCAACGAAATACGTAAATTAACCTGCATCCACTGAATCCCAAAAAGACCCACCGAGTTTAAAAGCAAAAAGGCCTAAGCCAGAATGAAAGGGCCGAAGTCAAAATAAAAGAAAATGCATTCACTGAATCGCACACCAATCGGAATCCGAAACTGTCACTATGGAAACTCGAACTCCCGACCTCAAAATTCACAGTCCGACACCTAAATCGACTACTTAAAAGGCCAGTTCGGCTTAAAGAGAATGAAGTAACAACCGGACAGAACCGGGAAGGCCCGAAGGCCGTAACGCCCTCCCGAGGGAGAGCAACAAGGAGGTCAAAGACCGTCCGAGACTATTTACCTGTGCATTAATAAATCACTACCTGAGCAGTAATCTAATTTGACAATCTCAAACAATCAGCAGCAAGAGATGGCAAAGTCACTGAGACCCTACTCAAAGAAGCAAAGAAAACCAGGTATACCCGGAAATCTTGAATCTCAAACCTAAGCAGTAAGAGAAAACGAGCACTGAGCCGGCACTGAATCTCACTAAAACTACAGCCAAGAAACCCTGCCCTGAGACAAGAAAAGTGACTGGAGCTGAGAGTTCTGAAGAAAATCCAAAAGCTTGTTGGAGCTGAGAGCTCTCAAGATCAACCGGCAGCTTGAGGACGTCCACAAATTCTTCTTTTTGTTGTCCACGGCCAAAAGACAGGTCCTCTGATCATGCAGATAGGAACAGATTTGTGAACCTAAATCGACTACTAGTATAGCCCTTACAGGACGGGATTTCAAAGCCGACTCCCACTCAATTGGTGGTTAGTAGTTTGGATGGAGGGGATATATTATAAACTTTACGACCGGCGGGCCTTGGAGATGTGGTTTGGAGGTATGGAGAGCCCAAGTGAGGCTGCGGTCCCGGGGGAAGGAGCCGCCGCCAAGGCGCAATCGGAGCCGACACTCCCCCACGAGGAGGGGGAGGATGTGGGGGAGGGAATACAATTTCTGCAGTGGGAGGACTTCAGAGCCATGGCCGCGGCCCTCGAGGTGGAGCATGGAGGCATGGAGAGCTTGAATGTGGCTGCGGACCAGGGGGCTGCATGCCCAGCCAAGGCGCATTCAGAGCCGACACTCCCCCACGAGGAGGGAATACAATTTCTGCAGTGGGAGGATTTCGGAGCCATGGCCGCGGCCCTCGAGGGGGAGCATGGAGGCATGGAGAGCTTGAATGTGGCTGCGGACTCGGGGGCTGCATGCCCCGCCAAGGCGCATTTGGAGCCGACACTCCCCCATGAGGAGGGGGAGGATGTGGGGGAGGGAACACAATTTGTGCAGTGGGAGGATTTCGGAGCCATGGCCGCGGCCCTCGAGGGGGAGCATGGAGGCATGGAGAGCTTGAATGTTGCTGCGGACCTGAGGGCTGCATGCTCCACCAAGGCGCATTCGGAGCGGACAGTCCCCCACGAGGAGGGGAAGGATGTGGAGGAGGATGAGATAATTTTGAAAATAATTCATACTCTTGGGGAAATGAACTCTGTAGGTTTAGGTAGTGGACCTCTCGAGGTCCACTCTCCTCAGTACATGCCTACGTCTCCTATCTACAAGCCTATATCCCTGGGCTATATGCCTACTTCTCCACGACTTGGGACCCCGCCTATGTCTCCACCTTCTCCATCCTCGCCTATTAGAGTGAGGAGGCGAGCCCATGTTGTCTTCGCCCTCCCGCCGATATTGCCATGCCCTGTCCAATAGACCAAGCGATTCTGGAAGAGGCGCCGTCACTGGAACTGTAGACAGGCTAGGGAGTATTATAGTCATGCACCACGAACATAGACGCATGTGCACTACTTATTTCTGCTGCTGCTGATTGTGTTCTCAAAAGAGATGAATCAGTGTGAGAAGTAATTCTTTTATTCTTCTTTATAGTATTTGATTTGCTTACAATCCTTGTCTTTGAATCAAGTCTGAATACGTATGACCTTTGACAGGTAACTCAAACACAGGATCAGTTGCCAGTGCCATCTTGTCCTATTGATTTGACGAATGCAGTGGATAGTGAACTTGGACATAGAAAACATCACAAAGTCGACTCTATTGGCGTCATCAACGATCTCCGAATACTCCCAAAGACAAAGTCCCGTATCCTAGTTCCCCTTTGCAGGATGCTCTCAATAGCAAGAGTGCGACCTGTAGGAGAAATGGGAGTTCAACATTTGGAGCGAGAGTTTGTCAATGGATATAGAGATGGAGACCGGGTCATGTACATTTCCATGTACAACCACGAAGAGAAGACAGCCGAAGTCATTGCGGAGATCAAGGCTGACTGGAGCCCTTGTTGGCAAGAAGTCAATGATGCTTTCGAAGATGAGCTCTTGGCAGACTCGGATTGGAAGGAGCTCTCTGGGAAGATGTTCTATGTCTGGGAAGGTAACCATCGACTTGCCGCATGGTACAGACATATCAACAACCATCACAGTGAAGATCCAGCTTGGCACATCTCCGTGCATTGCATTGTTCTTGACCTACGCGGTCATGTGGGAAACCTTCTTCATGCCATGCACGACATCAACTGGTAAGAATTTTTTCCCTACTTTTTGTCCCCAATTCTTAAAAGCTGCTTGAACTTGCACTTCATGGCTTTAATTAACTACCATCTATTTGAGCAGGTCTACAGAAAATGATCATGTGAAGAGTAATCTTCCTGCAAAAGTCTTTTGCATTTGTTCTTTCGGTGTGATGAAATTGGAGGAATTCAAGGATCTGCTCACATCGGAGGAGTATCAAATATCTTTGAATCACAAACCATCAATTCCTGGATGGTTTACTTTGCCAACCAAAATCTTCATTACATTTCTTTATCGTGTAAGCACTTCTCCCCCCCCCCCCCACGCTTCTAAATGTCATGATTTGCCCTACTCTGTATACTCACAAGTTGATAATTTTATTTTCCAGTCAGAAATCGTGGCTGCTTCTGACGAAGCTGCCAGGACCTACAAGGAGAAAACACCCATTACAGAGCAAACCGCAGCAGGTGTTTGGGATGCCATATCTGCCGCTTCAACCAGCATGGTCGACTACATAAAGAAGAAGGACTTCACCAAGTACCTGGCCATGGCCAATCCCAAAAACGGTGATGACTTCCTTGCGGAGGTGAGTTTCTTGACATTTCTACTTTAGTTGTTCGTTAAGTACTTAAAAAATCTAATCGTCCCGTTCATGAAATGTTCATTTCCTAGATCAATCGGCATTACAGTGATTTTGCCAAGCCGGAGATGACAGTGGAGAAGCTTCAGAAGATTGTTACTGCAGCTGTCAATGCCAAATTCAAAGCGCGTTGGCTGAGGTGGTGGAACTCTTCACTAAGTGCACGACAATCTTACAGATTTCTGCCCCAAGAATTTAAGGAGGCCGACCTCGACCCCTGGTTGAACAAGGCAACATTTTGGGCTGGGGTATAGTTCCTTCAAACTTCGTAATAATCACTAAAACCACTTCTTCTTTGTCCCATGTCAATGTTTATTTCAACGACTTTACCTCTGTGTTGCAGGTGGAAGATGCTGTTATCCGGGAGTTTGATGACATCTGTAAGACCGAGAACCTCGTCATCAAGTGGAAGTCGTTCCCGGGAGTGTTGCGGCCCGACGCATATGTGGAGAGTTGGCGTATTCTCCTTTGGGAAAAGGCATTCCCTTCATTTCTTAGTACCCGCGTAGATAAGGCTTTCGATAAGAAGTCTGAATTATCCTCTTTTCCGAGAGCTACAAATGTTGTCAAGCGTGTGACATACCGGTATGACATTTATGAACTACGACTTCGTATCTTATTTCCTTTTTGCTTTTATACAATGTCAAGAATATGATTCTGATCTATGGCAGTTGAATTTCATTAGGTACTTCAAGAGAGAGCTGCTTTCAAAAGGTGCAATTGACCCTGAGAAGTTCCCCCGGTACTTCGCCGCGTGGATTCAAAAAGGCTCTGACCAGTGTATCTATACTCCTCTGCAGTTGAAGAGGTACAGCTCGCCGCACCTAGACGCTGGTTGTTGGTAACTGGATTGCATTCGAGGTTTCGTTATTGACTGTGAAGCGGAGCTCAAATCTGAGCTTGACGGGGTATCAACAGCCATCGACGATTCTGGGAACGGTTCAGATGAGGCCGAAGGCCTTCAGGATCAGTCATATGCACCGCCACCAAAGAAAGGGCGGGCGCGGCGACTGCGAAAGCTGGGATCGAAGTCCTTGGGCTCACAGGATACTGGTGCGGAGTCTTCCGCACCAGGGAAGGAGACATCCAACGCTTCTCCAACTACAGACGTCCCAATACCAACTTCGACCACAGCGAATGCGCCTTCATCCATTAGTGCTTCTGAGATCACCAGAAGTCTCATTGAGCAGAGGAAGGCCAAACTCTTTCCTCAAACAACTTCTTCCGCTGGACCTTCGATTTCCACACATGTTTCCGTCTTCAACTCATCTGTGGATGCAATGTTGCGGCGAAATAAGAGACTGGAGAGAAAAGGTGGCGGCGACCCAGATTGGATCAAGACTCAAGCCTTCATTCGCAACGTATGTTCCATTTTTTAGACATTTCTTGGATACATCCACTTCTATTCATTTTATGCTTTCTAACTCTGCTTCCTTGTTTCTTCAAGTTTGGAGCAGGCCGCCAAAACAAAGTTCCGAACTGATGCAAACAAGAGAACCATCTAGGAGTCGACTTGATCATTGCCGACATCCCTGAGGATCTTCCCGTCCCTTCCGTTTCTGACCCCCCCCCCCCCCCCCCCCCCCCCCCACGAGTATTCCGCCTTGGAACTCTCGCGAGAAGGATTATGCGAGAAGGATCACATTTCCATAGCCATGTTACTTATTCTTGGGAGAGATCCAGATACCATCTCTCGGAGAAATATTCTCTCCTTCCAGCACATCTAAGACCTGATTCCCATTGGCCAATAGCAATGACCTCAACTGATCTAACTCAACGCAACTAAGTTCTCCAAAGGACGCAGTCTTTAACCTCTCGTTGTAAATTGGATTTGCAAATGTCCAAGAACTCCTAAAAACACTCT
Organism: Ceratodon purpureus; assembly: GCA_014871385.1. Taxonomy (NCBI): domain Eukaryota; kingdom Viridiplantae; phylum Streptophyta; class Bryopsida; order Pseudoditrichales; family Ditrichaceae; genus Ceratodon; species Ceratodon purpureus. The sequence continues at coordinate 17,658,200 of CM026426.1, read as the reverse complement.
AGGTGATGTTGAACCAATTGACTTCGTATTCGTGCTTCGGACTCCAATGGCAACCCTCGTACAAAAAGAAATCTCACCTCGCTAGCCGAAGGCATGCATATTCAGGACTGCTGTCAATCTCACGGTTCCACATCTTCGACACAGCACGAGTGTTCTCGACGTCTTCAAACGTGATTACCGTCAGCGGAGTCCAACCCTGCGTTGCACTACTACCTATATGATCCCAGGGGTTTGGCCCATCCGCCATCCGCTTAAGCAAATCCTGTAAAATCGTTTCACAAGCTAAGATCTCAAATGAATTGCCCATACCTTCAAACAACTACCTAGCAAGTACAAGCGTAAGTTTTATAGAAATCATTGAACTAATACAATGTCTTGGACGTCTGCTAAGGTTTATATAGATCATTGCTTGACACTTAAGCTAGGAATGGTCTTGTCTAAAGACGAAGAGTTCTTCAACCCAGACAAGCAGTTTGACTTGGTATACATCTTGGTTTCAGCTACTCCATTATTGTACACGAACTCTGAAATATTCCACGAACTTTTAAGACCATTTCTTTTTGCTTGTTTTGAGTTTTCTTATTCCTAGAATTATCTATATTATCTAAAAACATGATGCTGGAATACTCGTATCTACATCCAATACTAAACCAAATCTAAAGGATTGTATGCATGACGTCATCATGACATCAGCCCTAATTTGTATCTTAGAGAACAAACGTAATAAATTCTTACCAGAGATAACCCTGATTTCCACGGTAATATACTCTTTTCCTTAAAAAAGTAACAAAATCATGCCTTATTTTAGTAACTTTCCACGGTTATAGGGTCTACTTTGCTTTTGAAAATTTGGCTAATTGTCATTTCTGTGCTCTCTGCTCTCCGCTCTACGCTCTCCGCTCACATACAAACTTTCCCCGCACAGATACCTCCTAAAATGCATGGGAAATATGCCCAGCCAATGTCAACAACATCTTGGGCACATGCTGAGAGTCATTTTGACTCTACTTTGTCCTTTGCTATAGCAAGTATATTTGCTCTTGTCATGCCCATAACTGGATGGCAAATTGGGGAGCGCCGTCCAAGGGAGACACGGGCGTACAACTTTAGTGCACAGACAATATGAGGACAGTCAAACTCCATTGACATAGGCTTCATCTTGTCATCTGCATGTAGTGCAGCAAGTATACGGTCTAGCTCCTCCTGTGTATGAGAGCATGGACGTGGCGGAAGTACAGGAGATCCTTCTTTGCACAATATCCGAAACATGGGGGACCAACCCCAATCCCTGTCCTCCAATCGCATCTTCCTTTCGCAGTCGTACAGTTTAAGCTGGCCTAGAACATGTGACTTCCGTCGGTCCTGTAGTGCAATCTCTGCATTGAGTTGTTTGGAGACATACATAGCCTTATCCTTGAGGTACTGCAGGTAGTGCTCTAGCTTGGTAAGTTCGGAGTTTCTTCCGTCGTGGTTTATCAACTCAATGTAAGGATTCCAGGGCTTCATAGACATCATAACAAAGTTCACGTCCTCTTTTTGTCGTGCCTCAGATTCCCCCTGGACCTGGAAACATAATAGGAAAGGAGATCGAAGACATTCATTGTGTTAATATGAGAGTGTGAGATAAAAGAATCGAGATGCAGGGAAAATACAAGGAAGATTGTACACGCATGTACCTGTGATTCTTTCCATGCTATCCATGAGCCTATAGAGGCAAATATGAGCCCTCCCAGCTCGTCTCTTGCTTCTAGTCTCCGAAGCTCGACCATGCATTCTTCATGGTTGTGCAAGAGTTTGCGGTCAATGATAGTGCTGACTGGTGATTCCTGGATCAGGTGATACAACCCTGGACAACTCTTAACCTGGGGATGTGGGCCAATGTTCGGAAATGTGTTTTCCACTATTAAAGAAGCTGCGTAACGTTCGGCTTCTTCCAGTATGCCCTCTTGAGTAGCATCAACGAGAAACGTATAAGACAAAATTGGCTCATCTTCATGCACTACATCGGAATGAAGGCTCCTTTTCCCGACCCAACCTGTGTAGAGGAATCAAATGGGGAAACGTCCTCGTGATATTCTTACTGCAAATTGGTGGAGTTAGGATTCTCCCTAACCCAGGAGAGCACCTCTTCCGCAGCCTCCTGGTCCTTTTTTCTCTTCCTTGCTCCAGCCAACAAAGTACTCTTCTTTTTGACGACTCCTTCAAGATGTCCCTTTGTTTGAGGAGCAACAAGCGGTGCCCCGACGCGGTCTTGTTTGGAATATCTAACCCAAAAATGCGGCTCGTCTGAATGAGAACCTTCCTCCTTGTACTGCACTACAGACTTGCTCTCCCTCGGGAACTTTTCCTGCACTACCGAGGTCTTTGCCCTCTCAGTAGACTCTTTTACGGCGCAGTCCTTTTTCTTGTAAACCATTGTCACATGGCGCTGTCCTGTAGTGCAAGATCCATCCTTCCGTGGCGTGTCATTGAGAATATCTACATCCTTACCTGACCCTCGTCTCACTTCCTTTACAGAGTCCCTGTCCTTTTTGGTTATTGGCTGCACTACACGTGGTAGCTGTACCCTCGGATTCTATGGTCGGCAACCCTCTTTCTCTAGGAATATCAAACTTGCTTCCTATAAGATTCCTTTAAGCACGTGTTGTTCACTCTGAGTAAACGTAGGATACATTTTCAAAACTCCGGAACCAACTTCCCTCCACTTGTCACACTGATCCTTATAACGATGATAAGAAATTACATTCTTATCACTAAAGTCCTCGTGACAGTACTTACACTAGTAGTAATAACACTTTCGTGGCCATGTGGGTTCTCGTAAAAGTGATAACGGCAGGTGTAGTGCGCCTCGACTACAAGATCTTTGTATTCCCGCTCAGTATACAGACATGCGCATGGTACTCTACCCTGCTTTAACTCAGCTCTATATACCCTCTCGCCTCCAACTGTATACCCCTGCCATGTGTAATGCAGCGATTCTGAGACCTACAGCATTATAGTGGCCAACATTTAATGCGAACTAGGTCGACTTAGATAAACTCCTTTGGCGGAACGTGATGTACCTCTTGTAGACCTTGTGGTCCGTTCCTTAGTAGCATCTTCCAGGTCTCCAGTCCCAGCCCGTCTATAAGACGCTTATCCTCGTTGATGATTAATTTCTCGTCCTCGGGAAAAAGAATTCTGGGTCCTGTCACTCCAACACCAAGGAAAGATATCAAACCTGAACTTATGGCTGGAGGCAACCGTGGTCTACTGTGAGCTGTACCTCCCCTACAGCTCCTGCCCTGTCTGAGTTGACCCTGTGAAAGAACCTTCTTTAAACTGCACGTCTAGGTCCGTAGAAGCATCACTGCCTTCTTTCGCCACATCCCTTAGCCCCAGCAATGGTCCAATCGCGGCCTCAAAACTCGTGTCACCTACAAGAACATGCTGCAACGATGCCCTTGTTAATCTCCGGCTCTTATCTACAACCCACCAAAACGAGAAGCGATAAACAATCAGAACGTGTGACCACGCACAGAGAAGTTGTATACTGATTGAACAAAATACCGGATGTTTTCACGATTTTTGTTCAATCACGATTTATGCTACAAAATACCGGTACCCTATGTAGCATAAATTGTGAAAACAACGTCCTGGCAAGCCTCTCCAACCACCTACAGTCCTAATCAAAGAGAATCCCAATATTCACCTATAACCCTAAACAACATTATAAGAAGGGGCAACTTCCACCTCTATTGAGCATCCACTAAAATCTACTATCCAATTCTTGCTGCTGTCTTTACATGTCGGAATCCAGCATTTTACAGACCTAAACCCGACTGCCCACCTCAAGAAAAAAAAGCTATATCCAAAGAAAACATGAAGGCGTACTAAACCCTAACCCTGGTTTCTTGAATCCTCATCTCTCACCTGACTCCATGCTGCCGTCTCAACTCCAACACTATACTCTACCACAACCATTGCCGCGCCTCTCTCCCCTCTAAAACTACGCTACATGAAGAACCGAGAACCCAGAATTGTAGGATCACGTCCAGATCGCAGCCTACGCGAGCTTTGTTCCTCAATAAAGACGGAACGACTTGTGCGATGGAAGATCACGTTCCGCACCACGGGACCTCCTCTCATAGACCAAAGCAGGCCTCCTTGTAGAACAGCGGCTGAGCAGCACAAGTCAAGGCCACGGATGAGAACTGCTGTACAAAGAGTCACCCACCTAAACAAGGGGTCACCTTCATGTTGTTTTTTGAAGTCAGAGTTCGATGTCTACCTTTGTTGCCTGGAAACGCCCGATTTGTACGGTCTCCTCTATTCCATCCATGGTTTAATAAAACCATGTCGGATGGAGGACATATATAATCTTTATGTACCACTAAACAACTCATTATGTGGATATTAAATCGCATGAATACATTCATTGGTTTTTGATGATCTTCAAAACTTCATATTTGCATGTAACATTTTCTTGAATATCCGTATCACCATATTATTTCTCACGTATATGAAACTATTTATAATCGTTATATATCACTTACAATTGATAGTTATATTCAGAAACTTTGTTACTGCTCGGATTTTATTTTTTCATTTGCCCAGTTAATTTTCTTTTTTCTAGTTATTCAAACTTATATCTCATGAATATAATCATTCATCCTAGCCTACATCATTTTCGTGTCCCTTCATATCATTTGTTCTATATACATTACTTCAATCCGTGCAACTGAACTTTGACGTTCATTTTCCACCCTGGCCCCACGAAGAATGACATTCTTGATTATATATAATTTCTGATTCTTCACGATCCTATTTGCAAATGACTGATACATTAATGTATCGGGTAATTGTATTAAGTTATCCAATTTTATTTTAACATTTATTTTTCATTATCCTTCCCTTAAAACCAGGGTTGTTCAAATAGACGTCCGACCCGACTCCGGACGTCAAGACGTCCGACCCGGACGTCCCCCGTCCCAGGCGTGGCGTCCCCGACGCTCATGAATTACGTCGCGGTAATAATTTTGCGACCCTGGAGGGGTAAAAACATTCCCCAACCGTCCGATCGCCCGATTTCGCCACCACGCCCCATCTCGGCCGTCCGTACGCGGGAACGGCCGCGAAGACGGCCGCGGGGTCGCTGGGGACGGCCGCACGTCGATCCGACGGCCAAGATGCGGCCGTGCTGGCACATCGCGGGCCGTCGGATGTGGGCGGCCCTCCAGGGCCGTCGGATCCCACGGCCGTCGCCGTGGCCGACCGCGGGGACGGCCACGGGGACGGCCGCGGGATCCGACGGCTCGGATTGACCCCGGCGCGGGCCATCAGGGACCGCCCGATCGCCGCGGCCAACCGCAGGCCGTCCGATCCCACGGCCGTCCCCGCGATCGGCCACGGCGACGGCCGCGGGATCGGACGGCCCGCGGCCGCCATGGTTGGCCTGGGTGGGCTGTCCGATCGGGCGGCCGTCTCCGCGGTCGGCCGCGGGGACGGCCACGGGATTGGACGGCCCTCCCAGGCCGACCATGGCGGCCGCGGAGGGTCGTCCGATCCCGCGGCCGTCCGCGTGGGCGACCGCGTGGAGACACGGCCGTCCGCGTGGCCAACCGCGTGGAGACGCGGCCGACCGCGGAGACGGCCACGCGGCGCCATTGCCCGATCGGACGGCCGCGGGGGCCATAGATCGGACGGCCGCGGGGACGGCCGTAGGGACGGCCGCGAGGTCGGCTTCCCCTATATAAGGGGAAGCCGCCTCTTCATTTTTTACCTTTTTTCTCCCTTTTCGAGTGAGGCTGATTGCTACTAGTGGGGGATTCGCTCCTTCTCCGTTGGTCGTTCTCACCGGGAGGAAAGGGGTCCTTTATTTGGGGGGGGGGGGGGGGGTGGATTTTTCAAAATTTTAAACGGTTTTTTTCAAAACCCTTTGGATATGTATTGCTCTTATTAATCTTTGTGGGAATTGAGGGTTTCTTTGGAGTTGCGGTTACGATTTCTTGATGCCTTGAAGGCTTTCCACGATGCCGAAGAACAAGAAGCAGAAGAATGTGGGGGAATGGGCGAACAAATTCGATGACATGCTGAGCTTACGTTGCAGGGATTATATTGTGGCATTCATCGTGGAATTTTATCAGGAGAATACCCTTGTTTCATTGAATAGTCGTTACGTTCGGTATGGGGAAGATGGGCCCAGGAAATTCAAGTCAGAGATGGAGACAAAGATTAGGGATCGTTTGATGGATCCGTGCTGGCATTCGGATACACAGAAGCCCGGTTACGATCATTTCGTGTCACAACGTGCACACGATGCGTTATGGAATGCTAAAGAGGTTATTACTAAGTATGCAAAGGCGCAAAGGGGGGGAGTCCAGGCCTTCAAGGATACTATTGCAAAGGCAGATTGCTTCACGAGACTAATGGCGCCCCTAAGCTCAAGAAAGCATCGACGGGCGTCTATTACTTGGTGGAATTCTCCGATTGGGATGGAGACGGCGGCTGACTTACGTAAACGGCATTTGACTATCTTGGCAGACTTTGCAATTTTCTATTACTTGGACAAGGAAGTCCAGAGAGGTGGTTATGCTACCATACGTAGGGTTCGTTTCGAAGGAAACCCGGAAATCCCACCGTACTGGGAGTTTGCTGAGAAACGGCCGCTCAATTGGTCTATGAGGCCGGATTTGGCACGTGTGGACCACAACAATGAATCTCTTGCAATAAGGATTCCCCATCCTGGTGTCATCCGCTTCATGGCCATTCATCAGTTGGAACATGTGGGATTCATGTTCTGGTGGAACGGTGGGACCCTTCGAGCCATGCTACAGAGAGACAACGAGGCCCCGGGTGACCTCCCCATCGACTACATCTTCAGAGAGAATGCAGAGGACAGTCCGATTCTAGGGAAGCGTCTCCAACTTTTCCGAAGTAAGCGTACAGAGCTTGCTTGGGCATTGTGTAACATCATAGATGCTGTGCACAAATACGGTTACCTCCAGAATGACTTGTCACCGGACAACATCCTACTTCACTTTCTGGAAGATGAGTCCAAGATCTACATCGAGGTTTGTGATTGGGGCTTGATGACGAAGACACTAGAGAATAGAAGGTCGCCTTGGGTTTTTGATATTGTCCATCAGATGGAGGAGACTATGACGAGGCGATACTGGGTGGATCCTCGCGTGGTATACGTACACAAGGAAAACCAAGATATTCAAATCATTCCAGATTTGACGGTTGCATCGGAGGATTTCGCAGGTGCGAAGATTGCGGCGAAGATCAACAGGGGCAACATGTGCACGGCATACCACGAAGCAGAGCCAGTAGAAACACGCCATTTCCAGAATATCGGAGAACTCGCAATGGTTTTCGAAGGTTACCTTGAGAGAGTTTGCCAAAACAACAGAGGAACGATTGGTGGACTCGGACATCTTATTAACCGTTTCAGAGATACACACAACTGGCCCACTCCCTTCGAGCACTACCGCGTGGGTTACTGATATGGAGAGACATGTCTACCTCTCTGTATTCCTATAATTTCATAATGTTTTTTTTCTTATCGGACGGCGGGCATAGCTCTCAGCAGTGAATAGTTATATTTAGACTCTATATTATGATGAGATGTTGGAATCTCAATTTTTGTACACCGGTCAATATTTTGTTTATAAAGTTTACTTGCATTTGGTTCAAATCTGGTCTCTGTACTGAGATTGGTCTATTTCTACCCCTTGTATTATGAGGAAAACGGATTGGCTCCACACATCCAGCTAAAAGTCGATAGTCTCAATTCTAATTATGAAAATGATGCGATATGTGAATTGTTACCGTTATGCTTTGTACGTTTTACTCTTAGAAATATTGGCAAGCGTATACTGAAGTTCTTTTCGTGAAGACGAAAGCGTAAGGGCCGCATAACATGATTGCTCATAATCCCTGGTACAAACAAATAGCTTAAATATAAATATGCATCCCTCAAAAAATATCATTCACAATATTCTTATTAATTTAGCAAAAAAAATATTTGAAAATTATTTTGCAGACTTGTCTTGAGATTCATAACATTCTAGTGCTCGTAAGTCGTAACCTATGTCAATGGTAAGTTGTCATTTTAAAAAAAGGGATATTGATATTAATGTGCACTTAGAATACCGCTAGAAGAATATTAAAAAGGTAAACTCCTTTCAAATGTGAAGACAACTACAATATAGAAGACAACACAACTACACTCTATTCCACTAATTCTATCTATTCTGTTTGCAAAATGTGGCACGTGCCAATTTTCTTGAGTCCGTACATTTTAAACCTCCATCTACAAAACTGCAAACTACGTACATACTATGCTTGCATCTTTTACTTTCCGTTGCAAATTTGTAATATGCGATGTCCCCGTTAAAGACTCGGTACGCTCCGATGCTGTAGAAAGTACTACCATGCACCCCATTCTAATAGTCTCCCCTCCACCCTAATCCATTGTAGTCATATGGATGATAATAGTTCCCATCATTGGGGAGTTCGCTTGGACCTCCCCGATCGTACGTTTCTTATGGCCCGTGCCGTGCAGAATTTGTGGAGGCTCTCAAAAGTCTCTCTCTCTCCTCCATCAATCTTCGATTATCCCGTCTAAGGTGAAACGCATGATTCTCCATCTGTAGTACGTAATTTTGCCTTGTCCGCTCCAACTCTAATTCTTCCTCAAAATAGCTATCTCTTACAACTCGACCGGGAGGATATCCAAAAGGAGGAGGTGGTACTCTGTCATCGGGATGAAGTATGTTGGGGTTGTCCCCGCTATTGTGATCAGTACCGTCGGTGTGATAACCTAGAGGTGGAGGAAATATTCCAGGCGGAGTCTGCGAAGATGATCTGTAATCATCTTCTGCAAATAGGGCAAATGGGGTAGCATGACCACCATATCCGCGGTATGGAGGGGGAGTTGCGTAATCATCACGTCCCAGTCTCTGCGTAACTTCTTCGCGATCTAGGGAATAACCGTGAGGTACCTCTCTTGCAGGTGTTCGATGGCGCGGACTAGCACTCCTTGGAGGACTCGGTATTTCCGACCAGCCGTTGTCATAGTTACTAAAGTATCTTGATCCCGTTGCGTAATCTGGCCACCGTTGTCCCCCATACGGTCCATACGCACCATCCGTAAAGTCAAAGGGTAAATCAGCTCCTTCCGGTTCCCCGTGGCCATAGCCCCGTTCGTGGGGTCCCATGTCTTGACGATCTCGCGAACGGTGTCCCCCGTGGGCAGAGCTTTGTCCATACTCCTCATGGTTGGTACGCGATGACTCTCTGCCACGATGCCCTCTGCGATTCCTGGGATTTTCGTTTGAGCAACGCCCTCGATAGTTGTCTTCATCATCATAGCTTAAACGACTTCTCTCCTGTTCCTCATCATTATATTCGATGGCTAGAGTTTGTATTCCTGCATCTTGTGCCGGTGGACTCCGACGGTTTGAAATATGTAGTGGGGGACAATCGCTATGTCCAACCCAGTCTGTTACAAGATCCATGCTGTCTCTGTTCATTCTATCTGTCCTCAGGCCCGAGACTGTGGTCCAGTCAACCCTCTTGTGTAAGACTATCTCCGCCCATACCATTGCCATATTCGAATACAACATGATATGGGGTCGGGAGTTCTGGATATTAGCTGCTCAAAACACCTCGTTGTATCTAATTTTAAAATGATTACTTTCACAATTGTCGGTCCTGATCTCTCCCCGTGTTGCCTGTTTCTCCGCAGCCTCGGTACGTAGATGTACTGGGATTAACTTCATGAGGTGCTTCATCTTGACATATTCCTTGCAAGTTACCATCCGCCATGGTGATGGTTCCCCCTCCCATCCAAACTCTGCTACACAATCAGGGTCATTCGTAGCGTATGGATCCAAGGGGTGTTTCCTTTTAGGATTGGAGGGTCCTCCCCGGTCGTTACGAGGCATGGCGAAAGACCGGTAAGCGAGTAGCTGTGAATACCGTGTATCAAACCAACCTTGTAACAATGCCTGTAACTTCTCCCCACCCTATAAAAGTTGATTTAATCTCGTATATATATAGTGCATAAGGACTAAAACAAAACCTAGAACTCTTGCCAAAAAACCGTACGTATGAAGCACTATTTTGTTGGTTTCATAATAACCAACAAACGGTGCTGACAACCCTAAACACAATCCCACGCTAACCCGTGGGGAAGTAGAAACAGCTTGGAGGAACGCAACTGAGCTGAAGTAAATCCAGCACACGTAGCAAGAGCACCCAAGCGAAGAAAAAGGAAGCAGGGCCAGCCTTTTATGCTGGCCCGAACCCCTAGACAGCCAATTAGGTCAAACAACGGCCCCCCAACGGCCGTTGGATCTCGGGGAATGGAGAATCCAACGGCCGTAACTGGTCCGTCGTGGGACCGGTCGCGGCCGTCCAGGATCGCGGCCGCGACCGGTCAAGCGGCCGCGACCGCTCCCCAAAGGGTGCGTCGGTGGACCGCCGCCCCGCGGTCGGGACGGCCGACTACGTGGACGGCCGTCCCCAGGGTCGGTCGCGGCCAACCGCGGGGACGGCCGTGCTCCACCCCGCGGTCGGAGGCTGCAGCGGCGTGGTCGGCCACGGCCGTCCACGCGGACGGCCCTTCCGACCGCGGGGTCGGCCGTGGCCGTCCCCAGGGACGGCCTTGTCGACCGCGGGGTCGGGGGGCTGCCACCGCGGTGTCCGCCGCGGCCGTCCACGCGGGGTCGGCCACGTTCGTCCCCGCGTGAATGGATGTCGTCCGCAGCCGTAGCATCTTCTCGGCGGAGAAGATCCGACGGCCGTGGGCGACGGCCGTCCATGCGGGGTCAGCCGCGGCCGTTCCCGCGGACGGCCGGGGGGGAGGGGGGGGGGGAGGGTCGAAGGAACTCCCCTCCCCTTGTGTTTTCTCTCCTCTCCTCCCCCCCTCTCCTCCCCCCCTCTCCTCCCCCCCTCTCCTCCCCTACTCTCTCCCCTCATTAGGTGCAAAATCGGGTCACAAAAAGGCCGTGTATGCGGCATGTGAGAGAAAAAAACAAGCGCTGCCCGCGTACTTTTCGACGTGGCACCGAAGGTGCCACGGTGGTGCCAGCAACCGCGACAGGGGCTCGAACCAATGACCTCCGAGCGAGGCGTCTGGAGGGCACATCTACAGTGTCGGGCTGACACAACCTGCCCACTTGGGACCAAAGCCCGAGCCGAGGCATTCATGTCTCAACTAATATTCCAAGGACCTTTGTTGTGAGTGCGCCACGCAGTTCTGTGCGGGCAGCAACTCTGGCATCCGCTGCCAGCGGCAGAGGTGCCCAAAGTAGGGAGTTCACCTAGAAAGGGCGTGCTTACACGGCCTTATTATGACCCCATTTTGCACCTAATGCCTTCTTGTCCCAAACAATCCCACTTGGGATTGTTTGGACAGCATATCTCCTACAAATGGAAAATTCAGACATATCCCGGATATTGTGGGGAATGTCCTGAAGATCCTGTGATCGGGGAGGTGGGGTCGACGTTTGAAATTGGGATCCAATGAACTATGTGATATTTTGGTTCTTTGGGGGTGGATAACCCCCTAGGATCTACAAATAATGTGAACACGTTTATGAAGAAGAATATATATCTTATTGAATGGAAAGAACCGTAAACATTGTGGGTATACTAAAACAGTTTTTACCAATTCTCATTTAAAGAAACGAAGTTACTCATGTTTTAGCATACGGTAATGAATTAACATTTTATACTAACGAATCAAAAGAGTAAATGTCAACAACGAGATGATAAGAGGAACATCGCGGAGAGAATGCATTAGAAGTAATTCAACGCATAAATTCATGTACACACTTGGTTTTTCATGCGGTGCAACTTACGTTTAAATGGTTAAGAGATTTGCATTTATATTTTACCGGTTTACGGTTTCATAAATCTCTTAGATATATAGATCCAATTTCTTCTCAAATAGTGGTACACAATGAAAATATTTATATAGATTCTTTGATTCTAAGTTTTTATGGAATGATTTACCCCAGTTTTATTTCTTTTATTTTACATACTCCCGTTCTTTAGTATTTTGATAAAATCAAAAATAAAAACATAAATAGTAGTTTAGAATATGAGAGAAACTGGAGATAATAATAAATTAAAAAACCAAAAAAAAAACATTCAATTCTCTTGGGATTATGGAATTCATGGGAGGAATAAAACTCAAATCATTGTTTTCATAACAAATGGTCCAATTCTAATTTCTCATGCCTGGTTTAGAGTTATATGAAATATAAAAACTCTCCTTGCACTTTTATGTCTTTTATTTTACACACTCCCATACCCTAGTACTCTGTTAACATTAAAAAAAAAAATCACTAGCTCACATTATGAGATGAGGAAGGGATAATAGTAAAAAACAAAACAAAAACACAAAACATTCAATCGTCACAAAAAATACTGATGAAAGATGTTTGGTAGGGTGGTATTGTTTCGGAATAGTAATTAATTAAATTAATGAACAACACAAAGAATAAGAGGTTTGAGGACGGATATGAATATTAGAACTATAACGACGACGGGTGTAATATTAAGAAATAACGTATCGATACACTTGGGGAAGACTGTGAAGTAGAAGTATATTCATAAGTAAACAAATGAGTGAACCATCGAAATAATAGACAAAAAAAAAATAGTTTGAGAGGGAAAGTATCGAAATTATAATTATTAGAAGAAATAGAAGTCGGCCATGATGTAGTGATACATGGAGAGTTCAAAACGTATATATGAAAGAGGGGTACAGTACTCAATAAAAACTAAAGCAGTAGGGTACATCTAGTAGAATATAATTCAAAACTAAAGCAGTAGGGTAGAATTAGTAAAATGGTGGAATAGTGGTCGAATTAGTAAAATATACTTTAACATGGGTCATGGAGGAAATAAATCGAAATACGAACGTTCGAAACGATATGAAAGGAAGAAATTCAACAGTGACATTTATGGAGCTTCGAGGGTTGGAGTGGTAGATTAGACGAATTAGACGTTAAAAAAAGGGCATAAACTAGGGGGGAATAAACATAGAGGAAAATAAAGAAGAAGTAAATGAAAACCATATTTGAAAGTGGAAATTGTATAAAGGGAGGAACATCAAAAGTACATAAAGAGATGGTAACTCGAATTAAATTGAGAATATGAAGCCGTTTAATGAAAGTATAATAGAAGTATTTATGTATTTAAAAAAACAAAAATTCAAAGCGGAGAATAAGAAGACGGAGAACTATTAAGATTACAATTTCTGAAACAGGTTTAGATGAGTTCGATTTCTGCAAGGAACTTCTGGAGTGCGATGGTAGACAGCATGAAATGCGTACGATAGAAACAACAGAAAGAATGATTCGAATAAATGACACATACATTAACTTCGGTGGAGCGTACGGAATAATGACTCGTTGAAGAATTTAGATGCTTTGCATACCATGAAGTATTTTAGTTCATGTTAACATTAACTGCTGTTCTGATTTTAATTGGTGAAAGAAATTAACAGGTTCAATTTAATATGTGGTCGGAAGATGTAGCATTATATGATTTTATCATTTGTATTTTAAAAAGGGTGGGGGGGGGGGGGGGGGGGGGGGGGGGAAATTCCCCGCGGCCACGATGGCCTCGTCCCCACGGTCGGGGGCCGTCTCCGCAAGGGGCCGTCCGCAAGGACGGCCCTTCGACCGCGGCCGTGATCGAACGGCCGTCGCCTTGGAGACGGCCCCGATCGGACGGCCCCGGGCTGTAGCCGACGGGGCCGTTTCGCGGCCGTCTCCGCGCGGTCGGCCGCCATCGGACGGCGACGGCCGCGGAGACGGCCGCGATCGGAGGGCCGCAAGCCTCCCCCTCGGGGGCCGTCTCCAAGGCCGTCCCCTCGGCGACGGCCGCCATCGGACGGCCGTCGCCGAGGAGACGGCCCGATTGGACGGCCGCGGAGGCACGGGCCTCCGCGGCCGTCACTGTGGCCCCCGATCCGACGGCCCCAACGGCCGTCGTCAGGTTTGGGACGACGGCCATTGGCCGCGGCCGTAGGATCGGGGGCCGACGGCCCTAGGCTCGGGGGGACGGCCGTAGGGTTGGGGGCCGTCGCCATATATGGCGACGGCCGTCCCCCACTTCCTTACTTCACTCTCCTCAATAGTCCCTCTCCTATTGCTACAGTTTCCCAATTCACTTGGGAGTTTGTTGGTACGTGGGGGTGAGGAGATGGGGGTCCATTTTTATTGTTGGGGGGGGGGGGGGGGGGAGTTTTTGAATTTTCTGTATTCGTTATTTTGTAAACCGTCATTTATCAACTCCTTGTTTTCTTTAAAACAAAACCATTACGTTTTTGTTTAAAACGAGGTTACTATGGCGGATCCGCTACATGATGAGATTGGAGGAACCGGGAAGAAGAACAGGCCGAAGGGAACTTGCCACAACTTTTCTTGGGAGATCCTAGACAACAAAAACATTGTAGCAGAAGAAGGCTGGGAATCTGTAGGGGAGATTTTCTGGACTTTCAAGGAGTGCAAGAAGTATGTGAAGATGTATCACATTGACAAGTTGTGGCCCCGAGAAGAACACGATTTGAACACACGGACTTTTACTTGCAAGCCCTGGTCATGCATGGATGACCATTTCTTGCATCGGGCATATGAGGTCTGGACTACTATGTTTAGGCAACGTAAGCCCAGCAAAGGCCATTTCAATTATACCATTTGCAGTATGGTATATGCGGAGCTAATATTGAAGCGGAAGATTAGTTGGTGTACGTACCCCACTACGAAAGACAGGCCGTTGCAAATTGGATGGATGGTAAGAGACATTCCGGATTTATATCTGATCGATCCTTTGCAAGCAAAGAAGGTCGTAGCGAAGTTCCGAAAGCGGCAGTGGCCACATCTAAAGAGCTTTCCGAAGAATGAAGTAAAAAAATTACAGAATGAAACTCCGCATCGTCCAGAGGAAAAGAAGCCCGTTGCCATTGCCAATGTGATCGCTACGATGTTCCCCATTGCCACGGAAACTAATGTCCCTACTATTCCTAGAGCAGACCTGGGATTCACGGTGAAATCTTCCAACGATACAAAGGGCAAGGCAGCCGTACATGAGGTGGAAGTTGAGGTGGACAATGACTGTTCAACACATCTTACGGCTGCGGAAGCTGGATGCTCCAACCCTCGTTCACTGGATGATGGTCCAAGTTCCTTGGCAATAGTACAAGTGCGTACCGAAGAGGATAGCACAAAGGATGCAGTTCATTCCATTTTGGAGATTATGGAGCTGGTGAAGTTGATGCCAAACAACGAATCATTGAAGGAGTTACTAGATTTTAGCATCAAATTGACGGAGGTGTCCTCTGATGAACAGCGTGGGGGCTTAGAGAATACCACGGAGGGAGACGATGCAGGAAAAACCACGGAGGAAGTGCAACAAATTCATAATGTGTTGAAGATTGCACACACCCTGAAAGAAGGGGCTTCCGTATTAGGCGCTATGGCACCAAATCTCATAAATATGGCTCATGCATTTGGAAGTATCACCCCGGGCATGATACAGGGTGCCCTCGGCTTTGAGACTTTGGCATCTTCCATTAAGCCACTTCTGGAAGACCGTGTGAAATTAGGCGAAGAGAACGTGGCCCTGAGTAAGGATTTAATGGAGGCAACGCAACAAATCAAGAGTTTGACAAAAAGGTTGGACAATGTGAAGATGAATTTTTATGAACAATTGGAAGAGTGCAAAATCTACCACCCGGTAGATAAGGAGAAAAACAAAACAAAAGAAGTGAAGCCTACGGTGAAGAAGGAAGTGGTGAAGGTGGAAGGAAAGGATCGTATCATTGAAGTACTGAGCGATGGTGAGGATTCCGATGACCTCGGCCTTTCCAAATTCTCAAATAAAAGTGGAGATGGGGCCACACAAGGGATGGCGTCTGAGAAGTCTAAAAGGACATCTGGTCCAGTTCCATTGGACATTGGCTCTAGCCAAGCAACACCAAGACATAAGGATAGAGGAAAAGGGCCAATGGATGATTCAAAAGAATTAGACATTCTTTTACGGGATTTGGAGGTGGCTAGAAGGGAAAGAGACGAGGCCCGTACGGAACTGGAAAAGCTGAAGACCACCATACAGATGGTAGATGATACACCATCTTCCACAAGGGCATTATCATGGCTTGGTTGGGTCCACAAACTACGAGATAAGGAGACGATAGTCTCTAGAGCACAACAGGATATGAAGAAATGTGCAATTACTTCCATGGATGTCGAAGAAGCTATCCAATCATCTTTACAGAAGTATAACGAGGCAGCAACCAAGGGCAGCGAGGATGCTACAAAAATCACGATATGGCGCAATGTAGGAGAAATGATGGAGCGCACATTACATAGTTCCAAAAATAAAGAAGGGGTCATTGACTGGGCGCTAGAGGTCGAGGAGGGGTGGATGCCGTACGATGTACTATCATCTCATTTGGATGAATCGAAACGTGTGGTTATCCATACCCGCAAACCGTCGGAGGAATATTCGAAGGAGACGTGTCCCATCTGTCAACAATATTTTGGGCCGGAAGGGGCCTTTGAGATGGGAAATTGTAATCACAAGTTCCACATAACCTGCATCGCGAAGGCTGCTTTAAACAACAAACAGTGTGTTATGTGTCGCTCCCCAATTAGTTCACGTTTTTACGAGATGCTGGGACTACAACACGTGATGCCGCCTGGGCATGAGTTTGATCGGTGGAATTTACCACTAGACCAACTACCTAAGAAAGAGCTGAATTATTATGATTGGGGCAAATCACTTGCTTGGAACCCGGAGACAATGACTCACCAACTATCTACGGCTGGCAATGCCGAATTGGACGATCTTTCATGGATGACACAAGACTATGAGGTGGAGATGAGGGCACGTGAAATTCCGGATGCCAAGGACCGAGAATTTTTTTGTAAGAACTTCGATGGACATTGGAGTATACATGGCAATCGCTTCTTCCGGTTTCCAAAACCGGAAGTTGTGGTAGATGCCGACGGTAAGAGAAGAGAAGTAGAACGAGACTATGGCCAACTTGATGAGTACAAGATGTATGACAGAACCCCGGTTGGGAGGGCACTTGTATTGGCCAAGCTAGAAGAAGCCATTCAGCATCGTCGCACTTTTACAGAGGAATCCTTCAAATATTCGGACCTAGACTACTGGGTGATCATTAAGAAGTCTGACGATGCTCTTCAGAAAATAGTTTGCGACTGGAGAAGGGCACTTCGTGCGGAGGATAATTCTTCTCGTTGGTCACGCAATAGGATTGAGAAGATTGTGCAAGAAACAGTAGCCAAGATTGAGAAGGCAAAGGAGTTGTAGGACGGGAAGAATTCCAAGAAGCGCAATCGAGACAACCCTTATGAAGATGACCCCGAATGGGGGGAAGATAATCGTCGTTCTTTGGAACGCGTGGAAGAAGAATATCGATCGGGGGGTACGATTACACATCCAAGCCAGCGACGCCAAACTCGGAGGTCAAATGCAAACAATGGACGTTGAGTACAGTATTTTCGTTGGACATGGTACCCGCATTACTACGGTTAATGTGACAATACACTGGGTGATAGTCGTATTTAGAGCAGTATATATATATATATATATATATATATATATATTGGTTGCGGAGCCGGGTGTATGGACTTTACACTACTTCTATATGTACTTGCAAAAATTACCTCTGGTTTTAATACAATTTCATTTATGTTTTCTCGGAGTTGCATTTGTGTTGAAATGATTGTTAGTACTTAGATGCATCAAACTTCATATGTAGAATTTCTACATTCAATACAAGAAAGAAATTGCGAGAAGTACAGTCAAAGTAAACATAAGTACACAACGTGGAGGACAATATTGAGGGAGCAAGCACCACCGCTTAAAAGTTAAATGTATATGATATGATAATGGTTTCTAGAAATGGACATTCATAAAAGAGTGGCATTCTAGGGTGCTGCACTGGAAATGCTGCCTTCTAACTATCGTGCGCAATCAGGCCACATAATCGCTGTCGTCCTTCACTTCGGCCCCACTAGGACCGGAAGAATTGTATTCGTCATCGCCATCGCTCTCGCGTACCTTCTTCACCCTCGCCTTAGTCTTCTTCTTTGACTCGAATGGGTTCAGGAACTTCTTTGGGCCATTCGGGTCATCCAAAGGAGTTTTTGGCTTCCTAGGATTGAAAGCCAACACCTTCTGAGTCTTGTCTACACCCTTTCGCTTGGACGTGGCTCTAGCAGGGGGTTTTTCAGGAAATATGTCCGGTTTTCCCAAAGCCAACTTCGGCCCAAAGAGATGCCCAATTGGAAGTCCGTCATCAGTAGAGAGGATGCCCGGGTCCGCTTGTCGGGTTCGGACCAATCTCTTCCTACATTTCTCCGCTACTTCAGCAGCCTTAGCATCTGCCTTCATTTTTTTAGACAATTCAACCAACCTCGTGGACGATTCGAACCCACCAACTTGGACCCTAGTCTTTGCAGTTCCAAACAATGTCCGAGATGCACCCGATACGGGTACGGGCACATCCTCCTTTGTAGTGGGTGGAACCATATCGTCCTTCAGGCGGTTGAAGTTTGGAGAAACAACCTTAGAAGTATCAAGGGTGGGGTCTTCCTCTTTCTTTGGTACGACCAAATCCACGGTAGTATGAGAGGATACTCCCCGCAGAATCTTATCACTGTATAATAAACCGTCTCCATTCAGAAAAGATGCAAGATGAATCGTATCCTCCTCGTTGGTACCTTCGTCTTCGACATCATCATACTCGAAAGCACGCTCCATCGGCGCATGAGAACAACGGGATTTTCCTTTCGGAGACACCTCGAGGTCGTCGACTAGGGCCTCAATAGGGGGGTCAATTGATAGATCGTCAAAGGGTAGATCAACATCAGACTCACTAGAGTAGTCAACGTCTTGGGTTTCCACGGCCTTCGGATCCTCCTTCCCCTCCAACTCCCCGTAGAACCTCCCGAAGGCACTCAACTTGGACAGGGAAATTATCTTGGAATTTGTATACACAAACACGAGGTCATTAGCCCTCTCCGGAAGTAAACGGTTTCGCTTCCTGTCGTGGACAAAGGAGTAGCTACTCCAATTCCGCTCGCATGAAGAAGAAGACAGGGGCTGAGCTAAAATCCTTTTTGCAATTAAGGAAATGAATTTACCAGCGGATCCGTATATATCCCACCAACCAGAAGGCGGCAATTGTGACTTAGAGGAGTCACGTACGTCACGAAACGGAGGATAAGCTTCACAAAATGCAAAGAACTCTTCTATGACCACTTCCTTCAGTGTCGGAGGAGCCATCGACAACAAGACCTCCTTCGCCGATGCCATCGCATCAGTATCATTGTGAAGGTCCTCATCGTCAATCAGATAAGGGTTTAGAAGCGCAGCAGCACACTATAAGGGTGATGTGACCATGGCTTTACGCTCATAGAATGAGTCCTCGCACAAATCAGCATTGTCAGAGTCTAATCTGAAGGGCTCATGGCGTAAAGAGAGAACATGCTTCTCAAGGTTGCGGAGAACGACGTAGGCTTTACCCAATGCCGATTCCTTCGCATCAAACTCTCGTAGGGCATATACAACGGGACTCGTCATCCACTTGAAGTTTGCACATTGCTCCCAGAAAACGTCATCCAAGACAACCCTCTTAACATCGCGTGAGATCTTCGCTTTGTCACGCGCAGATAAGGTCTTCTTTGTTTCGTAGTTTCTCCAGTCAGGATCCACAACGCTCTGCTCCAATGCTCCTCGAACCTTCAATAGACGCGAAATCATAATGTAGTGCGATGCAAACCTAGTCTGACCAGGCATCAGCAAGCTAAGTTTTGCCTCGTGCTTTCGAAATACCGAGAGTGGCATTTGCCTTATCTTTATGAACTTAACCAAGTTCTTAGCCCGATCTAGGAGCTCCTTCACCCACTTCATCTTACTCCAATCCTCCAACAAAAGGTCCATCGCATGGGCAACACATCCTTGGACAAATATGGATGGATAGAGTGCTTGGACCAACTTTCCGGCATTAAGCATCACCGGAGCATTATCGTAGCATACTTGAATGATGTTCTGTTCTCCAACTTGTTGGATAAACTTCTCAATGACGGTCGCTACGAAGACGGCATCCTTCTCTTTCCCACTCGTGTCAACGGCTCCCAAGAATAACTCACCAGCAGGAGATTCCAGCATTGCGTTTATTAGAGGGCGGCTGCTTACAGAAGTCCATCCATCGAGGGCCAACGTTCCCCCGTACTTCCTAACACTGGAAAAAATCCTATCATTCAAGGAAGTCTCCAAATCAGTCCTTGCTTGGGCTAGTAAATTTGTTCGGAGATGGTGGAAAGATGGAGGTGTGTATGATCTCTTCATGTTGGACATCTTCAACACCGCGTCCTTGAAAGAGGCACTCCGAGCCACGTTAAACGAGATACTGTTCTCGTAAAAACATGTGGCCCATGCTTTGTCGCATTCTTGCCTCTGAGTCTCTTCGAAGCCCTCTTGAAGGGAAGATTGCCTCTTTGCCTTCAAAGGAGGAAACTGTCCACTACCTTCCCCCGGAAGAGTGGAAATGAAAGGTACACCCTCACCAAATAAAACGGGTTCATTCTTCGGAGTTGAAACCCGGGATCCAGCGCATGAGTCCACATCCATGGGAGTGTTCACTCTCGGGGATATATTGCCACGAGTCACGGGGGAAGTACTCTGCTCCGACATGAATATTCTGGAGTCGTTGGGGAATTTGCCACCGCAATTCTTGAACAAGGACTGTATAGCGGGTGACAAATTAGTGCAACGACCTACTCCACTAGTCCGTACCCCTAGAACTTTGCCATAGCCCAAATGACTGAGCATCCGCTCAATCCTCTTTGCGAAAGTGTTCTTGCATAGCATACATTGAACCATCTCACTCTTCTTCTTCTCCGCATCGATCATATGGACTTCGGTACACCATGGGGAGTAACTTTTAGACGCCATTGGTGCACTTGATAGATCGCCCGGAAAAACTTCAAAAAATCGGGGGTACCACGTCCTCAAGAGAACTAGAGCCTCCAAAGAAGCTCCAATTCAACACACTTCTGAACGCCGCCGTTCACCATGCAACAGATACACACGTATATTAGTGCAACTAGTAGCACATGGAGTACAATTCAGAAGTATAATGCCAACTTTCAGGAGGGGTCTTTTATACTCATCCCATGAAATGCCAAGGGGTAAGCCCTAAAAATCAAGGGAGGACGGCCGTCGAGGCTGTAAGTCAAGCGAGGGGCCGTCCGATCATGGATTGTCACGGCCGTCGAAGGGGCCGTCGCCAAGGACGGCCCCCCGCACCGCGGCGACGGCAAGGGGCCGTCGCCGGGGACGGCCCCCCCCTCCGCGGCGATGGCAAGGGGCCCTCGCCGGGGACGGCCCCCCCACCGCGGCGACGGCAAGGGGCCGTCGCCGGGGACGGCCCCTTCCCGACGCGGCCGACGGCCCGGCCTCCCTCCGCGGCGACGGCCGCACCCTCCTCCGCAACCCCTCATTCGCGTACAAGGTGTGGTTTCACCCCGGGGTGAAACCTATGCGGGTGATTTTTTTTTTCTAAGTCACAGGACGTCCTGTGGCGCTGGCGGACGTCCGCGGACGTCCCCACGTCCCGAGCAACCCGGACGACCGTGACAACCTTGCTTAAAACCTATATCGTTTTATTTGAGATCCTAATTCCTTATTGCATCATCTATAATTAATCTTATCGTCTTAAAGTGTTTCCTCTTAATTTTATATTTCTTTCATAATTTCCTTATAGTTTTCTTTATTTGCATTTAATTTCTTATTTCAATTTTTTAAATTTTTTTCCCTCCTTTGTTTTTTCACTTTATGACTCCACTCTTTCTCCACATTAATCCTTTGATTTCAATTTTATCATTTTTATTTTTCCCATTCTTTTTAAATGTTTCATCTTAAAGTAATTTTTTCTTCATATCTTCCTTTTTTTTCTCTTTGCTTGCATTTAATTTCTTACTTCAATTTTTTTCATTTTTTTTCCCTTTTTTTTTTTCCACTTTATGACTCCACTCTTTCTCCTCATTAATCCTTTGATTTTAATGTTATGTTTCCCATTACTTCCATATATTAGATTATAAATTGCTCATTGTTCGGGTTGGTATATATTATATTTTGACCCTAAACCATTCTTTGCTTTTTTTGGAATAAATTCTCCACTTCAATGCTTCGTGTCTATTCTTTCTTATACCCTTAATCTTTGCTAATCAGTTTTATTTTCCCTTTTCACATTTCCCTCTAATTTTCTTTACTTCAACATGTTAATCTCTTAATTGTTTCATCTTGAATGTTATTTTTACTTTTATTTATATTGCTTAATTAATTATTATTTTGTTTTTTCTCTTTTCCATAGAGCCAAATGGTGTTCTTCCATCAGAATGAATTTCTTATTTTCCTTTCTGTTTTGTTCTATTCATTCGTTTAAGTCTGTGATTAAATTTTCCACTGGAATACCTCATGTGTAATTTATTCAGTTCCCTTGAATCTTTGATTTATAGAGATACATATGTTTTTAAGTTACAATGTGATTAAACTTCTTTTTTTAATTTCCTTAAAAAAATCTCCGTAATTTATTTATCTTTTGATATGTTTGCGTAATTTATTCATCCTATAAATATTCAGTAGTCCTTCTCAAGCTTAGCATCCTAGAAAACACTTGAGACATGTCGTAGATCCGTGACTTTTTAAGTGAAATTTAATTTGAAATATACATCTAAAAATACAAAGCCGATGCCAGAAAATGGCTCGAAAAATAATTTACAAAACTCTGTTCAGCACCGACTGTCCTACAACGATTAAGGGCTTCCAACGTTGTCGCCATACAACCCTACGGAAACTTCACATTTGTAAGGACCCGCCATCCCGCAATATAGTGCAGTTACTATAGCGTTCTTCAATGCATTCCGTAACGCTAACACCTCGTTGTGATCAAAACACCCCGACATCTGCACATCGTTCCACCATTCCCGTCGATGTCAAATAGAATTCATTTATCCTAAACCTGAACCCATATTCCTCATAATATAACACTACAACAACCCTACTACCGCACTACAACCACTGCAGCACTAAAACCAGCACAATATTACAACCACTACAGTAGTACATTCGCTACAACAGACTATTTATTCAAACACCACAATGTGCACTTTACTTATAGCTTCCTCCCAGATCCTCTCATCTGCGGTGGTCCGCTTCAGATATTTATTCAACATCACTATGTAGCAGGCCACATAAAATCCGCATATCCAGTCGTTTGGCTGCTCTGGACAACTAGCATGGACCCAAGACTTTATAGATGCCGCTCTCTTCCATTCAGTTGTACCCGGACCGTGCCCATTTGCCATGCACCACACTTTGGCCATTGCTTCATAAAGAGGTTGTGGCCCGTGAAAATTGGAATTGGTGTGGTAACCAGAATCGAACTTGAAGAAGCCCTCATCTGAAATCACCGCCAAACTCCAATGCCTGCAGTCAAATACAGGAATGAACAAAATCTTGCCCCTAAATTCGGCAATATAAGTGTTCGTCTCATAGAATCCACGTAGTGCCTGTGCCAAGACAGAGCAATTAGTAAGGGCCCTCAAGGACACTGCAAACTCTGTCTTGCAAATAAGCGTGGCAGGAGGGATATCTCCACTAAACTAGGCTGCAAACCAATCCATCAATGACGGACTCAACCCCATGCCACAACAATCAAGGATATCCAGGTCTAGCTTCAAGGTCAGCCTGATCTTCTCTCCGCCAAAAGAGAAGTCCAAGTATCCTCCACTCTCTTGGCCACCTTCTAGAGAGATTTGTTCCTTCGACATATTGAGTAAACTGCAATGATAAAAATCCCTTTATTTATATTGTCGCAAAATCCATGTCCAATACAATGCTACAGTGAGCAAACTGCTACATGAACTACATGCACTATAGCTAGGGATAGGTACTGTTTTGCAAGAGCAAACAAGACGGAAGTAGTGCATACTTTGTACATGGCAATAGGAAGTTACGGACAAGAGAATTGTAGGGCTACACTACCTACTAGGTGTGTGGTACTCTGTTGTAGTTGGTCCATGCACTACAGCAGCGTCGCTTGTAGCATCCATGTTTGGATCACCCTCCTCTCCCACCTAAACCTCGGTCGTCTCCAATGGTGCTCCTCGGATGTCCACATCAATCAGAGCTGTAGCCATATCTTGAAACGAATTCTCGCCACCGTGATCATAATCCAATAGACGCGTAGGATTAGCTAAGTACGTAGATAATCCTTGTCCGAGCCTCAACTGAAGATGGCATGGGATTTTATGATGCCACTAGCTATCACCGTCCTCCACTACCACTGGAGCTCGCACCTTGATGTGCTCGCAAAGAAGACGTCTCTCCCTCTCCTCTGACATCGCATCCGGAGAGACTGCAATCTGAGTCCAATCCAAATGGTGCTGAAACTGCGAACCTACAATCTGGGACATCTGAGGAACGTCCAGATGATCCAAGTTAACAGGGCTAGACATCGATGATGACTCTGGAGCACCTTCATTATTGTTCCCAAGAATCTTGAAAGCTATATCCTGCTCCTTGGTATGTAGCTCCGTCAGTGCATCCACAACCTTCTCTACATATGACCGTAGTGTCTTTGTAGGTGGCTCTTGGTTCTCCAACCCCAGCATCGCCCAACCGAGGTCAATATTCTCCCTCAAGATATGCACCGTGGAAAACACCTAACATTGCAACCAAAGACACACTACATGTCAGCCCCAGATACATAGATATTTGAACTGCACTACAGCACTACATAAATTTAAACTTCAACTCGGTTTAGCAGCATTGCTTACCTCTTCACATTGGTGTCGCAGTGCACCAGGATCCTCGGGAGGTGGGGTATACCACATCGCAGCCACTTCGAGTCTATGGTCCTGCATTCGCCACAGATCTACAAGAGCACGTCGAGCAATTTTCTTCATGAAATCCTCTATCTTCTGCAGCACTACGTCCTGACGCGAACCTTGAAATCCCATCAGTGCGACCATGTCTTAGCAAGAAGTATAAGTCGGTTCCCTCGTTTTCCCAAAGGTCCCGCCAAAGGTACATGGAAAATATGCAAATCCAATATCAACCAGATCTTGGGCGCATACAGACAGGCGCCGCGACTCCACTCCATCCCTCGCAATCTCCAGGAGCCTCGCCCTTGTCATACCGTGAACTGGGTGTGCCAGTGGTACACCACGCCCCTCCGTCATCCTCATGTAAAGCTTCAGAGCACGCACCACGTGTGGACACTCTACCTCCAAGTTGGACTTGTTCTCTCCTACCTCCTCGGCCAAGACCCTCATGATCTCCTCCAATTCGGTTGAGGTGTGCTTCCAAGGGCGCAGTGGTCCGCCAATTTGGGGGTCCCTAAGAAGAGTTTGATAAAGAGGCGACCAGGACCAGTCATTCTCCTCATCAATGGAGGCACGCTCTACTAACTCAAAATCTTCCAATGCTCTCCATACATATAACTCCTTGAATTCTTGCACTCTTGCTACCTTATACTCCTCATACTCCCTAGCATGTTTTTTGTACTACAAGAATTCATTGAGTCTCTTCAGCTCAGTTACCCTTCCCTCATTGTCATGCACAGTCACATAAAGGTTCCAGCAGCTTGCTGCACGATGAACCAGTGTTTGTACTCCTTCTTCTTCCGGGAGAGTGGTGTCTAGTCCCTGTTCATCACGGATAATACAACCAAATAGCGTCAATTCCTCACAAACAAACCCTTTCCACTACACAAATGGTCGCACTACAGATTGTCACATATAAATATCGCCCTACAGATTGTCTCATATAAGTATCGCACTACAGACTATTATCAGAGGGTAAGTACAGCGTACCACACGCGCCATGCGCCACTGAATCCAATGACCCAAAGCTTAAACAATCTTCACCCCGAGTTGCCCACTAGCTTCCATACCAGTGAGCATTTCCATACATTTCTCCGGTGCAGTCAACAACACCTTGTCAACAAGCGGGACTGGGCCTTCCATGAAAAGGCGATAGAGACCGGGTGCGGACAGTGGCTTTGGAGGAGGATTTACATCCTGTAGGTCACTTATAGTTAGCAGGGCTGCACGACTTTGTGCCGCCCGAATGACCTCGTCTCTCCTAGACCCTCTAAACTGAGCTACTAATGGGGCTGGATGAGGAGTACAGACCCTTTCAAGAACCCCACCGTCACCAACGTCAATAAGATCCTCGAGAGGGACCTGCTCTTTGTTTACCTCTTCTCTCTCACCGGCCTCAAAGTGTAAATTCCTTTGCACTACATGGAAGGTGGTGTCTTTGTCCTCCCCTCCTACTTCTTGTGCGACGTTCAACTCGCATAGACCAGCTGCCTCTCTAGGTGCGAATCCTTCACTGTCCAAGTGCTCCAGCTGTATACTCTCGCCCGCTGTCCCTCCTGTCTCGGACTCACAGGGCCCCTTCTCTGACACTGATGTAGCCCGTTTCCTACACAATCGTTTTTTCCCCTTTTTTCTCTGGTCTCCCACCTCCTCGCAATCTCCATCTCTCCTAATCGGGTCTGTAGCCGGGGGCTTCTTCCTTTGACTCCTTCGCAGTACACTAGTACCGGACTGTATTGTGACTGCTGTGTCGTCTTCTGATTCGGAACTTTTGGGCGTCTTCATCCTTCTCTTTTGCCTCCTGGATGGACGCTTTGACTTTAGTTCCTCCACTAGTTCTTTCACTGTGGGCGACCCCGGTCCCTCCCGAGTGTTTTTCTTTCTCTGTCTACCGCCACCTGTAGCTGTCCCTCCGACCTGTAAGCCCCTCGAAGAAGATGACCGTGGCAGCTTTGCTTCCACACCACTCGAAATCGCCACCTCTCCTCGTCTTGGAGCCCAGGGTCGTTTCCCTTCAACTTCTGGGAACTTCAGCCCATGCTTCAAGAGTATGTGCTTCACCAATTTTGTGTCACTGGTCTCAAATGTAGGGTACATCTTAAACACCCCCTGTTTTCCACCTGTCAATGTCTTCCAACCTCTACAGAAATTTTTGTGTGGATGGTAGGAGAGAGCGTTCTTATCTGAGAAATCCTCGTAGCAGTACCTGCACCAAAATCATCTTCTCTGCTCCCTTCCATGGGCACGGTAAACATGGTATTGGCACTTGTAATGCGATTCCTCTACAAGCTCCTCGTACTCTTCCTCTGTAAACAGGCACACACAATTCTTAGCATGCCCTTGGGTTAGGGTGAACCTGTACAGATTCTGGTCCTTCACCTTCGTGCCAGCTACCAACCTGATTGGCCCGTTCACAACAATATCCCACCACCTATCCAATCCAAGCTCCGCAATGAGCCTATGATCCTCATTAACCTTGAAGGCAGAATTGGATCCATCATTTCGAAATTATCCTTCTGTAATGCCGACGCCATATCCCTCAGCACCTGGATTTGCAAGTGGTTCACTTGACACTCCCTCTGTGCTTCTCTGCCAGTCTAGCGACCTGTCACGATACCTCTCGGTCCTCATCTCCGTCGCTCCAGTTGTTTTTAAAGGCGTCCAGACTGCCTTGTCTCTTCCATATGTAGTCTTTGTCCATTAGAAATAGTGCACAAGTTGCTTTGGTTAGTATACAAATCGTTACTATTTTCTACTTGTATCCACCCTAAAACCCCTAAACCCCCCATATCACATCCCAGCATTGGTCAATCAATCGCTCACATTCCACCCAACCAGTTCCCTACTTCTGCCAACAATCTACTAAATTGACATTCCTCCTCGACCATTCCACCAGAAAGACAATCCACCCATGTCGGACGGGAATGCCAATCCACCTGGCCTCAAACTCCTTGTAGCCTCCACACCACATGCAAACGTGGAAAACAACACGCACCCCAAGAGCCTCTCAACATTTGCATAACTGTCACCCGCCTTCAACGCATGCTGCACTGTCTGCCAACTCCTGCATCTCCAAGACCAGCTTCTCGTCATGCAACTCCACCCTGCAGTCCCACGTATCAACTCACATCAATCCAATCAGTGCCCGCCACACCCATTATCCCGACCACTCCACCCTAAACCCACCAAAACTGCCCCACCACTTCATACTATCCCACCCATCCATTCAATCATCAGATGCTACAAAACCCAAAACACACCACAACCCAACCCTAAACCGCCATTCCATAGAACGCGTCAAAGCTTCATACCTCAACTCTTTGTCCAGCAGCTCTTCCACCTTCCTTGTGCTTGGCACCACTTCCAACACCTAAATATGGTACCACACTGTCAAACGACCGCCCACACGCACGATCACATTCACACCTAGCTCCACCCTCAACAATCCTAAACCAACCAGTGCTAAACTCAACTAAACCCACGCATTCCAGCATTGAAGATCACACTACTACTGAGTACATTTGAGCAGTGACCCAGCACTTGCTTCAGTGCGACAAATAAACATCCCTAAACCCTCAACCAAAAACAATAAGACCATGCCTCAATTTTTGTATGAGCAACTCAAATGAACCTGAAAACCCTAAATTTTTTGAAGTCAAAATTCCAAGCCTAGCATCTACTCACCTCAATTCGACGACGTCATCCTCGGCCCGTTTCCCTCACTTCCAGTCCGGAGCTCTGAAGAGACCCTTGGCCTTGTGCGCCATCGTCTCCCCTAAACAATACTACGTGAAGAACACCTACACCCAAACCTCGAAACTTCGCCACAGCCCGAGGTGTAGTAGCGCACATACCGACGCAGCGCATTATACTCAGGTTCCAAACCCGCGAGAGAAACTCCAAATGCAGCACAAGGGTGATGAATGGGGGACAAGATCTTGAAACACCAGCCGGTCACATCCAAGAACCCGAAACCGAGCTGGGGAGAAAGGGACGGGTCCGCCAGCTCCGACCCGGTCAAGGCAGTGGGGCCGGGACGGGTGGACCACTGGCGTGGGCTCCAATTAAACCACATGACCCAACGGGCCCGTCCCCACAATCTTTTCGCGGGCTGCCCCTCCTTCCCTAACATTGCTAATTTTCGGGGTTGGAGGGGGGGTTGATAACATAAGGCACAACTTTGCGAATTCGTTCCTATAATTCAAATTGTAGTACACTCTTGTAGCAGTTGTAAACAAGTGAAAATTAGAATTGATAACATCCGTTGAAACCTAATTAAAAGACAATTTTCACGGATATTTTTGCAATGTTGGATTGACAGGTCATGGTCTCGTGTACGGAAAATTCAACTGTGTATTCAGATAGAAGATCACAAAAGCTTGGAACAGGCTTTTTATGTGTTTGCTATTTTTAAGACCTGCGTCAACTGATCGTATACTGTAATAATTGAAACCGATTAGTCTGTCTGTGTTTGCTTCAATGGTCAGAGTGCAAAATCTACATTATCACAGGTGTAATAGGTTTCTGTACATTTTCTGCTTTTTTCTGGCTGAACCCAAATTTATAAAAAACGCCCTGCATACAAGAGGAAGATTATTAGAAACTTGCACATTGGCATGGTGAGAGCAAAAGAGAGGGGAGTGACTTCCAACAAGTTTTTTTGGGAAAAATAAGTATATTAATTCGTTACTGTCAATCTGGAAAATAAGGTGAAAGTAGCACTCACGGTGTCATCCTTGACTCCATAAGCGACACAATAGTGTGCCTGCCAAACACATGGATTACTCAATGCGAAAAATATGTTCGAGCAATATTTGGAAAAAAAACGCGTAAGTCTAGTGTGCATGCAATTCAAAAAATCCCAGAAATTTCAGAAGTTTCAAAGGGCAAACGTTCGCATGTAGATTTGTGATATCAGTCTGTTACTTAGTTGATAAAATCTTTGAAATAACTTTCTCAAAATTTGTTCTGCCTACGAAATAATGTCACATCAGCTGAAATAAGAAACATTGAAACATCAGGATTCATTATGCCTTACCTGCATAATGTTCCATTCTTCAAATTCATCGAAGATTTCAAGGCGCTCAATTCTGCACGTTATCAATGATCAAAGCAGAATAATAAGGTACCAGATAGAACAATATTTATCTCTTGAGTTTAAAATTCTGATTGTGTCTTTGTTTAGCAGAAAAGGATCTCGAGGTTAGAAAAAACCCGAATTTCCTTGACTTCCTAACTAGAGGCTCTGTAGTCCAACAAATGATGAACCAATTACACGAATTGATTTCAGAAAAAATAATTTAAAAATCAGTGTGAGAACTTACCTTCTTCGATCAACAGGGTCCAATTGTTGATGATAGATGGCATCCATATCCATAGCAACAGCTCTCTGCAGTTTTGACAAGCCCAGTACACGTCAAAAGGTATGAAGCCGCTTGTCAACAAAAATGAGCTCGAATGCAGATGTGCGTACAACAAAGAGGATTCTGGACCGTTAAAATATAGAACTATTGCAAGTCCAAGACAGTACTTGGAAAAGCTTCAACGCTTTTGATATCCTATACACAACTACGTTCACTTAGAAAGCTTAAACAGTCAAACCTGCCAGCCAAGATCGGTGAATCTTCTCTCCTTTGACTCTAGAGTTGGAGTGTCGTGAAGTCCTAATAGAGGGCAGCCCCGGCTCTGCACATGCACAAAAACAAGACCAGCCGCGTTGTCGAGTCGGACTTCCAAGCCACAACTCACGAAATTTTCAAGCTAAGAATGGAAACATGTGGACAAAAACTAGAGAAACGATAGTTTCAGTTCTATCGGATAGTGCGGCATTAGTTCAAGGCGAGGCAGTCACTGACAGACAATTGTAGTAAAATCCCAACGCTATCTTCAAACCTTTCGCATATACAGCAATTATATGTTTTACTTTCATACAAAGGTGACAGAGGAAGGGTCACGATGATACCTCCAGGTTCTTTAACATCTGCTGCCCAAACGCATCATCGGGGTGAATCTGCAAAGCCATGTAAATTGCATCTTTAATATTTCACGCCAAACCATCTGGAGTACGTAACAACACATCGATTACAGTACTATGTCTATCATGTGCTAATGATTAGATATCAACGATTTGCGAAAGGTACTTGACCTGTAAATTACTAGTACGATGCAAGAGCTTCAGGACGATTTAAGACAAGAGCATCAGAATTAACCCAACCTGCTCATAAATAACAAATGCTGCGCTCTCGAATTTATCAGCACACCATTTCACAACTTTCCGGCTTGCAGCTGGATCCATGTAGATGAGAACGCACTCTGCGAATATCAAAGTCGGCAACCTACACACCACTACCATATTAGATTGAAATATTCGATAAACATTAGGGGAAAATAGCTACTAGGTCTAAATGATAACTTAGCGAACATTTGAACCTAATGAACAACCAAAGTTGACATGATGTACAGCTAACACGGGGAACAGACACATAACATTCAATCAAATGTGAAAATACAAAAGAGTGCAAGGAGGCAGATCTGCGACTAAATCGGGTCATTAGGTTGCCCGGAAAATTACATTCTGAGGTATGTTAAGGTGAAGATTTTAGCATTAGTACAGGGCAACTTAGTAACCTTATTCAATTTTGCTATTCTGGGAAAGACATAGAACAGTCAAGCAAAGCAGCTGCTCGGATTTCAAGAATCTTGGAAATACCCAAGCAAGTTCTCACTTGGCATCCAACTCTGCTTTGGCAAAGGCATCGTCCAAATCTTTCAAATTCCTCAAGTCACAAGGTAAGAGACTGTAACGTTCGCTGACAATCCCCTCTTTCCCTGCATCCAAGAGAATCCCCTCACAACCATGTTATTGAGGAAGCATAGATTGCACTATGCAAGTTGTGCTTCTACACCATGTACGTTATCACCAAGATGACCCTGTACGTCTAAACTGGCAGGAGCTCCGAAACAAATCAGAGAATTTGTTTACCTGCATCAATCTCTGGTTTTCCAGGACCAAGCTTGGAAAGTAAAACTTCTTTAGTAGCTATCATCATTGCTTTCTTCTTTGTCACCTGCAAATATTACACCATTGACAGAATTAAGCCCCAGTTGCAAATCTTCCAAAGAGTTAAGACCTAGGACGACTGAATTTTGTATTTGGAATAATAGGTACCTCTAGAAAGTCCAGCTCCACGAATTTATGCGGCGCTCTTCCTTCCGCCTGAAAACGCACCCATGTAAACCCTATCACCACTCCTTCAATTAACTTGAGAAAAAGTTATGAACCACTTTCATGGCCGAAACGAGTTTGTAATATGAGTATGTGCATTAGGTCACTAGACCTCTTTAGTCACGCCAACCAAAAGAAACACTGAATTAAGTAAACAGTTCTTACCACTAGCTGAAAGAAAGTGGTATCAAAGCCCGCACCGAGGGACAGTATTTGTTTTTTTGGAGATGGTCCGCTAGCATTTGGTAGGTCAGATTCCAAAAACTGCAGAAGTAGCATCCGCATTGTAGCCCATCGAGCGTAATAGCCTTTTCCACAACATCAGCTATTTCAGTATCCTGTACGGAAGTGACAACAACAATCTCAACCACTGGAACCCACATTCCTAGTATATCAACGTATATGCAAAAGCCAACACACAGGTGAAATGAAGAGACCTACCACGATTGATTATGGGAGCTCGCTTGACAGACCTTCTCACAAACAAATGAACGAAATCATCATAAATATATCCCTTTGTCACGCATGACCTGCATCAACCATCACCAATCAGCTCCCAAAAAGTCATCTCACAACCCAAATGCTCCTGACGATCACAAACAGAAACATAAAAACATAAACACACTCACTGCAATGCCTACCATCATGTGAAGAATCAAAACCTTCGTAGAACCACATGACTGCATCATCCAGAAACAAAAAAATAAAGAATAAACCCTCCCCATTCTCAATAATAAAAATGCCTTCCTGAATTGAGTTACATTCCCACATAACCTAATCCCGTGCACTAAAACAGCAGCCAACAAAACCTCATATCCAAGAAGGGTTTATTCCAAAACGTATATGCATTCATATTCTAAATTGTCTAAATCAGCAGGCATCAACTCTCATCCAAAAAGGTTTTTGTTTGTAAATGTAATCCCATTCGTATCCTAAACTGTCTGATCAGCCGGCCAAAACTCATATCCAGATATCGTCCAAATGCAATTCCCATGAAAAATGACCTCAAATACACGCTCAAAATAAAACATCATTCTCACACATGACAAGCCCAATCCACCACCCGAGCTACTGACCACCCAAATCCAACACCCTAAAACATCCCCAAAACCTCATTTTCTCAAAAAAAAAAATCTACTCACACTGCTCACTCCAAAAAACCACCACATATCCCTACCATCCTAAACCACAACATTCCTCCACAAAAGAAAAGCACTAACGAAACCAAAAAACTGTATCACAAAACCAATATCACTTAACCCACGAGCTACAACAGAAGCTAAACCCAAAAACACCAAAAACACATCCAATCGACCTTCAATGAATTAAACGAAGGGAGAGTTTCCTACAATTTGCTGGCAGTGGCGTCGTCGTTCGTGGCCTGCACAGCCACCGTGCTGCTCCCCCCTCCCGGCGCCGCCATCGCCATCCCCATCCCCATTCCAAGGCGAGTCCCAGCACCTGTACCACCCTCCATTGTGCGTTCTCTTCTCTCTTCTCCTCTCTTCTCTCTCTCTTCTCCTCTCTCTCTCGTCTTCTCTCTCTCCCTCTCGTCTCTCTCTCTCGCTCTCCTCTGTAATCTCTCTCTCTCGCTCTCCTCTCTCTCTCGTCTCTCTCTCCTCTCTCTCTCGTCTCTCTCTCTTGCTCTCCTCTGATGATTGCTGCGGCAAGGCTGCTGTTGTGTTACGCCCCACTGCGCTTCCGCAACGCGCTCGTCATCGTCTCCGCTGCATGAAATGGCGTTCCTTGCATACATCAGGAATGTGTGATGGACTAAATTTTATATGAATTCTGTAAACATTTACTATTGAATTTAATAAGCTCGCCTTTTATATAAAAAAGTTGTTAATCTTTTGTCAATTTAATTAGTACCCTAAAAAAAACATTAACTCTAAGTACAATTTTGAATGTAAAATTCATACTAAATTTATATAAATTGCATACAAAATTTGCATGAAATAAATCTCAAAATTGCACATAAATCTACTTGTGTGTTAAAATTTGGAGGTAGAATTTTTAAATATTTGTATTTTTGGGACTGAATGCTGATATAGCTACAGAGTGTATTAGAGTTGGGGAAATGAGAGAATATGGTAGATTTAGAATCAGTGAAGTGTAAACATATGGTAGATTTCCAGTCGATAAAACACGTATAATTGTATATTCCATATTCATGCAATGTAATAATGACGCAGATGTATAATAGATCAAATGTAACAATTGAATAGATTTAAAAGGTAGAAAGTACATGCTGATAAGAAGAAGTTATATCTAATTGAGCTGGATTCTTCAAATGCTAACGCGGATCCTTTGTGCGGACCTCTTCACTAGAGGAAAACAAGGATTTTGGTGACGCGTTTTGACGCGTTTTTTAAGAGCGTTTAACGCGTTTTGACGCGTTTTTTTTTTGACGCAAAAAAATACCACTACGTCTGGAGAGTCAAATCGATCTTGATGTGTCGCGTCATGGAGCGTCATCAGCCTCTTTCCTTTGACGCTCATTGACGCAACACTACTGCGTGAATTTACCTGCGGTCAGTAACTTGGAGAGTAACTTTTTTGCCACGTGGGCGTTTTCCGGTTTTGCGGGAGACACAGTGGATACCACGTCATGGATGAAAAATTTGCTGAAGTGGCACAAAATTCTGACATGGCGATCGGATTTTCAACGGCTCATATGCTGACACGAGGCATGATCGTAGACTGGGCGTATGTGTGCGATGCGGCTTGTTAAAAGTGACGTTATTTTCTGTTACTTTTGACGTAGTGCGGTTTTTTGGAAGTTCGTCATGGACGTCAGTTTTGACGCTTTTTTGAGGTTCTTTGACAGATTAGTAACGCAAATTACAGATGTTTTGACGTGGGTGCATGTTTACAAGGCGTATGTCGTGACGCATTGAATACAAATTTCATGTCATATGAAACGCAATGCAATGTTCAAGTTGACGTGCAGAAACATGTTCGACACATATTTCGGGCGTTTCAGATGACCTCTCTAGACATACGGTGTCAAACAGAAATAACACGTCATGACGCTCAGGAGATCGTAGTTAGACGTCAAAAGAAACACATCATTCTGCTTAGGACTACGTGGAGCAGCGTCACTTCTGACAGTGGTGGACACGACTAAAGACTGACCGTCGTGTCAAGATTGACGCAGAATAACAGATGACATAACGATGGCAAGGCACGTGGCGGAAACTAGCGGTGAAACGCGCAATTCTAATCACATTGCTGTAAAGAAGAGTCTCTGCACGCTTAACATAAAAAAGAAGCTTTCTGCATTGAAATATAACCTCGTACATACATGAGTAGTCATTGAACAGTTTCTACTACCTGTAGCTATTGAAAAGCGTACACCCAACTGAAAAACGGCTGATGACTACTGCTGCGTACGTAGGTTGGAGATGCACGGAGATGTTGCGACTCGTGAGAGCGTCCACTCATGCCGGATTCTTCTTCACCTTCACACAGACATGCAACCAACTGTGAGTTTACACCAACACAAAGCCGACGACAGAGTAGGTAGGATTTCAGCAGCGGTTAAGGGTGACGTACATTAATTACCTTTTTGGTGCTCTTAACGGGCTGCTCTTTCGGTTCGGTCACTTTCGCCGAACCCCCAGCTTCATCCTGGACACACAACTGACTCATCATCACGAGGATAGAGGTAATCAAGAGCCTGTATCAACGCCTTCAAGTGTCCACCACTGTTGGGCTTCCTCGACCGTGCAGAAACTTTTTTTCTGACCTGCGTAATGGAATGAAAAGAAGAATAGGAGACGCTAGTGAGAGTCCTCTTGCGGAGAATAACTTACCTGGCACGCTTGATGGACGAGGGGGGTGGAGAACGTACCTCTACGGCCTGCTCGGGGAAGCCGACCCGTTTCCGCACCTTGAATGCATCGTCCTGTTTTCTCTTTGCCTTCTCCTGCCCCTTCACATCTGACTTAGGCTTCTTCTCCTCAGGAACAGACTTCAGCTTCCTGCTCCCTGCTCGTGTAACGTAATGTAGCACTTCCTTCGTGGGTTGTGATTCACTTCCAGGCGGTGCTGGCGGCTTTCCATGCTCGATGTCCGCACGACGTAAGTCACTCGCGGGCCAGCGGATGATGTAGCCAATGGCCTGGTTCATCACCAGTACCTCCTCCTCCACGATTGGGTACTTCAGGTCGTAGTCGTCTTTTAGACTTGCGCCCACCTGCACTGAAAACTCGTGCTCCTCGATCGTCTTGCAGTGGATCCTTTCACCGGGTGTTCCGTGTAGTGTTCCGTGTCCAACAATCTCAGAGTCAGGTGCAGAATGAGGACCACTGAACAACTCCACTGGTACGCCTTTCAGTAATCCACTCTGCCATACCACGTCACTTGTAAGTCATAGTTGTCGTTCTGAAACGTCACTCATGACATGTACAGTGTCAACCAAGACGCTAGATTGTGTCATCAATGACGCAAATTGATGTCACTGGAAACATTATACCGTGACAACAGTGACACAGTTACAGTGGGAAATTTCAGCACGCTTCACTGAGAGCATTGTGGGAGTGTAAGTAAGGACGTACCTCCTCTGCCGGTACCTTCTCGGGAGACATGGTGGCGTCTTTGGTTGAGAAACCCTGCTCGTCTACCTCAGGGGTCGAGGAGACCTTCCTGTTGCGTTCTTCCTTTGGTCCGTCAGTACCGTCACTCTCTTCGTCGGGTGCGGAGCCCAGTGCAATGATAGTGTCGGTGTCCTCACTGTCGGCATCTTCATTGGGGGCCTCGTCTAGGGCAATAAAACGCGGCTTCTCTGATTGCCCTGCTTCCGGGATGCCTGCATAGTCGTCCTCTTCACGCTATGAGTCGTTATCTCTTCCTCCTTGGCGATTCTGCCCGGCGTCCTCCCTCACCGTCCGTTCTTCTGGGGCCTTCTCTACCGGGGACGCGGAGTCCACTCTGCCCGCCGTCTCCGTGGCTTCAGTGCCGTGAATCTCCTCTTCCTCCTCTTTGCTAGCCTTGTCAGGTGGTGTCATTGCTGCTTGGTGACTTGACGGAGCTCTGTCAGTGGTCCGCGTGGGCTGCACTCTCCCCACAGACTTCACGCTCCGCTTCTGCTTCGGGGCCGTCGGCTGTGGCTGAAGTGCAATCCGGGCCATCGTCTCCTTCAACTCCTTGAGCAAGTCCTCCACCTTCTTCAACCTCTTATCGTGGGACACATACATGGATTCAAGTTCCTCCATCCTACTGACTTCACGAGTTTCTACCCTCACCTGCCTTGCGCGCTTGCGCTCTTCTGCCTCTTTGCGCTTCATTGCCTTCACCTCCATGTTGACTTCTACTTCTGTAGGTTGGCGACCTAATTTGATAGCCTGCATGATGAGTCCCACGATTAAACTGTTAACAGCCAGAATATCACAAAGGCGCTAGACTATCCACGTGCGTGAGAAAGCAAATGGAGAATTGGAACATACCTAGATTGTCATGTGTGAACTGTCGGTTTAGGCGGGCATGCGTCAAAAGAAAATGCATGGACACATAAGAGGAAATAGAAGGCGAGGTCATCAGAGACGTGACAGTACGTCATGAAAGACGCAATGCCACGTCAGGTTCAGGGTCTGGATGCCATTAGAAACGCGGAATGACGATAGAAAAAACGCAAAAATGCGTCACTGGAGACGCGGGATACAGACTGAACTGAGCGCATTCTCGTGTACTTCAGATGTTACTTCCTAGACCGAGTACATTTAGACTGAGCCAAACAGTACGCAAGACAGACAACGTAGCAGAGTTGTAAACACATAGGAAACATTGCAACGCTACACTAGTTAATCAGTGGATGACTACATGAGACAAGGAAACTATTGAGAGAAATAAATCCCACAATGACACTAAAAGAAACTCCGGTAGATGCGGTGATATTAGTACTCTCAAAGACTCCTAACATTACGCTACTAGGTTGTGAGAGAATTGAGTTAATGTGGAAGTGTCGGTTTTGGAGGAACTTACGAGTGATCCAATCGCTGTCGCATGCTGAGCCCATGAGGAGCTGCTCTTCCCAGGCCTTCCCAAGCTAATGCTCGACATGAATTCTGACTTCTCTTCAAACGCAGGGTCGTCCCTTAATTCCACCAACTTGTCCCAATAGACCTCGCCTACGTTGGCTGGCCTCGGATGTCCTTGCTTGATGAGCTTCATGATTTCGTACCTGACCCGCGACACGCACCTGGACATTTTGGAGTTGAACCACTTCTCACTCAATTCCTCGGAAGCCCCATAAAACTCGAAAGTTGACTCCACTCGCGAAATGAGCGACTTCTTGGCCTGCCTGTGTTGTCCGTGCCAACCGGGCTTCGCGGTTGGATCCAAGGCTCTCGCGAACTTCAGCAGTTCCCGTGCCACCATCGGAGAGTGATGCCCCACTGGCACGCCTTGTCTGTTCAACTTGATCCGAATGGGCTCCCTCGGATCCCCCTCATCGTCGTCCTCGAAGATGTCAACGTCGTGATCTGTGTCCATGTCGTCGTCATCGAAGTCCTCCTCCATATCTTCATCCTCCTCGGGAGAATCGTCGTCTTCGGGCTGCTGGCGATGGGAGGCAGACCCTTCGGTGATATGGCCCGTCCTCCCCGTTGCTGGTTTAGGGCGAGAGGCAGATGACCGCCACCCGGTAGATGATAGGTCCGTGTCATTTCGATGGTGCCAATTCGGTGGAGTTAAGTCGTCACTCACCTCCGTCGACTGTCTCTTCGGTGCAGCCATGTTCTGCGAACGCCCTCCAATTTTTTTGTTACGGCTTGGCCCTGGAGACATGGCCCCGGTAGATTTCGTACTAGTCTGCTTGCTGGGGGGGCTTCCTCCAGTGCTCTTCGACATCCACCCTGTCGCGACACGCCTCGGCTGTGCGATCTTGCTCTTCCGGGTCGCACGGTGTTTCCTCCCCTCTTACTCTTCGCCCTCCATTGACTGCACAGCGTGGGAGTTCTCCACATGAAGAGCAGCACGTATAGCCCTCAGGGAGAAGCAGTTTCCCCTTACGGATGCCCTTCCAGATCGCTGCCTCCAATGCGTGAAGAGCTCTTTGGTCTCCTTCCGTTTCTGCCATGATAGAAAACGCAGGAAGACTTCACGACGTTGAACATAAATACGTCATCATAAACAAGGATAGACGTCATCGGAAACGCAGACATATGTCATAGGAAACGCAGACACATGTCATAAGAAACACAGAAGACGTCATAGGAGACAGCGAAAGACGTCATAGGAGACACAAAAAGACGTCATAGGAGACACAGAAAGACGTCACAGAAGACACAAAGAGACGTCATAGGAAACAGAGGGTCAACATGTCAAAGCAACACACGGTGCCGTCCTTACAGACGGAAAATCATGTCAAAGAAGACGCACGTACGTCACTAGTGACTTGTATCAATCTACTCCCCCTTATAAAGTAATCAACTTAAGAAGAATAAAACTGAAAATTAGGACTACCGATACCGCAAGGCATATCCCGAGACTCTGGAACAAAGCATTTATGCGACTAGATTATCTACGAGCTTCAATAAACGCACCTAGGGGTCGCTGCGTACCTTCGAAGACCAGAAGTTCACATAGTGCCAACCAAGTAGAAACAGGACAAGAGGAAAACCGAACCCAAAACCCCGGAACCGACACTCACCTACACCACCAAACGAGAAGAATCAAATTGTTACAGATCAAACCCGTTGCTGAGGCTCACCCAACAGAATTCACACATCAAAGCAATTAGCAACCACAAGATCAGAAAGCGTAACCTCCACAACATAAAAAACCCTAACTCAGATGGAATAAATTAAACTACTCACATGGGGTATGTGCAGAATCGATGAAACTTTATAATTAGCAAGATATCAAACGAGAATGTGCATCATTACAAACCAATTCTGTGGCATTATGCAGAATAGCACACCTGATCGCTGTTCGAGTGAAGAAAAATCGGATTGGAGAGAATACAGAATATCACAATGCGCTCATTTTATTAGAACTATGACTGGATTACATACAGTTAGAAATCATGCATTTGTCTAATAACGTAATACGGTCTGAACATTCTAAACCTAAGAGCATGTATGTGGCGTATTCTGCAATTAAACTGCAATTAAACTTCTGACACCGAAGCCGTCCACCTAACTCTTGGCGGTGGCAATGCCGGCTATGGCCAATTACTGCGAACCCTAATATCAAGTGTTCCTACTCTCGGTTTTCTCTAAATGCATTTCTATTCCATTCAATCTAGCCATGGACACATTCTCTCCAACGCATGGGTCTAGGGCAAGAAAACTTACAGCGTAAGAGCGGCTGCGATCTTTGATGTGTGTCTCGTCCGCGAGGTAGGAGTCCGTAGGAGGCTGTCGAACTCGCGAGCTGCGCCTTGGCTGGAAGTCCAACTCCTCGGAACCTGGGCGCCCTCCTTGGAAATCCGATGCAACGGTGGGAGCAGCAGAGGACTTAACTGAAGAACTCGCACGTAGGGGAAATAAGGCGGCTGCGAATTCTGGATCAAACCCTGCTTCCCTCAGTCGATTCCTAACCTCCCGCTTGTTTGCTTCTACAATTGCATCGCGAAGTAGCTCGTACGCTGGAGTGATGGCAGACGCGTCCATGTCTGACCATGATGAAAGGATAATCATCATGCCCTAATTCGCGATGAGTAGGTGACCCAAGAAAGACTGCGCCAATTAATTCACCCAGCGGTTATCAGGTACGGGTACTCTAAAACCGTGGAATGCTTCATAAGTGCGATATTAATGCAGAACAGTGTCAGTGAATGTCATGCGTAACGACGGTGAGCGTCATTGGAAACGCGTTGATCCGTCAAGTAATACTTGTGAGTCTGTTATTCTAAACGTGCTTAAACGCTATTTGACGTCATCTGTAACACAACTTATGTCAAACTGTAAACAGAACGTTCGCTCACGAAGTCTACCTATGTGCCTATATTCTAACCGTAATGCATGAGCATCAAGTTATTTGAAGATGCTTTTAAAGTATTTGAAGATGCTTTTAAAGTTTACGAGAGAGGTGTACAAGTATTTAAGTATCCCAGTGTTTTCCTTCCCTGGTCTACAGATGCTCCACGTCATAGGAGACGCTATGTGACGTCATCTGTAACACAACTTATGTCAAACTGTAAACAGAACGTTCGCTCACATAGTCTAGCTATCTGCCTAGATTCTAACCGTAATGCATGAGCATCAAGTTATTTGAAGATGCTTTTAAAGTTTACGAGAGAGGTGTACAAGTATTTAAGTATCCCAGTGTTTTCCTTCCCTGGTCTACAGATGCTCCACGTCATAGGAGACGCTATGTGACGTCATCTGTAACACAACTTATGTCAAACTGTAAACAGAACGTTCGCTCACATAGTCTAGCTATCTGCCTAGATTCTAACCGTAATGCATGAGCATCAAGGTATTTGAAGATGCTTTTAAAGTTTACGAGTATGAGTCCTTGAGTTGCTATGGAGGGAAGAAATTAGAACGTGCATGAGATTTGTCACAGATTACGCTTTTAATTGAGAGGTGTTTGACGGTGGCCGGTATTTGCCAAGTGGATAAATCTTCTGCTTCTCGGGTCTCGCTGACATGGTTTGAATCAATAAATTATCAAAGGGATGTAAGCTCTTAGAGCATAGAGAATTCAGATTCTGTTTACGTATGGAAGTATCCCAATGTTCGCCTTCCGGGTTCATGTCCTGGATCAGGTGCTGGATGAGGTGCTGGATCGCTACGGAGGGAAGAAATTAGAACGTTTACGACATTTATTTGAGCAAGCTTCGAAAGAGGTGAGAATTCTCATTTCTCAAGGATTGCTTCCTGTTGTTGCACACATGTACTTCACATGTCTATCAAACTCTGTTATCCTAACAGATCTGTGTTATACATGCTGGTTCTAGACACTTCCCATGTGATGCCCTATTTAACGTAATACAACTGTTACTCGCATGTCATCTTAAACGTGACATACAATATATCCTATTTGGTGTCACGTCATTGTTAACGCAATGGAACGTGGTCGACTGTCATACAAGACGCTCCATGAGCATGATTCAAATGCAAAATGACGTAGTTTCACAGTAAAGTGATAAGCGTGCAGAGGAGGTGACTACATAATTCAAGAGCTCGACATGAAAATTAGCCTCAACGGAACTCATATTAAACCGGAAGTCTATGACATACAAGGGTGACGTCGTCACATACCTACCTATGCCTAAGTTTCTTAGTTGTGCAGGGCAAATCCCAGAACATCAATATGTTGGAGTCAGAGGAAGTGGAAAACTGTTTTCGTGTCCCAAAAAACTTACTGCGTAATTACATTTTCTAAGTAAGGCAGTCCTGGAGTCTGAGATGCTGAAGCTAACGCACCCTAAACTAACACCAACGTATGGTCCCCTATACTGTACCAGATCGTGCACACCTCGCAAGCAACATCTACTTGGGTGGGGTACAGGATCCTTGGCTGGCACTGAAGAAAACGTCAGACTGTGCGTCCAATTGAGTCCGTATTATCAAAGACTCGTCCGAGGTTCTGTATGAGTAAGACCAGGGACGAGAGTCTCCGCTGTCTTCTGTGACATCCTCCACAGTGTCATCGTCGAGAAGAATCGGATGCGCGGGAGATGATCCACGGAGGCTCCTGGCGTCATGATGAAGACGTAGGAAGTCGGTGAAATGGATGCCAGAGGCGTCTCCCAGTGAAAGCACCTCCTGGTAACAAAACTCACTCCAATGGTATTCGTTAGAAAACTGAACAAACATTGCCAGGGATGGGACATTTGGAACCTGAACACCATGTGTTTGTTTTCTGAGGTGCACCTCGGCCAACCAACTAAAAAAGACGTGTTTGTCCATGTCCAGTTGAAGAGCACGAACCGCAACTCGGAGCAGAGAGGACATAACGGCAGCAGTCTCTGAGAAATGTAGAAGAGGTCACTTGTGACTGAGGAAGGGAAGGAGCTTCTGTTCTGGATGGCACCGGTCATATATAAGACCCTTTCACAATAACAACTGGGAAGGAAGGGATGTCGCGGTTAGACACAGCACTGAAAAGGAACCTTCATAGATAGCCTACGGGTGTTATCATTTGGATTTTTTCAAGTAGTGGAGATCTCTCATTTGCGTGAAGATTTTGCTACATGCGTCGGAGATGATTGAATTGGAAGTTTAGGAGAGGAAACGAGAAGCACTGCTGTCTACTGATGAGTACTGAACTAGATTCCAGAGATTTAGAAGGCACTGATAATTGACCGAAATCTAAACGTACAGGCAATCTAGCTACTTGATTTCTGGAACCATATGTACCTGCAATCTATTCACTTGACTCCAGACACCGATTGTATAACGACTTTGTATGATCACACAGATGTAAGCACGTGTGGGATGTACACTCCTCATATTTCAATCACCGTAGAGTAGTATCATTGATCTGTCTCACTGTTTCGTGTACGGTTAAACACGTGAGCTAGAAACGAGAGGAGGAAGCGTAAGACGACACTAGCAGGGAAGAAAATCCGCGTCGTGAATTGAAGCCACAGGTGAGAATCTCACTTTGGGATTTTCAGAATCCT
The DNA here is from genome assembly GCA_014871385.1 of Ceratodon purpureus. Classification (NCBI taxonomy): domain Eukaryota; kingdom Viridiplantae; phylum Streptophyta; class Bryopsida; order Pseudoditrichales; family Ditrichaceae; genus Ceratodon; species Ceratodon purpureus. The sequence continues at coordinate 17,614,465 of CM026426.1, read as the reverse complement.
TTCATGTGTCCTGCATGATCGTCACTGTTAACGCGATATAACATCATCTTCTGTCATAGGTGACGCAATTAAAGGAGGTGTACCGTCTATGTTGACGTGATAGACCATGATCTCGCGTCAAGCATAACGCAACCTAACGTAATATTTAACCCGGTTTCGTAGAAAATTGCCACTTTGCTGATCTCCTGATTTCTTTTAGAAATGGACTAGCGTGGTAGCAGTGAACGAGTCGAAATGCATGCATTGAACCTACAAGCCATCTCTGAAATCTTAGTTGTTTCTCATTTTCTTTTCAATTTTTTTATTTTCATTTGTGTTTCACATTCTCCCTCTCTCTCGAATCGGGTTCATTTTCATTCAGTCCCCTTTGAAAAAGGTTCCAATCCATTTAGTCCCTTTTTTTATTTTTTTTTCTTGATTTTCAAACACTCACTCTCCCGTTCAATCCGGCTCCAATCCATTCAGTTGCTTCTTTATTTTTTTTTCGACATTTTCAAACACTCACTCTGTCTCTGAATCTGACTCCCTTTTAACTTTTTTTTTTTTTTTATCTTTTTTATCTCATATTTTTCAACACTCGCTCTCCCTCTGAATCATTAGTTCTTCCATTCCTTTTTTTTTTTCCTTTCATTTTTCTTTTATTCTTTAAACACTCATTCTCCCTTTCAATCAGGTTCCCTTCCATTAAACTTTATTTTTTTAATTTTATTTTTCTTCATATTTTAACATTCACTCTCACTCCGAATCAGGTTCAATTGCATTCAGTATCAGCTTTTATTTTGGTTCTCTCGCATCCTCCCTCCCCCTTAATGTTCTTCATTTGCATCCAGTGTCCCCCATTTTCTTTTAAATTTTTTTATTTTCCTTTATGTTTCACATTCAAGCCTCTCTCTCGAATCGGGTTCATTTTCATTCAGTCCCCAGTTACATGCATTGAACCTACAAGCCATCTCTGACATCTTAGTTGTTTCTCAAAATGTTATTGCTTAGAATTATGGTGCTCTGACATTTGAATACAGTTTGTTTTGAAAACAGGGATTTGGGTCATTGGGACTGAATTTTTGGAGACGCACCTTATACTGGACTCCCTCTCTCCAGGTAGGAACAACACTTTCCACTTGCTATCGCCATTATTCGATGAACATGTAACCAACATTACTTTATATCATTGCTATGGTTTTAGGATCTGACTACCTCATACCGACGTCAATATTTCGCGTCATTCGAAACGCATTCTAACATAATGCAATGGTACTAAGACGTTACATGCCGTCACCTGAAACGCAATGTAAGCTTCAGGTCATGGCCGACCACAAAACGGCGCGGTGTTTCAAATGTCTGCAAGATACAAGCAGTGTGGGGATGGTGGAAAAGGGGAGTGAAGTTTGGATTCCGAGTGCGGAAGAGTGCGACGTAATCCATATCCTGTCAAACCTAGATGACTACTTGATTCCCACTGAAACAGAAGAGGCTGTGATCAGTGAAGCGGCAGACACGGTCATCTTGAATCCTACGCGACCAGGCCCCTACTCTGACCTTCGCAGTTCGCGAAACATTCCGAAAATCGAAAGTCCCTGCTAGAAGCCAAAAATGATGAGACAGATTCCTCCAAGAACAAAGCGATGCGCAGGCAATCCATATGCTGCTGCCGTTGGAGATGGAAAGATGTACGTGTCGCGTTTGCCGAATCGTTTACCGCGACCTACATCTTCAACCGTACCTGTGGCTGATCTTGCAATCAGTCTTGAAGATCACCCAGGCTGGGAGAGAGTAGACTTCGCTGATGACGGAGCAAATAGTACTGCTCATAGGCCGTAGTAAGGCCACGTGAATTCTTAAACACCGACTGGAATTTGTGCTCGAATACGTATTATCGTGTCCAAAGCTCCAAAAGTCTAAATATGTCTTTGGTAATAAGATTTGACTAGGTGATATGTGGGACACAGTTCTGCGTCATCGAAAACGTGTTGTGAGATAATGGAACATCTACATAGACGTCATGTGGCGTCACAATAAACGCGATATAAGCTCCTATGTTGAATCCGTGAGTTATGGATGTCACTTGAAACGGCATGTAAAGCCTTCTAAAACGCTATCCTATGTCACTTTGAACGGGGTTTAACGTAACCTACACATGCGGTTGAACGCCATTACCTGTATGAAGGCGGCATCCTAACCTTCCAAAAGTGCCCGTGTGCAGAAATGGCGTTTCCAATCAGAAAACGCAAGTGGAGATCGACTGAGGAGATCATTCACCGTCATAAACTTGAATTTGCTGCAACCAGAGAGGTCCCTATAACAAGGTGGTCATGCCCATGCAACCACTGTCGTGGGGGACACCGTTACAGTAGTGCCGCAATAACGACGCATTTAAATTCTTACGGACGCGACCCATTTCTATTCCGCTCTATGATTGGAGGAGATCCTCCGGGAGGGTACCCGGAGGATGGAGCGTGGTACTACAGTGACGATGACTGGAGTGTAGAGAATAAAGGCCGGCCCCAAGAGGATTTTCAGAATCTTGTACCTGAAGACAAAGATCTAGACTTAGATCAAGATGGCCAGCACGACGTCCACAAACTATTTGAGGACGCCCTGCATACCGCCGAAGAGCTAGAGGAGATAGCACATGGTGATGAGGTGATGCATCAAGAGGACATCGGAGACACAGAGTTTGTAGACAGCACAGTCGAGGCCCTAGAGTTACTGTACTCTGAGGCCTCACATCCACTGTATCCAGGTAGCACAGTGAGCCTAATCTCAGCAGTGGTGGTCATCATGACATTGTGCTCGACACACGGGGTCAGCAACGCCTTCGTAACTGAGCTACTTCATTATCTGTCCGAGGAGCTGTTACCCAAAGGCAATGTCTTGCCTGCAAAGCACTACACGGCGAAGAGGATGCTGCAAGCACTTGGACTATCGTACAATATTATACTTGCCTGTCCTGTAGGTTGTGTTCTTTTTCGTGGTGAGCACCAGGACTGCGAATCATGTCCCCACTGCGGAAAAAGCAGATACAGAGAAGGTACTGTATGTCATCAGTAACGTAGAGTATGTCGTCTAGAACTGTAGGTATGCGGTCTACCGCACTTTATGTCATCTCAAACGTAGTTTATGTCATATGTAACGCAATGTAATGTCATCTCAAACGTAGTGTATGTCATCAGTAACTCAGTCTATGTCATTTGAAACGAACTACTATTCATTTTTAAGACTCCATTGATGTTAGTCGTTGAGCTTTTTCTCGCTCATGTATTCCAATCTGTGTCATCACTAATTTGATGTAGTGTTGTCTGAATTGTATGTGTATGAAGGTTCGAAGACAACGCCGATGAAGGTTGTCCGCCACTTCTCCCTGATTCCCAGGCTGAAGCGCATTTTCACGTCACCTATGATTGCAAAACTGCTGAAATGGCATTCAGAGCGAGAGGTGGGCACAGTCGAGGACGGGGAAATCCGAATGGACACTGTCATCGATAGCCCTGCATGGAAACACATAGGAAACATAGATCCAGCATTCCAGGCGGAGTCACGAAATGTCCGAATGGGGCTATCTCTTGATGGCATGAACCCCTTTTCAGTTCGGAGCACCTCACATTCGACATGGCCTGTCCTGTTGGTTATTTACAACCTCCCGCCGTGGTTACTCACGAAACGCTTTTTCATCATGATGGGCATTTTAATTTCGGGGAAAGAGTCACCAACAGACAAGAATATAGATGTTTTCATTGCGCCCGTGGTGGAGGAATTAAATGCCCTCTGGGAAGGCGAACCAGCTGTAGACGCTTCTGTAGATGGCCCTGACCGTACCTTTACTCTCCGTGGCTTGTTATTGTGGACAATCTCGGATTTCCCCGCTTACGGCTTGATTTCTGGACAACAAACTAAAGGCTACAAGGCTTGTCCGGTATGCGGTCCTAACATTGTTTCCAGAAGCGCGAGGGGACCCAAGAAAGACAAGATTGTCTACGTAGGTGCACGTCAACGTCTACCAGAGGATCACGACTTCCGCGATGATCTGCGATTCAACGGACTTGAAGAGAAAGGGTGTTCCTGTTCAAGGCTGAGTGGCACTGACGTCCTGCAGTTTGCACAAGAAAGGGAGGCGTACATTGCCTCGAGAGGCAGGCCTGAGGGTCCACGCGATCCTGTGAAGACGCATGGAGTGAAGAGACTGTCGGTGCTCTTCACCCTGCCCTACTGGAAGGTATGTGACCCAAATCACGGCTACGAATCTCGCAATTTACCTTTACCGTAACATAAAGCTGTCTCACCTTCTGTCTATAATAACGCTTTTTTGACGTAAATGTTGTTCATTCTTCTATCAATTTAAACGCATTGTGAGAGAAACTTACGTTCAATAGCGTCATTGCAAACGCTGGTGAAGTAAAATTCCATATTTCATGTACGTCATCTTCGACGTCGTTTAACATTTGTCCCCATCAACCACTGTCATGATTCATATGAATCGCAAGGTTGTGTAAACCAGCGTCCCCTAAACCCTTACACCCCAAGGTTACAGAAGTCATTTGGCCTCTTTCATGCAGTGTTCAATGTAGTGCAGGACTTGCTCATAAGACACACTCTGGACGTCATGCATTGCGAGAAAAACCTTTGTGAAAACATAATAAAGACTTTATTTGGAGAGACAGATTATCCAAGAGGACGCTTGGACTTAAAGGACATGGGAATTAGGCCTGACCTATGGTTGAGGCCCGCATAGGGTCCCGACAGCCGCCTTTTCATGCCACACGCACCTTATGTTCTCCTTCCACAAGCTAGGTCTGACATGCTTGGCGTGATTGGTTCAACGAAGGTACCATCCAATTTCGCTGGTGCGATTCACAAACGAGTTTCAGAGGGAAGGCTCTGGTTCCTCAAATCCCACGATTTTCACGTCCTCATGCAACAGGTGCATTGAATTATCCTCGCTATGTGCTTCGCTTGAAATCTGGATTTCTGAATTCTGTGTATGCTACCATGTCGTCAAACTCTTCTATGGATCCAGCATGACATTAGGACTCCGTCTGACTACGTAACCGACTGATCTTGAACCAATGCTATTGCAGATACTTCCATCAGCGCTGCGTAATGTGGACATGAGTACAGATGTCCGGACTTGCATCATGAGGGTTAGCAGGGTATTTAGGCGCTTGTGTAGTCGCACAGTCGACATGTCTAAAGAACAAGAATGGATTGCAGACGCGAATGAGACGCTTTGTATGACCGAGCGCGAATTCCCCCTGGGGTCAATGGTGATCATGACACACCTTCTAGTGCATCTCATGGAGGAGCTCTTCATATGCGGTCCAGTTCATTGCCGCTGGATGTACCCGATGGAGCGATACATGAAGACCCTTAAGGACTATGTGCGTTCGTATGCTAGACCAGAGGGCTGCATGGCGGAGGCATACTCAATGGAAGAAACACTCGGATTCTGCTCAGAGTATGTGGAACGTTACGGAGCTACATCCCGGAGAGTGTGGGATGCAAACGAAGAGCAAGCAATGCATGACGAAATGGTGGAGGGCAAGGGTACGAAACGAGTGGTGTCCCGCACTCTTCGGGACTGGATTCACAACTTTGTAGTCACAAACGCGGCCACATTGCAACACTATAGAAGGTGAGATGTTTACGTCATTATTAACAGGAAGGTTCCTTTATCACAGATTCGGAACATGACTAAACATAGGTTTGCGTCATGTTTTCACGTTACTATTAACATGCGTTAAGATAGGAACACGTCATCATAAACACGTATTGACGTCTAAGACAGTCCGCTTGCGCTAACGCATGTTGCCAATAACGTTAAAACGCGTCACTCTATTGAAGATAATCCCCTAGTAATTTGCTGTAACCATGAATGCTGATGGTGTTTGACAAAACAGCAAATGTCGGGATGTGTCTTATTCTAGGGCGTACGAGGTCGAGAAGTCGTCCAAGTTATTACTCGGGAGAGGGAGCCAACGTGGACGAGGTGGGCGAAGGAGACGCCCACCTTTTGTCAATTCAGCACAGGCGAGGGCCATGCCACCATTTTTGGTGTGGCTAAGAATAGCAGTTGACACAGACCGGGCAGCTCGATCGAGGCGCATCGATCAGACTACGTACGACTTGTCTAGACCTCCCACTGTAAACGCAACGGCCTATCGATCGATGAAGGCCTACGACATGCACTTCCGCTGCCGCTCAATTGAAGCGTCTGGCACCACCATGGACAGTGGAGTGCACGCTACCTTCACCGACGACGAAGGGGCACAGACAGAGGAGTACGTGGGGCATGTTGAAGAAATACTAGAACTAGACTATAGGCGCACATGCGTTGTAGTTCTACTCTGTTCATGGGTTAAAGGAAGAATGGGAGGTGCGTCACCAACAATGAAGCGAGATGAACATGGCTTTATGTCTGTCAACTTCGCTGATCAAAACAACATACCTCTAGGTCCCCAATCGTTTGCGTTCCCCATTCACGTGCACCAAGTGTTTTATGTTCAAGACGATGGGCCGTGGAAAGTGGTGTGCAAGGTTGAGGTTAGAGGCAGCCGTGGAGCACGCGCATTTGATGATGAACATGATGACGCTGACACAGTGATCACTAGCAGCCCCCATCCATGTGGCGCTAGTAACGTAGACAGACGTGGAAGAGGGCACTCAGAAGCGGAAGATTCCATAAGGAACGGCTCTTTTGTCCACGCTCACGTAGTAGAGCCTGTGGGAGCAGGAGATGTCGCTGACGATGAGGACTCGGACCACCTCCTTGGCGATTCATCAGACAGTGATGAATGAAGACTTCAGGACCTAATTTGCATGACATCATAGCATGTTCCAAGTGACGCACTGTCACGCGTTTGGAATTCCAAAAAACATTCGCTTATGTCCACGAAGTAGTCATTAATGTTAACGTTACGTCAGTGGTGACGCTCGGGCTGTCAATGGAGACGCTTGCTTGTCTAGAATGACGCAACAAATGTTGAAATCTCATGTCAACATTGACGTGAGTGGTACAGCGCAACCGGACTTGAAGCAAATCACCACACGGTTACTTTAAGTAAATCACACATTTGACATTACAAAGGAATCTGGTTGTTCACCAAGCACAGCGGAGGCACAATTTCCAACCCTAAATGTGCAGAGACATGTTTCCATGACCGCACTCTCCTATTCAATACACACATGCGAATCCCTCAAGCAGTAGTAGATTCTGTTAAAGCCTTCGTACTGAACGTCGAAAGGTACGGTATCTATACAGGAAGTAGATTCAGTACAACTCCAAACAGACTATACAAGTTTCCGTGACGAGCGACTCCTGCTGGGTAGTCCAATGTGCAGCTGGGTATGTAAAACTTTGCCTATCCCTAACGTGCAGAATCCCCCAACCAACTCACGTGTAGAATTCCGTGGCTCTCCGGGTTCGCACACGCAGCAGAGTTTGAAGCCCCATTAGAGCTTCTGGCGTCGCTGATCCTGAAGGGAAACGCAACTAGAGAATCCGCCATGACCATCAGGAGCTCAGTGGTGCAGCACACTGTCCAACGCCATTCCGCTCCGGGCTCCACTAGCTTTGCAATGTGTCTAAACTCCCGGACGTCCATGCCGCGACCCTTCGCTCGCTCCACCTCTGCCATCCATGGCCGCAGGTCTTCCACAGTTTGCGGAGCCTCCGCGGTTAAACCCACTGCTGCTCTCGTCCTCCTCGATGTTGCAAGACGCACGCTCGCCATTTCAGCAGATGCTCTGTCTGTGCCCCCAGCCTTCCCCCCCACCCCCAACTCGGGCATGGCTGACCTATGAAGTGTGGCGCACTCACACCTCCTGGTGATCACCGATCCTGTTGACACTATCCAAGCACAGAAAACCTAGGATGTAAACACGTTTCCGTAAACACAGCTTGACTCAATTTCATGTTTACCGTGACGCTCGCGTCACTATTGACATCTCCTAGGATGTTGACTAGGTCGAGCCCTAGGTGCCACGTTGGCCGCACCTTATCCGCACAAGGGACACGTCAGCTGTTCCAATATGTCATATGAAATACATACTTGACGCGTTTTGATGTCACTAGAAACAAACGCGTCACTATTGACACCCCCCCGGTCTGTTGACCCTGTTCAACCCTCGAGTCCATGTCAGCCATAGCTTCCACGTCAGTTGGTCACATCAAACACGCTTTCCACGTCGGATCTCTAATAACATCACTTTTAACACATTTTAACATGTATGACACCCATCTATGTTAAAAGTGACGTGCGGACTTTAGATATTACCATATTTAGCCATTTGAAAATCACGGCGAGGTAAAAAACCCCTTCAAAAATTTACTTTTCCACACTGCCGGATCTACCTTGTATGTCTCTCTTGACGCTGCTATGTCACTCGTAACATCCAAGGTGACGTAAATTTATTTTGCGTCAAAGCCGCGTCAAATGTGACATTCGCACGTTAACCCTACTTGACGTACACTACGTCACTTTGGACCAGATTTCCACACTAATTTCGTATAGTCTGGGCCCGTGTCATCTTTGACGCGTTTTTACGTCCCCTAAGCCTCGGTTTTCCTCTAGTGCTTCCGACCTTAATCCGGATTCTTCCAATGGGATTGTGCGCACCAATTTCTGCCCTTGCTGCGGCTATATGTACTGCACAAACGGACAAAACATAACACCGATAACATCACCAGTACAAGGGAAACATGCATAAAAAATAAAAATAAAAAGGCTCTACCTGAGTGATAAGCCAATCCACAACATCACGAAGAACCTCATTGAATGAATCAACTTTCTTCTACGGAGCTAAAGGACCCTCGGAGTCTATTTTCACAGGCCACTTCAATTCTCGGATCCTCGGATTATAAACGACACAGAGTGAACATTCACGGACACCTAACCTTCAAGCGCGGCTCCTTTTGTAGCTTCTCCTTTCTTCTAGTTCGTTTGTGCAACATGGTCAGAGCTCCCTGCCACCTCTAAATGGAGACCACAACGTCAGCATGGCAAACTATGAAGGCTGCAGATTTGTTTGAACATATATTGTCAAAATAATGCAGGATTAAGCTTAAATCATATATGTAATCATCTCTTAAGCAATTACTTGAATCATATTGCCCTTTCAAACTAGATATTGAATCTGCAAGGAAAGGCTAATAGATAGTGCAATCTCATGCTTTGCGTCTCATTAACATAGGTGATCTATTCTGAGTGAATTTTCTTATCTATGCAAGTCGGAAACTAAAGCCAAGAAACTAATTGGGTCACAATGTTAGAAATTAAAATGCTTACCGTCGGCTGTCATTTCAATAAGAGCTTGAATCCGATCGCCTATGAGCAGCAAGAACATAGAAACACCACAGGACGGCAGCAGCTCAACAAGCTCGATTACTGCCAGTGGGACTTCCCATCCTGAGTGTGCAATTCTTTCCCCCGCGATACCCTGCAATCAATCAACACTTAGACAAAGAGCAAAATAATAAAAGTACCAACACTGACAAACATGTGTATCAGGTGTGACCAAGATTATAAATTTAGAACAGTGCTAAATATGGCTTTTAAAAGTGAGATCAAGGAGTACAAACCAGTATCTGAAGAGCAAACATTCCTAGTCTTTGCTGGAAATCTTTGCCGTGTTCGTCAACCTGCAGCTCTTCCACATCTTAAGCATATGTAAGACTGGCAATGAATTGACAATGTTGACAGTCTTAAGCTAAAGAGTTACGAGATAATTGATTATAACTAATTGCAAACTATAGGGCAAAAGGTGAAATGTATTGATTCCACAAAAGATGCAAGATACATAATGTTAGTGAACATTACAATAGTACAATGTTGATAGGATGAAACCACCAAAAGCACTTGTAATGCCTGAACAACGATTAAACATGAAAATAAGAGATGATTCCTTCTTGCCATGATCTACCTTCTTTGAATGAGAATCTTGCATCAACAGTGTCGCATGTGTCTCTGACAGCCAGGGCAACCTGCACAATGTCGTCCACAATGGCTGCACGAACTTGCTTCAGTGGTACTTTGTTCTGCCCGTCCATTGCATGAACAAACTCTTCCTCTTCCTCTTTGTCCTTATCTTCGTCATCTTGTGCAGCCAAGCGCACTAGTGCAAGAAGCCCTCAACTAGCCTCCTGGAAAAAGTGATGTTGTCGCCTCTGCAGACGTGAAAATACTGAACAAAAGCAGCATTGAATTCCATCTTTGTACTTAGCATTTAGCATCAGGGTTGTCATAACGGACGGGCAAAATTTCCGGACACGGACGGACGGACGGACGGACCGGTCGGTCCACGGTGAAAATCGGACATTGAGGGGAGAAGGAAAATTACTAGGTTGGTTTTAATTTTTTACAACTTACCTATATATGGACAACCAACGCTGACGAGGAATTCCACATATGCAAAAGGGGCGCTAGCGTGTTTAGGGGGGGGGGGGGGGGCGCTAGCAGGTACAGGGGGGGGGCGCGAGCGGGTTCAAGAGGGGGCGCGAGTGAGTTCAAGTAGACATTTGGATTGCCTCTCGGGCGGTCAGAGTGGCGTGACCTTCATTGTCTGTAATCAAGTTCCCTTCCTTGTTTCATATGAGGCCTTGTGGGTGCGTACCAAGTTGGAATTTCTTATGCTTCGCATCCCAGTATCCATTCAAAGTCTGATAGAATTTTTTTTGTTTCCCTTGGTCCTCCTTCGCTGATCCAATTATCTTCTTGCACACCCTCACAATCGCCTTGTGGTCATCCTCCCACCTCAACTCGTCACTTACATTGCTCTTGAAGACCGAGTGAGTCTGGGCCCGCCAACTCCAAATCAAATCTTCCCCCCACATATTGCGGTAACATTCACCCGGGGTGTTTTCGAGATTTCTCTCATGGCTTGGTAGCATGTATGGAGTGAGTCCAAAAACCTCGTATAAGCGTTCATGGAACGGAGATTTGCACACCGGACAAAATCTCCTAACCAAAAATACGTTAATTAAACACATTGGATGGAACATGTGTGGACATGATCCAAGTGCCCATCCCCCCGTCCGGACCAAATGGATTAAGACACACCATACATGTTTCAGAACCATTCAACACCCATGGTCGAGGATTTGGCCAAAGCTTTCTGCCTGTAACTCCTTCCTTCATTTGAAGATCATGGCACGAAGTTGCGTTCTCCACATCAAAATCCAACTTTGCCCAATCTATGAGTTTAGAATCCGATTCTTGCATTGGCAGAGTGGATGGAAACATATCATCTGCATTAGTCCATGAAGTGAGGCCAAAATCCCTTCGTCTGTTGTGTTGCAAGTACTCTTCGTCAATCTTCTTGAACTCTGTTGCGATCTGGCGACCGCGATCAACGCTGAGAATGGTTGCCACTTTCCACTCATAGTATGATTTAGCAAACCTCGAAACAAGGAGCCGCAATTCATCATTGGCTCTCCTCAATGTCTCTACTTCTTCCGTTTGAGCATTGGGTGGAAATGACAAGGAATCTTGACTTATGGTCCATCAATGTCCACATAGGGTCGCGCGTATGGGCCTAGTGGAGGCAATATCATTCCAACCTGTCGTTGTTTTGCTGGTGTGGAAATATTCTCCAACACACAAGCCGTTGCAACATCAACCGTGTTGTTGATGTAAGATTCATCCACTTACATTGGATCTTCAACTACAAGTATATCATTGGCTTGAGAAGACTGAGGTCTTTCTCGTTCTTGCAATTGATTGCGCAAATCTGATATTAGTGCATCTTTTGCTGCTGATTCCAATCGTAGTTTTCGGATGGTCTCTTGTAACTCTGCAATGAAGCCATCCTTTTCTATAACCTGTAATTGCAACTCCCCGACCTCCTCGGTTTGGTTAGACTGGTCATTTCTAACTACAACCGGCATGCCAAGAACCATCGTAGGTTCAGTTCCGACCACCTCCAAATTAGCTGCCGTATTCGGATCATTTTCCACGAAGATGATGTTCGCATCGTCGTGAGGTTCTACGACGTCCGCTGGATGGTTGATTGGAGGCACTACAGCCATATTTGCTGGTGCTGCAACTCTACCTGGCACCCTTTCTTCACGATGACCATCGGAATCAGAATCTGGTTCTGATTCTTCTGTCTCAGGCTCCCTCTCTTGTGGTTTTACCTTCATATTTCTCCCCAAGCCACCATCAGGGTATACCCTTTGTTTGGGAATGTCAATCACTCTTGGCGTCGTAACACTCCTCGTGGTTTTGATGGTGCACCAATCCACCACTTTGTGAAGTACCAACTCAACATACACCATTCTACAAATGAACAATGGTGCTTCATTGCGTTCTACAGATCATTGCTTGTATAGATGCTGGTAAACTTGTATACAACGTTCAACAAACTCCGCATTGAAGCAGAAGTAGAGGTTAGCCTTGTCTGAGGTCCTGTTATTTCTGTGGCGCTCGTGCGGAAATAGTTTTGTGATGTGGCACCACTCAATGAATTCCTCGCATGTGGAATATTTTTACGGTTCTAGCTCATCTTGCCAACCTCTAAATGCCAACTTTGCAGGGTTGTTCAACACATGAAGCCGCTTCTTCATCTTCTTACCACCACGCTTCTGTTCCCAATCTTTAATTCGCTTTCTTTTCGCCTTGGTGAGTGGCACTGCCGCCGCCAGAGCTGGGTTTCCCTCCATGGTGGTGTACTGGGAAAGTTGAGTGTGTTAAAAAACACACCAACTACTCAAAACTTCGCCCAAATGGTTTTACAAATCTCCTATGTGGTTGATTACGGTATTCTAACAATACTTTGTGGCCCACCCAAGTATTCAGCAATAAGCCACCGTGAGGTAATTTAGGGCCCAAATTCCTGGATGAGCGTACAAAATAAGGCTGAAAGATGGTACGTGGCGTTGTCAAAATACTGTAGACCCCACCCAAGTATCCAACAATACAGCAAAAAATTTAAAAATAAAAAATAAAAAATGATCTTGAAGAGCTATATGAACCTTAATATTGGAAGAGACATCAGAATTATAGAATTAACAAGCGTGTCTACTCAGTTGCATAGCGGTGTCTTTGTTTTATTTTGCAGTCGAATAAAATCACCATTTGCATCAAGAAAATAAAAAACATATAAAATCAATGGAGTAGCGTTGAAGAAGGTTGAAAGACAAAAATATAAACAAATAATTAAATAAGGAATAATGCTCAAAAAAATTTGGGGATGAAACAATCATATTGGATAAAAACAATCATGACTATTATAAGAGATTGGAGATAAAAAGGGATGAATAACATGAGATGGAAAAAGTATAAAAATAAATAAATCTCAGAATGATTAGAAACTGAATTATGCTTTAACAGAATAATGATCTAATGAAGAATTAAAAATAAAATGTTGACAATAAAAAAATAAATAAAAAACATCAACATTGAAAGAGATAAAGGGAATACAATAAAATCAATAGCATAGAGTGGAAGAAGGTTGGATTAAAGATAAATAAATCAATCTATATAATTTATTATACATACGAAACAAACAATGCTTTAACATATAATTAAAAATATAAAGAACCGTTATGAAGGGCTCAAGGCTATTGATTTGGAAGATAAAGGGGATAGATTGAAGTCAATAGCAAAGGATGATAGAGGGTTGGAAGAGAGATTGTGCATATATAAATCTCCGGAGTTTTTCTAATTTTTTAATTTTTTAATTTTTTCTTTTTTTTTCTTTAAGGAAATGGTGCAGAGATTCCACTTCTTTAAGAAGAAAACAAAAAATAAAAATAAAAATAAAAAAGGAAATGTCAGAGGGGGAGGGGGGGGGGGGGGGGGGGGGGGGGGGGGGGGGGGGGGCGCGAGCGGGTTAGGCGCGAGCGGGTTAGGGGGGGCGCGAGCAGGTTCAGAGGGGGCACTATATAAAATGGGAAGACGCTCTCGCCCCCCACACTCCTTTCTACAGCGGCTCCTTGTCCTGACGTGTGAAAACACGCCTTGCTTGGAACTGCTTACGTGGAAAGTCTTCATTTGGGGGGGGGGGGGGGGGGGGGGGAATTGTTGATTTTTTTTTCAGGGATTTACTTTGCGATGTCTTCTAGGCAAGGCTCCGACAAGCGGCCTATCTATGAAGATTTGGATGCTCCAGATGCGGTGGACCCTATGAGTTGTGTAAGAGCTGAATCGCATACTGGTTCTACTCCTTCATCTAGCTTGAAGGAGAAGAAGAAGAAGAAGATTGGGGGGCATGAGAAGGATGAGGGTTATCCACCATTGGAGTATACGCATTTCATCAGGAAGGTGACCGTCGAGTACTACAAGGCTTGTAGCATACGAATGTTGAAGACAATGTACCTCGATCAAGGAGAGAATGGTATCTACAAGCTCCAACGTGATTTGGAAAGGGAATTTTGGAGCGCATTGCAAGGGTCAGAGTTCTACATGGATTGCACGAAGTATTATCACAGCCCGAAGTGGTTGGCACAACAAGTGACCAGTGCTACGACAAATGTCATTCATGTGTTCGAATCACATGTCAAGAAACCACAAGGCGAAGAATGGAGCAACCAAGACAAAGTGTTTATTCAGAAACTGACAACGGTTAAGAAAGCATGTCAGAGATTTTCCAAGGGAAAAACGAAGATTATGCCTTGGAATGAACAAGCTTTGAACTCAGCATTGGAAGCACACATGTATGGTTCACTAATCTGGATTTTGACTACAGCCAAAGTTGTGCCATTATCTGGCTTCAATGCCGAGGGGGGGTATGGCAAAGTGCAAAAAGTGCGAATAGCCAATATGAAGCGTATTCCAATTCACATCGAATTTGCCGGAAAAATGTCCAAGGCTAAAACTGAAGAGGATAAGCAAAAAGAACGAGCGATTGAGGCCATGGCTTGCCTGGTAGAGCATCCGGGTGTGATAAAATTTTGGGCTTGTCATTCCAAGACCATGGAAGCTTATACCCTGTGGTGGAACGGAGATTGCTTGCGCAACTTCCTCAAATTAAATAAGAATGCGTCAGAGGCAGCACGTTACAAAGAAATTTTGAAGCTGCCCAAAATGCCTATGGAAGACTGCCAGAGAATTGTTGCCTATTGAAAGAACCGAGGAATGTTGGCATGGAGTCTCATCTACGTTATGGACATAGTCCATAAGGCTGAAATCCTCCACAACGACTTAACGCAATCCAACATTCTACTCCACTTTCCACCTCATGATAAGGATAAAGTATATATTGGTGTGTGCAATTGGGGTATGGCAAGCAGAGTCGTTGAGAAGAAGGCCTCCCCTTATGGTTTGAGGAACCCCGATGATCTACCACGATTAAAGGAGAGGAGGGTAGAAGTTGCACCGGAGTTGTTTTTTTTATATGGCGACAAAGATGACGAGGAATGCAATTTGGAGTGCATGAAGAGGATGCATCCATGTACAACGTAATCTGATGCATTTTCGGTAGGCCATTTGGCAAAGAAGATATGGAACGACAAAGAATGCCCAGAACTCTTCAAGGATCCAATGTCAATGATTGCATTCTCATCAAAGTTGGATGGCTTGGTTAACAAAGATCCTGCAAAGAGGCTTTCACTTGCAAAAGTTGTGGATGATTTGATGAGTCCCCCTTACAACTTCCAAGCTTCCAATGGTTGTTTTAGATACACATTGTAGTTCCATAGTGATTTACGTTTGGAACATTTTGATTGCCTATGTGGCCTTGTTTGCACGTTTCTATTATGTTAATAAATCCTTTTGTTGGCGCATATGTGCTCGGGTGGAACATGAAATGATATTGCTCGTTTTGTAATGGATTGAAAAAAAAAATTAAAAAAAAATTAAAAAAACTGTATGGCCCATTCACCGGGACTGCCCCTTCAGAAGCTCGCGCCCCCCCTTACAGAAGCTCGCACCCCCCCCCCCTCCACTGATGCTCTCGCCCCCCCTTCCCCAGAAGCAGTCGCCCCCCCTTTCCCCAGAAGCACTCGCCCCCCCTCAGAAGTACTCGTCCCCCTTCCAAAAGCACTCGCCCCCCCTCAGAAGTACTCGTCCCCCTTCCAAAAGCACTCGCCCCCCCCACATAAGTAGTCGCCCCCCCCCCCCCCCCCCCCCCCCCCCCTTGCACAAGCTCGCGCCCCCCCCCCCCCCCCCCTTCCAAGAGCTCGTGCCCCCACTCGCAAAATCTCTCACCCCCACTTAGAAGTTCTCGCCTCCCCTACCAAATACTCTCCCCCCCATGTGAGAAGCTTTCGCCCCCTCAGGAGCTCGCGCCCCCCCCTAACGAGTATAAATGCCACCAACTTAGGCCAAGCCTAATTTCATTTCAAATCATGGCCTCTAGTCCCGGAACTCTTTGTGGGCTCCTTGCTTGAGACTATGTGCATCACATTGGCCTGTGGTTGATGTCTACACATACCATTTTTTTTCCACATGTGACATACTAACACTTGCAGACAAGAGATCATTGAACTTTTTCAGAGATCGGAGAATGACAGGACAACAGAGTCAACCGACGTCTGAGTGGGCTCCTTGATGGTAGTTCCTTGATAAGGACCATGTTGAATGTGTGTGGTGCAATGAGACTTTTTGTTATAAACGACAAAGAGCTATGAAGCACTATGGATGGGGTGAAGGTTCAAGCAAGAGTCATTGTTCCAAGGCCCCTGCCGCCGTATTTAGACGCTTTGCGGGGGAGAGGACAATAAAGTGGACCACAAAGTGCAAAATCTGATCACTAAGAAGTGAATATGAAGTGTGCTGTTTTTTAAAGCTCAAAGCTGATTTTGAGCATTTTCGTGAAGTTTTTGAGCATTTTAGTCACTTTCTAGGGTGTCAAGAGGTATCTTACACGGATGTTCATGAAAAGAACATACTCAATTGAAACTAAATTTGACCACTAGTTCTAAATCATGAAAATGGACTTTTCCAAAGTCTTGATTTCTTCAATTAATTCCCTTTATTATCTTTAGAGGATGTTATTTCCAATTTAAGAACAATATTCGGTGAAAAAAAACTAACAAAAAGTACCGCCGAAGTGACCTTCCTAAAAAACATCCCAGCGGTACTTTAGGAACCCCAAACTAATTAATGAGTATATGAATTGACTATTGTAGAATACCTCTTAAACATACAGAGGGCACCACTTCATCAAAAGTGATTTTTAGATAGGTTTTGATTCTTTTATAGCCACTTTTCCAAATGACTGCATTCACTTTGCTTGGATTTGAAGCCTTCATACAATAACTTTATAGTGTCCACTTTGCTTGAAACGTTTTCAAGTTGTACAAAAACAAGTCAAGAATCTATATTTGCAAAAAAATTTGATTTCAACTACATCTTTCCATCACTTTTGTACAATTTTTGCAAAAGGGCTGAAATTGACAATGAGACGTCCACTTTTGTGGTCCACTTTATTGTGCTTCCCCCCTTGCCAATTGTGGTAATGTAATACCGAAAAGAATGACACATGCGAAGATCTATGGCACTAACGCTGGTGATGGCAAGGCAAGCTTCTCACCATGTTCTAGCCAGTCTATGCCTGCTGAGCAATCTACAGAAGTGCCTCAGGGAGCGGAGTAGGTCCAAGAGGAGAGGAATTCTTAAGTTGAACCGTCTCAGTCAACTCCGCTTCTAAGCAGAGGCGATTCCTGTACACCAAGATCTATGCGGCAACAAAGTTTTACTGAGGCCTATCAGATTGGAAAGCGCAATGATTTGGATGAGAAATGGGCGGCCTACTTTTACGAAGCAAATGTGCCTTTCAATGTGGTTAGACATCCAACTTTCATCGTAGTAGTGGAGGCAACCTCGAAAGCGGGTTTTGTCTACCGTCCACCAGCGTACAACGCAATGCAAACCAAGCACATCCAGCCAACAAAGCAGCTTGTCAAGACGAAAATAGAGGAGAAAACCAAGCAGTGTATTAGCTTGTAGTGGGCAACTATTTGCTCGGATGGATGGGACAACGTTGTTCGTCGGCCGTTGATGAATGTCATGCTTGTGTGTCTAGCAAGAGATATATTCCTTGGTTCCATTGATACAACGGGGAACAAGAAATCAAAAGCATACATAGCTGGGAAATTGAAAGAGTACATCAAAGAAGTTGGAGCGCAGAATGTGGTAAAGATTTGCTCTGACAATGCTAGTGCGATGTTGGGAGCCATGGACCAGGTGGTAGAAGCTTACCCACACATTTACAAGCAAGGATGTGCAGCTCACATCATGGACCTCTTACTGGAAGATTGGGAGAAGGAAGCAACCTTCAAAGAGCTGATTATCTTGGCAAAACGCATACTAAATTTTATACGTTGCCGTCATGTGACCATGGCTTTGTTTCGCCAATTCAGCCCAAAGTTGTCTTTGTCGATACCAGCAGAGACAAGATTTGGATGCCAGTACTTGATGATTGTTCGATTGCTTGAGCTGAGGGAGGCACTAATTCAGGTGGTAGTCCATCAGAAATGGGACGAATACGTGGGTACTTTATTCAATCGCCAAAACGGGCATCGTGCTCATGCCTTAGCAGGTCTAGTATGGAGTACCATTCTCGATGAGACGTTTTGGTTACGTTGTGAGAATCTTGTGCATGTTATGAAGCGGGCTGTTGTGACTTTGATGACCTTTGATGGAAAAACACCGGCAATGGGGAGGGCGTGGTTGGCCATGAATAATCTGAAGAAGCATGTGTTTTGTCTACGGGGTGACCCTTTTTTCCTAGACCCCGCTATAGCAGGGCGCTTTGAGAAACATTTTATGAGGAGATGGAAGATGATGTTGACAGATCTCCACTACGCAGGTGCCATGTTGAATCCCTATATTTTCCCGGAGAGCCACGAGCTATTGATTAACGATGCTGCAAAGCGTGCACTCCTGCAAGTGCTAATTCATTTAAGTAAGTGCCTTAGAGTGGACCATGATGCTGTGATGTTCGAGCTAACACAATTTGAGGAACGCACCGGTCCATTCAGCCCTTTGGAGGCCCCAAACATTCGACAGACTAAGATGCTACCTCATCAATGGTGGCAGCGAGTTGGGGGCGATGCGTTGCCCTTGATAGCGAAGCGCATCCTTTCGTTAACATGCTCGGCATCATTATGTGAGCGAAATTGGAGCATGTATTCCTTTGTTCACAATAAGATTCGCAACCAATTGGGCGTGAAGAAGGCAGAGGACTTGGTGTACCTTTACACCAACAGTAAGCTCCTTCGAGAACGACGTGGAGCAGATCCTGTTATTTGGTACGACAACCAACCGTTCTCCAAAGACTTGGATGAAGAAGTTGCAGCCATGCACGACGAAGAAGTCTGTGATAATGATGGAGATGAAGGATTCAACGATGGAGTTGAAGATAATGGAGGCGATGGTGACGATGGTGGTGTTCATTATTATCATGGTAGTATGGATGATGAGTATTCAGAGTTACTCGTAGACAATGCTGGTGGTGACATGCCACGCAATGAACCCGTTAACCAGCCGAATGGAGTTTTTGACTGGGCAGGATTTGATGAAGAGGCAGCTACTTCGCCTCACCACGTTGTCAATGAAATACGAACTAGAGGCGTGGTCGCATACGATTGGGCAGACGATGATATTGACGATGAATTTGAAGTCGAAATGACTCAGCATCAAAGCAACGATGGTGGCCATAATGATGACATTCACCTCGTTCGTAGCGTTTCCAACAATGACAATGAAGGAGGGGATAACAACAGTGGAGTGCAAATTCCAATTCCACAAGACGTTGAGGGAGGAGAAGAAGTTGAACAACTCCGAGGCGCTCTGGCAGAAAATGTTGAAGAAACAATCAGGTCCGGAGGTTTGAATGAAAGCCCTCCAAGAAATGAACATTCAGAGAGAGTTCAAAATGGACAAGAGGATGAAATTCCTATTGGCCAATTGTTTTAGACACCGCTGCCTCAGAATACACCTTCAATCAGAGCAGTACTTGCTGGGTTGGGTAGACCTCCCCCACCTCATTGAAGCGGATCTACTGGGCATGGTTCAAGTACTCCAACACTGAATACAAGTGTTCCACTCACTTCTTCTGGAGCAAGTCCGCGGGCCGGACCTTCTATGATGCGTCGTGGAGTGAAGCGGTTCAGTAAAGGTCCAACAAACGTTCGTCCATTTTTTTCAGTATATACTGTTGGGACTACCTCGTCTTTAACTGTGGCTGTAGGTAAACGTAGATTACCCGTAATCAATGAGGACGGGATCACCGATAAGACCAAAAGACGGAAGGTCAAAAGAATTGTGACTACGGTGGTGGATGGTACAATTGACTACGAATTGCGCAACATTCATTCCACAGTGGAGGAGTATGTGCCTATTAATTATGGAGATGGAGATGACGAGGGCTCACAATCCTCAGATGGATCGGATTCATCGGAAGATAGTCGTGTAGAAGCACCTAATGATGAAGACATTGTTGTAAGAGTACCATTGAGGATGCCCGGTACTCGAACGAATCCGCCACGGCGCACCGCCATAAAAAATAAAAAAAAGTAATACATCTTTCAGCATATTAGATATAGAAGTTATATAGACAAAGTATAATATATATAACTCCAATAAAAATATTAAAAATTAAAAAAATATATAATATATATATTTTTTACGTAGATACTTATATGTTAATCTTAGTCAATGTCCATAAAAAATTAGCTAAGGCTATTGGATGTATTTTTGTTTTGACATGAATTGAAATTTCTCTCATTTATGTCACTATGAAAACTTCACTCATGTCTTAATTTCCTTCAATGCCTTTTTTTTGGTCCCCGCTCGCGCCCCCCTTTCGCAGGCGCTTGCGCCTCCACCCGCCCCCCCCCCCCCCTCCCCCCCTCCGCCCCCCCCCCCCCTCCCCCCTCCGCCCCCTCGCTCGCGCACCCCTTCCCCAGACGCTCGCGCCTCCCTCTCAGCCGCTCGCGGCCCCCTTAAAGGCGCTCGCGCCCCCCTCCCTCAAGGCGTTGGCGCCCTACCTCTTAGCCACGACATCCTCCGTGTCAACTCTATATGTGGAATATTTGGTGACATATCAGACGCGTGGCATCCTAGGTGGCCAAGGTAACTTCCATTTCACCATTTGGACGGTCAACCGTAAGTCTCGGTCAAACGGACCTCCCCTGACCCTTAATGGACGGAGGAGCGGACTGGACGGTCTTTTGGACGGGGAGGTCCCATGAACAACCATGTTTAGCATGGCACTAGGTACATAATCCTCAACATGCAAATCGTGGGTTACATTACCGACACAATCGACCAGACGATGGTATTCAATTCTAATCAGAGTGAGTTCACTCACCCAAAGAAAGCCCCTATACTAGAGGAATACAGTAGATGAGAGTCTCAGATGCTCTGTAGATGTTTAAGGCCTGCACTTTCCCACGAGCAAGTGATATTCAAAAGTTTAGACATTGTAATTACACAGGTCATCAAGTGAGGCTTTTCTCATAACCGGTTTCTAATTCCAAAACTTAATAAAAGAGAGGAAATAACACACATATTGTTAACATCAAAACTGGAATTCAAGATGAGAATGGTATTGAGCAATCACAACCCTAAAATCTCAATAATTAGAGAACATTCCCTCCATGAAAGCGGCAAACATCTCCCAAGGGCTGCAATTTTCAGCCAAATCCTCAATGATGCTAAGACATTATGTTGTGATCACTCTGTAAGGATCCTCGGATCTCAATTCTCAATCAACTCCACAATCTGAAGCTCCACAATCAGAATATAGGCCTATAACACCAAAATTCGAACTTCTAGTTCGTAAAGGTTTCTGTCCCTCAACACTCTATAAAAAATCGACTAGGGTTATAGCCAACAATCTTCGAAGTCCCAAGTCCCACCCTAGCAAGAAAATCCCAACCAAACCTGCGCTGCTCGTCATCGCGTCTCTTGGAAAACCCATCTTCGTTTGTATTCATAGCCATGCGAAGACTATCTCCATACTCAATTAGAAGTCAACAAGAGAACAACGCACTAACCGGTAACAATCTATACCCCGTGAGCCAACCACCACACCACAAACATATTCAACAAGATTCCACCCCACAATCTCAATCCATCAAAACTTCAAAACTCCACATATCCAATTCACCACCGAAAGCTCAAGAAAGACGGCCAAAATCCATTGACATTCTCGGCTTCGTGGTCACAATCCGCCCCTTCCAACGACCCCAATTCAAAGAATAGTATCCAGATGCGTCCCATCAGCGCTTCACTCCCAGAAAACTCACAGTGCACAAGAAACCGAGGCCTCTGGGGTTTCGGTTTTAAGAAGCTTTGACAATGAGCTTTTCAAAACTTCCCACATACATGCAAACCACAACAAACGACCAGTGCACCGCTCCTCCACCTCTGTAACCAGACTTCCATCAGGTACCCTTCCACACCAAGCCCTAAACCCTAAAGTAACTTGTAGTGTCTCTGTGTCTAGCCTCCACTCCTCTCCGTGTCTAGCCTCCCCTCCTCCTCTCCGTGTCTATCCTCCCCTCCTCCCCTCCTCTTTGTGTCTAGCCTCCACTCCCCATCACACTCCCCTCCCCTCTACCAATTATGGCAAATTCTCACGATAGAGAGTACACACATGTAGGGTTGCAATTTGTGGACAGTAGTCCAGAAACGCAAGTACCATTCTCTGAGGGCATCCCAGCAGTCGCTCCCATCTGTAGCCCTGCAACACCCGTAGTCCGGCCCTTAGAGAGCACTCATTCTACCCCGTCGACCGCATCTAGTGTTCCTCTTTCTACTGCTACACAGCCGCCTCTGTCACTCCATCTAGTCAATTGGGACCATCTGTACCACCTGAAGTCTCCCCATCGAGTGCAGGACAATATAGAGCATTTGGGCCAATTCGGCGTAGACGAATTCTGAAGACGACTCCACCTCCACGTTTCATTTGACCACAAGTTCCACCGTCAGCTACAGGAAGAACAAGGTCTTCTCCGACAACCGCTGGACCTTCTAGGGTTCCACCAAGACCATCTGCAGCAGCGTCTGGAGATTCTACACCTCCACGTCCAGCAGGTGCAACTAGTTTAGGCAGCACAGGGCCGTTGCCAAAGCGAACGACTCCTCGTCACGCTGACAACCACACAAAGCTTGGTCCACATAAACGAGAGACACTACTGAAGGCATTGCAATTAATTCTCTCTCTTGGCGTGCCGCTCGCATAGAGTGACATTGCCGCTGCTATTCAAGCTGTAAGTATGATCGTTCATAAAACGACCTAGCACTTGGAGTATTCATGTTTGTTGGTATGTTTTCATACATGTATGTGATTTTCAGAGGTGCTCGATATATGCAAAAAACCTTAGTTTTGTTTTTCTATGGTAGTTTATGTTTTTAAAAATCTTGTGTTATCACAATGACTGCGTTACTGGAATGAAGATTTGAAACGAAACGTTCAGAGGCTGCCAGTTTTTCAGAACTGGGATTTGCAGCAGTTGCTCTTCTTAAGAATGAGAAAGCAGCTGGGCTTTCATATTTAATTTTTTATTCGATTCTATTATTTTCTTCATGGGTACATTTGAGAACTAATTGGAATAATGTATGTTTTCAAGGTATCAATCAAACTCTATCACAGGTTATAGTAAACATTGCAACACCTGTGGAGGTGGTCTTTAAAGGAGTGGCGTTGGGTATTCATCACATCGACGAAGTCATCACTTGAATGTACTACCGCAAGTGCCTCCTACCGTTCCTAATGTATTGCCTTCACCAGCATCTGGATCCACTCAACAACAAGAACATACGACTGTCAATGATTCACATTTGATGGACCCAATTCCATCAGTTACATCAGATAAGCCATCCTCAATTCCTTATGACTCTCACAAAGCATTCCTTCATTGGGCTAGGACAAGTAACAATAGTTCTAGTTTGTCAAATAATGTGGTAGATGTTTTGTTTAAAGAACTTTCGTTCAACCCTCAGTTTAATCTACAAGACTTATCTTATGGATCGGCTGCTAGTATGGAAAAATATGAACAATCTTTATTCAGCGAATCAGATGGATGGAAGGACTGTTTGGTTCAAGGGCATGTTTTGAGGTACAAGGATTCACTAGAAGCAGTGAAATTATTGTTTTCTTATAAGGAAATGAATGAGTGCTTCATGTTAAGACCTACAAATCGTGGACAACCTTATTCCACCCCAACAACTGATACTTGGTGGCGTGACATGCAAGTAAGCACTTTGAACTACGTCTTGCTTAAATTACATTTGTATGTTTGAATTATGTTTCTTTAGTCTATGTGCTTTTCTAAAACTACATCTACATGTTTATTTACACCAATGGTTATTTCTTACTTTTTTCTTTTCGTTTCTTATATTATTTAATCTTACTCAATTTTTAAATTTTATTAGATCTCTAGATCATTATTCTTATTTTTTTTTTAAATTTTTATCTTTGATCATTATTTAATTATTTCTCTTATATATTTATATTATCCTTGTTTTAAAGATATATAGATTATGTTGTATGTCTTTTTTAAATGTTTTTATTTATTGATAATATTGCTTGCAAAAATGTTGGGTGTCCTCATCATTGATAATATAGACACCCAATAGTCCTCATCATTGATAATATCGCTTGCGGAAATCGATATCATGATGAAGGTCATAGTATGATTGCAACATTACCCATTCTTCAAACAAATGCTTCATCATCCCTTGACCAACTTCAGGTTTTTCAAGAATGTCTTGAAGTGGTTTTGAAACCATTAAAAGAGGCAAGTTTTGTGTAAGTATCCAAAGATAATCTTCAGAAGGTTTTCTGAATTTTTTTTTAAATTGAACATTAAAGTTGTTAATAATACAAAATGACATAGTTATGAAAGTTATATTGTATTAAGGATGTTAAGGTTAGATTTATTTTACAACTTATTCTTAATTAATATGAATTGTAATTTTTTTTCAAGGGAATTCATTGTGAAGATCCATTTGGTGTTCAAAGAATAATATATCTAAGACTATATGCATATGTGGCTGATCATCCCGAAAAATGTAAGGTAAAATTGTTTCATTTTTTCTTTTTTTGATAGAAAAAAGTTATCAAAAAGTATCCAAAAATAAACGGTTTTAAATTATTTGCCCATGTTTTTTCATATGATTTTCTTGTAATTTTTATGTGTTGAATAGTGATTGGTTTTGCTTCAAAAGGAACGTGTGAATGTTGTGTACATGTCACATGTACTTATGATTCTAGAAGATGTCAACATCCATGTAGCATTTGCATGTGTCGTGCTTCTGAATTAAGAGACGTTCATGTTGATCATACTCTGAGGACCAAAGCAACAATGAAGCAAATTGTGAACAACATTTTAAGTGCATTCAGTGCCTCGAAGGCTTAACGAATTTCAAAGGAATATTCTCTACATCCAGTAAATGTATGTTTTTTTTTCAAACCTGATTATTTTTTTTAACAAAAGTGAATGGCGCAGTATGGTTTGTACATATGATTTATTTGTTTCATTCTTCAAATAGGTAGTACATTAAGACATCAAAAATACATTTGAATAATCACATAATGTTTGTGGATTATTATGAAGCTTCTTATATTATCATGAAGCTATCATTGTATATTTATAAACTTTTAATGTTTTTATATTCTGAATGGATTATATATTTTTCAATTACAATATTATCTGTTTATTTTTAAATGTTTTGTACAATGGACAGTAGATTTAGTATTTGGCAATATTTTTTATTGATGATGAAATAGTTATAGATGATTTAATTAGTATGAATATGAACATTGCTTCAATTAATTTTTTTGACAAGTCATTCTGTTTTGTTTGTTTGGTCTATATGAAGATCACGTTATAAGTGTCATTGTTAAATTTTTTGAAATGGTATCAAATGGCATGCCGCAAAAAGGAGTATAATAATGAGTTACTTACAAGTTTGAATGATTTAATGAGAGAGTAAGTGTCTTACTTTGTTGTTTTTGTATTTACTTAAGTATGTCATGTATTGATTAACTATATTACGGAATTGTAAGCTACTTTTTCTCTTTGAAATTTTAGATTAAGCACAGATTTTTAATAAGTCTCAAACTAAATAGTAATGACATGTTTTTTTTGATTTTCAGAGCAATGAATACTTTTGTGAGAGTATTATCAGATTGGCAACGTTCTGAATTTCAACTTATCAAGATTCATGACATGTCTCATTACCGTACTGCTATTATTCGAATCGGGTTCTCCTTTTGAATAAAGTTCAAACTTGTATGAAAACCTCCATATAGCACTGATGAAAAGGCATACAGGACTGGTAACAAAAGGGACTTTCAAAAATTTATTATAAAGTACAACAGAAGATTACAAGCACTACAGACAAATGTTCAGGAAAAGGACGGATTTGATTAGCCCAAGAAAAGCAATTCTCCTTTGAATGGGGTATGTGATGCCAACATCTCTGATTAAAACATCTCAAAATAACGATGAATTTTTCAAAGAATTATAAAATTAATAGTCAACTTATATTTTAATGATTTTCGAATAACTGAGGTGTTCAATGAATATGCGTTTACTATTTTAATTCATTTATGATTTTGATTTCAACCATGGTGTATTTTTTTGGTAAATATGCTCATTATTCAATTTTATTATGCAATGTATGGAATAAGCAATGGAAACAAGGAAACATGTGATGAGTGGTCACACCGTGACTATAAAAAGTCAAGAACCAAACTTCCAAAATGTGATTGCGAGTGGTCATCTTGAAACAAATGATTTAACAAAATTACAACGAATTTTGCGAAATCAGCCTGAGATTGGTTCATACTTGATTGAGAGTTTGGATGAAATTCCAATAATATGCCAACATATCAGTTAAGTAAATATACATCAAGATTGTATTTTTGATATTGTTTATAATATAATTTCTAATCTTTTTTTGTTTATATAAATTAATGTATGGAAGACAATCAAGGTGTTTTTTTTTTTTTTTTTTTTTTTTTTTTTTTTATTTTTTTTTTTAAAAATATTGGGAAGATCTTATACCCGTATTTAATTTAGAATTTATTTTCTAAATAAGGTTTTTATTACAATGATTCAGACAGAAGTTGCACTCTTCAGTTATGTAGGCTTGCAAAATAAATTTGCACATTACTTGTAAAACTTTGCAAGCAATTACATAGTCACTTTATTATGGCATGATATGCTGAATAAGGTGTAAATTAGTGAAACCCACCCACCTTCCTTACACATGGCTTACTGGTAGTTACTCCAAACTTGAAGCTTACTTTACTTGGGGCTTACTTTACTTGAGGCTTACTATAAGCTTGAACTTTACTCTAGCAAGTCACTAATTTATGACCATTTGATCTAGGTTAACCTTCATCTAAGGGTCAGAGATGATTGGACCAGCGAGGCTATTCCTGTCCATATAACAAACAAGTGAATCTCTAGAGACTTCTTTGAGGGTATAAAACCATGGGAGTTTCTTGGCTACTTTGAAAGTAATTCTAGTTTGCTTGTCTACTTTGAAAGTAATTCTAGTTTGCTACATGTGTGTGAGAGATTTTTAGAGCTTGTGAAGTTTTGGTATATGGTGGTGTGGAGCTGATTCAGCAAAGTGCAACATGGCTGAGTCTGGTGGAACTACTAGTTAGGTCTTCTAATTTATGTTTGCAATTAGACTCTTTCATCTCTCCCTTTGATTTGTATGTTTGGTGTAGGGTTTGATTTTTCTTGTGACTGCAATAACAAGCTGTAAAGGGCTGTTGACACCTTGTCTACAAACATAATCCTAACTGTGCTTTTGGTTGTGTTTATGGGGACAGGTGAGGTCCTTTACCTCTGGATTTTTCTTACTTTACTACACCAACATTCAAGAGATGAGAAGATTTCTCGAGACTCAAACTATTTTGTGTTGATCTTGTATTGTGAGTTTTAAGACAAACTTTTCTCTATTATTTGGATTGTTTTCTCATACACTGCTATATTGTAAGTAGTGTGTTGATTGAGAATTCTCTGGTGAAAAGCACTATGTGTCTATACTGGTAATTTGGAACCACAAGAGAGTGCACAGATTTGATTAGGTTTGAATTGAGAATGGGCTGATTGAGAATGAAATTTGGTGAGGAAGGTGATAAAAGTTGCCCTGTAAAGGGATGTCCCGCCCACCCACCCTTAGGGGTAGGGAAGTTTTTTTTTTTTTTTTTTTGGTGCAGCACCTTCTTATCTATATAAATCTTGCTCTACCATCATTTTGGGACTTTGAATATGGAGAGGCACCTACATATGCAGAGCTACTGCAAAACATCATGGTAGGAGTTGCTTTAGCAGTGTTTCTTTACGATCAGAGAATACAAAAGATGAAGATACAACATCGTTTGGGCAACTTAGAGTTTTATTCAAATGCCATGTTTGGGACAACAACATGGTACAAACACACAAAGAGTTTGCTTTGATAAAACTGTACTCCTTTGTAGGTGTTAACAATGTATGTGATTGTCTCAAATTGAAATGGGAAGAAGCAGAAATGTCTGATGGAGTAAATTTCATATGAATTCTATAAAAATTTACTATTGAATTTAATGAGCTAGCCTTTTACAAAAATCTATCGTTAAATTTTTGTCAATTTAATTAGTCCCCGTTGTACAAAAAAAAAGAACATAAATTCTACGTATACTTTGTGGGATCCAAGAAAGTCAGAATAAACCGGTTAATCCCCAACCGGAGTCAGGATTCAGTTAGTTTTTCATTTTTTTTGGTTAAATAGGTAAAAATAGGCCAGACACTATCCGGATTAGGAGTTAGTTAGAACCGAATACTCAAATATCATTAAAACGGTTAACTCAGGTAGTGTCTTCGGATCTAGATCTTGGAACCCAGAAGAGAGTATTCGGATGGAGAACTCGGACTGAGGGTTCGTTCCGGGAGTTGACCGTTACAGTAACCGCGTGCAGGATCCGATCCGATGCGTGAGTAATCATGAACGGATGACCCTTGGCTCTGTACGGTGGCGGCTGCAATTACACGTCGTCTTAGAGTTAATGATTGCTTTAGTATATAAGCGGGGGTGTTAGGTTTTGGAGTTCCTTTTGCGGATTGTGAGTAGGGAGTGAACGAGTGGTGATGTGTTTTGTCTTTTCCGATTCACTAGCAGTTGGATTGCCGGGTTTTTTGCTGTCGGGTTGTAAAGGGAGAGAAGTGAGACTTATCTATGGCGCCAATTCAGCTCAGGATTCTTAGTTCCGCAATTCCAAAGACAGAGAGTGAGATGAACGAGCTGATAGAGGACCTCACTCGGATGAGGTGCCAAGGGTTGCTTTCCCGACCCTAGTTGCTGAGGGATGAAGAGATGGTGAGAGAAATCGTAGATGGGCCGGATAATAGATGGGATAATTTGATCCGAGGTCACCCAACTCAGTGGACCATGGATATGTCGGCGGACACTTACAATTTCCTTCAGGAGGGGTACGATTGGGCGACCAGAATGGATAAGTACATCCAGGATAGGTTCTCCAGAAAGATCCATAAGAACAATGGGTATGTGATAGACGCGTGCAAGGACATGAGAGAGACAGATCCTAGCCTTTCTCATTCCAATTCTGTATCCGTTGAAACCGGACCAAGTCACCATCACGGTCGGGATCACGATCTTCGGAGCCATCACGGGTGAGCGGCAGGTGAATTGGGCCTAGCTCGTATCGAATACCGTGCAGAAGTTGCTGTCCGAGGTCGGAAAGAAGCCAACTCCAATTACCCCGTTCCTGTATCATTTCTAGTA
The DNA here is from genome assembly GCA_014871385.1 of Ceratodon purpureus. Classification (NCBI taxonomy): domain Eukaryota; kingdom Viridiplantae; phylum Streptophyta; class Bryopsida; order Pseudoditrichales; family Ditrichaceae; genus Ceratodon; species Ceratodon purpureus. The sequence continues at coordinate 17,584,775 of CM026426.1, read as the reverse complement.
GGCTAATAGCCTACTGCTGGACGATGAAAAGTGTGAGTACAAGGTGGCGAAGGATCTCCTCTATTTCAAGGAGGCACCGGAAAGAGAGGAGGAGCATTATGAAGAGAGCACCAATACGACTTCCACGGAAGATCAGGAACCGGATGTGGAGGCGCTCCCGGAACCTGCCCCAATGAAGGCCCATTCCAAGTCGCAGTCAAAACGAGCTACGTCCCACCACGCGAAACCCTCCACAGCCCGAGATGGCACAGCGAGGAAGGCAGCTAGTTCCGAGCAGGGTTTTCCGAATGATCCATTCTGGTCACTTTGGGAGGGAACCCGAGACGCTCAAGCCACTTACGAATGGATTAAGTCGATGTTCCGAAGGGTTTGTGCGTCATTAGGAGGCTGCGAGCCGGAGGAAGTCTTACGGGAGATTGTGCTCTTGAAGGATGCATCCAAGTTGCGGGCCGAGAAGCAGCAGCTGGAGCTTCAGATCAAGGAACTCACCTCGGAGCTGGCCACGAAGAGCAAGGAGATCCGTAAGTTCCACGCCGAGCAAGAGTAGACCCTGAATGAGATCCGAAAGTTGGTGGGAGTTCTGGGCGATGTGGTCAAGAAAGCCCAGATGTTTGATGAGAACGTGATGACCACGGCCAACGAGCCGGATAGAGAGAAGATCATTACGATCCTGGCCAAGTACAAGTTCTCGATGGGCAAGACCCTGAAGTTGATGAAGAAGTTGCTCTGCCTGGAAACCGGAAGTCCAAGGGTCGATTCGAGACTCCCTGGATCTCCCTCTTGGACAATGGTGGGGGAATCTCGTGGAGCAGTGTTCAAGGCTCCGCAAGAGCAAATTCAGTCGCCTTAGACTAGGAAAGATCAGGAAATGGTCACGGATCCGAGTATTTTCGGTCTACATCGGACAATTGCGGATCTGATGGCGATGGTGGAAGCCAATCTGGCATCTCCCAGAGCCAGCATCGCTCAGCAGAGTTGCACGATCCCCGTTGGCCAAACAGAAATTAGAGGAACGACAGTCACCATGAGACGATCCGAGGTGTAGACGGTCACGGAAGAGGTCACACGGACCGTGCAGAAGTATTTTTGCTCGTTTTGAGTGTTAACCGGATGATTAGGGAGTTTTCGTGTTCCGACACACTTTTGAAGGTAAAATAGATATTAAATTTATATAAAGTACATATAAAATTTGCATGAAATAAACTTTAAGATTGTTCATATGAATCTATTTTTGTGTAAAATTTTGGAGGTGGAATTTTTAATATGTATAGATTTAAGAGTGAATGGTGATGTAGCTATGGTGTAGATATATAGTTGGAAAAATGAAAAAACATGGTAGATTTAGGATCAGTGAAGTGTATGCATATGGTAGATTTCCAGTGCATAAAACACAAATAAATGTACATTCCATATACATATCACTACAAGAAGAACTATGTTGAATTGACAGAACTTTGACAACAAAATGTCCAATATAATAACTTCAACATTGTTCTCTGTATTTTTGTCAATTCGGTCATATTTTTTAATCCTTGTCAACTTTCTGTCAACTTTTTAGTCCCAAATATTCTCCCAAAGGACAAGCTGGCAATGCAAGGAGAAAATGCTGAGTTAGCAGTCTGAGGTGCAAGAAAGGAGGGGTTATCAAAATAGTTATGTTCTTTTGCGATTCAATGTTCTGGATGCTGGCATTGCAATGCCTGCAATGCTCCAAAACCAACACATGCAACACAAGCGCTGAATTGTCAATGCACCTGAATGGCGCCTCTTCGTCGCCGACTAGAATATACTATTGTTTGAATTACATGCGTATTCATATAAAATTAAAATGAAGTAATTATATAAATACCCTTACGTACTAATTTTAATATCATATTCAATGGGATTTGGGTCAAATAGAATAAAGAACTATTATTAGATTTGCATGCATTACAATTAAACAAATGGATTTGAATAGCATTAACACATTCAATTTATATACGAGTATTACTGAATACTTCATTGGGTTAACAAATATTCCATACATTCCAAAAAACGTTTGAATGAATTTTCATCCATGCAACATCCACATTAATATTATGCATTTTGTTGAAACCATAGCATATTGCCTTTTAAATATTTTAGATAGGCAGATTTGGATGAGACTTAAAGCATTTCAAATGAAAGTTCAGTGGATTAAATTTGGGCTTTGGATGCCAACTAGGAAAATTAATCGCATAAGATTCGATGCTTCCATTTTTGGCCCTATTCGAATACGTGTCAAGGCGTCAATGGCTGCCACAATCGCGAAGTTAGGTGGCTTGACCAAACGAGCGTGATACCATGCTTGTCCACCCTGTCTGATGACCAAGTACCTTGTCACACCATGGGATTCTCCAAAAGTCCCGTGTACTACTCCGAATATAGTTACATTCTTTCCGTGCCACCTTTTGTAACATACCTCCTTCCCGATTGGAGGATTCAGATCCACCAATTTCCACCGTCGATCTCAAATGCGTAGCCAAAATTGAAACCCTGCACCAATAGTAAGTACATGTGAGTACTATCGTGTAGTTTTAGTACTCCGCTATTTTGCCACAAGTATATAGGGTCTAGCATACTTACACCCGGTAATACTGTTGAATTAAAAAAGTGATAGATAATACGATACAATTTACTGCAAATTTTTAATGTTTCCGTTATTATGTACGTTTCCAGAATACTAGTACTTATATTGATTGGTTGAACTTTGACTAACCCAAGTACATCCCTGCAAGGATTGGTGAGTATTGGCCACCGACTGAATGGGGGTTTTTGTAGAGAACATCGGCTTCTTAGCCTTGCGGCATCTCTCGGCATCTTGATTTCACGCTGTAATATTGGTTGGTAAGGTCGTATACTTTTCCATACCAGAGAACGCAAGAAGATCCTAAAAGAATGTTTGAAATAAGCTCCCCATCTTTTTTGTTATATATCACAAAAAACTAGTTGTCGAGATGTATCATCTGAATATTACACTAGTTGAAGATGTGCATTACTCTGTGGCAATGTCAATCTCAGTCCTGTCCTACTTAGGAACATAGTGAATTTTGGTGGTATTGGGGACTTTACTGTAGGAATTATACTTTGATTTGATATTGCAGATAGGAATGAAGGATTGTTTCAGGAGGATGACGCTTCACTAAACTGCAAGGGAATGTTGCCCACGAACGCATTGGTTTCAGGAGCTTTTAACAATTCCAAAGTCGCTGACATTGAGGTAGTGGTTCTCGAGTGCGTAAATCAGGATGCAAGTAGGCCTGCGACGTGGAGCGTATCTGTCAACAGGAATATTGGCTCAAAACCAAAAAGTCAAAAATCATCACTTGACAAGAATGTCATCCAACCGTATGTCTGAGCACAAGTATACGACAACGATATGCGTATTGTACATCAACATCCAAAGTATAATTATTGGATGAGCTTCATCAATTTCTAGATACGAATAGCTATAATGTAACGTATATAAGTGTTATACACAAATGCACAAATACACAAATACTATACGGAACTCGAAGGACGATTTATGAATTCCACTGCGAGAGAGACTGTTAAATCTGCGACGACGTGCAATCGTAACCTAAATCAAAACAAAATCGAAGATGACCGTAACCTCAAACTTAACTCAATAAATACCACTTCGTTTAACGCACCATTGGATGAACGACAATACAAACATAACAAGAACATCGTTAGCTTAACCATTCAAATTTCATCATTTCCTTAGTTAAAATAATTCATAATACAAAATCGAGAGGGCAAACGTTGCAGCAATGGATGGCGCCCGCGCTAGCCTCTCATGAGGCACCCACGCTCATAATCCAAATCAAGCTATTAGATACAACAGGATCTAGACAGTAAGCTTGTTTTTTTTTTTTTTTTTTTTTTTTTTTTTTTTGAGGAGTCAGATGGTGAGAAACTGCATTACAATAATAGAACTTACATACCGTCGCAGAACCGAGTCAGGGACCTGACTGGCGCATAACAATTCTTAAGAACCTTTTTACCTCCTAATAGTAGCTGGCTACCTGGAGCATCTAAACTATCGGCCTAGCTTGAGTGGAGAAGTCAGAGCGTGAGTCCAGTGGATGGCGTCACCTTCGATGAAGCATACAGTGTCCGTGGCCGCCCAACGCTGGCTGAATCCGATTAAGGCTCGGCATTCCTGAAGGGGTCGATAGCGAGGCCTGGTGCGTAGACAGTCAGCATTTTGAGCTTGGCGCTAGCGCCAAAAGGCGAGAATATACCCTTACATTCGAGAAATTTGTAGCAGTACGTAGCTTGATACAAGACGCAACAGCTGACCGTTCAAAATCGAACAATAACCGCCCTCAAAAATAAGGCTTGAATTTCTAGGAAAATTCATATTGTAAGGTTGAACTCAATCCCTGCGAGAGCCGTGACTCTGCTTAACCGAAATGATCATTTTTGAAATCATAGATCGTCTCGCGCCCGTGTGGAGGTAATCCATCCACCCCACTAAATGTTTGTAGCCTGAAATTCAACCTCCTTCCAGAGTTGGCCTTCGGTTATGATGTATCGAGCGGTTCCACGATGGCACCAAGTCGAACCGCTATCATCTAACTGCCAGAAGTCCAGGACTTGCATCATCAGTCGGCCCTTCACCTGTCTTGTGATTAGAACCTCTCTTGGCAGAAAAGACTGCCATCCGCGAGAAAGGTACAGCGCGATACGGTCTGAATTAGGCCCTATGCTTGAACCCTTGATTACAAGTGAATGCTGGTGATACGGAAATGTGTGGATACTCATGCCGTGGGTGTAAGAGATCCAAGAGAAGCAATTGCTTGGGCAAACATCTAGATGTGGAAAGATCACTGTGAGCGCTTTAAACAGTCGACTTGATGACAAGAATTTAAACCAGCTCCTAGACAATTTGGGCTTACACATGATCGAGTCATGATTTGGTTCGAAGTCGGAGTCGCTGCTATCACTTCCTTCCCCGACGACTTCAATACCACCAGCAAAGTCCGACCATCGAAGCGACATTCCCATAAACAAGGACTCCAGTCCCGGGGGACTCGGAAGAACAACAGGAAATTTTTGAACGTTCTCAACACTCTTGAACAAACCCGACATGGTACACTTCGCCACTCGGCTCCCAGGTGACATCTATAGAAAGACGGAACAAGAATTGATGACACGAACGATGTCAGTCTAGTAGTAAGAACGAACACTTCAAGCTTTGGTGTGCAGCCCTGGTCTTTTATTGTGATCTTCAGTAACGAAGTTTCGGTTAGGATATGAATTAGTAGATACATCTCAAACACTAAAAAATAGCAATGGCGGGCTATATAATTCTAACACTCAAAATCATAAATGGCAATCTTACTAATTGAATTAGACCTGAATTCAATATTTTGTAAAGATATGAAGGTTGGTGAAGAGATATCTGATTGGACCAAAAACTTCGCCAATTCAGATAAAATACGACTGAACACCACACGATGCATGCTATTTGAATTCTTGGTCATAGTCTGCGCAATTAATAGTAGATTTGTTGAAATCAAAATAGAAACTACTCATTCCAAGAAATGGCGCGGGCGCCATTTGGACTAAGCTTTAAATCCTAGAACAGAGTGGTGGCTCAGAAAATGGCGCTTTATCCAATGTCACCAGTGGTGACGGCATAAATATAAGGACTTGAGAATGGAGCTTCGTCACTACGGAATATACACAGGTAGTTCTTTTTCAACTCTCCATCTCAGTTGCCGTCTACAGTCATGGCGCCAAGGAAGAGACGAGCAAAGAAGGCAGCAAAGCGAAGATCTAGGCGGGGATGCGCAAGGCGGGCGACTGTGCAACTTCGAGTTCCAGGCGCTATCCAAATCTCCTGTGCGGGTATGTCTGTAATTGCTTTTGCAAAGGATTGAAAAGTATGCTTGACGGTTAGTGTTCTTTCTAACTATGCCGGGCAATGGCTTTTGCGCAGAGGCCGACTGTATCTGGCATTCAGACTTCCACAGTGCGTTTGATTTCGAGCCTTGGATTAGAGGATTAGAGTTTGCAAATGGAATGACCCTTACACCGCGGACTGAGAGGGCCTTCCACGAGTATCCAGTGACCGAAGATCCGGCGAGTTCCACCTTCGCAAGGGAGGTAAAATCTGATTTTATAGATGCTGAGCTGGTCAACCAATCATCTGATGTAATCTGCGATGCCGTGGAGTCCGCAACGGTGACGGAACTAATCGCGAGATTTTGGGATGACATTGAGATAGCTAGTGAAAATGCAGTATGACGGGCGAATAAGGCCCGATTCTGAGATGACTGTTCTATAGACAGTATGAACTGTAGATTGAAACGTTGAGGAGAAGCAGGCACTCTGACTTCCGCTCTTGCCATCCGAGTATATTAGGGATTTAGGGGTAACGTCGTATCGTAGTGAGTGGAAGGAAGCCTCCGTGGGCATTTGCAAGTTAAGGACTCAAAGGAGTCATAATATATTAAGAATGTGTTGTCCAGGATGGACTGATTTGGGATACTGAGGTCTTCGGCGATACAATGCAAGGAACGCACTCCCACAAATACATATACTAGCATGCAAATCTAGATGCAATATTGGTACAGGCTACTATACTTTAGATGAATAGGTGATTAGTCCTTTCGAAACCTAGCTATTTAAGCTTAGGAGCTAGCTTGGGGCACTTCCAATCCCCACGGCGCGGGGGTAGCTTGGATGCGTGCGGCGAGCGGAGAGCGGCGAGCGGAGATTTGGTGAGCTAGGAGCAGAAAATGAAGGTCTAAATCTAAAAACAGTAATATTATTACTAATAATAAAAACTATTATTAGTAGATCCGAATATTCTTAGAATATTTTTAGAATATTCTAAGAATATTACTATTTTTGGTAATAAATATGACCCTATAACCGTGGACTGAAATTCACTATTTCTAATAATTTTCAATCTAGGTCCTCTGCCCCTTTATTTAATGTTGTAATGACCGAATAACTGAATTTCGAATACTAGGTCCAGGGTTGTCATAACGGACGGACATGGGCAAAATTTCCGGACATGGACGGACGGACGGACGGACGGACCGGTCGGTCCGGGGTGAAAATCGTACATATTTTATGAATATTCCAATTTTTTTCTCAAATATGCTCGAATATGCTCGAATATGCTTGAATATTCTCTTATGGACCGGACATGACCTCTAACGGACGGACAAGCGGACCGGACGATCTTTCGGACAGGGAGGTCCTATGAACAACCATGACTAGGTCATTTTTCTTCACATTACTACATTTCAACCGTTCTCTTCATGTCTTTTTGTTTTTTTTTTCAATTATTTGAATTAACTTCTCGTTCGGCATTCTTCAATTCTACCCATCTTTTAAATTCCAATTCTAACAATTGTTTTTTAATCTCTAGTAAAAGTGTTACAACGTTGATGTTAATCACCATTTAATCTTCCATTTTTGGTGTTCAATTTTTTCTAATGTATATTTTTTTTTATTGTTTTTTCATTTGAATTATTCCCTTCTAATTTTTATTTTTAAATACTATGTACGGTTCGTATTAACGCATCATCTTTAAGTTGCATTTATTATCTTTTACTTATTTTAAATTTTTTTACCTTTTATCATTTAACGCTTTTTTATCATTTATTCTTTTTATCTTTAATCATTTTTTATTTATTTTTAATTTTCATACCTTTTATCTTTTTAATGTTTCTATTTTGTATCTTTATTATTTTTATTTTATTTTATAGTGTTTTCTTTTTTTTCTTCAAATTATATATATATATATATATATATATATATATATATATATATATATATATATATATTATCTTATTTTATTTTTAATTTCTTAAATCATTAAATCTTCTTTTTTTTGATTTAATTCCATCATTATCCTTTTTTTTTTTATACTTTTTTCTATTTTTGCACTCTTTATATATGTATATTTTTTCTTTTATGTGTTTTTTCTTTTAATCAACTAATTTATTTATTTTCATATTCTTTTATCATTTATCTTTTATCTTTTCTATATCCTTATTTTTTTTCATTCGTCTTCTAATTTTACTATCTTTCAATTCTTTACCTTTTCATTTTTTATTTTCTATCTTTTGAAAGAGGTTCTAGTTCACTCTCAACTGATGGTTTAGGGTATTTTGTCTACAAATTAATCAAAATAGTGATAACAAACCTATTCATGCCATGGAGTGGTATAATATTTAAACATTCTTATATATCCCACTATTCAAGGGCGCCGAGCATCTAACTCCTCGATATTTAAGTAGTGGCAGTAGAAGCTTTCATCCTTTTTGCTCGTGCTCTTCTTGAATCAAGTTCCGAGAAGAGCGTGTTGTGATATGGAAGTTGCCGGGGAAACCACTATCTCACTTGGTGATGTCGTTGGCCCATTTCATCCGTATGTGGAGGTCAAGGAGGAAGAGGAGTTGAATGGGTGCAATGAAGGGCGTTCTGAAAATGATGGCGTGGAAGAAAAAGTAGATGTGATAGGAGACATAGTGGCTGTTGAAGAGCCAGGTGTTCTCGTAGTTCCCCTGGAGGAACCGGTTGTCCCTTTGGCACCTCATGCATACTCCAAGGTCGAGAGGATTCCACCGGGGACTTATTCTAGGGAGGCATTACGTGGAAAGAGTGAAGCTATTCCATTGTTGAAACGTCCCCGCCTACGACAAGTGCCAATTGAGGATCAAACAACGAGAGTCAATGCAGCTTGTCATGTAGTGCAGGAGGTAGTTCGTGATTGTGCTGAAAATGCGAAAGGGATACCAAAACGCATTAAGTTCAAGGAATAAAATCTATATTTAAATGTATTCATGGAGTGAGTACAGTCCAATTGTGCGTTGATATAAATAACAAATGCCACTTGTTGAAATGAATGCTATTGTAATACCATGTAATAAATGTGAATGACAAAACCTTTATATTGAAATAGGCAATACGAGATTTGTATTGCTAACTCAGTAGAAGGAAAAATTCAATCACCTCAAGCTATGTATCCGTATGAACCACTGTCCACTATGCATACTCGAACCCATAATAGTATAGTGCCTCCTATCTTTTGGCCAAGGGATGTGTCAAGATTTCGTTCTCTAGGACTAGCTTGACTTCGTTGAAACTAAAGATAGGTGCATGGATGAAAAGCTCGGCCTCCGGATTACGGTTGCAGACCTTTAAAAAGATGTATTAATATGTTTACAGTATGAAAACTGTATCTTACCTTGAAACTTAGTCATCGTCTTCCTGAAAGCCGGACAAGTGCAACTCGGGTAAGAGGTGATGGTGATGTGGTACTGTGTGATGTACGGAGCAATGCCCGAATCCAGCCCGATGATGCAACCATGGCCTGGATGAGGTATCATGGTGATGGAACGGAGGCGAGCCTTGAGGGACTGAGAGGAGCCCATGGAGAGTCGCTGCGCCGGGTTAGGTCGAGTTCCCATCTTGCTTACCAGGGTGGCGGTCAGCTTCTGCTAGAATCGGCAAATAAGCGAGGTTTGCAGGAGGCGGAGCAGACGAGAAGAGACGTCTTGGGGAGACTGGCTTCTTCGGCGGGAGTTGGAACCCTGCAGCTTCAAGGGCGAGGATCTCTTCGAGCTTCAGGTTAGTACCTAGTTTTACGGGCCACGCCTCTGGAATCGGCGGCACTTCCTGGTCCTTGGAGTAGTGTGCAACCCACTTGCGCCTTGTGCCTTTCACGCAGCGCTCAATATCATTGGAGCAGAAGAAGAACTGTGTCCTCTCAACCGTATTCCTGCGATAGTTAGTCCAAACTCCGGTGTAGGTCGGTGCAGCAGTGAAGTTTGGGCCCCTGACGATTCTCTCAGTGCACTTCTTTTTTGTACCAGCTCTTTGGGCCCAGCAGCACTTTGCAGAAGCTTTGTGAAGTCTTGCAATGTGCCACTCCTTCACATCGACCTTGGTTTCTTCAATAGCGTTGACATGGCGAACGCCGACCTCGTTCACAGGAGACGTTGGGGGCGAGTAAGCTTCTTGGACGGGAGATTCTTGGGCCTCTTCTTCTTCACAATCGTCCTTGACTATGATGGGCAGCTGGACAGGGCGAGCTCGAACGTTACGTCCAACACCTCTAGGACGTGAGAAGTTAACCTTGTCTGGTCGGTGTGACTCCTCGTCAGCTCCGATGAGAACGTCCGCCTTACGCTTCTGTGATCCAAACACCTCTGCTCCTGCCAGGACAGGCTGACGGGTGCAGAACTCATCTGCACCAAGCATATCCAGCATGGGATCTTCAAGGACTTTAGGATTTCCTGTTTTCTTCGCCCTGCATTCCGCCATTCAAAGCTTGAGTTCCTTCTTCGAAGGTCCAGTTCTGCCTACATCACCTTTCAGGAACTGGTAGTAGTTTACAACTTGCAGAAAGCCTCGAACGTAATCGTCCACAGTGGCAACATAGAGGTCGCTGCCGTTGTTACCTGATGCTTGTAACCACTTATTGTGAACTGTTTCGGCGAGGTTACAGGTCGGCATCTCCGTAAGTTCTTCTTCAGTAAATTTCTGCAGTTTAAGCAATTACAGTAGTTAGAATCAATTATAGAAGTGATGTCGATTATGTTACCTAAACAGAAAACAAGTACAGCAGAAGGGTTTAGTAGCATCATACCGCAGACATGAATCCACCCCACTGACGATAGCAGTGGTGCCAGAATGCGAGCCAAGTCCCCAGATTGCTTAGGCCCTTCTCTCCAAGGACCCCAATAGATATCCACCATGCTTGCAACGCGTGATAAAGAGTGTCTGCCTCTGTCAAAGTCGTTGTTGTCCTATACTGGTTGCACATCTTCTTGTGCTGTTCCCGGAGCTCTTCGGGGAAGTACTTGTCAGTGTACTGGACCATGTTCTGGGTCCAGTGGAACAAGCATGACCTTTCCCAATTGTCCATTTTGTCTTCTTTGTTGCCATTTCGGTAGAGGATACGCACCGCATTCCAATTTGCTTGTGCGTTGTCTGCCATGAATCCCTTGAAGTTTGGCGCTGCAACGCCATTCCTCTCCATAACGATGTTGAGGTTCTTCCAGAAGACCAGCTGGGCTTCAGTGTCCTCGGATTGCATGTCGCAACTTGCAATCGTCATGACGCGGCAGTAGGTGGCGTCATATACATGGCAAGCCATCGTGGACCAATCCCATACACGCTTCACGTGGTCGAACATAATCCAAGCATTGTCAAGATCCCTACCTGGTTGCATTCTGGTGACCAAGTCGACACCACTACCTGGCCCTACTTCTGACATCTTGAAGACGAAGACCTTCTCTCTCTCAGCTCCTTGGCCTGGGAACTTGTTCTCCTGGACGAAGTTCCCGATTAGAACCTTGCTCGCCTCCAACACGACAGAGCTCTTTGTTGCTCCAGGTGTGTTTTCGACCTGTTCTGAGATCAAACTATTGATCTCATCCTTTGAATCTTTGTAGTCGCCAACCTTAACAGGGTGATCGTGAGTTCCAAGATGGATACACACCCTAGTTTGATTGACTGTACCAGACACATAAAAAATTTGGGCCCTATAGGTAGCAATGCAGGCGGGGGGTTCTTTGCATACCTTGCATACAACCGTGGAATCTTTTGGTGGTGGCAGGTTTACACTGAAGGCTTGGAGTGTGCAGGCGTCGAAGTCGGTCTCGTTCACGTCACGAATCCGGGGCCGGCGTTCGAGAAATGGGCAGTCTTTGTTGTTACAGCGCAGCCATCCGAGCAGTTGGAGGACCGAAAAGACAGCCCTAAGTCGTTGGTGATGTTGGTGGTGATGGTCTCCGTCCAGATGTGGTCGTCGTATCATTTGTCCATTCCTTGCATGGACTTTGCTTGCGACCGTGATGCTCCTAGTGCGGCGGGGGGCAACTCGAAGAGAACTGGTCCGTCAAAAACAGCACGCAAGTACCCTACTCTCTCGTGTCGGAGTTTTTCGTAATCCATTTTTTTCAGAACGTTCTTACTACCAGGTCTCTCGGCAAGCTTGCGAAGTGAATGGACTATACTGATAGTACTATTATTTGAAATTTGAGAGGAATGAGGAGACTTTACAGGAGGGGGGACTGGAGGCCTAGACTCTGCAGCGTCCTGCGTGATAGGAAGGGACGACATAGCAAGACTACATTCCACATCTTAAGAGAGAGAGATGATCGGAGTTTGAAAAGGAGTATCCAGGCCAGACTCTACCTTGACCTTCACGTCACGAGGAAGCGGAGTCTGAACAATGCAAGTAGAGGAGCGACGGGGAGTAAGAATCTCTGTAGACGTCTACATCTGCGACTCTATAAGTCCATAAACTCTATATGTACCAGGATACAAGTGCCAATACAGAATTCCATCTTCACCCCTCTCGGACAACTGACCTAGAGTGTGAGTGACCTCAGTTGTTATCTCGTCAAAAGTCTCCTCCTCAACCCTGATTGTATCCTCCAAAAGTGAATCTCATACTTAGGTGCTGGGAGGACACGCTAGCCATACCATCGGCACTGGTCTGAAAAGAGAGAGGAATTCCAAGGCCGTGAGCATAAAGGACGACTGTGCCTTGGACTTCCCAAGGAGCTGCGCACGACATATTGAAACGTAGAGTGGGGGGATATGACACTAATCGAGTGAAGGTGCACAAGAATGAGAGACTGAAGAGGTCGAGTACAATGATTATATACAGTTCTGGTTGCATCTTAGGAAATGAATCTGAATCACGAGTAACGGAAGTTAGTTAGCCTGTAAGTAACAGAGTTAGTTATCCTGGCGCCGTAATGAGAATTTAAGTATACTTATATTATCTCATGTCAGAAGCACTTTAGATCGTGGTTTGATTTTTTGTTCAAGAGAGCATGTATAGGATTAGCTTTAGCCGCCTTTCGTTCTGGGACTTATGGCCAGGCCCTCTGTGATGGCTGACCCTTTGTCATCAATTCTATTTAAGTAGAGATTTTAATGATTTTCCTATCAATTTTATTTAAATTTATTTGCACATCAACTTTAATTCAAAATTCATTTATCATTAGTTGTAGAATGTCAGTGACCAATTTTAAAGGCACATGTCAGTGATCGATAATATTATGATAGGAAGAGTTCTCCAGCAGTAGTTAGGAATGATCAGTATATAAGCAGAGCTCAAGTTCTATAGAGTCCTTTATTGTGAGGAGGGTCAGTAGGTTACTTAGACACATGAAGGATAGTGGAGGGTCTACTTCCTCCACTTATGTCACTCCTAAACCAAGAAGTAAACCATGTAAGACAGATTTTATGAATAAGAGAGCGAGAAAGAGGAGAGCATCACGTAAGAAGGTAGATTTAAAAGCTGATCACTTGAGTGCACCCGTGAATAGAAGAGGAGCGGGTCTGCCCGTAGCCTTGAAGTTTTGTAGCATTCGTAAACTCATTCTAGACTCTATAGTGGAGGAAAAGAAAGAGTTTTTAGAGAATACCGTCGTTGGGAATCACGAACAGGAACATGAGGTACTCTTAAGTGGAGTTGCACGTGAGGCCATGACGGAAAAATTAGTTTTTAATTGTAGTCAAAGAGTGGAGTCACCACAGCCGTCTATCAGATTCAATGACTCTTTGACGTGGGATCCGGATTCTCAATCAGATCTACATTTTAACTCCAATGAGGTTAGTGTTACTATACCGTCTTGACTGATGTTGATTGTTTATATTAATTCAGTATTAAAATGAAAACATGCTATGCTTTTTACGATTTTAAATTTGTATTAGGCAAATTTCCGAAGGATCTGCTTAAATTCACATAAATGCCTAAGAAATCACGGTTGTAAATTTTTTAAATACATGCTTAGAGGTACCCAAGGATAAGGGTACTCGGAGATTCAAGTAGGGGCTCACTTCTTGAAGAGCGGAGCAAACTGGAGCATTTGGTTGCTATCGCGAGGAGGGCGAGGTGTGAGATATTGAGAGCAGGAGAAAGGGGCGAGGCAATGGCTGCAAGAGTCGAGCTGCTAAGGGGAGAGGAAGAAGAGCAAGTCGGCGCGGGGCAGGGTCCTGTTGAGATGGCCGCGGACGAGCAGGGAGGAGGGAAGGAGCAGCTCGGTTTGGCTGGGGAGGCGAGCGACTACCAGGAGAGGGCGGACGAGGACGACGGGGAGGAAGACCCGGAAGATGGAGAGCAGGTACGGGGTCTGAGCTTGTCAGACTACTGAGGCATTTGAATGGGGTGGGGTTTGAATCTTGGGGCAATACTCGATAGTACGGTATTGAAGCTTTAAGTAATGAGTTCTGGTCGTACAATTATGTTGTACGGGTCGATTAAGTTTGACTTAGTGATAATCATTGTTGATGTGGCTTGTGTGTCGTGTTTTGCTGTTGTGGATTGTGGGTAGTTGGTTGATGCATTTTTGAGGGTTGCGATGTGAAGGTTTTGTAGTTCGAGAAATTTTGCGAATTGGGTTTAGCTTATTTGCAGTTGCTTCGGGCTGCGTGGGTAGCATGCTCCGCTTGTTCATGGGATTGTGGAGGCCTTGCCTTTGGGCGGAGTTGGGGAGATTTTTCGATTTGAGAGTGTCGAGGTCGTAGTGCTGCTGCTTACCAGTAGAGATGGTCTTGTGCCAATTCGCGGATGGCCACATCGTGTCACTCGAGCTAGTGATCAACTTTAGGGAGGCAGCGACTTCGAGCCCCCGGAGAGCTTAAGCTTGCGAAGGCTCACCTCCTTAGGGGTGGGCCGAGGATGCTTTCTTTTTGCAATATTAATTTGCTCAAAGGCGACCCCGGACCTACTATCTGTACAGATAGTAGGCCGGGAGCCCCGGAGAGCTCAAGCTTGCGGAGGCTCACCTCCTTGGGGGTGGGCCGAGGATGCTTTTTTTTTTGCAATATTAATTTCTTGTTTTTTTGAAATTATTATTTTTATTTTTGACATCCCCCAAGCCTACTGTCGTCACAGACAATAGGCCGGGGAGACGCCCTCTCGAAATGATTGCGGAGGCTCATCCCTCCGGGGTAGGCCAATGATGCTTATTATTATTTGGTTTTACGATTTCCAGACTTGTTGTGTGGTTTATTTGGATTTTGAATTGAGTAATTGAACACTAAGCATCATGATTATTGTGATTTCTAATAACCATTACTTTGTTTTGTAATCAGGAGTCCTCTAAGGAAAATATGGGGAGCCAACGTCAAGACCTAACTCCAGTAGAGACCGAGGTAGTTGAATACTTTCTCAACCTCCGTATAGTTGTATGAATTACTAGTTGGGCTTTGGCCTTGACCCTATTTAAAGTAGAAGATAACCCTTTGTTTGTTTCTTCAACTCTAGGTATTTTCAGATGCACCTGAGATGTCAGCCACCTCCCCTATTTCAGTTATCAATGTTTCCGATCTCTCGGATTCATTTGATCAGCCTTATTGTACCTGTGATGTAGCCAACCATGTAGGTGTGGATAGTGGACCTTTCGAGGTCCACTCTCCAGAGTACATGCCTACCTCTCCCGTGTACATGCCTACATCCCCAGTGTACATGCCTACATCCCCAGTGTATGAGCCTACGTCCCCGGGCTCCATGCCCACTTCCCCTCCACAGGGCTCACCGCCGATGTCTCCACCCTCTCCTTCCTCGCCTATTAGAGTGAGAAGGCCAGCCTATGTGGTGTTCGCTCTACCGGCAATTCTGCCGTGCCCGGTTCAGCAAACCAGGCGGTTTTGGAGGATGCGCCGTCACTAGAACTGTAGACAGTCTAAGGAGTATTATAGTCGATCATCACGTAGATAGTTCCTCCAAGCGCAGATAATACATGAGTTGTTACAAAAGAGATGACACTATAAAATTGTATTGTTATTTTCTATTACATACTTCTCTTCTTTGCATGATTTCTTTAATTGTGATTCTTCTCTTAATTTTCACACTTTCTCGCAGGTTACGCAAACACAAGATGTGTTGGCAAAACCATCTTGTCCGACTAACTTGAAGACTGCTATAGAAGGGGAATTGCAGCATCGAAAACAACACAAGGTGGACTCCATAGCCGTCATCAACAACCTCAGGATCAAACCATGGCAAAAGTCTCGAATGTTGGTGCCTCTATGCAGGATGATCCCAATGGCCAAGGTTAGACCAGTGGGCGGAATGGGGGTACAGCATTTGGAGTGGGAGTTTGTTAAAAGATATAGAGATGGCGACCGCGTCATGTACATCTCCATGTACAACAATGAAGAGCAGACAAAGAATGTTACGGCGGATATCATGGCTAGTTGGAGCCCTTTATGGAGGGCTGCGAGTGATCATTTTGATGATGAGATCCGTGGAGACGAGGAGTGGATGCAGTTCTCGCACAAGATGTTTTTTGTCTGGGAGGGTAATCATCGCCTCTTTGCTTGGCTCCGGCATATAAACAAGCATCATGCGGACGACCCATCATGGCACATATCTGTGCATTGCATTGTACTTGACCCCCGCGGCCATGTGGGCAATCTCCTTCACGCCATGCACGACACAACTGGTACGTTCATAAGTATTGAATATTTGTTATCCATATTGAATAATTGATATATTTTATTCTTTTTACTTTCTAATTTGATATTCAGGTCGACTGAGAATGACCACGTGAAGAGTAATCTCCCAGCAGAATTGTTTCGAATCTGCTCATTCGGAATGATGAAGCTGGAGGAGTTTAAAGACCTCCTGACTCCTGAAGAATTTGATGCCTGTTTGAAGAACAAGCCACCTAACCCGTCATGGTTTCCCTTGACAACTAAAGTTTTCATCGCATTTTTGTAACGGGTAAGTTTATCTCCTGTGACTCTTTGCAAACTACTATTTCTTCATTTATGAATTCTCTAAGATTTGGTTATCTTTCTACAGCGGGAAATTGCAGTGGCCTCGGATGAAGCAGCTAGGGCCTATCTTGAGAAGACATCGCCGGATGAATAGACTGCATCTACGGTTTCGGATGTCATGAATGACGCATCAGATAGAATGGTGGACCTCATTAAGAGGAAGGACTTCACCAAGTACTTGGCGATTGCAAATCCCAAGAATGGAGACGACTTCCTCAATGAGGTGAGACCTTCACTAGATTTCAATTCGGTATTTGAAATTGTAACAACATTAAGCAATTATATTTTCTAATACTTCTCTACTCGTGGCAGATCAATCGGCATTACAGTCAGTCCTCTAAACCTGAGATGTCCCTCGATAAGCTCCAGAAGATTGTTCCAGCGGCTGTTGAGGCCAAGTACAAGGCTCGGTGGCTGAGGTGGTGGGACTCATCTCTGAGTTCCCGACTGTCTTATAGATTTCCACCGCCCGAATTCAAGGATACTGAATTCAACCCTTGGTTGAACAAGGCTTCATTCTGGGCTGGGGTATGGTTTCGAAATATACCTTTCCAAATACAACATGCTTTCTTATTTTACTGAATTCTTTCTCGTTGCTACTTATTTGAATTTTGTTTTACAGTTGGAGGAAGCCGTCATCAACGAAGTCGAGGACATATTCAAGGCAGAGAACCTCGATATCAATTGGAGGGCATTTCCTGATGTCCAACAGCCAGGCGATTATGTGGAGAGTTCATGTATTCTGTTATGGGACAAGGCCTTCCCTACGTTCATTGGAAAGAAGGCTGAGAAGCCCTTTGACAAGAAGACCAATTTTGCTAAATTCCCTGGAACCGCTCAAGTTGTCAAGCGGGTTATTTACCGGTACGTTACCTAACTTTTATGCATTTGCATTTTATAATTCGCTCTAGCTTTTTCAATGCTAATAACCTTCTAAAAATTGGTTTCCTTAGGTACTTCAAGCGAAAGCTTGTTTTGAAGGGGGCCATCAACGTCCAGCAGCTCCCCAAGTACTTCACTTCATGGATTCAGAGAAGCTCGGACCACTGTATCTACTCTCCACAGCAGTTGATAAGGTACAAAGCTCCTCACTTGGAAGCTGGATGCTGGTATCTTGATTGCTCTCGTGGTTTCACTATTGACTCGGAGGTGGACGTTAAGAATTTACACGATGGGGGTGAGGTGGTGGTCGAAGACACGGTGGATGGTGCAGAAGAATTCGAAGGACAGCAGGATCAATCATCTGCTCCTCCACCAAAGAGAGGGAGGGGGCGGCGACTTAAATCACTGCGTTCTCAATCAGAGGCATCACAGCAAACCGGTGCGGAGTCTTCCGCGCCAGGGCAGAAGGCACCAGAGCCCTCTCCAGGTAATGCTGTCATGAAGCCCTCTCCAACTTCTTCGCCAGCTCCTTCCTTGATCAGTGCTTCCAAAATCACCAGAAGTCTCCTTGAGCAGAGAAAGACCAAGCAATTTCTGCAGACTACTTCTTCCGCAGGAACTCCGAATTCCACACAGGTTTATGTCATCAACTCCTTTGTGGATACAGTTTTGCTTCGACACAAGGAGCTCTCTGACATAGGTGGCAATCGCGAATGGAACAAGGCTCTAGACATCGTTTGAAAGATATGATCCGTTGCTTAGTGATTTCCCTTTGATATATACAATGCTGTAAATCTTATAATGTTCAACTTGTTCTGTCTTGTTTCCTCTAGTTTGGAGCAGGCCGCCAAAACGGAGTTTCTGAACGTTGCAAAGACCAGAATCACTTGGGATTTGATTTGATCAATGCCGACATCCCTGAGAATCTTCCGGGCCCTTCGGTGTCTGATTCCCCCCACGTCATTCCACCTTGGAACTCTCGTGATAAGGATTATGTGTGGAACATCTTCGAATTTGCAAGACATTATTTGCAGTACGATGGTGCTCTTTGCATAATCCACAACAACGACCAAGACCTTGCTGCGCATATTTCTGTACAGGCTAAGGACAATTCCTTCGTGCAGCACTCAGACTGGTGGGGCTTCAATGCACTAGGCTTGGCTCACCCTACGATCCCCGGCTCCTTGGTATGTACATCATAATCTTTCCTTGTCTTTGCATTCTGCTAAACTTTATCATTATTTACACTCACATATTGTAGTGTCCCGCAGTCTCTTCGATTTTGGGTGCGCGTCTTTGTTCGTGGTGGCCATCCCCCATCCAACTTCACTTTCCAAACGAAGAAATCCGATGTCGTATACAACGACCTCCACATTACCGAGAGTGATGCCATTCTCAACTTCACCGATGTGGAATCGCAGCACATGAATGGAGAGGTGCCGTGGAGAGGGCCAAGGGATGATGTAGGGCATAATTGAGGAGATGTCCACCCCGGTGACATAGTCTTTGAGTGGATGGCAGGAACAAGTAATCCTTCATTCACAGTTTCTGCTTTTCCATCCTCTGATTTTCTCCACAGGGACTCACTTCATTCTTGTGCTACGTGTTTCAGGTGCCTCCATCAAGGCTTGCCAGAGTATTGGTCGTCATATTATTGCTTGTGAGGAGGACGAAGCCATATTCAACGCCCTTCTCAAACCAAATATGGCTACGTCATCCGCCATGGGCCCTCCTAAACATCCTAGACCGGCAGCAGTGGAAGAAGCACCTCCAAAGAGAGCAAGACAAGATAAGTACTATAAGTTCTACTTTACATTTTCTAACTTCTGGGCTAGTTCTCTTTGCTTCTTTACTGATTCCATCTTCACCCACTTATTCTTACCACTATCGATTTTCTCTTGCAGAGTAGTTGCGGCAACACCGCCACGTAGGCCAAGGCCCGTGTCCATTCCATCATGGCGTCTTCATCCCAGTCCAATTCTGCCTTATATACTTCCGGATTATGCAGAGGGCTTAGCACAAGCGTTTCAATCTAGAGCCCTTACATATGTTCCTAGTTGGTCAAGTACTTTTGATCCCAGGGCCCTTGTATTCGTCGATGCAGAGGCTGTAGAAGGAGATTCAGAGTCATCTAGTTCTGAGAGTGGAAGTAGCGATTGTAGCATGTTGTGAGTTTGGAGGAGGCTTTGGTCTATCATTGTTTTCATCTAATTTGATTTCATTTAATTGGAATTGATTGCGTAATCCTTCGTCTACTCTACTGCAAACACCCTAAAGTAGTTATGATTCTCATTTCCAGTTCGTATCAGTGTATGTAAAGGATGAAATGTCACAACCGTAAAGCTCAAAATGTATATTGTGCTATAATTTTTCTCTTAATCATTCCAAATCTCACACTAAACCATAGCCATGTTACCTATTCTTGGGAGAGATCCAGATACAATCTCTCGGAGAAATTTTCTCCCCTTCCGGCACATCCAAGACCTGATTCCCATTGGCCAATAGCAATGACCTCAATTGATCTAACTCAACGCAACTAAGTTCTCCAAGGGACGCTGTCCCTATCCTCTCGTTGTAAATTGGATTTGTAAGTTCCCAAGAACTCCTAAAAACACTCCAGTTGATGTTGAACTGATTAACTTCATATTCGTCCTTCGGACTCCAATGGCGACCCTCGTACGAAAAGTAATTCTACCTCGCTAGCCGAAGGCATGCATATTCAGGACTGCTGTCAATCTCACGCTTCCACCTCTTCGACACAGCTCGAGCGTTCTCGACGTCTTCAAACGTGATTACCGTTGGAGGAGTCCAACCGTGCGTTGCACTACTACCTATATGATCCCAGGGGTTAGGCCCATCCGCCATCCGCTTAAGCAGATCCTGTAAAATCATTTTACAGGCAACGACCTCAAATGAATCGCCCATACCTTCACACAACTAACAAGTACAAGATTAAATTCTACAGAAATCATTGAGCTAATACAACTTCAAGGACATCTGCTAAGGTTTATGTAGATCGTTGCTTGACCACTTAAGGTAGGAATGGTCTTATCTAAAGATTGAGAATTCTTTGACCAAAACAAGCACTCTGACATGGTATACATCTTGGTTTTTGCAGCTCGAATATTGTACACGAACTTTGATATATTTTTTACGAAGGTTTCAGACCATTAACTTTAGCTTTTGTGAATTTTTTTTTCTTATAGTTTTCTTTTCAATATTTACTGTTCTGATCTAAAAACATCATGCTGGAATACTTGTATCTAGATCCAATAATGGACCAATTGTAAAGGATTGTATGCATGACGTCATCATGACATCAGCCCTAATTTGTGCCTCAAAATTAAAACGTAAAATTTTTTTACCAGACATAACCCTGAATTCCACGGATATATACACCTTTACTAAAAAAAGTAACAAAATCATGCCTTTTTTTGGTTTATTTCCACGGTTATAGGATTCACTTTGCTTTTGAAAATTTGGCTAAATATCAAATCTCTGCTCTCCATTCTCTGCTCTCTGCTCTCCGCTCTACGCTCTCCGCTCACAAGCTAACTTTCCCCAGTGCAAACTGTAACACAGAGAGCTCAAGAATTTGCAAAGATCTCATACATCACAGATGATTGAAGGAGTGGATGCAGAGAGTGACCGCACGATTGATTTGGCGCCAGCGCCAACAACTTGGATGATGGAATGTACGAAGTGATTGGATATCGCAAGAATGTCATATTTATTGAGAGTCAGATTGATTAAAAGTAGAACTTTATAGCGTATTTTGGATACTACATCATATCCAAAAATGAGAAAATATTGACTACTCTAACTTGTCGAAAACTGTCCACAATCTACTACTTTAGTCTGTTACGAACCATCACGAGCTCGTTGATCGTAAGTGTTGAAAACCACAGCTCGACATCCGCCCACTTGAGTTGCGGACATCGCTTACACTCCGTCCACTGATCACGGGATCGGGAAAACATATTGAAGTTGAAAATGAAGTTCTCCAGAGCGTCTGATTTCCCAATCAGCACGTTCCGAGGACAAGTTTGAATCATTTTATATTCTTGCCCTGCAGAGGCGCAGCTTCTAGTAAGTAGGTATGC
The DNA here is from genome assembly GCA_014871385.1 of Ceratodon purpureus. Lineage (NCBI taxonomy): Eukaryota > Viridiplantae > Streptophyta > Bryopsida > Pseudoditrichales > Ditrichaceae > Ceratodon > Ceratodon purpureus. The sequence continues at coordinate 17,562,993 of CM026426.1, read as the reverse complement.
AATATACCAGGCGAATTCCAATTCACTCCACTAAATAGGGTTCGTTCTTACCAGGACTGTTCGACACCAACCGATGTTGTTCAGCTTCCCACCTTGCTAAACGCCACGCTGACCATTCCAGTGTCTACTCAATAATGGACTTCCATTTCTTGGACGTTGCCCAACACTGTCGCAGCCTCGAAAGGACAACAAGTATTGCATCGCAATTGCCAGAGCATTCTCCAGTGCTATCAACAGTAAGTCTAAGTTTTGGGACGATATCCTTGAGAACAAGGTCGCCCAAAAATCCATCAATTAAGCTCATTGTCGCTTAGGACAACACGACATAGCAAAGCACCAAACTGTGATAACCGTCGGTTATGGCTCCAGATATTTATACTGAGTGTTGCCACTCTGCTATGCTATTTCCAATGGCGCAGGCGCCAAACGGCCATGCCAACTAACGCGATCCGTGAGGGATTCCGCATTTAAGCAAGGAGCGGCATTTGGACTACCCGTCAATTGTACAGCAAACGCTCTTAAAGACGTGGCCTAGACGGCACCAAATCCACTGAATCCTAAACTGATACAAATCAAGTCATTGATATAGCGGTGTTCTAATGTGAAGATACTTTATTCGGAAAATGAAGCCTCGTGACGGCTGAATTTCGACGGCTGCCATGTGTCTGATAGGTAAATCGGAGAAGGTTGTTTTTAGATCGGAGTCCCAGCACTCCTAGCATTAATAAACCGCCGGCAATATTGATCGTGACAACTCAAACCCTGGAGACGGGTATATACATGCGTTTGGATGTTTGATATGCAATAGTTGAGTTGCCCAGCTTTTTCAGGATGTCTTTTGTATACACCATGTTCAACGATTCATCACATTTCATATCAGAGTCACGCACTTTGAGAGAACCTCAACTTTGGGATATACTACTTCGTGAACGAACACCAAACTTGGGTGTAGAATTCTCAGTGTACCAGTCCTCTGAGGATTGGTCCGCGAACGCAAAGACTTGGCTACTCAAAGTTCATACATGTCCAATTCGTTACCTAGACCCCGAGAATCCTAGTGGAGGAAACCTGCAGAGGATGAGGTGCCTAATATTGTTAGAGTGGGAACACGGCCATGGCTTTAGGGAGGTGACTAACGGCGGCGTAGTTGCTCCCGTGACCGCATCGCAGATCCAGGGTATCGGGCAGGGCAACCTCAGGAACGACTCAATTTGCATAGCCATGGTGAAATCGCTGCCCTCTCAGCCCAGTGGTCAAACGATGATAATGGTTGATTTCTGGGAGGACAACTACCTTAGTGATGACTTCGACAAACTATCTTTTTTGTCGATTGTCGACACTCCAGTTGTTTCAAGCTCCGAGACCTTGGCAGTTGTTTGTGGCCTTGACTCCTTAGCAGTGAGGACAGTTAGCGCGTGGAAACGGGCAGGTGATCGTTGGATTTGTGGTGGTACTGTAACCGGGCCAAAACAGCAGGACATCAGTGCGTCTGTAGTTGAAGTTCGTTGGATGTAATATTTTATGATATAATGATCGATCTTACAATGTTGAAAATCTATAGTAGTGACATTATGACATTTCATTATCTTGAATATAACAGCTCTCGATAAGTGTGATATAGTCATAGATTTCAAAAACATATATAAAATAGTCTACGCCAAATTTTTATCGATCTGCTATTCCGTAGTAATGTCGCTAGTAATATTAAGCAGGAGGTTGATAACCCAAACTCATCAGGTAACATGCCATTTCGAATTGACTCCCAAGCTGCGATATGTGTCATCTTTGTATGAACCCTCTATATTTTCGTGACATATTTATTCATACACGCTCCTATTGGATTTCTGACTTCGATGGACTTGCAACTTGCATTGGATTCACAATTTTTCAAAGTTAAACACGCACAACCAACAAGACAACCAGATGCTTGGAACCTGCATTTTCTCGTGCATTTGAATTGACATACATGTCGATCCAGGGAGGAGCGACTTTTCATTTTCTGATATCAAATTTTATTGATGGCGTCAGCGCCAAGTGGTTTGCCCGGAAAGAACCTTGACGGACTAGTGAATACCTAGTTGATAATTTCATAGTACTTATATTAAGGCAACGAGTTTTTTGGTTCGCATAATCTCACTCCCCAGGAAAGATTTATTTCCTTGGTTACGCGATAATGTTGATATCAATTTCCCAACTAGGGGAGTAGAACAATTTTATTTAGTAGAGAACAATACAATGTAATCGACGTGGTTGAATGTTCACAAAAATCGATATTTCGAAATCTGGGCTTAAGCATCACACCTGATCGGTGGGAAACTACGAAGTTGTTTATGTTTTTTAAATCGGTCACTCATAAAATTTCACTATATATCCCAATTATAGATTATAACAATGATCATGTCAAAGAACAACTTCTACATATTAATGATCTTGAATATAACACACTAATCAAATCTTAAAAATCCATGGCTTCAAATGGTTGTCCACTAACAAGTGGCTCCTACCCAGGGTTGTTCAAATAGACGTCCGACCCGGCTCCGGACGTCAAGACGTCCGACCCGGACGTCCCCCGTCCCGGACATGGCGTCCCCGACGCTCGAGAATTACGTCGCGGTAAAAATTTTGCGACCCCGGAGGGATAAAAACATTCCCCAACCGTCCGATCGGCCGATCCCGCCACCACACCCCATCTCGGCCGTCCGTTCGCGGGGACGTCCACGGGGACGGCCACAGAGACGGCCGCGATGTCGCTGGGGACGGCCGCACGTCGATCCGACCGCCAAGATGCGGCCGTGCTGGCACATCGCGAGCCGTCGGATGTGGGCGGCCCTCCAAGGCCGTCGGATCCCACGGCCGTCGCCCTGGCCGACCGCGCGGACGGCCACGGGGACGGCCGCAGGATCCAACAGCCCAGATCCACCCCGGCGCGGGCCATCAGGGACCGCCCGATCGCCGCGGCCGACCGCGGGCCGTCCGATCCCTCTGGCCGTCCCCGCACTCGGCCACGGCGACGGCCGCGGGATCGGACGGCCCGCGGCACCCATGGTCAGCCTGGGAGGGCCGTCCGATCAGGCGGCCGTCTCCGCGGTCGGCCGCGGGGACGGCCACGGGATCGAACCACGTGGACGGCCACGTGGACGGCCGTCCCCGGGGTCGGCCGCGGCCAACCGCAGGGACGGCCGTGCTCCACCCCGCGGTCGGAGGCTGCGGCGGCGTGGTCGGCCATGGCCATCCACGCGGACGGCCCCTCCGACCGCGGAGTCGGCCGTGGCCGTCCCCGGGGTCCGGGGGCTGTGACCGCGGTGTCGGCCGCGGCCGTCCACACGGGGTCGACCACGGCCGTCCCCGCGTGGACGGATGTCGTCCGCAGCCGTAGGATCTTCTCGCCGGAGAAGATCCGACGGCCGTGGGCGACGGCCGTCCACGCGGGGTCGGCCGCGGCCGTTCCCGGGGACGGCGGGGAGGGAGGGGGGGGGGGAGGGTCGAAGGAACTCCCCTCCCCTTGTTTTTTCTCTCCTCTCCTCCCCCCCTCTCCTCCCCTACTCTCCCCCCTCCTTCTTGTCCCAAACAATCCCACTTGGGATTGTTTGGACTGCATATCTCCTCCAAATGGGAAATTCAGACATATCCCGGATATTGTGGGGAATGTCCTGAAGATCCTGTGATCGGGGAGGTGGGGTCGACGTTTGAAATTGGGATCCAATGAACTATGTGATATTTTGGTTCTTTGGGGGTGGATAACCCCCTAGGATCTACAAATAATGTGAACACGTTTATGAAGAAGAATATATATCCTATTGAATGGAAAGAACCGTAAACATTGTGGGTATACTAAAACAGTTTTTACCAATTCTCATTTAAAGAAACGAAGTTACTCATGTTTTAGCATACGGTAATGAATTAACATTTTATACTAACGAATCAAAAGAGTAAATGTCAACAACGAGATGATAAGAGGAACATCGCGGAGAGAATGCATTAGAAGTAATTCAACGCATAAATTCATGTACACACTTGGTTTTTCATGCGGTGCAACTTACGTTTAAATGGTTAAGAGATTTGCATTTATATTTTACCGGTTTACGGTTTCATAAATCTCTTAGATATATAGATCCAATTTCTTCTCGAATAGTGGTACACAATGAAAATATTTATATAGATTCTTTGATTCTAAGTTTTTATGGAATGATTTACCCCAGTTTTATTTCTTTAATTTTACATACTTCCGTTCTTTAGTATTTTGATAAAATCAAAAATAAAAACATAAATAGTAGTTTAGATTATGAGAGAAACTGGAGATAATAATAAATTGAAAAAACAAAAAAAAAACACTCAATTCTCTTGGGATTATGGAATTCATGGGAGGAATAAAACTCAAATCATTGTTTTCATAACAAATGGTCCAATTCTAATTTCTCATGCCTAGTTTAGAGTTATATGAAATATAAAAACTCTCCTTGCACTTTTATGTCTTTTATTTTACACACTCCCATATCCTAGTACTCTGTTAACATTAAAAAAAAAATCACTAGCTCACATTATGAGATGAGGAAGGGATAATAGTAAAAAATAAAACAAAAACACAAAACATTCAATCGTCACTGAATAATGCCAATTTGTGAACGACTAAAATTGAAATCATTGTTTTTATAAACAATTCTAGTTTCCCACGCCCAGAATTGAGTTGTAACTTATATGAAATAAAATAAATAAATTAGGTAAGACATTTACATTTTATACTATACGAATATATGTTTATTCATATACACTTTAACGTAAATATAAATATGGAATTGGATTCTAACTTGTACAATGTATAGTATATACGTACAAAAGTAATCACTTACTAATGACACAATGAGAGAATTTAACAAACACGATAATTCATAGAGACACATAGACTATACTGTACCAAGGAAAAATTAAAAAGTCACGACGTGAAATACTTGGAGCTACAAGTACGGAAATAAAATTATTACACGAAAACGTATATTGACGGGACATAATTTTAGAAATATATATATATATTATTGGAATACTAAAAATACTGATGAAAGATGTTTGGTAGGGTGGTATTGTTTCGGAATAGTAATTAATTAAATTAATGAACAACACAAAGAATAAGAGGTTTGAGGACGGATATGAATATTAGAACTATAACGACGACGGGTGTAATATTAAGAAATAACGTATCGATACACTTGGGGAGACTGTGAAGTAGAAGTATATTCATAAGTAAACAAATGAGTGAACCATCGAAATAATAGACGAAAAAAAAATAGTTTGAGAGGGAAAGTATCGAAATTATAATTATTAGAAGAAATAGAAGTCGGCCATGATGTAGTGATACATGGAGAGTTCAAAACGTATATATGAAAGAGGGGTACAGTACTCAATAAAAACTAAAGCAGTAGGGTACATCTAGTAGAATATAATTCAAAACTAAAGCAGTAGGGTAGAATTAGTAAAATGGTGGAATAGTGGTCGAATTAGTAAAATATACTTTAACATGGGTCATGGAGGAAATAAATCGAAATACGAACGTTCGAAACGATATGAAAGGAAGAAATTCAACAGTGACATTTATGGAGCTTTGAGGGTTGGAGTGGTAGATTAGACGAATTAGACGTTAAAAAAAGGGCATAAACTAGGGGGGAATAAACATAGAGGAAAATAAAGAAGAAGTAAATGAAAACCATATTCGAAAGTGGAAATTGTATAGAGGGAGGAACGTCAAAAGTACATAAAGAGATGGTAACTCGAATTAAATTGAGAATATGAAGCCGTTTAATGAAAGTATAATAGAAGTATTTATGTATTTAAAAAAACAAAAATTCAAAGCGGAGAATAAGAAGACGGAGAACTATTAAGATTACAATTTCTGAAACAGGTTTAGATGAGTTCGATTTCTGCAAGGAACTTCTGGAGTGCGATGGTAGACAGCATGAAATGCGTACGATAGAAACAACAGAAAGAATGATTCGAATAAATGACACATACATTAACTTCGGTGGAGCGTACGGAATAATGACTCGTTGAAGAATTTAGATGCTTTGATTACCATGAAGTATTTTAGTTCATGTTAACATTAACTGCTGTTCTGATTTTAATTGGTGAAAGAAATTAACAGGTTCAGTTTAATATGTGGTCGGAAGATGTAGCATTATATGTTTTTATCATTTGTATTTTAAAAAAGGGGGGGGAGGGGGGGGGGGGGGGGGGGGGGGGGGGGGGAATTTCCCGCGGCCGCGACGGCCTCGTCCCCACGGTCATGGGCTGTCTCCGCGAGGGGCCGTCCGCGGGGACGGCCCTTCGACCGCGGCCGTGATTGAACGGCCGTCGCCTTGGAGACGGCCCCGATCGGACGGCCGCGGGCTGTCGCCGACGGGGCCGTCTCCAAGGCCGTCTCCAAGGCCGTCTCCAAGGCTGTCCCCGCGCGGTCGGCCGCCATCGGACGGCGACGGCTGCGGAGACGGCCGCGATCGGAGGGCCGCAAGCCGCCCCCTTGGGGGACGTCTCCAAGGCCGTCCACCGCGGCGACGGCAAGGGGCCATCGCCGGGGACGGCCCCCCCCTCCGCGTCGACGACAAGGGGCCGTCGCCAAGGACGGCCTCCCCCCACCGCGGCGACGGCAAGGGGCCGTCGCCGGGGACGGCCCCCCCCCCCACCGCGGCGACGGCAAGGGGCCGTCGCCGGGGACGGCCCCCCCCTCCGCGGCGACGGCAAGGGGCCGTCGCCGGGGACGGCCCCTTCTCGACGCGGCCGACGCCCCCCCCCCCCCCCCTCCACGGCGACGGCCGCACCCTCCTCCGCAACCCCTCCCCCGCGTACAAGGTGTGGTTTCACCCCGGGGTGAAACTTATGCGGGTGATTTTTTTTTTCTAAGTCACAGGACGTCCTGTGGCGCTGGCGGACGTCCGCGGACGTTCCCACGTCCCGAGCGTCCCGGACGACCGTGACAACCCTGGTCCTACCTTGTCAAAGTGACGCCGGAATGAGTAATTTTCAATAGAGTTAACTCATTCAGCCCTAATGATTAGAGAGAAAGTGCAAGAAAAGGATAGAGAGAGAGAGAGAAAGAGAGAGAAATAGAAAAAGAGTGCTTGACTTAGAGTGGAAGAGCGCCTTAGAGAGAGACATTGAGAGCGACAGTCTGAGAGAAATGACCTCAGAGATAGAGAGAGTGAGACAAAGAGAGTGTGAGAGAGAGACCTCCTAATGAAGAAAGGGGGAGAGAGAAAGTTAGAGGGATGGAGATAGCGAAAGGGAGATATACTGGGAGAAAGTGAGTGGCTCAGGGATATAGACAGACCGGCCGAGACACAAATAAAGAGAAACGCAGAATGGGAGAGACACTGTGAGAGTAGCTTTTTTTGACAACCATCGAGTGGACACGGTTTTTTAAAAGAAGCATACGGATATTATTGAAATTTATTTCTGAAATTAGAATCCAAAACCGTTGAAAATAGAAATACTGATTCTTTTCTTGTTCTAATTTTGTGATTTATTATTTCCTTCTAAAACTACTTCAGTTTTTTGAAAAAAAAGCTGGAATAATTGCCGATTCTAAGGCTGAATTGCCCGTGTTTAGTTCAGAACACGTGTACCTGGATCAAGCAAGCACCTTCATGGAGTGGTTGAAATACGCGCCAAGGGTAGAGTCGCTGGCGCCATCTAGTATTCATGGCAAAATATTTAGGAGTGTGAGCCACATCCTCGGGCGATTTATGATTACGTCGGCATTCTTGCCCTGCCGATAAACATGGCCCAATACATAATGACATCCTGAAAAAGATTATGATGATCCAATGGGACCTCGGTGATTTGTGTACCGTTTTAGAACGTTGCAAAAAGGACAGGACTCTTCAATTGTATAAATATGCGGAATCCTGCCCACCTTTCTCAAACGCGTTATACCATTCTTAGCTACAAGGCCACCCACGATGTCGCAACTCAGGAGCGTAAAAAGGAAGCTTTCATTGGCTATTACTAGAGAGCAATTGGAGTTTCTTGGCATTGGCTGCGGCGGTATCATTGATTAGGAAGAGCCGGATTTACCAATATGGAATGGAGCTGCTACTCGAAGAGATGGCGAATTCTAGCACCTGAGGGATGCTCCGACAAACGTCGACGACTTGTTGCAGTGGCTCGCAAATCTTAACGAATTCGAAGAAGCAACGGGACTCAGATCTCCAGATTATAGTTCAGTAAGGTCTTTAGCTTCTCCGATGTGGTCAGGGGTTTGGACCACTAGGACTCTGTTTGCCTTTCAAGCCGTGGCCAATGCATCTGAAGTCATGCACCCGCCTAGATTTTACCGACCGCGTGGGTACAGACGTTACCGGGATCCACTACTTGCTGTTCCCATTCGACGGACAACACGGACTTGACTTGACATCAGCTCAATCTTCACCTGGAATTGATCTGAGAGGACTAAACATGGGAGTCACATGCCAATGACAGTTACAACCGCTGAATTTCTCAATAGTTGCAATCAATGATGAAAATGTTCAGCTACTGCAGTATCTCTTATTTTGGAAAACGTTATATATCCATTTTTTAGCCCAGCTGTCTCTATTTTACATTCGAGAGATAAGAGTTTCTATAGTTTATAAACAAGATCGCCAAACTATGTTCTGTGATATGGAACCCCCTTTTATATGTTATATATAGATGCTCATCAGTGAAGAATAGCTTATAGGGCTAAACCAGAGTATGATCCAAAATGCGACCGTGCTTCAGCACTCCCTTCAATAGACATTATAGATCGATTGCTAGCGTATATTCAGTGTCACATCAATTTATTCCAGTGAATTTTATAGGCAGAAAAACATTTGAAACTATTGGTCGAAAACAATACTCACCTATCGGTACGACATTCACGTATTGCACTGCACATTGAGTCTAAGTTTCAACTTGAAGATTTGCTCGACAAACTCGGTATGTACTCGATAGTCATGCGGATTGGTCGTACATTGAGACTCTGATTTTGCTTCGATTTATGACAGTAATGACTGTAAGCATAACGGATAGAATGGGTGATTCCTGGGATAGAATAAGTGATTCAGGGTGGCCTAGGCTGCATCTGTGACGAGTTATGTGGATTTTATGATTGATCATGGATAAATAAAAAGAGTATCAAGATAAGGGTGTCAATTTATTGATCAACTTTGCAATGCGACTTCTCGCATGGGTTACTTAGAAGCAAGTTAATTCTACGAGGTACAAGATGGCAAGCCAGACCAACTATACGACGTCAAGCGACTCAAAGAGATTTAGGTGAACAATTGTGTCCCACTGGCGATGTTATCGACCGCTTTTGTGCCACTGACATTTACATACCGCTATTTTGCAAAGAAATAGCATAGCGTGGCGCCGGCGTCAAATCCAGGCAACCAACTTATAGTATCAGAACTTAATACTTTACATAATTTTTAGTAACAGGACGGCGCTAATAAGACGCGGAATTCAAGAGCATACTCTGGGAGCCATGGACTTAATGGGCATTGATTCCGCTAGAGATTTGATTGAAATGGGCACTGATCCCGCTGAAGATGACGCCGGCGCCATGAGAGCGCCTAGTTGATGGGTCATCTGTCACTCCATATCTACTCATTGCGTATAAATTCACGCTCAATGGATGCAAATGCCAATCAGCTCGGAGTTCCTTACCACCTTCTCTCGGCTTTGTCATGGCTCCGCTAATTTTTACTCTTGACGCTGTGTCGCTCTTTATGCTCAATCCGTGTTCATTGCTGGAACCGCAGATTGGAGATATTGTTATTCGTAGGTTGACGCCAAACTCCATGATCCAATACTACCTGTACAAGGCACCCGAACCATGGTCTCAGTATCACAAGACATGGCTGATAAAGATTTTTTCCGCGTCGGCCTCTTCTCTAGATGTTCGGATTCAGGGTAGTGGATGCATCAGGAGCGTGAAGTGCATGATGCTAATGGTGTGGGAATATGGGCTGGGATTCAAGGAGTCGCTAACGGGCGGAATACTTATTTTGGAGACTCCGGAATCCGGGACTGTAGTTACACCCAGTCTAGGTCAAGGTCGAACTTGCCCTGACTTGAATACAATAGTCCTTGCTTTCACGCAGCCAAGCTTACCTCGAGGTCCAACGTTCCTGCGTGCTGATTTCTGGAAGGAGAAGTATCTCGACGACGACTATGTAAATTTAATGGTCTTTTCTGTAGTTGATTCCCAATCTGGAACAGGCCTATCTACGCGAACACTTACGAGATGGAGCAGGGTCGGAATGACGTGGACGTTCAATGACTCAATCACAGGCGCATCCACGATCTACACGGGATTGTCCCTTGTCAAGCTCTCTGCATAGTGATATATGACTCCAGCTTAGTAGTGCAATTTTATTGTCAGCAATTTAGAGCGGTTGATAAGGAAAGACCGGACATGTTAAGTGAATTTTTAATATCAATGTTTATTCTGGCATATGGAGTAAACACACAGCGACTATTTCCACTGTCTAAATGGTTGAATCAGCTCACGAAAGGGAACGGAATCTATCCATTGATACTAATCTCCTATTCTCTCATCCTGACCATAATTACGAGGCTTCTGTACCCATTTCACTATATCTTGCCTTTCTCTTAGTGACGTGGTTGCAAGCACATACACATTTAATTTATCAGTTTGAAACGAATCACGCGCAAGTCAATATTCGACAACGGCTACTGAACACTGGTTTACCATCCTTGTACTGTGATATACGTTCCTTTGACGTTAATCTGCTTCGGCCGAGAGACTAGAATAACTGTAACTCAAAGAAAGCTAATCATCGACCCAACAAAGGTACTGCTCTGCAATCAGAATTCACCAAATGCGCGTATGCAATTCTTAGTCATTGCCGGCAATTGTGAATAGTTTTATGATATACACAATTTCCGAGACGTTTAGCCGAAACGATTCTGACTGCTAGCTCGGCTCTATTCAACAAAAGTAGGCAGTTCACATGATGTTCTGTTAGCTAGGATATCTGTGGTTCGTGAATATTATCCTTGTATACGTATGACGATCGCAGAATCTCAAGTGATTGAAAATCAATTTCTCGTCAATATCAAAAAGCTTACAAACATGATATCAATGTGCTCAACGAGAAAAGCTAGCTTTTATCAACCATCGAGAACCATCTATGTCTGGTGAGTGAGTATTACGAACACTCAACAGGATCATACAATTTCTAACTGCACTGGAAGAGTATTGTTCCCATTCAACCAGAAAAATAAACATATGTCCAAGTAATTCTTATAATTCCTTCAGGTTCCTTGTGTTGGTCGACAAGGTTTTGAAACAATGCCAGTAAAAATATACATTGCATACATGACTGCATGTTATTTCTTGTACTGAATTCTGATGCATGTCCGTGCAAAATGCCACGATTGCATCATTACCAGCACGTCTCATACTAAAATATTATTCTCTAACGACCTAATAATGCAATCACCCAAAGTATCCACTACTAAAAATCCAATAAAGTATCAAACCATGTAATAGTGCAATCACCAAGGCTACTTCCAGCGAGTGTTTCTATTAAATTTCTATGCAGATTCACCTCGCCGTAACTTAGCCAAAATTCGTAAAAATTTGAATTTAGTGGTGATTTCATAGGATGGCAATGAATTGCAATAACTTTCTTGCCGGTGGCAAAAGGAAGATCGTCAACATATTTATTGTTGCATTCTTCGTTGCAAATCTAATATAGCAGTAAAAAGAAGCTTTGGTAATTGACCGTCATTAGCAGGTCACAATCCGAAGGCGCTGGATTACAAGGTGAAATCATATCATATTAATTTTCAGAAAAACAACGAAAAGATTGTAGACGGCAAACATGTGAAAACCGTATGTCATCCGAATCAGCTTCTCATTCATACAACTCAGAATACATCAGACGCATTGCCAAAGACATAGATGGCGCCAGCGCCGGGTGCTGTATCGGATGACCATAGTGAATGCTAAAGCTGATTCAAATAACCTCGGACGACGTCGGTCCAATACAGAACACAGCAAATATTCAGGCCGAAAAATGACCATATAAATGAATAATCCTACAACGCTAGCTGTTTGGCATCTAGAGTAATGCAGGATTGGAAAGTTGTCCAGGTGCATTAGTGATCGTGACGTCCTCTGCATTTTGAATCGGATGTCAATAGAACGGTAACGCAACTTGAGAACGTCAGAACCACGAAGCAAGTATCAGAATTAGTGGTAAGAAATAACTAAGGACAATTGTTGGTTTAAAGTTAATGTAGCTAACCTTCCATACAAGGGCTCGACGCATCATCATTGACATTGATCGACTCGGCCATGTTGTCCAACTCGATCTTCGAATCCGCATCACAAGATGCCGAGTTTAAGCTGGAATCGGACAATACAATCAACGGCACTAAGTTGGGTACTAAATACACTCCATCCAAAGGCGGATCTGAATCACTCAAGATTCCAAAAGACTGTATACCTCTTGGAACATCTGCATCAGCCACCGATGGCTCTCCAAGACTTCGATTTGCGTTAGTGTGCTCTAAGACTCGAACATCAAGAGGGGGATGCATCACGCCACACGCATTTGCAGCTGCTAAAAAAGAGAGTAAGGCCTCCTGGATCCACGTCCCCTTCCAAGACGGCTCAGCCAAATCCCAAACCGGTACAATGTTAGGGCACACTAGTCCATATTCAACTTCAAACTCCGACACGCTTCCGAGCCACTACATCAGCTCCGTCAACGTGCGGGGGGCGTCTCGAATATGCTGGAGCTCACCGCGTCGCCTTTTGGAAGCCCCTCTCGAAACGGGTAAACCTGGTTCTTCCCAGTTGCTAAAAACAACGCACCCATGATCACAACAACCGCCTCCATACTTCCCCTTCCAAGTCCTCGTCGCTCCTAATTCCCCCATAATCAGTGTGGAATTTTCGATACCGAACCCACGAACTGGGCAGATGAGTATGGCCACAGGACTATGCAATAATACAAAGCACCGATGAACCCGAAAGTGATACTCAAAGGGGGAGAGCACAATAAAGTGGACCACAAAGTGCAAAATGTGACCACTAACAAGTGAATATGAAGTGTGCTGTTTTTGAAGGCTCAAAGCCGATTTTGAGCATTTTGGTGTAGTTTTTGAGCATTTTAGTCACTTTCTAAGGTGTAATACGGTATCTTACACACATCTTCATAAACAGAACATCCTCAATTGAAACTAAATTTGACCACTAGTTCAAAATCATGAAAACAAACTTTTCCAAAGTCTTAATTTCTTCATTTGGGGCCCTCTATTGTCTTAAGATGATGTTTTTTTCAATTTAAAAAACAACATTCAGTGAAAAAAAAGTGACAAAAAGTATCGCGGAAAAGACCTTCTTAAAAAGCATCCTTGCGATACTTTTGGAACCCTAAATCAATCAATGAGTATCTGAATTGACTATTTTAGAATACCTCTTAAACATACGGAGGGGCCCCCAAATTAAAAGTGATTTTGGAGAAAACCCTAAACAGTTATGTTCACTTTTCCGAATGAGTCAGTTCACTTTATCCGAGTTCGACGTCTCCGTTTTCCATGGTAAACTCAATGTCTTCTTCCGCAACTTTGGGAAGTTGAAGTCCATTAAGTCTACTATTCGTATCCTAAACTTAATCATGCATCGACATAACGTAGATCCCACTTTCTCTAGTGTTTACGGAAGGGGCTGAAATTGGTGAAAAGATAAGCACTTTTTTGGTCCACTTTATTGTGCTTCCCCTTCAAAAATAGCTGTTTCAAACTCACTAGCGATTGAATATAAATCATGCACCTATTATGTCAGCCGCAATTCGATTCACACATAGACATCCCCAACCCAGTGAATCTAAGGTAGAAGAGAAACCGTTACGAACTCTAAATATTGGTTCCAATGTTTGGACCTACGCAACGGCCAACAAGGACACAATTTCAGATCCAGCCCCGGTAATTCCAAATTTCGGCTCCAGGTACCTCAATTTACATAGTTTACCTGGTGCCTCCAATTTCGACTCCCTCGCCACCGTCGTTCGACCTTGCCTAGTTTGAATATTGTTGAAATCTTGAAACAGTCGTTCCCAAAATACTAAATATAAACTTAGAAGCATTGAGTAGCCCGATTTAGTCCTTCCTGGCGATGAAGATCACACGGATTTGATATCAGGATCCCGACTATGAACAAATCAAGTCTCTGTAGTATATAAGCCCCCCCCAATTAATTCGTAAACGAGGTAATGACGTCCATTATTTATTATAACAAACTGACTCAATGAGTAATTCCAATGGCGTTTTTAATCAGAATTGAAATCCATATATTCTTGTACTTTTGTCAGATATTGGTTTGAAGCCAATTGGTGCCTTCCATCTTCTGCAATTGAAATTGATCGAAGAGACGGCGAGGCACCCAGTTAACCCAAAAGAAATCGGCAATTACCATCTAAATAGAAGCAAGCCAAGACCTAATATTTATTTTTAAAATCAATGGTAACAGTAACGTTCCCGTGTCGAAAAATTATCTTATCGATCACTGGTCCAGATTCTTTGGTGTCGGGATAATATATGAAAGTCTGACAACCTCCCGATCGTTATCATCAAGTCCATTTGGCGCCGGCGCGACGTGAATAAGCATCCCTTCTGCCAATGCACATATCCGATTATCAGGTTGTTGTACGAAGGATATAAAATATCCGTCCCTTTTGATGGGGTAGTATTATATTGGAGTTCAATTCAAGACAAGAAAAGGAGCAGCCCATTCTGCAAACACTGCAAATTCATAGATCGCTTTCAAACCTCGTGTTATCACTATGGTAGAATCTAACCAAGGATTTGGAGCTCAACTAGCACGTAAATAATCCATTCTTAGATTTGCGGTAAAATAAAAAAAAAAATTAAAAAAATCAGCGCCATTTAACTCCGAATTAAATAACTTAAACTCTCATGAACAACACCAGCAAACCATCCCATCTGTCCTAAGAGTAATGCCCATTCTAGCCGCGCAGATTCAATGATACTATCCAAGATGGTGTGATTCATCGAAGCAGGTGTCTAGTAATCAAAGGCATGGATTGTTCTCTCCTGAGAGGGATTTCCGAAATGCACAGGCATGAATTGGTCTCTCATGAGAGGGATTTGCCTCTGGTCAATATGGATCGGTAGGAACAGCATTTTATTTGAGGGCGAAAAGCAGGCAATTTAGAAAATTAGACAAGTAGTATGGGAGACTCTCCTCGGTAATGGTAGAGTGGCGGGGAGAATAACCATGACCGCACTTGAAAACTACGAGTATGAACTGCAAGTGAGAGGCACGCAAATCGGATTTGACATGACCTAGCTCTTCAGAAGTTTACTTGGCACCAGATTTGACCTCAAAATCACATGGAACCTAATTCCTGCTGGTTCTGTGATTCGAAATTGGCTAACATTAGTCACTTGTCCTTTCTCCCCATTCCCACCCTAGACCTAGGTCCAAAGAAGATTGGTTGTACCATTTCCACATGCAATGAATTATTTCATTTGCTTCAAAAATAAATCAATGAAAATGAAGGATTTCATTTTCCTTTTTCTATTTCATTTTTTTAGAGAGAAACGGAGTTTCTTTCCACAATCAAAAGGGATCATAACTTGAAGATGGGAACGATACTTGAAGATTATCCCCCCTCTAGCAATTCAGACGTCCGGCAGGTTTCGCTTTGGATAGGAGTTTGTTTGAAAGGGGGTGGCTGTAATACTTCTCAGCAGCTCGCACTATCTCTTTATAACTGCGGACAGAGGGAGGTCGGTGATCTCAGGGACTCTTCAAGCATGCAGCTAAATTCGTCACGGCAGATTACCAGTGACTATTCTCTATCTCGACAAGAAATCCCAAGTGGGGCTATGGTGCGTAAACATGAGCAGTCACATTACAGGTCTCACCTTCAAGCAAAGGCTATGATCACTCCTCCAATTGCTTGGGAGCCGGCTTTGAGAATGGAAACCTTCCTGATCCGGTATTTCTTGTGCAAGGCAGTCGGAGTTAGGCCCCGGGAGGCCTTCGAACCTCATGTGGCTTAAGGAGTCTTCCATCCGAATATCTTGTATACTCCGTGCGCAAGCAGTCAATATCTCTTATCCCTCTTAAATCTGAAGGTATAGTTCCAGTAATTAGAGGATGGACCGGCATAGTTTACCCGGCAAGAGCGGTGCTCGTTTCGAAAGCTCAGGAGAAGGAGTCACTCATGTACTACGGGATTGTGGGCAAGTGCCATAATTTGGATCCCACCTTCTGGAAGTGGGAGAATAATACTCCTCTTATTCAATACAGTGCCAAAGTGGGGAAGGAATTTTTGCGAATCGTGAACAGCTCAAAACATCAATAGCTCACAAATGGAGGCATCAGCAAATTATCGAATTCCAACTGGACTGGGAGGAGGTTTGATAACGATGATCAAGAATTAGCTTTCATCTGGTCAATTTGGCATCAGGCTGTTGCAACGAATATTTGGAGACAACGTTTTAACCATATGGCTGACCCAAGTTGCCCGGCTTGTAATTCCAATGTGCCTCAAACTTACACTTACAGGTTCTATCAATGCTCAAAATTCATGAGGTTATAGAAATTTGCGTTCCAGGTCATGCATTGGCATACCAAAGGAACCAAAACCTCAATCCAGCCGTAAATATCTCATTTGAACAATGTGTCTTTGCGAGAAGGACCAGGCTGAGATGTATGGGCAGTGTAGTCCTTCGGGCTTTCATTTGAGAGGTAGTCTCATGGGGCTGTTGGATTGCTCGTAATGACAGAGCCTTCGAAGGAACTATATGGACTAATCTTAGGATCCGCTCCTACGTTTGGGACTCACTCCTTGAGTATGGCAGGGTAGAACGGGGAAAAACCAATCGTAGAGTTGCTCGTGCTAAAACCCCTGAAATAAACTGAGAGTGCTCTGAAGGCATTCGAAGCTTCCTGGGCTGAGAAGAGCTTATTTTGCCTCAGATCCGGTCTTTCGGTTTCCGGGAAGCTCACTCCGCTTGATGTTCCTTTAATTAGTTGGTAGTGGTTGCTGTTCGTGCCCCGGCTCTGCCGCTGGGGGCTTGTAATCTAATTTCCTGCAATGAAAATTCATTTGCTCCCGAAAAAAAAAAAAAACTGATCAGAACATTACGCAACAGCGAGCTTGCTGGGACTGCCACCTTGAAGATCCTAATCTAACTTGAACAATATCACTTTTTTTATTTTTTTTTATTTTTTTTAGCAAATGGTAGCTTTTTTTCATCGCGAGGAAGAAAAGGCGAACAGGAATCAAGGTAGTCCGGAGTTCACTAGTGGCGCGTGAAATTTCTTGAGGCTGGTCCTCCCTGCTTCATGAAGTCCTGTTCCAGTCGACATGCGCAAGATCGATATATGCATCCCATAGATGTTGTTTCAGTAAAACGTCGGGCAACGGATTGTTATGAAAAACTCTCTGGGTTTTGTTTAAACCTATATTATCTAGAGGCTCGCTCCACGGAGGAGGGCCCACAGCATTTGAAACTCCTGAGCACAAGAGAACTTCAGGAGAGGCCATAGCACCTGAGATTCCTCGGATCCACGCCGTAAAGGCATTGGTCCCAAGCCGGAAGCGGTCACGAGCATCTCATTTTGTATTTGAATTGTAGAGTCAATGGGTATGGTCATGACATATTTTTAAAGAATTACAGACAATACAAGTCAGGTAGGTTCACTCATATCCATAAGCAAACCAGCACCTTAACAACCAAGGTATACTAATTTAACTCATGTTCACCAATATCTCACCTTCCATCGAAAAACCAAACCGATTATAAGTCGAATTTTTAATTTTTTTGCTAAATCACTTAGAAATTTAGTTTTACAAATAGACTACAATTTTGATGATAAGGTCCTAATTTTCTATTTTTAACCAGGTGGGTTTCTCCATGGAGGGTGAGATATACTACCACTGAGTTCACATCTTCCTTGTATTGGGGAAAAATCACCATAAATCACTTAGTTTATTGAAGGAATATTGAAATACCCTTTATTATTGGATTCAAAATGTTGATGGCCTAGATGACGGTGTTCATGGGAATCAACGTTGTTCAGATTAAAGCTCATATAGTTGTTACGATACTCACTCCTAGCTTGCGTTATCCGCTATTATGAAACCTAACTCTCTAGCTAGTATTTTGGAGCCACTTATTGTTTCTTACTCCCGTTGGAATATAGGTTTCCATAGCCTTAAAAAGGAAAAAACGGATTCATGGGACGATAACATAATTGTTGCTATCATAACTTCAAAGAACTTGTGATCTTTGATATTTTACTATTTATATCTTTTTTTTTCTTCTTTTCAAACACACAAATTAGATCCAGAGTTATTGTTTATATTTCTTTTTTCAAACAAGCCGGTATATATTACCCACCAATAATCCAACAAACAACTCGCCCAAGACGAAGCTTGCCAAGAAAGTCATTTCTTGTTTGAATTCAATCACTACGTCGTCTGCCCTTCCTCATAGTTTTGGTATAAATGCCCTATTTTTGCCTTCGTTACTTTTAACATAAGCTCATGACATAGACAGCTTCAAATATCAAATCAACTCAATACTTGAAATCATAAAATATTTTTAAAAAAAATTATATGTTTTTTTTACTTTTAGTTTTTTTTTTCCTACTTTTTGATTATTCTACGTTTTTTTCTCAAATATGACACAAATGGATATAAATGGGTATCATCATGGAGAAAAATGGACATTTAAGATATGTTGTTGTAATAACAACCACGTAATCTAAGTTAGATAAAGACGGACTTGAACTTAATTGAATAATGATAGCGGGATTTTGCCAAATATGATTTGGCCATTTGCAATAAAATAATAAAATCAAATAAAATCAAATAAAATTCTGTCTCACGGTTGGAAACACTTCACATAATCAAAGTTCTACTATATATGCTTGCGCTACTTTCATGTGTTGTGCATGATTAGATTCTTAGTGCATTGCTATATCTGATAAGGTGAAATGAATCTATTGTAATACAAGGGGATCATTATGTGGACCACAAGGTCTTTTGTAAATATATCTCTTAGATTTGTTCACCTATTTATTGCAAACACTAAAACCATCAATTACAAGTCTTTACCTATTCTATATAATTGATTTGAATCCTCTATTTTGCTATAGTAATTAATTTAAGACGTATATTTCACTCATAGTTAATAAGGTAGGGCCTTTATTTTTCTATGGTATATGTGTTAAATTCTAGAACTTTCTATTGTAAATCTGTTACGTACTTGAATATTCTTAAAACAATGTCTAAAGACCATTAAATTTCTATGATAAATATGTAAACTCCATTATTAGTCTAAAATAATTAAGTAAAGGCATTTTGTTTGTTTATAATATATATCTCAAGTCCTTTATTTTTCTATAGTAAAGAATAGAAGATCTTTATTTTTCAATAAGATTTAATAAAGTCCTTTATTTTACTTTCGTAAATAGTTAAAGTCCTTTATTTATTTTTTTATACGTAAGCAATAAGTTTTGTTTTTCTATAGTATATAAGTAAAGGCCTTTATTTTTTTTCTATAATAATCGTGTAAAAATCTTTATTTTTGTATTATAAATGTATTGGGGCCATTTCTTTTTTAGAGTAAACAAGTGAAGTCTACTATTTTCCTATAATAAATAAGTTAAGATTATTATTGATATACGTTAATTTTGTAAAGTTATTTAATATTCCATGATAAATGCGTTGTCACGATGTGTTCTCGTAACCATATAATAATTATCACATTTTGAAAAAATAAAAAAATTACAAGATAGTTATTAACATGATAATCAATGTGGCGATAAGTGTGATAGTTAACTAACTTAACATTAATTTTATTTTCCTAATTATTAACACTCCGGCCATACTTGAAGCATGTAAAACTGGATAGAATGCTTCCTCATTTACTTGTTGACAGCGTTAGCTCAAACACTTGGCGTGCTCAAGGTGTCATTGCCAGAAACCAAATGCTGACATTGCAACTAGGTCGTTAGCAGCATAAAGTATGAATCGATTGAAGCAAAAATTGATTTCCTTTACGTTCTTTGCAGATATGCTTCAATTATTTATTGCAAGGTGCCTTAACCTATCAAGCCATTTGTCTGATTTAAATGCTCTATCT
Source organism: Ceratodon purpureus (assembly GCA_014871385.1). Classification (NCBI taxonomy): domain Eukaryota; kingdom Viridiplantae; phylum Streptophyta; class Bryopsida; order Pseudoditrichales; family Ditrichaceae; genus Ceratodon; species Ceratodon purpureus. Next base: position 17,542,824 of record CM026426.1, on the reverse strand, counting down.
ACTATATTTAATCTATTTGTTACGTAATGTTTGTTATACTTTAAATACAACACCACAAAAAAACTCTCATAGAGTAAAGGAAAGAATTTACAAGTTAACAAAACCCATTAATAAATTGTAATTTTCTTAGAAAATTTTATTCTTATTAATGTGAATTAAATTTTTTCACTACAATTTCAATATAAGATTGAGGTTAATTAAAGTACAAAACTTAAACACTATAATATGATTATATAATAGTCCTTAGACGCACAGGAAATTAATTTGATGTCATTTGCAAACTTGTTATAAATACATAATATATCACAATTGAAAGTCAAAATAATTTAAATATTTAATTTTTTGAAGACCTAAATTTTTTTGAATTTGGAATTCATTACTAAAATAAATATTTAATGAATTGGATTACTCTTAATGATTCTAAATTGTTTTTATATCAATTGTAGAAAATTTTAAGTGATGATCTTATAAAGCAGTATAACCATATTTGAATGAACACTACGGATACTACAAAGCTCTTATATTTGAAACAAGGTGATCTTTCATGAAGGCTTTTAAAATTTAAGGCAAATATCAAACGGTTTTATTTATTAATTGAGGTTTTTAAAAAATACATTTAACTTGTTTTTAATAATAGTTACGAAAGTTTTTTTTCTACTTGGTATGGTTGCAAAACTGCATTTCAAGAACCTCACGAGCGAACTGCTCCAACAAAACTTTAGAAAGCGCAGTATGCGAAGATTCCTGTTTTATCTTCTGCATCAGCGCATAATTTCGACTTCATCACAAGAAAAACTGTGCATAACATGATCAATTAGTAATTGAAACTTATGAGATTTAATATATTTGGTTTTTTTTAGACATAAATACATTAAGAGGATATTCAATTCATAAGCCGTGCATCTTTATTCATCTATTCTTCGTAAAATTTTATGGAAAAAGTGAATTTAATTATATTAAATTATTTTTAAAAATTATGATATAAAAAGTAGTTTCTGGCAAAATTAATTTTTGTAAGTTTACAATATAAAAAAATTATGATATAATTTTAAGGAAATGATGTTCTGCGTCTGTACACAAAAACCAAAATTTAACAAATACCTTTGAGCAACACATAACCATGAGTCAAAATAAACGTAACGGATATTGTAGCTCTCATGCTTTCGCAAAATTTCATAGACCCCTTCAAATGAAGAAATCGTTCCTATATCCTTTATTGCAACTTGCTGAATAATTGTCCTTTATAACGTCAAAACTGTTAGTTAATGCTCAAACCAATCAAAACATTAAATTTTTTAAAGATTTTATTTGTTTTATTTGCAATTGAATTCTAGAATATATTTTCAATAAATTATTTTGCAATGAATGACTTTAAATTGTTTAAAATTAGGGATTATCCTCAATTGCAATTAAAATTGTTTAGGCAAATTGTTTAGGCAATTTGAGACATCCTCAATGTATTGCCCTAATTGAGTCAAAAAATAATCTTTTTCAAAAATTAAAATACACAAAAACGCTTTAATATTAAAAAATACATTAACAACTATCAATGTCAGGCTTAAATTACATTTTATTTTGTTTTTTTCAGCAAACTCGTCTTATTAAGTTGAGGTTTACACTAAATAATTTTGACACACTATAATCTTCAACATGTTTTGGACAATTCTTTTCGCATGTGTTCGATCTTTATGATATCGTCCATTGCAATGAAAACCTTGTGTGTAGTCGTGGACCATGACACTTTAGAATGTCCCATTTGCCTAAAACAATTGTTTCGGTCAGTTTACTTAAAAGGAAAGAGTTTTAGGGTCGTTCTCTTTTTATTTTTAATACACATTGATGATCTAAACACATATTTGTAGTTCATAAAAAACGTAAGTCTTCTTGAAAACATTTATTTAAAGTTAGTTAAAAAGATAAACTGCTAACCATGCTATACAATCTTCACAGGTTTTATTGTGAACGGCTTGCGGATGAGATTCATTTCGATTCGAATCACCACAAATTGCTTCTGTTTCAGTAGCATAAGCTGTCTAGTCTAACTCCAAATTGATGAAACTGATCAATGGATCAAAGAAAGGGTTACATGTATTAACATGCGTGGTGAACATGACAATTACTTTTACATATATTAAATTTAGAAGCGTAGACTTTTTTAGTTGAATGTTATGCAGTTAGTCATTATGACATGTTATAAGATTGCATACGTGATAATGAGGATACGAGCCTTTTTATTTCTTGAAATTCGCAATCATTCAAATCAATATACAAATGATCGTGAAAATAATATATCAATCACGAAGTCGTGAATTTGACAAAACCCATAACGAATTTGCACATGACAAGCTGAACACTTCATGATTCAATTTGATAGCGCTTTAATCTATGCAACAACGTTTAAGCTTAATCTGAAAGACTATAATTTTTTTCATTAGGTTAATCTTTAAGTTTCTTTAATTAGTTTTGAATCACATATTTGATAAATAAATTTTAAAAAAAATGTCTCACAATATTTGAAAATATTAAAAATAATTTGCGTTACTGGAAATTTTATTGAAAAAATTAAAAATTAGCAAACATGTAGCTTTTAATATAATTGAACTTTTTCAATTCAACAACTTTTCAAAAAAACATATCAAAATTAACAACATAAATTTTAAATTTTTATTTACTATTTTTGTAATTATGCAAATGTTGTTATGAAATTTATATTTTCTCTAAAAGCTCAATATTAAATTACTTTAATGTATACTAACTAGTGGGACCCGTGCCGTTGAGCACGTTGTCATTAGATTAATATTAAGGACTTTTAGAAACTCCAAAAAAATTTATTAAAAAAATTTTAAAATTAAATTGAATAGTATATATTTTTGGAATAGTAAATGGAAAAAAAGAAACAAAGAATTGAAATTTTGAAAAAAAAAAAAATTGGAATTTTTATTGCAACAGAACTTCAGGGTAAACAACATTAACAGTGTTGGACACCGTACTGTTTTGTGGAAGCAATGCTGAAATATGATTTAAAGATCTATATTAGAATCTGATGTTGAGTGTGTTGCTTATCTCAAAAAGTTCAAGGTATTTTAATTCTCAGAAAACCATGTCAGTTTTGTGTCTAACTCTTGGCCTTTGTTGTGTTCTTGTTACACATTCACACTATTAGCTAATTTAATTCAGAAAATCCTACCAAAAAATTTAAATTTAAATTTAAAAATTATAACCAAATCACAAATTATTTTCATTCATTTTCAAAATTAATTAAAATTCCATCCGATTCCAAATAAACAGTCCCCCTTCAAAAAAAATCACAAGGCATTCATTTTTTCACTCACCACCAAATGAAGAAATCGATGATATAAAATAAAGTAAAAGTTTGTAAAGCGGTCGTTCGCGATCGTCCAAAGGTTTAAAAACCGAATATCACGGATCCATGGACAGGAGCCTCATTTACATATCAGCTGCCTTACCTTCTGGATGGCACGCGTTTTTACACACCTGCCCTTCAATACATGGGCCTTGTAGTGCGCCGCTCGACAGGTCAGGAACTGGTACGCACAAGTTCCTGTGAGGTTTACAACTTTTTTTTGTTTGGGTCTTGTTTGCTATTTCCGAAAAATCTGTCGATTCTTTTTGGCGATCTCCTTGTTTCTGAGTATGCGGATGCCGTATTTAGTTAGGTGATGCCGGTCCTATGTTTCTTGGTAGATCTTTCAAGTTTCGAGAAATGGAGTGTTGTAATTCTCTGATAATTGGCTATTCTTGTCCTGCAACAGATGAACGCAGCAAAAGTTGTCGAGGAGAGACGGAATCACGAGTTTGGTAGAATAAGCGGACCGTCTTATATTCAGGTAAACATCATTCTTCATTAGTTTTGACTCCGTTCATCTGGATGTAACGTTTTGAAGAAGTGGGACCATGTGGTTTGTATTCTTGGTGCATTATTCTCACAAACTTCTGGAGGAAATAAATCTGAAGCCTTCTGCTTTATGGGCATGCTATCGCAGACATTACAGAGGGGTCTTCGTCGCTTTACATATACAGCTTTGGACTATGCACAGACAGGTCTCATTGCGAGTGTCTTTCTGTTTAAGGTCAGTTCTTTACAGATCAACTACATGAATACGTACTATTGATTTTATAAGCAGCGGCAGCGGCAGCATTACCTGCTAGTGCAGCTTCATTTACAGGTGGCTCAACAGGTAGTCCTTCGATATGTGGAGATATCTTTTTATCCGTCACCGTCATCTAGAAGAATACTACGCACCCACGATTTGAACTTTGGAAGTATATACGCCTGAATGCTTGAACACAGCAAACTCAATGAGTACACTTTCGAACAAATATTGTGGATAGAAACTTCCTGCACTAAGAACTATCATGACCTTCAAACCACGTGCATCATCATCCTACACCACTATACACGTAATCCTCCAAGCAAATGCATGACAAACCCAGTTCTCAATACGTGTGCTGATGAATTGGACAAAAAGGTGAAATTACACTGTCTGTCCCGCTTTATAAAAGAACATCTCAATTAAGCCATGTAATACACACCTTTGTTACAACTCCTGCGCCGGCACCTGCTGCCAGAATTACCCCCAGACCAAGCAGCTTCTGCCCCCAGCTCAATTCACGTGGTTTCTGTGCTACTACCACTTGCTGAGCTGGAGCAATAGGCTGGGATGAGGGAGCCTGCGCTTGCACATCAGTTAAAACCATAATATGTTAGAACGCTTTGACAACGCAGTGTCCCTGCATTTTTGCCAAATATAAGACTCGGCGTTCCGTGTATGCAGAGGACAACTTCAACAGCACGTAGGGAGTCAAAACGGATAAAATACCTTTCGCTGCCGCAGCAGTTGCAGCTGCCTCTGAAGATGAGGGATCCTGAGCAAACAACAAGCCACGGTTACTAATTCCTTTAATTAAAATGGCAAAACCATCTTGAATATCAATCACCACAGTGATGCAAAAAAAATGTTGTCACACCCCACATTGTTCATTTCCGTCACGTGAAAACACCAGATGCTTTGCAAACAATATGTTAAGTTGGAATAACACAAACGCCATTACTCCTATTTCATTAGAGCGAACAGGAGGTGCAAGAGATCCTTGAGCAGAGTTGCACAAGGAGCAGGATCCAAGTTCATATCCATGCCTGATATCTCCAACCTGAAAGAGGGCACCAAACACTCCTGGTGGTAGAGTTTGTGACCGATCTCCAACACAATTGTTTTGCTCCACACTAACTACAATCTTGTGAAGCTGATATCATCGTCGGTCCTTCTACGATGAAGCCTGTCAGAGAGGCAATTCGGGTTTGAGACAACGAAATATAGGACAACAGAAGCCATTGAGTGTTAAATCAAATAAGCAAAGAATATCTACAAATGAACCATCTGGGCATTATGATGTAATCACCTTCGGCTTGTGACCGAGCGTTTCAAATCTTGGCGTGACAACGTTTGCCAACAATTGATGTGCCCTCGTCTTCCAGCACTTCCAAGCTCTCCTATATGTAACGTAACCTGCTTTTGGCACACGATGAGCTGCAGAGTCGAGCATGTACATGAGCGACCCCCATTTCTGCTTTTCTACTTACAAATATACTCTACACGAAGCTTAAGCAGAGACGTAAACAAATGATCACAAAACATTAGACGCGGTTTGAGTGGCCAACTTGGGCGACTCACAAGAAAGTTCTGACAACAGCACTAAGCTTCTCCAGCTGATTTAGGTTCTCATAGTAGTCATTGCCCACTCAAGCAAAGTCACACTCCACAGTCTCATATTCAAAAACTTCCCTCAAGACAAATGAACAACAATGCAGTTTACCATCAACCCACCCAACAAAACAAGGAGGAAAAAAACACAACCCCAAACCCAAAAGTGAGAGTACCAGAACAGAACTCACCACCTCTGCTGATCGCTGCTCCACCAACTTTCACACCAAGCTCTTCAACTCAGAGAGAGAGAAAAACCTTACTAAGCTCCCTGTCCTCAGCCCAATACATGTGTCAACAACAAACTTCCTGAAAACACAGTCCTAGCATCAAAACTACCACAAACGCTCATCCGAGACCACCTCACTACCAAACTTCAGCAAGACCCAAATGGCCACAACTCTCCTCCCGACCATTTGAGGTTAAACTCACCATAGCCTGAGATGTCGACCTTCTGGAACCATTTGGCACAAACACTCTGATGGATCCGAAGAACAAGTGCAGACTCCAGAGTGCTTGCAAAATACGGATGTCAATCTAGACTCTGCATGCTGTACAATCAACCTAGTTCCAGAACTCCTCGATCATGCTCTGCCTGCAGCCATTGTGCAAAGTCCAGCATTGTTACTTGCTGATTCTTTCACCGCCACAACAGAAGGACGACTAACCCCAGTTTCAGAAAACAACCCCTAAAGACCTGCTTGCAAACTACTTCCAGGATTTCCAAGCATTCTCTACACCGAGCCAGTAAGAAAAATACCGGAACCCTGCGGAAAGCTTCATCAATCTCCTCTCCTGTCACCCCCTTCCTCTCTAAAAACGACCGTCGATGGACAATGGGCGACCCCCAAACTTTGGGATGCGAAAGAAACTTGACAGCATTGACTACTTGATCTTCCCAGATCGGTTGCGTCTCCAATTTCCACGGATCCGCCTTCGGCTTCTCCACACCCTCTACCGCCACTCCGGCCCCAGTCTCTGCACCACACAACCATCCACAAGATCAAAAAACCATCACCCTAACCTCACAACAGCTCAAAACTCCATCACCCTAACCCATAGAGCTCATCGAAATTGCCCCAAAGCAGGCTGCATGTGCATGGAAGTCGTAGCGTGGAGGCGGATCAGGTAGCACTGCAAGAATGTGTCGCCTTTTTTCTCCATCAAACCGTTCGCAACTGCACCCTCTGCGCCACCACTGCCGTAGCGGTCCCCAAGGCACATGCTAAAGGTGTGAGTTGTCTCCTCGACGGATTCCACCACGGAACCGTCAAGTGAGACAACCATGCTCAATTGTATAATAGATTTTTTAATATTAATGTGAAATGGCTTAATCTAGGGTACTAAACTATGGCTTAAGGTTTCACAAGATTTAATACAATAAGAATTTAATGACGTTTAGAGTAATTAATTTGATTTATTAATGTTTGTAGAGTATAAATATCATCATATTTATAATGTTTAAGAAGTTCTTTGCTTTAATTAATTAAGCATTGTATTTTCTAGGTTTTTTGGATATGTTATACTTAATAAATATACTCGCTTATAAAAACTGTGGCCTTGAGTGATTCAAAATTTGATGTTTGATGATGGCAAATAATTTGGGAGCGATAATAATGTCATTCACTTCTATTGACATTAAAATTAATAACTAGTCTTTAAAATCAATCATCAAAACATTAAAAAATGTTATTTGGACATTCAATGAAAAGTAAGTCTCCTATGTACAAATTACAAAGGTGTAAATGTTTTGTTTTTTTATTTTTTATTTTTTATTTTTTATTTTTTAACTTTTTTTTAGACTAAAATCCATTTAAGGTAAAATAAAGCATTGATCCGCAAGGAGTCAAGGCAAGCCATTACAACAAATTTATATTTTTTGGAATATTTTTTCGAGAAATTCAAAAATAAAGCTATTAGTGTCCTCAAGGCAAATAATAGATCATTATTTGGCGTCTTGTTAATATCCTTGTTGTCTTAAAAAGTAATTTTCAACCATGTATGAACGTCCTTTTACCATTTAGGCATAGTCAATTTTGTTTTTGGATGTCTAAAAGTATCCTATAAATACATTTTAGAAACAAAAGTGTTGTTTCCATGTTTGATAGATGTCATTTCTTTAGTAAAGCTAAGAAAACTTGGAAAGTAAATATATATTGAAAAATGTATTAATTTGTAAAGATGCCCTAATCTAGTTCTACAATCGACATTAAAAAGATGAATCAATGTATATATATATACTTTATTGAATCCAATATCTTAGTTTTAAGGAAAAAATAATATTTTTGAATAAATCGGATTAGGGTTATGAAATGATTATGTAAGGCCGTTTAAATTAAAAATAGTGAAGTGCAATTTTTAAAAATCGACATGGCTTTTCAGAACTCGTTAATTATTTACAGTATATACAATTATAATATGATTTGTACGAGACTTTTATTTTAACATTATGAGACTATATCGTAGTCAAGGTACTTTGGACTAATTTCATTGTCTTTGTATTGTTTTCGAAGGGAGAATGTCTCTAATAATAACTTTATATAACTTGCACGTATATACACGAATACATTGTAATGATGAGAATCTCCGTGGTAACTAGAGCTGGTATTTCTTTTAAAACTTGAAGGCTCAGATTCCAGAGAATCAAAAACTTCAAATGAAAAAAAACATTGAATCAAATATAGACATGAAGTAGTACCTACTTTCAATACAGTAAAGAATATCTTATTTTATCCATTCTTCCTTCTTCTCACTTCTCCATTTATCTCTACTTCGTGTCTTTTCTTTCCACATTTAGTGTATAATTTACGACCCTTAAGGTACTGGCACTCATACCGGTTAACTGCCCCATCACCGATAACTAGGCTTCTTGCTTACTCAACAATGTAAAATTAGTTGCGGATAATTGATGAACAATGATGAACAATTGATTTAGGATGCATCCTCCAATAGAATGCGACTGGAACTGCAAAAGTAAGTCATGGAAGCTTTGCCAGTCACTACTCTTGTTGTTGCCCGTTACTGGTGAAGCTATATGTTGGTTGTGTGTCTCACCCACTTTTGCACTTAAAAAAATTGTAGTAGTTTTTATTTTGCTTAATCTAAAAAAAAATCTCATTCTTCCTGTAGCTTATTTCTCTTCAAAGGAAAAATACCTCCTTCATAACCACAACCACACCATGCAAAAATGCTTAAGTTATCCGATATAGGTGCTTGTACCTTATGTCCGCCCCTTTATTGCCCTTCCTTTAATCTTTCAAATTTATTTATTTATATGTTTATTTTCTTATTATTTTTTTCCCCCTTGAATTGTGCTTAATGGTTTTTTATTATTGCAACTCAGTTAGTTTTTTTTTTTTTTTTTTTTTTTTTCTTTAAAACAAATGGTAAAAATCTAAAATTATATCTTTTTGGAAATTATGATTATGTTTGTTTATTGGAAAAAATTTGTGAATCACCACATATATTTACGCAAAATTAAAGTTACTTCAGATCATCACACTCTGTCTTGTAATCCAATTGTGCAGACCCAGTCACCAGTCACATTATAATAAGGGTGATCGAGGCCACGGTCTTGGGGCACGCTAGAGTCGCGGTCACTGGTCAAGATTGGTCCAGCTGCGCAATTATGACCCTTATCATGTTGTCAAGTCGGAATTACCTCAACGTTTTCAACACGTCGAATTATTAGAGTGAGTTGAGCACCCTACGTAAGAAATGGCGGCTGCATCAAATGTGGGCTGAGCCATGGCCAATTTCGCGCAGTCATTTCCCTTGCTCGAAGTTCCCTCGCAGTCCTTTCCCTTGCTCATAGTTTTTGTGAAGTTTTCCAAAGTTTTCTGGTTTCAACTTGTAGTTTTCTGGGTTTATTAGGTTGAGGGGCGTATCAGTTGAGGCTCAGGGTTTATCATTGCGAGGGTATTATCAATTGAGGTTCAGAGTCGTAGGCATGGGAGATGTTGGGTGTCAGCAGTATTTTCATGTAAAGGTTGGGTTGCCGAACGAAGGTTTGGACCCTGGCTTTGACTGCCACCATGTAAGCAACGAGGACTGGTTTCCATTTTCGGGGAGAGGGTTTCTCACAAGGGCTATTGTCGCGACGGGGTGACAGTGGAGAAGGTGAGGTCGAGGGTGTGGAAGCTTTACCCCGCGATTTGGCAAACCTCCGAGCTTCCGGAGGGTCATCATATTCCCGAGAGCTTTGCTAGGGCGGTCGTCTCCGAGGTTTGCCATCACTACCCAATGAATTGGGCCAAATATGCGGAGGATCGATGGAGGGGTAAAAAGCCGGAAGGAAGGGATGAACGCGTGGTCTTGTATCGGAATGCTGACCGGAGCGACACATACTTCGAGATTATCTGCAGCAGACTGCAAGCCGAGATTGCGGAAGGCGAGGGGGAATGCCAGTCGGCCGTGGCAGATCATCGCGTTGCATTCGAAAGGTTGGGACTTCTGAGGCAGGCTGCGAAGCCGCCGCTGAGTGATATGGATAGACAAAAGCTTCAGATCGAACTGAAGTTTATGAAGGAAAAGCTGAGATCCTGTGAGAAGAAACTCGCGAAGTGGCTTGATATGAAGCCGGTTGTCGAAGGTTCTGCCGACGCAACTTTTCTTAGATTCTACGAGGATGAAGTCCACAGCAAGGAGCAGAAGATCTTGCAGCTGGGGGATGAGGCGCAAGGTATGAAGGAGCGACTAAGTGAAACTGGCCTGGAGCTCGCGGAAGCAATCGAGGAGGAGAAAGGCTTGTTATCCGCAAAGCAATTTCTGAAGGAGAAGGTGAAGGTCCGAAAGGATAATCTCCGGAAGCTACAGCTATGGTCATTTTCTTTGTTGTTCCGCGCACCCAACCCACGAATCGCAGCACCAACACAAGTCATTGACGCTATTACCTTGACGATTCAGTGTTGCTCCCTATGCAAGCAAGGATTTCCAGAGATGGATGTGGTGATAGCGTCTTGCGCCTGCCCGTACCACCCGTGGTGCGTGGCTGTCCAAACTTCTCTAACTGATACGTGTGCCAGATGCAAGGAGCAATTCTCGGAGAAGTGGCTGGACAGCTTTGGCTATTTCAAGTGCAAAGGTATGTCAATATCACAGTCTCTTTGCTTCGTGATGGGAGTTCAGCACTATGTGTCCATTTCTAGGTAACGAACCTGTATCTTAGTATTGCTTGAGCAGGGCCAGCAAATGCGGGGAGTGCGTCGGATACTGTAGAAGGTAGGAAGAAATGCAGCCACTTAAATTCAGACATTGGTGGCTGGAACTATACGCGAAAGGAGAAATCGTCACCAACGTGCCGAAGGAAATCAAAGTAGCACCGTCAAACTTAAAATTCCTCGATAGGAGGCGCGCATATGCAAGTGACAGAGTGGACTGCGCTGTGAATTCAAGGTTATTAGGAAATTCTCCAAGTAGTGACTTGGACGATGGTTTGCCTTTTTTCGACGCGGATTTAGATGCCAGGAACATTACTGGTATAAACGGTAACGGAAATGGAGTTTCAGACCTTGCCACGTAGTGATAGTAAGTTCCCCTGAAAAACTCGATTTTGGAAGCTAAAGATGAGAGAACTACACTCTTGATTCGCAAATTATCTCAGGTGTCGTTTAGAAAATCGAGATTTGGGAAAACTCTCGGCTACCCTACAATTTCAAACTAACCTTGCAGTTCAGAGATATGGTGATTTTTATCGGCTCAAAAGATATATCAGTCCAATTCTGTAGGTTGTTTTCGCTCTATATTTCTGCCTTTTTGAGATTTGTTGATGCTGCAGCTCTTATATACATTTTCAGCTCCGTATGAGTTGTTTTTGAGCATTTCTTCGCATGCAGGCGAGTTCGCTTGCATTTTCATCCATTGTTTGCTCCCAAAGAGTTGTTTTCTGCCATTTCTTCGCATGGAGGCGAGTTCAGAGAAGTTTCCTTGAATTCTTGCTTGCGAAGTCATTAGATAATTCCCTAAATTTTTCTGAAAGAGGTTTGATTTTAACGTCATATTTGAACCATGAATTTTATCCATGATTTTATCCATGTGGAGTGCTTGGTTGTGTGTACTTTACTGATGATTCAATTCCTCAGAACCTTTAGAAATTTAGTATCATGAATTATTAAACTAGATTCGTAACTTGGTTCAGGATTTCTGTTTGAGTAGTCAAGTGTATTTGAATGGGCTTGTTGTTCTTTCTTTTTATTCGATCCATTTTTACGACCTTCGATTTTCGTGACAAGTTAACTGATCCCTTTTGGCGCCAGCGCCTCTTGTTGACATATGTTTATATACCCTGAGTTTTAGACTTTTGCCTTAGAAAACCGAATTTGCTAATTCTGATACGTTATATCGTCCATTCATTTGATTCTTAGAGATTTGGTTTGTTCAAGCCTTGATGTAGATCTTGTAGCTATTTTTTTTTGAGTTTAATTTCGGAATGTGTTGGCATCTCAAGTTCATAGTTCATTTTTACATTGCTTTCTGTTTGTTTAATTTTATGCTTGATTTGACCTAGAAATGAACTGACGTTGATTATGTGTCACGTGGATGGAGAAGAATCATTTTGACATTATTTGCATGTCAAGTGCTTTCTTTTTTAATTTTAATTTTTTTGGGAACAAATGGTGCCTTTATTCCATTGAAAAGCGAAACAAAAACACCAATGTGAACCAAGACAACCCGAAGAGAGCCAGCCGAAGAACCAAAGAACCAGAACCTATGGACATGATCTAAATAATTGGTAGAGAGTCCAGCCACCTAAATATGCCAAGTGGTTTTGAATATATATAACAGATTGCAACCAAGTCGAAATCGATCTCCTAAGGTCGCCGGCGCCATTTGAAAAACGTTGCTGTGATTTATCTTCCTTTACTGAATTGGAGTTTCTGCAGATTTCTAATGATTTCATTTATTATAAAATCATGTATAATGATTACATGGAGGTGGAGTTCGGACTTTTCTTATTTTCGGAATGCTACAACTTGCTTATTGATTTGTAATGCACCATGAGGATCCTAAGATATTGCAGCTGTTTTTATTTTTAATGGTACTATTGATCCCAATGGAGGAAATCCCTCATTGGAGTTTATTTGTACCTTTTATCTTTTTCGCGAGATCTAACTGTTTATCGCTTTCTTATTTTGACTAAGTATTTCGAATTTTGATATTTATCAGTCTTCATTCAGCTTATATTGGTTGTATCGATAAAAGGAATTTAAGGAAAAAATGGCCCAGCCACTAGGGATTTTACACATCTGCTGTTTAACTTTATTTAATGTTACATTGTCCATGTCTCCGCTGTGACATGTGGCTTGTTACGTCTGGGTCCCGCGATTTCACTTGTCACGTGAACACAGCAGAACCAGAGGGGCCAGTTGACGATAGTGAGTATCGAACAAGGGCTTTTATCCTCATGCTTTGGATACTTTGCAATCAGTAGGGGATATGGATTCAATCCACAAACCGAGTAGTATTTTTCAGATTCAGTCGCAGTCCTAAATCTGGCTCAAAAATCTGACCGATTCATTGATCTCCTAAGGGCGCCGGCGCCATGTGTTATTCGTTGCTCTGATTTTTCTTCTTTTACTGTATTGGAGTTTGAGCAGATGTATAGTGATTACATGTTAAGAAGATGTCGCATGCTGCTATTCGGAAATTTCTTATCTTGGTAGAGCTTCAGCTTACTTTTGTATTTGTAATGGACCAGAGGTTCCTAAGATATTGCAGCTGTCCTTTTTGGTTTTGGGGACAAATGGTTCTTTTATTCCCGATGGACTGATACAATCACTGGAGTTTATTTGTACCTGTTATCCATTTCGAAACAACTGGATCTCAAACTGTTTATTGCTTTTTCATTTTGACTAAGTATTTTTATTTTGATGTTTACAACTGCGTGAAATATGTGCATTTCCATGCACTGTCTGTTTAAGGCATGCTTGGCATTTGTGACTATCCCCTATGATCAACGCAAAATCAGAACAAAACATTGTTAAAATTGCAATACAATCCTACAGAGGCCTTGACATTAGTCGATATACTTCTACGCATTCGAAGGGCTAACCAACAACTTCGACTTTCTGATATGGTAGTAACTCAACAACAGGTCTCAAACAACCATTTCTACAGATATTAATAATATTGTCAATATCAGCCTCGGGTTGTTTCTAAAGCAAAGTTAACTGACAATGAATCAAAATTTAGAGGTCCTCATTGTCACAATCCTGCATAAACTTCTTCTGCGATGGCCATTTTGCTAGGATTGACCTCAAAATCTGCTTCAATCAAACTGTGTCAACTGAGTCAATTATGAAAGCAAGGGATTGTCTATATTATGTTAAAAATAGGTAGTAAGGTTTCCAATCTCAAGTCGCCAACTGTCCGTCGAAGTGTGCTGATCGCATGTTGGAACCTAGTGCGGTTGTATCTGAGCTCCTAGCCTGCAAAAATAACCGAATGTGCTTTGATCTGAATTTATTCACAGTTCCTTGCCAGACCGTGACATACACAACTCAGTTAGATTGATGTTGACAATGCTCATATTGATTGTAGTAAGCTGAAGCAGAGAGGAATACAGCAATACTTACACATTGAACCGTACCCGTTGAACTAGCTAACCCAGCAACTCATTCTTTTTTCTTGATCCGTTTGCGCGAGGTTGCTGGTGACCTATTATTTCTTCCTGTGTAATTCTCTCCCCTGACGTCGGAATTCAAGTGCGATCTTCTTCTCTAACTGGAACTTGGAGCCACCACCATCAGCGTTCCATCTGGAATATTGTCTGTCGAAAATGCAATTGCAAATTTTAGGGTCCAACAATTGATGGCGACAAAAGCAGAAATCGGAGGGTCGGAGTTCGTGATACTTTAACCTACCTGAAAGTACCTTTGCGAAGCCGAAACTCTTTAGCCAGAAGTCGGGGAATTTTCCGTTGCATACCTTTCCAGCACATGTGTCGTCTAGTGAAGTGTGCACCACTGCGCACCACGGATGATAACCACAGAGGCAAGGCCAAATAACAATATTGAGCTGTGGAAACCCTGAACCGCATAACGCGCACGCTCCTAATTTCGTTGTGTCAATGTCTGGCTGGGGAGGTTCGACTTCATTTGGGCCGACTGCGGGAGAAGGAGATCTGATTACCGGAGTGGGGCATTTTACTTTAAGAGTCCTCAGATAATGTTGCACTCGCTCCATCTCGATCTTCTGTGCTTCTTCAGCCACACGTAGGCTCTCCTCTTCCTCGATCGCCTTCTGCTTGTCTTCTTCTGAAACTCCCAATCGGCTCACCTTCCTTCCAATGTTGGTCTTCAGTGCACTGATCCCGTTCAGCTCGCACTTTATCTCGTTCTCAAACCACACTCTCTGCGCTTCATCGTCCGAACTCTCTGACAGACTCTCCATCTCGCACTTCATCTCCTCGACTAATAGCTCTGATGACTCTAATACATTTTGCAAGCTTTTGAGCTCTTCTGCTAACTTCTTCACCTGAGCTTTGCCAAGGGGACGCCGGTTCGCTATGAGTATCTCTAGAGCTCGCCGGTGCCCAATGCATGCGTTCTGATGCTCGATGCTGGCCTGCTCCAGCTCCCTCGAATATCTCTCGAGGACTAAGTCGTAGTAGCGGTCTCCAGTGTCGTCTTCCTCGTAGTGTATTACAGGCTTGTCACAACTCTCTATGGTTTTACCTTTCCAACGATCCGCGGCGTACCTCGCCCAATTCATGGGATTGTTGTGGCACACCTCGGATACCACGGCACCCGCGAAGCTTTCGCAAATGCAAGAATGCACAGGCATTATCTCAGTTTGCCAAATTGCGGGAAATAGCTGGTACACGCGTGTCCTCACCTTCTCAAACTTAGCGTCGTCGTACCTGTAACCCTTGTGGCTCGTCTTTTCTCCAAAGATATACAGCAGCTCCTCGTTACTGACGTGGTTGCAATCCTTGGAAGGGTCTAATCCTTTAGCTGGCAATCCGATCTCCGTCGAAAAATACAGTTCCTTCCCCACTTGATCTTCCATCTCGGCTGAGTCTAACCCGTCTACGACAATCTCGCTAATGTGGTCGACACTACCTCGCGCTAACCTCAGTTTGATGAAGTTCTACCTCGCGCTAATCCTCAACAATGTTGTCGCCCTAATGTCGCCAATTCCATGGCCACAGAGTTTAGGAAGAAGATGGTTGGAATGACCTGAATTAATTGGTAACCTTCTCTTAGGTAGCTTTGATGATTATAAGTTGCATTGTGGTGAGCAGGATGTCTATTCAATTGGGGTGTGTTAATTAATGATCATCGTCTTTGGAGTCTGGAGAGAGTAATGCCTGGTTTTCGAAGTGATGTGCATTTATTGTTGCATTGACGTATGATAATATGCTATTTAGTATTGATGATGAACTTCCGTGCAGAAATTGATGGATGGTATATTACTTTAAAGATCGCATGCAGAAATTTGATACTTGTTGAGAGGTTCATTGCTCCAGAGTTTATACTTCTGGGTCCCCGGAACTGAACATGGCGCCGGCGCCAAGTTCTTGAGCTTCTAGAATTTAGGATGATAATTTCAGATTTACAAAATTAAATCCCGTGAGGCAGAATCTGAAACTAACTGAGACGAAATGGCTGTTGTTTTCTCCTCTACTTCCGCTTTTTCTTCGTAGTTCTGGACTCATTGTAATCAGAGTGGAAAATTTTCCACTCTGATAAGAGTAGAAAACATTTATACTCTGGTTGCAGATATGGCGCTGGCGCCATATGGTTGGCGCCATCTTGATTCCTTATAAGAAGGTTCATCGTTCAAAATCGTGAGTGTGATGCACTTGTTTTGATTTGTTGAGAATTCAAAATCCATACAATCTGCTCATTTGTTTGTACATACATTTTCAAATACTACGTATTTTATATATTTATATGTATTCTTGTAAATACATGTATTCATACGTATTCATCCGTTTTGGATGAATTACTCGTACATACTGTCAACGGCTACTGCTGGGCGTATTTTCATGTATTCGTAATGTATCTGTTTTGTTTCTGACACTGGTTAGTTGGTGAACGATGATAATTTTTTCATCTCTGACGTCCTTTGCATCCCTGACAGTCATGGTAGTCATACGGTCTGCCTGGTCTATTTTGCTATAGATTTGGCCTATACACCCACCCACGCACACCAGACCATGTACTCTTAAACTCTGTCCTCGCTGACATTGAGGGAGCAAATGAGAGAAGTGGTCCATATGTGGTACATATGTACGGTGTTCAGCATCTCTATCAAGTATTTATTACATCCGTTAATTCGTAAATATTTGAAATCTTTGGAACAAATTAGGAATGGTGTTTTGATACGGTGTTAACTATACCTTATGATTGGCAAGAGTCATGGGGGCTCTCATTTGTCTTGCCTGCATGGTTGTGTTAGCTTAGATTCATGAAGGTTGTGTTTCACTAAGGCACAGTATTCTTTTCCATTTGACATTGGAGTGGCAGATCTGCCTCGGAGACGTACAGACTTGGAGAATGTCAAAAACACAGTGCTTAATAAGTCATGATGACTCCTTTGGACTGGATTTTACAAGGTGTTTGTGATTCATGAGACATTTGTCGGCTACTCATCATTGGATTACCTAGCAAAGGTAATTGGATATAATTATGGTAAGGATTTACAGAACAATATACAACATTTTTTGACATTATGCTTTCTACAATAGTGAAGGATTGATTTTTGACTTATGTTGGATTTCTAGAAGGTGAATGGTGGTAATCCAATCACATGGAGAGTACGCAGGCATTCACTCTTTCTAATGTTGTGGACACCGCGGTCTGCATATCCGCCATTAAGATCCGCGTATGTCATGTAAGTAAGCTTAATCATCGTTCCCGATTTGTCTTCCATGTAAACTTTAATGCTTGACGTTTAATACCCCATAAATCAAGCTTAGTCTTTGATCCACAAAGGGTGCAATTGTTTTTATGATCAGTTGATGTTTTTTTAGATTTGCCATAACTTGATTGCATAGTAATGGTTATCATGGAAAATGAAAGTAGTGACTGAACGTATGATTAGATCGTTTTATGTTGGAAAAGGAACGGTATAGCATTGAATTGAAAAAGTTTTTGCAAATGAGGATGTTGAAGTAGGTAATATAAGTTTACAATGCATCTATTTAATTACGCAGTCTCCCACAGGTCTATAAGGGAGTATTTAAAGTGTACTTAGGCAAAGCAATTGGAAACACACAGTTAATATGAGTATACCGGTTGTCACATATAGATCATGAAAGTAAACTAACATCATACAATCTCGTAATCTGGGACATTCACAGAGAGTGATGAAGTGGATATATGAGTGTCATTGGAAATTTTCTAATCCATCATACGTGGCAATGGAATCTACTGTGGTGAGTTGTAGTAAGTTGTGGTTAATTATGATGAGTTGTGGTGAGTTCAGGTAAGTTTTGACATGTAGAGGATGTGGTCATGGGATGGAATGGGCCATGCTGACACAGTGACACTTAGCAAAAAATGATGCTGACTTTGATGATGTAGTGTATATGTCTCATCCGGGAAGGGGACGAGTGGAGTGATAGATGAGAGGGGTCGTAGATGGCACATCTAGGGGATTGAGTGGGGGCTAGTTCCTACTTACATGGAATGTCATGTCATGTCCACCATCCAGAGGTCCGCTAAAACTCTATCTATCTTACAATTGAGCATGTTTGTCTCACACAACGGTTCCGTGGTGGAATCCGTCGAGGAGGCAACTGCGGTCAATGTGCTCATCGGCACACGGGTCCCACTAGTAAATTACAAACAACCCCCCACGGGTGTTTACAGTCTTCTTCCCCAAGTGAGCACTTTTCTGTATCAAGTCTATGCGAAACCACCAGAACGATTGAGTGGAGGCCAAGTTCTGTGGCGGTGTTTTTCTGACAACTTGTTCTGCGACGAGGAGATTATCGTCCCCGGAGCTTAACCATCTCCCACAGTTCACTACTTCACGGTACATTATCTGTTGTCACATCTTGGGAATTCGATTTCTCTGCATATTGTTGTCAGTCCTGTAATCACTTTGTCGTCGTTCTTTTTTTCGCTTCTCCGCTTGAAGGAGCATGTGTTATACATTTGAGATGTTGATATGGGTTTGGGTCGGAATTGAACTTTTGTGGGATGGCAGGTTCAGCCGTCATGGTGAGCACAAGAGGCATGTGCTCTCAGAAGATGCGAGGCAGACCCTGTCCTGGAGGAAATTTGGCGGACGTACGGGAGGGCTCGAAGCCCTGGTTCCGGTGGAAGCACGGGCTAAATGCAAGCGAGTTCATTCCCGGGACAAACCTAACCAGTAGGCATTGTAGCAAGGGAGAGTTCATCGCGTTTTGAGGCCCAAAGAACTATCACAATGGCGGGAGATACAAACGACGTGTGTCGCCTAGATTGGTTTGTAGGATTCGCCTCCTCTACCAAAGGGTGTTTCAGAAACCTATTGGAGCATTGGATGCATTACTATACCACTTTAGGAGGGGGCTCCTGGCTTAGAAGAAGGAAGTTTCTATCGGCTGGGCGGATTACGCACGTAAAATGACGCACCGGGGAACTGGGGATGTCGCACACCTTGAAGGGAGAGAACCCGCTGTCGGTGGACTTACCAGGAGGGGGGTTCCCTTTGAGTTCATGTCGATGGAAACTCTACAGCAAGTAACCCCTGCCGGACAGTGGCCAAAGAATGAGGTGGGCACCAAAACCGACGGAGAAGAGGGATCTGAATCGGATTGGGAAGTCAATGTGATTCATGAACATGTCGAAGTAGGAGAGGAGCATGGGTAGGCTCTGGAGGTGGCGGAGGAGCAACTTCAGGAACTCGTGGGTTGGCAGGGGAGACAAAGTTGGTGTAATTAGAAAATAGGATACAATTACATGTGAGTTGCATTATCAAAGCCGGCTATAGTCCTTAGGTTGATACATGACGATAGATTTGCAGAGGTAGCTCACGATTTGCAACAGCGTCTGTAAGTATTGGATTTATTTGGTATCCATGCTTCGACTGACCACATGTGCTACATGTCCACAGAGGATGTCCGTGGCCGCATTGAAGTAACTACAGAGGAGGAGAACCCTGTACCTGAGCCCAAACGGAAGGAGGTTGGCATGAGAGAGTATTCGAAGTGTACATGCGGTGGTTACTTCTGCCCGACCGACGTTGACTCCTTGAAAAAAGTTGACGCATCCAAAGGTAAGATGTAGTCCCGAACGAAAAATCTAACCCATGTAAAAAAGATCTAGAGCCCTTGGTGCCAGGAGTAGGATAAGGTATGTGAGCAGGACACATGTCTTGTTGTTTGAATATGGTGCTTTGTCATTGTTAATACGGCTCGGGTTCCTCAATGTTCCTCAATGTTTAATCCCGTTGTTAGTTGGGATTGATACAAAATGGGATAAACACTTCAGAAGTCCGAGTGACAATCGAAATCCCAGAGCTTGAGGAGAAACCGAAAGCAGGGCTGCTTAGCGGGATAAAGGAAGCAGTGTATCCCCAGAATCATCTGCCACACGGAAATCAAGGAGGATCTGCAGCAAGACAACAATGGAATGTGGATTGGGGTACGTTGGTGTTACACTACTTGTTGGACATTATTTTATCCATCCACCGCCCCTTCTGGGAAGTGTTTGCACGGTTATTTTGGTCCAGGTAGTCTACGTGGGTTGATGGATTTTTTTCCTGTGTAAAGAGATGGATGATTCTGTAATCGTTAACTTGTTTTCTAGGAAGTAGTTGGTTTGACAAAAATACGTACGTACCACTAGCTCAGAACCGTTGTACTCTTAGGTCGACTGAGTACGTGTGTGCTCAGTGTATTTGAGTCGGAGAAAGTGGTGTTGGTTTTTTTTTTTTTTTTTTAATTTTTTTTTTTATACACGAATCGTTCTCAGTGGATAAGTTAATGACATACTATGTTGTGCCCCCGTTGCATCCAAACATGGAGGCAGTGTTTGTCGCAGGATCGGTTTCAATCACGAAGGAGACAACGACAATGGTAACCTACAAGCAACACGTCGAGAGCAAGATTCTTCGGGCGCCTTGTCGAGGTGGAGAAGGCTAAGCTCACGAATGTACTTGTGCTCCAGGAGAGAGAAAAGTTGGAGAAGGCATACCTGAAAGTGCAGGAGGTCCGAGTTGAGTACTTGACGAAGCAGCTGGAGCTGGAGAAGGCTGTGACGATGTACATGCAAACGAAATGGGGTGACTGTCTAGCAACTCAGGAGCAATTTGGGAAGGAGCTTGAGGCGCTCGGTTCTGTGGTTGCCGCCGAGGAGCAGTCGTACAATCTGTGGACGATCTGCTGGGAAACAGCACGCAAGGTAACCGCCATCGTAGAGTCGTTGCAGACACTCGATCGTGTACTGACCACATGGGTGGGCAGATTTGACGAAGTCATGAACGCCCTGTACCACTACATGCACCGGGACGACTTGAGCGAGGTCAAGGCATTACAATTGGCATCGATTAAGTGTCGTTGCCCGGATCTGAACTGTGATTTTCCATTCACAATAGACGCCAGACACCGCCATCTTTAGTTCTCTACTGTAATGGGGTAGATGGTGTTAGATTGGAATACAGTGTAAATAATAGGTTTTGAAATGATGATTTGGGAGAAATGATCACCTTCCATTAGTGCTGGACTCGGTTAGAGTGGGACCTAGAGAGAGTGTTGGGTTGTGGCGAGGGTGGAATATTGTACGGTAGAATATAGTACACCAAGGACAGAGTTGACTTCTTCAGCAAGGTGTATATGTTTAGTAATTTTTTTCTTCTAAAAGACTAAAATTGACATGTTGGATAGAAAGTACATTCTCCTTTACCGGCATTTACAGGTTGTATTCTAAAATATAATATAATTTACATTTTTATATTGAATGTGGATCCATGTTTTGGTTATGGTTAGCATGAGTTAGGCATGTATGTCAGTCCGGATTGCTGTTATGTATTTCAAGTACTACCGCAATTAGAGGTAGCAAGATGTTAAGGTAATAACAGTGAACCCCGTGTACACAGCTTGTACCTGGCAATAGATTGAGAGGGTAAGAAGATGGAGGTGGGTGGGTGGTTGGTTGAGAGGTTGATGTTGGTCGTGATTCAACGTGACCGGGTGTATAGGATATCAGGGTATGTCTGTGGTGGTTGAATTTGCAGATTTTCATTACCGGATAACGGAGGCAAGGATTGGAGGAGCGCAAGTGATGACTTTAAACACCTACCTTGACTCCTTTTCATTTTACGGTCAGGCACTCCCCTTACGATGTTCTACACGAATGTCAAAATGAATGGTCAATTTCCCGTCTGAACTATAATCGTCCTATGTATAACCATATTGCAAGAGAATGAGCAGGGTATAAGTAGAGCAGAGAGAAGTATCTGTGTTGCGTTAATAACCCAGAATATGCTTAACCTAAACCAGTATTTCTTGTTATCGGAATAGGAGGAAGTGTGAGCACTAGTAGAAATGGGGCTTAACTACACTGATAATGCCACCGGTTACAGAGCTAATTCAGTCCTTTTCGTATTGGTGTTAAGAAAACCTTTTCGGTGTAATTTGCCACAAGTCAGAGCTATTTCAGTGCGTGGGGTGTGGGTGCGCAAATTTGAACCGGGGGTCCCATGACAGCCGGATTTGGCCCATTGCAGACGCGCACGCTTCAGGTGTGCTGGTTACTCCGTAATGTACTGTAGTTTAAAATGTTACTTAACAGAGTCGACTCTGTCCACTTCCAGGATCAGAGGATACATCCATGACGTTTTTGTTCATTTACTGAGAGGTGCGTAAGTTACTCTTCCCTTACCCGGGTTGTTTGTGGTTGAGGCCTAGGTTACGTATATCCAGATGGTCTAAGGTCCATACTATGGTTTACATACCCGGGCTCGTAATGGACTTCAGGTATCCGGCTACTCTGGATTTAAGGGTATATGTGCGATGTCCGAGATGGATACCCAGTTGACTTATGAGGTCCTCTTCTAGTGTATACCCGTATGTGAGTGTCTCAGTGTACGGGTCTGGGTATGTGCGTGGATATTAGACCACACGGACATGGATTAAATAAGGGTTCCCATATTGGATATGCTGGGGGAAACCAAATATCAGCCTGTGGTATTGTGATCGTCTGCTTCGTAATGTGATGAAGTGATTGTGTCGAGAAGTGGAAGAACATGCAATAGATGGGCGGAAATTCATACGATCGGCCCTTTCATTTCATGGGGAACAAATACAGATAGATTTCCGAATTAGGTGGTGCCACTCTATGCTAATTTCTTACAACAATTGAATACTACAATTGTATTGCTGGGAGGACTGCCATGGCAGAAGGTGACCATTGCTAATGGCCAGTGGTCTGATAGCAGGGCCACACCAAGCCCTCCAGCAGCCCCAGCGAGGAGGACTTGGTGTGGCCCTGGTATGAGCAGCGGCCTTCTTCTTTTTCCGTAAGAGCCTACAGTGCCATTTTACATAAATACTTGAGCCACTCGGCTTGACAAGAGCGTGATCCAGCAGCGTTAAGGGCTGGCGCTCTTTGATGAAGATAAGTGGACAATTCGGTTTGATAATCTTATGGATTTGTACCATCTGTTCTCCCTCCTTGCACAATGACCCGTACTTTGCTGATTTACATTTCTAGCTTCCTCCTGCCTGCCCCTGAGCAATGATAACGTCTCCGTGGTCTACATGATAGACAAAACACAAACTGTTTGCAGCTATTGCATTTTCATTTAATCTAGGGAGAGGTCCATACTTGAAATTGGGTCGTGGGGCTCTAACCTCTGGTTCTTTCTCGGCTTGGGTGGCCATACCCCACGTTGTAACCCCATTGTGAGTCTTGGTGTAGTCTCCTTCCTCTGGAATACCTTCCGATGACGGGTTCTCAAAGCTGCATCCAACTAGCCCGCAACTTGACATTCCAACTGGGAAACATCGAACAGGTGAACGTGGCATAGACTCCGTGGCTGGCTGAGGTGAGAGTTTGTTGGACATGGCCCCGAAAGAACCAGATATGTCTGTTGAGGTCGCTGCTCCTATTGGCATTTTGTTGGTGAAATTCTGCAAGAGGGAGTTAGGAGTGATAGGAACTGTTTCGCCACTGCCCCAAGACGGACTTTGCACCATTGGGTGGACAACGATTGGCATGCTACGGTCTTCGTGGTGATGGCGAATTGTTGCTGTTTGAGTTACACTTGCATGAACCTCTTCAATTCTATTTAAGCGTGATGAAACTCGCCTCTCTCGGATGTCCAGGGGGATTGTGTAGTGTGGGTCTTGTAAGGGCAAAGTCGTTGGTTTTATCACCTGGGCAGTCAGAGGTTCGCCTTGTCGCTCTGTTGTTGGTGTAAACGTCCTCACAGGTACTGGGCTCGGTGGGAGTGTTGGGTGTATCAGGCAGAGCAGAAGCTGCTTCACTTCGTTTATCTGTTCTTTACTGCTTGTCAAGTCAGACGCCATTTGCTGAACGATGCTTTCCAGTAGGTTGATTCTTGTCGCCTCTCGTATAGCGTATGGAGGCGTCACGGCCCTCTAAAATCCATTGTGGGGTATGTTATGGTATACAGGAAGGGGAACCACTTCAATAAACATGTTATACATGGGTGCAGCGATGTAAATGAAGTAGGGACACTATGAGACAGAGTGCGTGTATACACAAGGCATGGTGATTGCTGGCTGGTGAAGCTTACTTACCCTTGGGAAATTCGGTGTTGTCTCGTCGTAGCTGGGACCTTGAGCGGATCCTGCCGTCGTAACATGGTGATTGGCCGAATAGTCGCTATTAAAAGTAGAAACGCTTGGTAAATCTGTTGGAGGGGTCCTGGTTCGAAGCAGTGGAGAATACGTGAGTTAAGGGAAACAGTGGTTTTAAATCATATCATGGGACCTATGTTGGTTGCAGCATCAAATATTGCAGATTTAATTCAGTATTGTGGATGGGGGCAAATTCGTGGGCAAACGTACTTGATTTTCCAGCGGGTTAGAGCTCCCATCAAGTTCTGGGTTTGCTGGATGCTGCATGTTTTGAGGTATTTTATTCTTCCCTTTCCTCATTTCTGACATTTGTAGTGATTCGTCCTTCAATCTGCACTCACCCAATACCTCTTCCATTCCGTGAAAGCTTCCTCTAGACACTTAGGATGTCTTAATCCACCCGTGTCAATAAAATGCTTCTTCCATATCTTTCTATCATTTTTCAAAGTGTTTTTCAAAAAAAATCCTAAATATCTGATGTCTAATGGTCTACTATACGTGAATTTTTTAGACAGTTTTTCAGCAACAATCTGGACTTGTGATTCCCAATATGGGCGTTTAGCTTTATACGACCTAACCTTGTAATTGATGGTCTGTCTTGCACAAAGACGTGCAGACCTATGCCACTCGCTCTTCAAACCAAGCACCGTACCTGAAGGACAAACTGGTATCTCGAAGTTGGGATCCCTGTTTTGAGTGTGGGCGGCTGCCATCTCCTTCAAGAATGGACGTTGGAAGTCACGGTTTGCAGAGCGTTTTTTATTTCCTTCTGCTCTACGCTCTTCTGGAGGATGATCGCTAGTCTGGCGCCACTCTGGAGTTATAGCTTTGCTGCTCGGAGAAGGCTGAGGACGCCAAGACATACTTGTGCCAGATGGTAGCGATTGCCTTTGCTCTGGCAGAGGAACTGATCTTGCCTGATCAGATGAAGCACCTCGCTCCTCAGTCCAGGAACCATGAGCTGCCATGGCTCCTAGTGGTGGGCGAGGAAGCCCATACTAGGATGTTTGGGGGGCTGCTACCCTTTGCCAATTCATCTGCGGCTACAGGTATTGTCATCGAAAGCATCAGTAAAATCATTTGCTCATACGCTGATCGTTCAAAAGACAACATGGACTTCCCCTGAGCCTTTCCTTTATTCCCCATAGCCCTAAGTTTTCATACAAACTCTGGTTACATTCTAAACAAGAGTCGAGGATTATTATATTAGTTAGTTGGTGAAGTTTCAGTGATTTTAGAGATCAATCCCGATGAGTATGCCTAAGGCACCATGCATAACAAATAAATTCAATTCTTATCCCCTCTTTACATTCTGTATCTAACAACTAGAGGGTTGCAGCTGTGGAGGTGATGTGCCTTCTGAACTGGTTAGAGGAATGAGATATCCACTCCGTGTTTCAAAAGAAGACAATCTCTGCAACAATCCCAAGTGGGACGCCGCAGTTCCTCTAGCTTATCCACTCATGTAATACGTGTAATTATACTAGCAAAAATGTGACTCTTCTAGAGAATTGTTAAGCACAGGGTTGAGTAGGCCCTTCTTTGCGTGCATAATCCGAATTCAAAGAGATGATGTTATGAAGATAGGGGAAACTTACTGAATCTCTGTTGGTGTGGTCGCAAGGGATGCCATCAATGAGCGAACGTACGGATACCCTGGCGGGGAAGGCCATCTTCTCCTCAGTACACCGCTATCTTCCACGGAGAGTTGCGAATGGATTCCCGAGCGGGGAGGTTGAACTGTCCTAAGACAAGGAATCCTCCGGGTCTGTATCAAAGTCCACGAAATCTGTATTAAATTTATACATGTGATAAAGACCATTTATGTATTATCATAATGAAGAATCATAAAGGAACTCATAATGAAGGATTATTCAATGGCAAAATTACAAAGTGGCAACAAAATCAATGAAAAAACTCAAATCATAAACTTTAATTCACAAAAATCTCGTGGTCACACTTTTTGCAAAAAATAGAATTTGCTCCTTGCTCTATCAATGTTTTTGTAGCACAAATGTTACAAGTGACCTTGGAAAGCTTACAGAAAATCATCCTTTTTTGTTTGGATTGTGAAAGAAGCACATGAGAAGAGCGCTTCAAAGGGGGGCGTGGAGCACTTGTTTCACCAACTTCTGAAATCTTACGTTTCTTCCCATGTCCCATTCTTGTTCGCTTCACGTTCTCTTGGATGGAAGCAACAGTACAAGAAAAGGGGGTCCATAGCAACCCCTGAGGGGTTGCTAACTACACTACGGGAGGCCATTTTCGTGGACCCCGAAAGGTTGCTACGACCCTGGCCTAGATGTTACTTCGAGGGTATAACGTCTGGAGAGGTGTTTTAGCAACCTTTAGGAGGGAACGTCCCGAGGAGGGGAACGGTGGACAAATACTGCGGGTGTCCGGGCCCACTGGAGTGGTTTTCACGGCTTTAGTTCTACCGTGCTGTAGTTTACAGGTGATTTTCACTCCGTCCATTCGTAAAACTATGGGGATATAATTTGAATCGGTTAATTTTCCACTTTCACCGTGTCAATTTTGCAGTTTTCACTGTGGGTCGTATTTCCGCTCAATCGGGATGAATGCTTTGAGAATTTTCGCCACTGCTTTCGTTTGAACTATATATAATTCATGTGATGCAGCTTCTGCCTGTGTGACACGTGGCGGAGAAGTACAGGTGAAAAATTCAATCTCTGTAACTGTATATTGGTTTAGAGTGGAGAATTTCGACTGTGGTAGAAATTGAGTGTCGCTAGAAGTGTAGCACGTCATGCCATTCAACCAAAAGAAAAATTCAGCAAACTGTAATTTCTGAATCTTCTCTCTTTAATTGCTTCGACTTCAGTTCTAAATTTAGAGACCTTCCTTGTCCATCCAATCGGGACCCTTCATCTGCACCACCCGGTTATATGAATAGACAATTTATGTTAACTCTTCAGTTCATTCCATTGGTCCACTGTTTTTATTTTTAGCATTTAATACGCCTTTTGTTGGTGAGTCAAAAAATCAACTCGTCCAACACGTGTACAATCGTCATTTATTGTCATTATTGATTTATAATTATATATATATATATATATATATATTTTTTTTTTTTTAAAATTATAAATTAATTTTAACATTTTTCCTCCCGACCTATAATATTCTCAGATCCGTTTGATGCCAGGGGACCTCCTTGGCCCTCTAATATATTTTTTTTATTTCTTAATTTTTGAATTATTAAATTCTTCATGTTTTTATGTTTTATATCTGGAATTTTGAATTTTAAACCTAGGTGCAAATTAATTGGTTTTCTACAGTCGAATTCTAAGTTTTAAGAGGAAAATACAATTGGTATCCCATTGTTCGACTGTTCGGTTTACAATCCGCATAGATGCATTAATCTCGAGGATATCAGTTTCAAGCACATCAATAATAAGATCTACCATTTTAAATCACATCCCACATTAATATCAGTTTAAAGCAGATCAAAGCATCTATATGCATGTCGAAAGAACGGCCTACTGTTCGTGAAGCATTTACACATCCCACATTTGTCTAGAATTTCTGCTGCGGGTCTAGTTCTAAGCACTCACCCAAATTCACCTACTGTTCACTTCTATCTTACAAAATTGACACAAACTGTTCCAATGTGCTCTGTTCGAGAGTGCTATTCTATTTCATTCCTATATTCGTCATCACCGTATTACAAAATTTTGCCTACTCCACAAAATGAGACGTTTGAAATTCTCAGGTGCATCAGGCTCGTCTTTCTTCTACGCTCCGATATTCCCTCTCGCCGTCATTGCCGTCCCTGTCCCCTCACTCGCTGTACCATGATCTATCGCTGCTTGTATTCGATCCATCCTCATCGTCCTCGCTGTCTGATCCACTCTCCTCTTCGTCGGAATGTGAACTGTCTGATGATGTATCCGCCGATTCCTCTTCAGAAGCGTCTTGGGCCTCCCCTTTGTCTTGACTCATCTGCCATCGTTGCTCTTTCCTTGTTTTCTTAGCCAACCCTTCGTATGCGTGAGTTCTTGCGTACTCTATCTCCGCACTGCATGGAGGTCTCCCGAACTCATCTTCCTGTAATCACCGCATGGAGGAACGGTGAATTAGAAGAGAGATACATAGCATGAAGGTAGTTAATGTGATCCCGGCTTCTATCGTATCTAGCCTGGCATTCAACATTCATGTAAAAATAATTTAACCGGGAAATAAAGACTTACAAAATGCTCAACGATGCCCCTGTAGCCGCCTCTTCCGCAATGGTGCGAGAATCCTGTCTTTGTCATCCTCTCATCCGCTGCTGCCTTACACTTCGCAGAAAGTGCCCTCTTTTTCGGGTCCCGCAAGTCGGCCAGTACTCTCCTCCACGACTCCTTTGTGCATCCCAACGGTCGAGTGACATTTTTGGCGTGGTTGTAAACTGTAAAACTCTTTTTCAGTCTATTCCGCTTCTCCCGCAGGTTGTTGCCAAGTGCAGACATTACCCCCTTCGACTCCCAAGGGCCTGGGTATTTCCCACGAAGACGTTGGACAAATCTGTCTTTCAGTGCCTCGGGCTGCTTGTTCCATTCCACATGCCAGGGGAAGAAATATGAACCCATGTCAAACACATATGCGCGAATATGGTCCCAATACGCACCTGCCGGCATCCCATGTGGATTTATCTCTACATTCGGAACATCCTTCACAGATGCCCAAGAGCTGTCGGAGTCGCTCCCTGATTCCGACGACGTGACTTCTCTGTGGGACCGATCCTTCTTCTTGTGCTTCGAGGATTTCTTCTTATACTTCTCTCCTGACTCGGTTGGGCGTGACCGCATTCCGCGTGTATCAGACTCCACGTTCGTTGCCGGCGGAATGTCCAACAGAATTGTGCCGGCGTCGGCGGGTTCTCCATCAGGGGTGGGTGCGATCTCCATGTCATCTACGCCCGGACCTGGAGACGTGTGACCGTCATCACCGTCGTCGCCTTCATTTCTGCCCTCCGTCCAATCTTCCGTACCATGCCCGCGTCTCGATTTCGTATGTCTTCGCTCCCCTTTCCTCTTACTCTTCTTATCGGTCGACTTGTCACGCTTTCTTTTCTTGTTTTTTTTTTCCCCTTGTACCGTCTGCGTCAAGGTTATCCTCGGCCTGCCTTGACGGTGATCCTTGTCTTAACTGACGACCTATCGGGGCCTCGTCCTCAATGCGGTCGTGCTGTTCCTCCTCCTGCATGCCCTCGTGCTGTTCATCCTCTTCCATGCGGTCGTGCTGTTCCTCCTCCTCCGGTGGCCCACGTGCTTGTCCAATGACGTTCTGATCTCCCTCGTCGTCACTCTTCAAGGGCTGGAACTCGGGGTTCTGCTGGGGCGGGATTTCTTCCTCCAGTAGGTGACTTTGGCTGAGGACAAATTGGTGTTCTCCTACCGGCAGGGACTGGATGAGCTCCAGTGCCCTCCGTATCTCGATTGGTATTTCTGCCCCATGACGGTCCGTGATTCCCAGTGCTGCCAGAGCTTCGTTAGCGCTCACACCCCGCGCACGGTGACTCCCTGTGGCTCCGGCGGAGACACAGTTCCCGGCCACTGGATCAATTGTTTTTGAAACTGGGCGCGTACATTGCTTATGAATTTGAAAGGTTGTTGGGTGCTGGGCCGCAGCTGATGTAGTAGTACCTCGTAAAGATGTTGACGATGTCGCGTGATTTCCAACCTGCAGGCGATGGCTTTGGCGATTTCCATGTCCTGCTTCGCTGCTGATCACTACACATTCGGTGTCCGAGTCTTTGCCTAATGGATTCTGTCCACCTGTCAGTGGGACCGCTACAGTGTAACCCCTGGCAGCGTCGGTCCTCGGGATCTAGACCCCCGGTTGACTAAGGTGAGCGGCTTGGATGGGCTGGGAGGGTGCACGGACCGTGACGTGAACGGCAGCCTGCATGCTAACTGAACTTCTGCGACTTGCCTCGACGTGCTGATTCGCGGGGCAACGTGCTCCTGCTTCAAGAACTCCTAGGTCCTGCTGCGTTAAGTTACCAACCTCGCTATTGCCATTGTAGACAAGTCTTCTCCTGAGATCAGCGGAGGAAGGGAACTTCTCTAGTCTTGCATTTTTAGCCGCAACTGCACCCGGCGACATGTGGGGTTCTATCCTCTGAGCCACGGCGCTCCTTCGGCCGTCCCCCTGAATTGTGGTCACTTCGGCGCCCCGTTCTGTACCGTCCCCCACCGTAGTGGGCGCGTGCTTGCCAATGCGGGGTGTTGTCCCGGAGGCAATCGCAACAGAAGTTTCTTGGGCGAGCGATTGAATGACATCTAGAGGAACCGCTTCGGTGCCGACCTCGCCACTATTTTGCGAATGAGTTTGCTGAGGATTGTCGTCGCCTTCGTTGTGTTCCTCATCTTGTACTACTTGACTAGAGGTACCATGCACAACGACGAGCGGCAGGAACCCCGCGCTTCTCCTTTTGTCAGGACGGCCTCCCTTAGACTTTGGCGATCTCGCTTTTGGGCCGTGGCTGCCCCTTTTCTCGAGGCGACGTCGATGCCTCCTTCTGCGCTCTTCCTCTTGCTCTTGGGCGCGCCGTCCTTTGTTCTTGTCCTTCTTCTTGGGAACGCGATTACCACCCTTGCCTCCAACCATGTCCTCTAAGAAAATCAGCGCACACGGTGAGAGGACTTAGAAGCGCCGTCAGGGAAGAGAGGCACTAACAGATATCCCATAAGATAAAACGAACATCCCCAGAAATAACATTGCCAAGTTGATGGTAACGGTTGCTACTTACCAAATCTGCGTGATAGGAATTTGTGGGTGCCTAATACAATTGTATTAACCTAATTTCAATGGACTCTTGCCCTACTCCTCGAAGCGTGTAACCACGCAGCGCTCAGAGACCGCTTCGACTTACTCTATTGCATGCATGACACTTATCTCTGAAAACTATGTCATGATACGAACTAAGGAAATGTGCCTCACAGAAGTGCAGTAGCAATACCGGCAAGCGAGAATAACAACGGCGACAGTGGGCGCCAAGGAAGGATAGAAGGTGACTGTGAGTATGGGGGGCAAATGAGTTGCAACTCTCAGCCTTCGTCGCCTACCGTCGTCCAAACAACCCCCTTCCTCTCACGCGGTAAGTTCTGTCTATGGGCCTA
The DNA here is from genome assembly GCA_014871385.1 of Ceratodon purpureus. Taxonomy (NCBI): domain Eukaryota; kingdom Viridiplantae; phylum Streptophyta; class Bryopsida; order Pseudoditrichales; family Ditrichaceae; genus Ceratodon; species Ceratodon purpureus. The sequence continues at coordinate 17,511,217 of CM026426.1, read as the reverse complement.
GGGAGTAGCATGCATACGGCCCCTCCCATGTTTACTAGTAATAATCCCTGCTTACCATTTAATCATGAAGACATAAAACCAAATCATCATTCCATGCGCTCTTTTCACTTGTGCATTTATTAGTGAAAACCAGTCTTGATTGCATGATACTGATAATTTCCGAGGTTGAGGAAGATTTACACTGTTTCGGTAGATTTTACCAAATAAAATTTGATGTCGAGAGGGATACACATCTAGCAATGTGGCTGAATGCAATGTTACCTCGGGACCTTGCTGCTGTATTTTTGTAATGGTGATGGAAGTAGTTAGATAGTAGTTGGTGGGAATTGAATGACCTCGATTGGGAATGGACATATCAGTATTCAGGGGTAATTATTTACAAGCCTCCAATGCATCATCTTGGCTGCAAAACGTTATCGATTTCTGCGTTTTAGGGCTGTGTAGCATAGCTAGATACTTGAATATGAGCTTCCCTCTAGTAATATAAAGTTTGTAACTCTGTAATAACATTGTCATGGGGCCAAAAAGGAAGGCGAGGTGGGGTTACGACCCTCGCAGATTTCAACAAATCGATATCGCTGAAGCGGTGAGGGGAGAAGATGAGCCCCTCCGTCACCGGGACGACCCTAATCACGGGCGTAGGGCAGCCCCCGACCGGGCCGAAGAAAACCCAAATGGTATTCCATTAGGGATAAATTGTTGGTTGATTTGCCCGTGCCGAAGATGTGAGAAGGTGGACAAGGAGTGCCCGCCACTATTATCCACTATCTAGAGACATTTGCGGCAACACCTAATGGGAAACCGTCACAAGGCAAATGTACCCCTCTCTTCTTAATTCCGCTTACTCTTTATTTTTAAACCTTATCTCTACTTTGTTTTTTCCCTTAAATTCAAAGTGTTTGATACTGAAACATTTTCTAAATTTACGACAGTAGAATTACTTCACTCCTCTTCCATCCCTCATTCTCAAGTTCAATTTTTTATTTTTTATTTTTATTTTTTTAATTTTTTTTTCCAAAATTTATATATATATTTTTTGTTTAAATTTTTAATGTCTCGGCAGTCATGAACAGTCTTATGATTTGTATTTTGGCATGCTTCTTTCAGTGTTTTTTGATATTTTTCTTTCCATTTTTTAAATTTTTTTTTTTATTTCATTGTGAATTTGCTCTTTTTTTTTTCGTAATCTTAATTTTAATTTTAAGTTGAATTTTATTTAAAAAATTCATTGCTTCTTTTTTTAATTTAAAATTTATATACTACACCCTCACTCTCATCATTCAAGATAACAGGCACCGAAATAGGGACTTAGAGAAAGGAATGGCAGATATTCCGGCAGAACAGAAATAGCAACGACCTCAGCCGCGTCTCTAACAACATTTGCGGGCGTCAAATTAATGAAGTATTGTCCTTAGTTTAGATTGCTGTATCTTCAGACGTTGCTTTCTGCACGATAAGCTCTACTTGCGATACAGTAGGCCCTCCTCTGCCTCTCCCATTAATTTTCTGCAAAGATGACACCGTTATGGCGACGATCGCGGTTCGTTGGCCATCCGTGTCTTAATCACACTGACAGTACGTGCTAACTATTCTGATACTTACTATTGTGGTCACTTGCAGGCTAAGTATCTCGAAGGTCTCCGTCAGAATGGCCTTCAAGCAGGAGAAGAATCACAGGCGAGGCCCACGGACTTCCACCCCAGCTTCGTTAACCTGGCCGATATTTCTGGCACAGCAGATGATCCCGCACCAGAAGCATCCGATGATGCAATGCCTTGGGGTGAGCCGGATGTTGTACATCACCTGCTGACGAATATGGGAGGGATCGATGGCAAACGTGTTAACATTGACCTTGAAAGGGGACCACTGGAGGGTATGTCCTATTTAGAAAAACAGGCTACGACACCAATCTACACAGGATCCAAGAAGAGCAGGCTAAACTTTATTATATGGGCCTTGGGTTTGCAGACGAAAAATAAGATCTCCAACTACGCAATGGACCAATGGTTATGAGGCATTTCCGAGCACGTCATTCCAATGGGTCCAGGAATCGTCAACAATATGCCCAGATCAAGGTACGAGGCGAGGAAAGTTATTACTGAATGTGGACTGGATTACGTTACTATCCACAGCTGCCCCTGCGACGAAACTATTTACTACGGTAGTAACGAAAACCTTACGCACTGCCCACATATCTCTTGCAATCTCTCTAGATACCGAGAGGACATGATAAAGAAGGATGTGCCCCGGAAGAAGTTTCATTATTTTCCATTAGCACCTCAACTAGTTAACCTATATCGCAGTCCGACCTTCTCCCGTCTGATGCAATGGTACTATATGCATAGATCAGACGAGGGATTGCTGAAGGTACCATCAGATGGAGCTGCTTTTAAACACGCAGAGAATCTTTTTCGCCAGCATGTTGGGAGGTCATATGATTGCCGAAACGTTTTTTTAGGCCTAGCGATGGACGGGCTTAATCCAAGAGGTCAGAATTCAACAAGTCATTCCACGTGGCCGGTACTGCTTGTTTTGTACAACATGCCACCATGGTTGTCTACGAAGGCAGCGCATATACTAGTTTCCCTAATTATCCCAAGTACTCCTCTCCATACGATCGTACACCGATTCGGCTAATTCTCGTTAAGACATATGCAGTCTTTACCATGAATTTTTTTTTATTTTTTTCAGGCCCTCATAAGGTGAAGGATATGCATCTGTACATGACGCCACTCATCGACGAATTGAAGACACTTTGGGACGAGGCCGTGAGCGCATATGATGTATCGGCTACTACCGGGAGAGAAGTGTTTCAATTAAGAGCCATGCTGGTTTGGACGATGCACGATTGGCCGGGTGAGTTACTTTGACTTTGCATCCTGCCCTCCTTAGACATTTTTATAAGAGTGACTACGTATTGGTACAGATAGCACGCAACTCCGTGGTTCAATGAAGTAAGATTTGAAGTTAATATATGTCTGACTGACGCTAGAATGTTACCCACTTCCAGGTTTCGGGATATGCTCTAGGCTGACCGTTTCCTGATATAGGGCTTGTCCTCTATGCGGTCCACTGGGTCTGGAAAGTCGTCACTCACCTTTTCTAAGCAAAGTAATATATCAGGATTACCGCAAGTATTTACCTGCAGGGCACGAGTTGCGCAAACGAATATACATTAACAATTTCGACGGGACTGTCGAGCGGAGATCCGCTCCGGTAACTCCGGACCAACGATTTTGGGCTAATCAATGGCGTAGAGTAATGGACCCCATAGATGCAGACCATGTCCCACTAGAGCAGAGTGGCATGAACAGACTTTCATCGTTTCATGACTTGCCCTATTTCAAGGTAAAGTTCAGTCGTAATAACCGCCATGCTGTGTTTGAGGCATTGCCATTGCACATGAGGGCACTATCCTTTCTGAGAAAACCGAGTTTGTTTGATTAAGGTATCTCATTGGATGTGCTTTTATCCAGGATCTCCTACAACCGCACCTGCTTGATCCCATGCATATAGAAAAAAACGTCGTCGTCGCTCTAATGAAGACATTATCATCCGCGAAAGGAGCCAAAGCGGACGGACGGGCAGTACGGGAGGAACTACGAGCAACAAACAGAATGCGGGAGCTGCACGAGCCAGAGCAAGTAACTGTCGATAGGAGAACAGAGGTGACCAGATACAAATACATGAAGGCTCCGTGGGTGTGGAGTAAGGATGAATTTAGGACCGTAACGCAGACAATAGCTGGCATCCGCACTCCTACCAACTATGGTGCTCCATGGCATATTAAATAAGGGAGGATAAAATAGTGGGAATGAAGACCCATGACTGGCACAACGTCCTCCACGATTTTCTACCAGTTGCGATACGGGGCACTCTTACAGCAGAATTGCGAAGTATGGTGTACAAATTATCGCACTTCTTTAAGAACCTGTGCGCAAAGGAATTAAGGTGGATGATATTGCGCAGCTAGAGGTGGACGCTTACGAGCTACTCTGCCATATGGAAATGACCCTACCCCCGAGCTTTTTTGACATTCAGCCACATCTCATTGTACACCTGATGAAGCAGATTTATCTAGTTGGACCTGTTCACTACAGGTGGATGTATTTCGTGGAGCGTTTTATGAAAACTGGGTGCAACAGCAGGCTAGACCCAAATCTAGCATGGCAGAGGGATACATAGCTCAGGAGGCCATGGTCCTTGCGAACGAATATGCATCTCTGTTAGACTCGAAAGCACCGCGGCTTTGGAAACCAAAGGAAGACATGGAAATGGCCCTCAAACTTTTGCCAAAAGCTTGAGTTAAGAAAACAGTTTCGAATGTGGTTTACGAACAAGCCCACTGCTTTGTGTTGTTAAACCACTCTTCCATGGAGCGCTGGCGTCTACATTACTCCGAAGCTGAAAGTGACGAGACTGAAAACCTGCTTGCTTTCGAAGTCTGGGTAAAGGGGGCGGTGGAGGATGCCCTCGTGAATGGATACGTCAGTCAGACAGAGCTTGACATTTCAAGAGGGCCATCGCATCGGGCAAAGTTTTATGCAGCCATGTGGTCCCGTGGCCGCCATTTCAAAGTGGGCAGTAGGGATTCCAATAATAAGACCACGATGGATTCTTATATATCAGCATACTTTGACGTGGGGCTACCGGAGAAGCAGGAATTCATAGGGCAGGTAGAGGATATAATGAGACTAAACTACGACAGTTTGGAAATTATTGTAATCCGTGCAAGGTGGTACAATAACAACGCCTCTGTAAGGAGGAAGAGCAGCACCATAGTGGAGGACGAGAGTGGTTTTATGCGGGTTTTTGCAAAAGATTTTATGAATGCCCATTTAGCAAAACACGATCCGTATGTACTGCCAGAAGACTGCAACCAAGTATTCCTCGTAGACGACCGGCTTCACAGGTAGTGGAAAATAGTCGTGGACACGGAGATCCGGAAGACTAGGGTGTACGATAACAATCGCCAAGCGGGGGTAGTCGAAGAAGGCGCGGCAAGTGAGCCAGCGGATGAAAGCGCAGAGGAACGGAATATCGTCATAGAAGAGAACGAGGATTCCGACGACGAACCACTGGCGGGTCCCTCTGGGGAATGTAATGCAGGCGACGGAAACACGTGGGAAGATGAGGACCTTATCGAGGAGGAGAACCGAGTTCATTCTTGCCGGTGGGGAAAGGAGGTCAGTAACCACACCTTGGACGCGGTGCAAGAGCAGGAACTATTGGACGACGAGTTGAACCCTCTAGATGTGTCCGATGGCGAGCACGAAGTGGAATTTGTAGAGACCGTGAGAGATCCAGATCATGAAGTCCTGGAAGTGTAGCTGAACGAATAACTAGAGGACAGATAGTCCCGTGTAGTGCAACTTCTAGACATGACCGCAGCTTAGAACTTGAATTACACACGGATTGTTTAATGTGGATAATTTAAGTTGACTGTGTATTTTATATTTTGCAAGAGTGGAAATAATGCAGTTGTTTGATTGTCGTCTTAATTTATAAAACAAGTAGCTAATATTCCCCCCGCGTTCCTATTTGAAGATGTTTAATGTACTTCAGAACAGAATTAAGCGAAGAATTTATAGCTGTTTGTGCTTAAGCACTCAAGTAAAAAGTAAGATGCAAAATAAAAACATATATGGGGGAAAAGAAAAGAATAACAAAATACACATGCATAGAACCACAAAAAAATTTAAAAAATTAAAAAATGAAATAAAAAATGCTTCAACATTTTAAATTTGATTTAGATAGAAATTCAAAAAGAGGAAGTATTAAATTCTATACAACGTAATGTAAAACTGAAAATAATAAGGATCTACTCTTTATAATCACTTAGAAAAATTAAAAATTAAAAAATTAGATAAACATTAAATAATAAAGAGTAAATTAAGGAAGTACGATTCATTCTATCTAAATTAGAATACATGAAGTATAAAATTATATGCACATTGTGAATATAAAATGAAAAATAAATAGGAGTTAAACTTCATTTTAGTTTAAAAAAAAAAAAATTAACTTTATGTAAACATTAAATAATGGAAAGAAAGGAAATAATACATTTTAAAAATATAAATTATCAAAAATAATTTCAAAAATATTTCAAAAATTTAAAGAATTATAGGGCAAAGCATTTAAAATTGATAATTAGACGGAATTACACTTAAATATAATAAAGATTAAAAATTATATATATAAATAAATAATTAATGAATTATCAAAAAATTATTTGTTTACATTAATTTGTCACACATTTCAGGTGAAAATATGAAAATAAAAATCATACAGAATATAATAGGCGTACACTGGTATCATTCAACACTCTAACATTAGAGTGCAACAGTTTGCAATTGGTAATACCATACCCAGGGTTTTCTATTTGGTCGTGACTTGGCCCTCTTGCGTCATAATGTCGGGACGTCACGACGGTTTAGAGTCACGACCGGACGTCCCATTCGGTCTTTATTGTGACGGCCCAACTCCGAAATGCAACCTTTTCATTTATACTTTTTCATTTTTACATTACAAAACCTATTATGACGTCAGAGGACCCTCGTCGCGACCCATTCCGACGTCGCGACGTGATAGTCACGACCAGACGGGATAGAAAACCCTGACCATACCAAAAGAAAGTTTAAAAATATGTAAGCTAAAACTTCATAGCTTGAAAATTAAGAGACATATTGAACAACATATACTCGTGATATGTTAATTTATACTTGAAAGTCAGAAGTATTTTTAATAAAAACATCTAAATATAAAATCTTCAAAACTACTTATGAAATGGGTCTTTTTCATTGATTCCATGTACTAATTGTGCCACACATAATGGAATAAATGGACATCACCTCAGTGCTTCCCAAGAGGTTTGCAACAACACAGAGGTACTCATTCCACAGTTTCAGTGAAACATATTCTTGGCAATGCCGCCATACGTGGCAATTAAACGAATAGCAAGACCGACTCTCCAGATGTCACTAAAAAGGTTTACATTTGCCATTTTAAGGGAATTCAAGAAAACGCAATTAATAAGTGAAGAGGTAAGTGACATTAGGAACTTTATATGATCTACTGATTCATTCTCATATTGTGCAAGACCTTTCAGCACATGAAAAAGTAATCTAATTTTTTAATACCTAGGAAAAACCCTTTAGTATTGAAAGACATTAGAACCTACTTGAGGTTCAGTGAATTCGGAGATTGAAGATGGACAAGTATCCCCATTTCATAAAACATTCCATGTTTAAAGGACATTTCATTCCTTTAATTCAAAGTGAAATAGGCAATCCGGAATTTTTGCCTCAAAAAATTTAAATCAATTTCTAAACAAGGAATCTTAGTGCCAATTTTAGCTAGTTTTAATTTAACATTTGTTACAATATTATGCATTTATTTTTGTAAAAAACACAATTTTATAATTAATCGAGAATATTTAAAAAATAATGCAGTAGTGCATGTTGAATATAGAAACTAAAAGGTATGGCATGTAACATTGCTCCATAGGTTTTGTAATGGAAGCTTTATATTTTCAAATATTGTAGAGTTCTTTTTAAATTCCCAATTGTATACAATTAAAATTCATCTAAGCGTTAGAAAGCTGTAGCACTTTTCGACTACCAATTGGATGAGAGGACTGTAGTTAAAGTTCTTAAGAAATCTAAATATACTAATGTTTTTTTAATTTTTAATTTTTAATTTTTAATTTTTTTTAAATTTTTTTTTTAAAAACATATACAAATTTATTTATGAGAAAGAGCAAGAAAGAATCTAAATGATTTAATGACCAAGGAGAAGAAGTATGATGAACAAAATATATAAATAGAAAGAGAGAGCGGATGACAGAAGGTGATACTTAAAAGGGTAAAAAAAAAAGAAACAAAGTAAAAAGTATCGAAATCCTACTTGACTATAATATAGATGAATTGGAAAAAAACAAAGACAAATAATTCTAGAGACAAAACGATAATATATGAGGAACACAAATAATAGAATTAAAAGGCCATAAATTGGGAAAAAATAGGAAATATATTTAAAAAAACATTAAGAAATCTAAATATATTAATGTTTTTTAAATTTTTATTTTTATTTATTTTTATTTTTTAATTTTTTTTTTAAATTTTTTTAAAACATATACAAATTCATTTACGAAAAAGAGCAATAAAAAATCTAAATGATTCAAATCACGGGCGTAGGGTCACTGAATCTGCGACTGAAAGGCAGTTGGTTTTCAAGGCCTCTCTCCGCCATTGTCCACACCGTTTTTCTCTCCTCCACAACGGCTACAGTGAATTCCGGAAACGTCAACACAGACCCGAATCTTTTCGGATGTGAGCTTAAAACCCCGGACCAACGATGCCTCGTCCTCCAGTCCCAATAGACGCTGGGAGGCTGTTGTAGGAGGAACCGCTTAGGGGGCGGAATGCGTAGATAGAGCCGTGAAAATTTCTAAGAATTCCGACTAAGTTGCGCTCTGGACGTTGCGTATGTTATTAACAAAACAGTCCCTTTTTGCAGCAGTTTTCACGATGCGAGGATACGTTGTTGGCCGGTGAAGGAGGTCAATCCTGGCATACTCTAATTCGTAGTTCCGTGCGTAGGTTTTCAGGAACAGGGGACACTGAATTTTTTCCCTAATTGTAAGTTACAGACGAGCATGGGAGAGGGGGACGAGAAGAGTACGATGAAGTCAGAAACCCCGAAAGACAGAGGAGAGAAATGTCCTCGCACCGAAGAGAAGACGGGCGGTCGTCGTAGGGAAGAGAAGATGGGCAGTCGTCGGCGTCGAAGGAAACGGATATGTCTTGAAATCGAAAGGGGACTGAACCGCCTTGGAGAGGGCTGTGAGCAGCTACTGAAGGAGTTGGACGACCTTGGAGAGGAGTTTGAAGGTGATTACATACGAAGACACTGGTTTACATGTGTAACCTTATATTTGGCTCCACCCATACACTCGAAGTAAGTATTCTCTCCAAGAATTTGCAGCACTTCCCTACGGTTGCAGAGATGGCCACAGAGCTTGCATGTCAACCCTCCTAATACACCGGCTGTGGGCATGTAGCAACCCAAACACGCAAACCATAGCGTGGTGCACATTACGACGATTACTAATGTGTGCGAAATCTTTAGGAGCGGAGTCATCAGAAACAGTTGATGAAAGCGTGACGCACATAGTAACTATGAGGAAACCCGGACAAATCCTGCCCACAGTAAACATTCTGCGGAGGTCAGTAAGTTTTACCTTGCATTTGATTATAGTCCCGCACTTGCAATCGTTGAGTTTGGCAAAATATTGCAGTTCAACAAGTGAATCAGTACTCAAATTCTAATGAGTTCTCCGAATATGTATTTCTGCGGGACTTGTGCCCCGATTTCTTCTCTAAGCGTTGTTGGGATTGGAAGGGTGCAATCTGGGGATGCATGACATGGAGCACCTCTTCTGTTGCAGGAAACTGCGTTACCCTGGACATGAACCCATAAAAGTGATTTACAATGAGTGGATTTCAGATTCATTAGAAGCGGGAGAAATCAAGGATGTAGGGCCTTATCTAGCAGTGAAGTAGATCTTTGCAATCATGTTTTACCTAAGCGAAAGTAACCGCACAGTAGCTACAGGGGGGCGGCAAAATTGATTAAATGCTACCAGAGTATTTGTAGAGTAGGTTGCCACACAACATGGACACAATGTACATTTTAGACATTGTGATTTGTACCGAATATGGATGAATATGTGGTCTTCCCGCAAAAGCCGTTATCCGCATTTCTGTAAGAGATATGTTATTTTTAATTTATACAAGAAAGTCCCCGTCCACACTATACGATGTTCACAGCAGCAGCAAATTTTGCAGTCCACGACCACTCAATTTTACCCTACGGCCTCTTGAACCTAGGAGGCCCACCACAACGGGGACTTTTAGTGAGTACCGCAACTGAGAACGTCGAGTGAATGCTCCTTAATCGACGGAATTGTTCGAACGTTGTTAATTTTTTTGAGTAGCGCAGTTTATGAGTTTTCGGCCCCAGACGTTGCTTTCTCGCCAGACGTTGCTTTCCAGGGGTTGCTACGGACCCCCTTTTCTTGTGGTGTCGATCACATTCAAAGATGAGGATAGCCTAGGGAACTCTGGGAACTAGTAGTTGGTAAGATGGATTGGGAACACTTCTAAGAACCGCTGGGCTTTCAATGCTGGAGAGTTTCTTCGACATGCATCTTAGTTCGTGATAGCAGCTTCGATCTCGGTGTTCGCCACTGCCTTTGTACAGTTGCAATAGGTATCATGGAGGGATGGAGTCCGGAGACGATGGTACGGGTTGGACTTATGCGCACGGACTCTTACGGTAGAATTATTAGCATTTGGAACTTTGGTGACCTTGAGGACGTTCTCAGAGATTTTGAGGATGAAGAGTGTTTGGACAGTGGTGTGGTTGTTGAGGGGGACTCTGCAGGTGTGATTCACGTAGAGTGTGACCCGTGGATGGCACCGGTTAGTACTTCCATGGGCGTTACACCGATGTGTTCTTACAATCGGGAATCTGGCTTTGAGCACATCAGTGGAACCAAAGACAGTGCTCTTGTGTCCGGGTTTGTGGATTCCAGTGGAAGGATTTGTGAAGACTGTGATTGCGAAGATACGAGCGATTACACTCGATGTGACTCCATATCTTCATTGCTGATAGGAGTTCCAATGTATGCTTCTGATCGTGAGGATGAGATAAGAAGCGGCGACTTCCATTCATGGTCGGGGTTCCAAGTGTCGACTATTCCAGAAGTCAATGACCACAGAAGAAGGGTGGTGGAGGACAGCGTCGATCGAGATTCCAAAGATGAGTTGATAACAAGTTTTCATTGTGACCTGCACCATCAACCGCAGTTGATTTGCGGGACGCTTGAAGGATTCGGAACGATGAAGGGGGTTGCCGTCATCTGAGCCTTTTCGTTTCAAGAGCAATTGTGCTACACGTCATTCGGATATTGCACAAGTTGGCGGATTTGGTATGGTGCGATCTCATGCAGTTACTACTTGATTTCTGTGTTGGCTCTCCTCTGGATCACTGCGTGTCGTAGGAGACTATGAGATAGTGAACTAGAAAGTTAGATATGGTTTTCAATGGAATTGGTTGAACCTTTGCCACATAGTCGTGGCTTCAGTCTACGGTAGTATAGCATACTTGAGTCCTAGGTTTAACTAGACTTGTTTAGAATTAAGCGCCAACATCAATACCTTGGCGCTTGTAAACAACGGGCATTCTACATGTTTGGTGCTTTTTTTTATACTTAAATAAACGGAGTATCCTTTACATTCATCCAACTTGTGTACTTTCAGACTGATAAGTTTCTCAATGTGACCGTTCTGCAATGATATCAACGGCACTGCTCATTCATTTTAGAGAGATAAATGCCTCAGACCTCAATGAGGTCGTCATGTGTTAACGACTAGTCCGACAATGTGTCTTCCATTTCTTCGCTTTATAATGTCGACGCAGAGTGAAAGCGCTGGTCAGTTGCGGGATAAGGCTCGTATTCTTCGACGAGATGAGAAGCTGAACTTCAGAGAGGAGCTTCTGGCCGAGAGGTCAGGGAGTCAGAAACAGGTATGCCCATGTAACATTTACCTAGGGCAAACCTGGTCGGTGAAGTTCCGTGCCGTTGTTCGTCAACACCTACAAACATATGGTCGACATCCAGCGCACCGAGGCTCCACAGAGGTAAGAATACTTGTTTTCTTGAATTTATCAATCTGCGTCCAATGCCCTTAGATCATTTGCTCGCAAAATAACATGTTTTTGCTCAACTTGCTCCTGGGCTAACAATTTATTTGCTTAGGGTTTTGATCCTGATGATTCTGACGGTGAGTGGGACCAAGACATAAGGGAGCAGTACGGGGCAAGGGGTTAGGCGAATCGAGAACATGGTAGGCGCGTTCTGGACCAGGGAGCAAACATGGAGCGATTAGTGCAATACACTTTCCATGTGTACGACTCTCTGGTCGATACCATAGGCAACGTTCAGGACGAAGATCTTGAAGACACCGCCCAAGGGGAAAACGTAACGAGTGGAGATCAAGACTTTGATTTGATGCAAGAGCCGGTAGAGGGAGGTGGAGAAGCTCCACATGTTGCAGTTGTTCCTAACGCTGCAGACGCAATGGATGACAAGATGGCCGACGATGATCTCAGAGCGATGGAGCAAGGTCCTCCTACACCGCATCAAAATTCTCGAAGAGAGCGCAACCACCCCGCTTTTCCTAGGAAGCGGTCCCACTCAATTAGGTGGTATCCTTCTTTTACTCAATTCACTTCGTACTCACAATGCTTCCAACCAGCTTGTGAATGAAATTTTTGGAATCTTGAGTAAGAGTATATTGCCTAAGGTGAATTCTCTGCCTTCGAATGAGTACCAGGCGTCTAAGGTGCTCAAACAACTGGGTCTAGGATATGAAACCATCCACTGTTGTCCCAGTCCAAAGACATGCATCTTGTTTAGAGGGCCAGATTACGAGAACCTCAGTAAGTGTCCTAAGTGTAATGCAGAAAGATACAAGATGGTTGGGAAGAGCAAGGTGCCAGCAAAGGTGTTGAGACATTTCCCTCTGATACCACGGCTGCAACGTATGTATAGCACGCTGCTACAAGCATCCTACATGACATGGCATGCCAGGCACAAGAGCGAGGATGGTGTGATGCGGAGAGTTGTCGACTCACATCAGTGGAAGTATATTAACTGGAAATGAAGAGATGAATTCGCGAACGAGCCGCAGAACTTGCGCCTTGGACTTGCCACGGACAAAGTTAATCCCTTCTCGGTCAAACGCTCTACGTGGAGTACTTCGCCAGTCTTAATCTTGAACTATAACTTGCCCCCTTGGATGACGACAAAGAGGCATTTTATAATGCTAAGTCTCATTATACCCGGCAAAAAATCTGTTACGGGTGAAAATTTTGATGTTTACCTACAGCCTCTTCTAGAAGAGCTACAGATCTTATGGAACACAGGTGTGCCAACGGATGATGCGTCACGGTTCCAGGGCTCTTCACATTTCAACATGAAAGCGATTCTAATGTGGACAATTCATGACTTCTCCGCATACGGGATCATCGCAGGTTGTGTGACAAAGGGCTACCGCAGGTGCCTTGTTTGCGGCCCCAACACTATTTCGCAGCAGTCTTTGCCACTTCACAAAAATGTTTATGATAATCAGTACCGCCGTTATTTGCCACAGGATCATCCGTGGAGAAGGGGCAGTTCAGAGTGGGGCGGCGTTGAGGAACATCGAAGACCACCTGCCAAAGTGAGTGCAGAAGTCGTACAAAGATGGGGCCATCTTCGTGAGAGCTGGGTAGCTCATGGCTCTAGTCCTGCATCGGAAGACCCAGCACGCCTATTCGGCATAAAAAGGGTGTCTACACTATTTCAATTGCCGTATTGGCAGGTTCGAACCTTCTTGACCTGCAATTATGTTTTGCAATGTATCAGGCTTCCTTGTCATTTCTAGTGCTGTTGGAGCTGAAAGTATTAAATGACCCTTCTATCTATGAGGATAAATGCTTTATTATAATAAAACGCAGAGTAGTGAATATCTACACGGTAGTTGGGTCGTTGTGTAGTGTATTTAAAAAAACTACGTGCATTTTTCTAGGTAGATCACGTACGTACTGGGAACCCGTAGGCTAGATTTAATCGCAATGTATACCTGAAATTTCTAGAGACACCCATATCTATCTTCACTTGAGCGGTAATTGGTCAGTCTTTGTATTCCAGGTAGTTGATGGGACCTTTGGTGTTTGAGCGCCCACTTCTTGGTTCCTAGCTGTCCCATCGGACAAGAGAGGTAAGACCCTAAGCCTTGTTAATGATTATATCTGATCCGATTTATCCATCATTAGATTGAGCTCGTAATTAGGTACCCTGAGCATTACTTCGTTTCCCTAGGCTCATACTCCATATCCTTTGTTTTCCTCATGAGGCAACATAGTTTATTTTCATCTTGTTGCTCATCTGTAGGAGCAGTCCAGAGCGTAATTTGTGTGGAAGAATACCTGTGATGGAGACTCAATGGAGAAGCTTGGTGCTTTGAAAATTCCTTGGTTCATTATGTACATGAGACTCTCTAGCGATGGTATTGTGCCGACGGTGACTCCCACGGAGTATTTGCCAAACCGTCGTCAGCTGAGCGAATTCTTCGGGCCAAAGCATGGATCAGAGTATACCTTTGAGAGCCACGGGAATTCCGAGTACAAGAAGTATGTACATGAACTCTACAAGCGTGTCCTTCAATTGCAGTGGCCGGTGTCAGGAGTCATTCCATTTCATTTTGCACGGGGTATTCTAGCTGAAGCGATGCACATGGATGTGAATTGGAGCAAGTTTGCTTACAAAATGATGCATCCTTATCAGAGCCGCACAAAGCACCCTCGACTTCTTCCGGAGTTTGAGTGTCTTCGATCACCCCTGGAGCCCATTGTGAAGACTCTACCAACATCGCATGTTCAAGTACATGCGTTCCGCCAGCCCCCCTCTATCTTCTTTCTTGAAATTGTCCTTAATTCTCTGGTTTTATCTTGACATCTGCTATTTAAATTGCTCTCGATATAATTGCCCGCCCAGAATGTCATAACCGTGATAGACTCTCGCAACACATTTGAGGTAGTTTTGTTTTTTTTTATTAAGTTCTGATTGCAATATGGCTCAGCATCGCTTGAATTTCATATCATCTGTCGTCATACTTATGTGCATGGTGACACAATTGCAGCCCGTTCCGTCGCTGGTGGATACCGCATGTCACATAAAATCAGGGGCAGACCTTGCGAATGAACGTGGCAAGAATAGATGTCCTGGATCCACCAGCTCAAACCCGGTACAACCTGTTGTGAAGGGAGAGGAGCACAATCCTCATCGTCGTAGTTCTTTGTCACGCACCGATGGGACACGTCGAGGCTTCCCCATTATCGGACCTGGAGCGTATGCTGGTTTCTCAACTATGCGTAACAAGTTGATGTTGCTGTGGATGCGGAGATTGCAAAGTTCAGCCAAGGCCGACACGACGCGGACGCCGAAATAGAGAAATGTGGATTACGTCTTCATGAAGAGAAGGAACGTTTGAAATTTCTAACGCCGGGTAAGTTAGCGGAGAAGGCCCAGTCCCGAGACAGAGCGGAAGAAGAGTATGAGAGAGCTCGTGATGTCCTTACAGCACCCCGCATTGCCCCTAGTGGCACCGTCTCTGCAGAAGAACTAGCATCGAAGAAGGCTTTCATCAGGATGTGCATATCCCTGATTCAGTCCTGGTATGAGAACGCCGGAAATTGTCGACATCAATTCAGTGCGTGGGAATTGAAGACTCAGCGTCAAGGCACGGTCATTGCCAAAGTGCACGCAGAGCTCGAGGCAGCTGAGGCAACATATGCAGACAATTTCATGAACGTAGACATGGATATTGCAAACCTTCACGCGGTGGCGGAAGTCCTCACAGAGATTTAACTTCATGAAGTAGTTGTCACCAACATGTTAGCGTCATTAGCCAGTTCATTGGCATTCCAGGACGGTATTGTTTTGGTAGAATTTTTCTAATGTTGCTAGACGGTTAATGTGAATCATGTTTCCCTCAGACAGTGAACTTGTGGAATTGCATTACTATACCAAAAAACTCATAGCAGTACAGACTAAACCGTTTGAACATTTCATGGTTCTAAACCGGTATATCGAGTTCATGTAACCTCGAAGCCCCTTCGCTGACCTTGTTGAATATAAAGTTTGTTATCATTGTGTTATCCCCGGTCTTCAAAACAAAATGTGCCATGCTTGAATCGCACAGCAGCACCAGCCAATTCCAGTGAGCAACGTGTACACTTGACATCCTTGACGAAAAAAACCTCCACGAACAGATCAGTCATTCGTTGTTCATCCCCGGAGAAGTCCAGAATTGAGAACCGCCATGTCCGTGTAACAGTTGCAAGTTACCTCACGGACCCCATCCGAGTAAAGTCGACTTACAGTGCGTGGATATCTTGGATGTACCGATCTCCAAACCTCTGTCCATTTCCTGTAAATTGTGAAACTTGAGATCACGAATAATTCTAGATTTACCCAGGACCGGACCTTAAAGTCCCTCTGACAGATATGCCACCGGCCTGCAATAATTTGGATTTTTATTGGTCGGAACTTCTCACATGAACAGTACCTATGCACCTCACGGTTCCACTCTTACAGATTCTAGGTTTCAACACCAAAAACAACTCACAGCCAATCAGTGAGGACTTTCCAAATTATTTCAACACCAAACAAGATTTTAGGTGTAATCCCTTGGTATAGTTGAGGGCAGTTTCCACTAGTGGAGGGTGGTTTAGGGGGCCGTTAAGAGGTAGGGATGGATTTGCATTTGGATGATAAGGTCACGTAAGATTGAGTGAAGGTGAAACTCTGTTGGGAGTGGGAGGATTTTACCCAAAAAGTGTAATGGAGTGTGTAGCAAAATAAATATGGTTTGGGGAAGTTATTTCAAATTTTACATCAAGTAAGTCACTGCGAATCAGTGTGCCGTCGTTTCGGTAGTTACCAGTGTTTCGGTGATTTCCTGTATGTACAATAGTAGGCCATGGGTTAATAACATGCTTGAAAGGGTAAAGCAATGTAAAATTAGAGCTACGGAGATAAAAATCTCGCGGTAAAGATTCCGGTTGAGCTATATCTTAGGTCCACTGCAGTCCCATGGAACTTCCATACTCATAGTGAGACCTGAATCGAAAAGGGCGTTCCCTCAAGGTGGAAAAAACCCGATATTCTACTTGTGATGTAACCACGGCGTGCAGGCCTGGGGAGGATCAGCCCCCACACTCGTACCCTCGTGGGATGGAGTGTGTGGCTTCATCCGACCCTTCCCCTCGTAACCCTGGTTAGGCTGCCCACGAACCCTCTTCCCTGGTTCCCGGCTTCCCGCTTCCCGCCTCCCCGTCAGGGCCGTCATCCGGCTTCCCGCCTCTTCGTTACCCTGCTTCCCGGCTTCTCCAAGCTCACCCGCCGTGGAGCACTCACGTGCCGTCGTTGCCTCCCACTCGACCTCTCCCTCGCTGCCTCCCTCGGTCGCCGAGGATTGAAGTCGCATGGCCTCCGAAGACAGAAGGCCCGCCCTCGCCCTGTTCTCACATGTGTCTACTAGTTTCGAGCTAACAAGCTGTGTCTGCTAAACAAGTTTTAGCTGTGTTGAGGGTGTGTCTGCTAAAACACAGACAGAGCTTGAAACTAGCAAGCACAACTTGTTTTAGATTCTTTTCTGTGTCAAGTTAACACAGCTGTGTCTTTGTTTTCAGTTTCAAGTTTTGTATTTCCAGAACAAACAAGCTAAAACACATTAAAATCATTGAACTGCTCCAGTCTCAACATTCCTCGTTGAACCCTGGCTTCAGAATTCGAAGGAACCTCACTGATCACTGAAATCACATGGATACATTCTCGAGAACCATTGTACATTGGTGTGGAAATCGTTGGCCCCCAAGTCGAAATATTCTGCATCCCTTCGTGTAGTACGTAGCTTATTCTCTTAAATGCAGATTCTGTCTGCTCTTTCTCCCTCATCTCTTTGTGTACGCGAGAAACAACAAGTCCTTCTTTGTTATTTCCTCTTGTCTCCACCTAACCTATGAGCATGAACTAATGTCTAGTTCACCAAATTTCAGGTTTAGGGTGAGGAAATCAGAGTCGCCCTGCAACCCAGCGTCCTCCAGGTGCTGGTTCCTACCTTCTTCTTTTAATTTTTTATTTTTTTTCTTCACTCCTTGTTATTGCTTGTTTTGAATTTTGATTTGATTGCTTCTGTACCTTTCACCATGGAATCACAATTTTTAATTAGATATGTTATAGGATTTAGGGTTATATGTCTCTAATTTTTTGTAGAGAATTTCTTGTTCTGTTTTTGCAGGTTTGAGGGAAGGTTCAAGAAGAAAAAAAGGAGTTTGGGAGTTTAAATTAGTGTCAAGTAGGAAAAATAGAAGCCTTATGCTTGTAACAAATGATTTCTAATGTGTGTTGATGGAAGGTAATTTCAACATTTGTCTTCATGTTTGAGTTTGCATTGGTTTAGAGTCATTACATTCTTGTATGTGTGGATTGTGTTGAAGAAAAGAATGGCTTGTATTTGCATTTTCGAAGATTGTATTGATGTTGGAGAATTATAGTTTAATGTTTTTAGTTGCTTTGGTCATTATATGAACTTCTTAAAGTCTAACATAGATGAGGTCTAGGTGAATGTTCATTGTAGGCTTATAGTTTTGTATTACAAAGCTCTAATTGTTAAATTATATGTTCATTTGCAATTATGGGATCTTCTTTTTGCCGAGGCATTTTGTATTCTACATATGGAAATAATACATAGCACATCAAATAATTAAAATCAAATGCATAATCAAAGAAGCTTGGGTTAATAAATTATTAAATTGCAAAAAGAAAATAAAAATAGAAAGGGTATGCATAAAAGAACAATCATGCCTACACAAAAGGATGCACCTTCATAATTGAGCAATACCCATCATGAAGCCCAAACAAGATTTATCACGAGAACTTGAAATTATCCTCAAAGGAAGTATACATAAACAACTCTCATAACTCTCTTCAGAATACTCATCATGAAGACCTTATTAATTATATCACGACCTAGGAAAAATACCCATCATAAACCTACTTTGAATTATATCACAACCCTCCAAGCAATACCCATTATACCCAAGTTTTTAAGCAAAAAGATTTATCTCTGGTTGCCCTTTCATGGGTTAATGGCACACTATAAGATTGTGTCAATACCCATCATAGCCCCAATGGAGTTATATCACAAAACTTTGAAACAATCATCAAAATAAGCACACTAAGACATACATCCTAAGTCCCTAGACAATACCCATCATGAACATAATTTTAAATCCATCGCCATCTTTAGGGTTCACTCATCTTGGTATTACCCATCATAGAGCAATTTTAAAATGTATCACGATCTCTAGGAAATACCCATCATAGAGATTTTGAAATGCATCTTGTTTTCTAGGAAATACCCATCAGGGACTACATATGAGATAAATCACAACCACATGGAGGAAATATCCATCATAGAGAAACTTTAGAATACATCACAACTCTTTAAGCCATACCCATCATGATTGCATTTCTACAAAAAAATTATATCTCTGCTTTGTGTTATTATTCAAAAACAGCTATAAAACTAGGAAATAAAAATTTATTAAATTGTTACAACATGCTCTTAGAATATTAACCATCCAAATGTGCATATATTTTTAATGCATGCAATAAAATAAAATAAAATAAAACTAATGGGTTGAAGGTTTAAAACATATCCCATTCAAAACTTCAAAGGTGCTTGACTTACAAATCTCCTTTGAAACCACAAGTGATATCCACTCCAATTTATGTGCACAAACATGTTTAGGTCCTCTCATTTCATTGGAAGGCAATTTCAAGTTGCAATTATTCCTTTAAATGGATGTGGGTTCATAAGGATGAGTGCACAATAAGGCCAAAAAGCCCCCATTCATCCACATGTCAAGGTAACCATGGGTTCGAACCAGGGGTTACCTATTTGGATCATGATGGATGAGATACCAAAGAAACCATCCACGTTATTCATCCGGTAAGGTACCAGTGTGGGGGTCAATTCTCCCTGGCCGAGGTCAGCTAATGAGAGTGCATCGTTGAGGGTGTACAGGTACATATATAGGCAGAATCTGTACAAAGATAGGCCTCCTTCTCAAAATCTGTCAGTGACGAGAAAGTCACCGTTAAGTGTGTTGTTGGTAGTTTTGTTCATGTGCTTTTCCTTGCTGCTTGTATTTCACAAGTGTTCGTCGTGTATCGGCCTCAAGCAATATCAATCGACCTGCTCGTGAACTGCTACCAATAGCGAGTAATTCAGATTTTGTTGGGTTTGTTCCTATCTTCATCAGCTTGCATACTTCCGGCACGAGGCTGTGAAAATAACTGACATAGTAACAGAGTTGGTATTAGATGACTTGCCATTGCGATATTAATCTTTGTGTTCTATGAATGCAGGTGGACGGCGAACTCAGCGCTGATGCAAATTCGTAGTCGTTATCCCCCAGCTGCCGCCACCGAAATGACCCTTGCACAATTTCTACTCTTCCATTATTCTTGAACTCTTGCTTGCAGCCGAGGCTTGTCAATGGTTTGGTCGATTGATTGGTCTAGTGAATCTGCATTTGGAGAACTTATTTCAGTGACGGATTTGCAACATTTGCATTGCTTTGTTATTTATTACCCACTGTTTTTATTTGTCTTCTACGTGCAAGTCGACTGTTATGAATGGTAATGCTTTCAACCTAGATATATAATGCTCCTCTCTTCTTTCCGGATACAAATTCCGTCATAGAAGAATTGATATCTATTATCCATATATAGTAGCAAATGCCAGTTGACCGTATAATGAATGAAATGCTTGTGGCCAACGGAACTTCGGCCATAACCAGCAGTTCTCATTTGGGAACCTTTGAAAGGCTTGGGGCGGGTATAGTGGGGGGCTGGCGCCGGCGCCATCCGCCTATCCATGGCCACGAGGTGGCTGCGGTGCTCTCCGATGCTTTCATTTGATGGTTGATTCGATGAGTAATTTCTAATCCCTATTTGCTTATGGTAATTTAGCAATTTAGGTACCTCGCTGTTGTCGTGACCGTATAACCGCATGTCTTTATAATCTCAAGTTAATGAGAGTGCAGCAGAATATCGTTTTCCTGAATACACTGCAGTTTAGAATTCCCGTCTCAGCTTGTTCGAAGTGATCCTCACTTGTGGGGGCCTAATCTGAAAATTGCGTTGACTCATCATACAGCGTTTAAAAATGACAAGTTTCACTTGTATAGATTTAGTTTAGTGGCATTACTGGAGATCACGATCTGTCCAGATCGCGCCGGCGCCAAAAGCAAGTCCCTTACTCAATAACTAGAATTTTCAGCCTTTCTTGTCCTTCTGTTCAATTGAATACTTAACAGTATTATCAGCCCTTGGCCGTAGGGGACTATTGCTCACAAGTATTGGTCTTGTCCCTCATTTCTACTTTTCTGCATATTTTTGGAAAGGCTTGCCAAGAATTCATTTCTATTTTTTGGAGGTTTTTATTTTTCTGAAATTTCCATCACCATAAAGTTTGGTGCTCCCATCCTCTTGGCGCCGGCGCCAAATGAGTCTTAATTTTTATGGAAAAAATAAAGAACGCCTGACTTTAAAGTCACCGTTAAGAACATAATTTGTGTAGTAATTTTTTCTTCATTCCATAACGGTGGCTTGTCACTCGTTCAACTTTGATGGAAGTAAATTTTCCTAACAGCCGGATGTGATTGAGTTATATGTTTTGATGTTTTTTAGAAAAAATCGCTTCTTATGAAGAAGAATTAAAGAAGAAATGGAAAGCAAATTCTTGTGTTGAAATGGCGCCAGCGCCATCATTTACTCACACTGCAACCAATGCTGTATTCTTGTTGACTGAATTGTCCCAGTGAAGAAATTTGATTCATATTTATGAATACACTGCCGAGAAAGGCCTCAATGTATCATAGTTCTTGGTGTTCACGTCTCGGTCTTTTGCTTGGTTTACTGTACTTTTCTAGTGAGTCGCGCTCATGAAACAGCCAATCATACATTTTTTGCCAGCTTGGTCCAACTCGACCACAGCCACTAGAATCTAGCCAGATACCATCGGAGTCGGCTTTCCAAGAACAATCAATGCATCGAATAGGCGAGAGACTGTCGTATGGAGGTGGAATCCAGAGAACCACCCCATTGCGGTAGGCACCGGTTTTGGCAACTCGGAAATGACTGATCCAGGTGTATAGAAATTCATCGTCTGTTCCACGAACTAACGAAAATTTAGCAGTTTTCCGAGGGGCCAGGGTGAGCAATCCTTTTGTGCCCTCTGCGGTTTGCTCTGATAATATCAGCTCATGCTCAAGATTATTCCGAATCGATATGTTGTACTCATTGTCTAGCTCTTCGGAAAGGAATTCCTCATCCTACGGAGCCTCGTTCGAATGGCGCCAACGCCATTTGAGCGGATTTTTGCCGTTATTTTAACAATTTGAAACTGATTATGAAATCCAGGTTACTTTACTGAGGCTCAGGATTCAGGAAAAAAGAGAGTAAGTTTCAGCCGCCATAAGCAAGAAATATAATGACGACTTTATGTTCAATCCAACTGTATATATGGTAATACCAAAAAAAGGTCTAAAATTTGTAGTTCAAACGCTCAGTGGTGGGGCCTGAAATCGAAGACTTTGCAACATAACTTCGCTGTTTGTTCTATCTGACTTCTAGACTTTCCAGCTCTGACCATGCCTGCGACAAGAACTACACTCGACAGCCAGCGCTTTCATATGGGGTGAATGCGGGCGTTCTTAGGCGGCAATTCACGTTGGAGTAGGTCTCCAGGTCTTCATTATATCTTCCACTTCAGCTCGACTCAATGTTGCCTGATGTGGCCGCTCATCAGTAAGCGGTAATCCGAGCACCCGGTTGTAAATGTGATACATATACTTACAAGTCATGTAAAAATGTCCAGGCTTGTGGTCAGACACGCTGTTGACGAAGAATGGACAAGTACATGACGGCGTTTCACAGATGGTTATTACGTAATTTACAGATTTGTTCGTAGTCGTCGACACAGTGTGCAAATTGAACGTGTAAACAGAATCCTCCTTGCATTGACTTAGTACCCGAACCTGTACGACCATCCGTAATCCGTTATCCCTTCTGGACTCCCCACTGTCAGTCAATGATCTTTCTTCCCGGCCCTGCGCGGAGGTCTTCTCAGCGGATTCATTGGTGAGACGTTACTTGCAAACTCAATTTGTTGGAGTTTGAGCTGCTCCTCTATAGAAGCATCATCTACCAAGAGGAATCCGGCTCTACCCAGCTCATTGGCCTCTGACGTAGTCAACTTCGTACCCATATCAACTGGCCAGACCCTTGGAAGTTTTGACGGTTTCCCTCCTCTCATGTGGAGAACATGGTCGCTTCCCACACACCCTGCTGCTGATCTTGGACAGACCAATAGATTTGGAAGCTCTTTGTGAAACGAATTTCACATGTGCCATAGAAAGATGGAGCTGCGACACTGAGATTCGAGTTACTTTTGAGAGGACGACAACATGACTCCCATCTTCCGTTTCGATCAACGTAAGCGGAACATTTGGGATCCTCCCCCGGTAAGGATCTACGGATAGCCCATTCATTGTGGTCTACTTCTCTTTCCAGGACCGGGTGCCCGAACTGCAATACAGGCTGTGCGACTGGAGTTTCCTGGTGTTGATATTGTGGTATGTTTGGAAGACCGGGACGAACAATTGCCTGATGCGTTGAGTTATAAGGTGCATAAAAGGAATGATATCCATGTCCATAACTCTGCCCCGAGATGTTTGCTCTAGGAACATGGATTCGGAATCCATTCTGCCCCATGTATATTTCATGGGTGGGATTCAAGGATGATGACAATATTTGATTTGTCAGATATTGCTGAGTAGAAGGCGGAAGGCAGGAAGCCCTCCACATAGTGCTTTGCTGATTATATTGTGGGGCAGGGTAGGGATCATGTTCCTGGTGGGGCTCAAAGCTCTGTGACTCAGCTTGCGATTGCAGCCTCTGATTACCCGGGTTTGATACCGCAGTGGCCAGATTTTGACGTTGAGTTTGCCTGAAATCGCTCATTGTTGGTGTAACGCCGACCGTGGGACCCCCTTGGAATGCACTCTCGTGCTGCCATGGCCCCCCCGCTGTTGTTGGTGCAGTGCCAAATGGCGCCGGCGCCATCCCAGAAGAGTAGCAGAACCGATTTGGTGATGGTGCGAATGTGTTCTGGCTTTGATCCCTGACTTCATGTACATTTACGTGGGATGCATTTCGTTTCCTTGGTGGCGGCGTAGATAGAGGTTGATCTTTGAGCGGCCTTCTGATAGTTCGGCTGTCTTTATCAAGCCGATGCGATCGAGCTGAGGTTCGCCTCCCAATTCTTGCTCCGATTCTCACGCTCTGAGTCCTATCGAGCTCTCCTTCCAATCCGACGCCTCTGGAATGGAACTCAGTTCCCTTCACTGCAGCCTTCACCGCCATTGCGACTTTTTCAAGCCGGTGTGACCTTGCTGCACTTCTCAGCAACAAGTCAGCCTTCGATGGACCAGAGCCCTTGAGTTGGCCTTTTAAGGCCGCTAGACAGAATTGTTGCTGGAGTAATGACCGAGTCATGTCCTCTGCACACACGGTGTACAAATCCATTTTTACCTTGTATCCACATGCAGATGTTGCCCACATGTAGCTGTGGACGGGTTCGCATAAATTCGTACTTGGAATTAGTGCTTCGCTCTCTAAATCCAGATCAAGTTCGTTCACGTGGTGATAAGCAAATAATGTCCTTCTTGCCATCCACCACGTTTTCCATGCAAGCATGAATTTGACGTTGCATTTTTGTACTGCTCCAGACGATTGCCACCAATCTTCTAATTCTTCAGCAATCGGTCGGAATTCCAGGTTTGTTGGTGCTAATGCCCATCGTTTGCACATCTCGACATGATGAACTCGGAACTTCTCCATAACCCACTTATTGGTGTGATCACGGATGCTTTGCACAAAGTGGAAATAGCACGTCCTAAGTATAGGATGTTCAGTGTTGGCGACATTATTGTCAACGTCGTCGGGATTTCCGTCCAACCCCTCCACCAATCCATAAACTGCCCTTACAGCGTTGTAGTTTGCCGGAGCAGCGTCTGCCATAAAGCCCTTGAATTTTGGTTTAGGCATCCCTCGTTTTTGTATCGCACTATTGAAGAGCCTCCAAAATTTTATCTGGTTTTCTGTGTTTTCCAACTTCATCTCACAAACCGCTATGGTGAGCAACCGCTGGAGATTATGATCGTACACATGGGCTGCCATCGTTGTCCATTGATGAATTCGTTTAACCTGGTTAAACATTACGAATGAATCCTTTAAATCTCGTGATGTCATTCGCCTTACCAAGTCCACCCCGCTTCCAACACCAACAGTCGACATCTTAAATACAAATTTGATGCCTTCATCTGACTGACTAGGGAAATGACTATCTTGAATGTAACAGTACCGGGAGTAACGCTTCAACGCCAAAATGCAGCGCTCTTGGTCAGACCTGAACTTGGTAACGACATATTTTACTCGAGTCTTGTCGTGGAAAGGTGGTGCATCCTCTAGAATGCAGACTAGGTCTTCTTCGTTCAGCATCTCCCTCTCTTCTACTGTTGTGCTTTGCATTATTAAATCAAAGAAGTTTCTGTGCGCACATCAAAATCCTACCCATCCTGGTGCAGCCAGCAGCCAGGGCTGGTCATCCACAAACTTGTGGATTGTATCCGTCATGTTGACATATGCCCCCCGACTTCGCCCTACAGGCGAGAGATGAGACTGTGTTCCGGCGTGCACAACCGCTCGTGTTAGAAACTCTGATTCATGGCTGATTATCTAAAGAACAGCGCTGCACTGTTGGACACTATAAGGGGTATAATGACAAAAGGAACATCTCCAGTCACTGTCTATTGGCGTTTTACCAGGTGTTGGCCTTGTATGACATCGGCCATCCCAGTACAGTGTGTTTGGTCCACCATGGAGGTCGACATGGGGGCAATCCTTGTTTCTACACTCAAATGCTCCACCGCAAAAACTCTTTCGAACACGGAGCCGTGCTAAATTATAGCTGTTGGATTTTATCCAAGGATGCCCATCGAAAGACAAATCTGTCGTGATGTAATCGTCATCTGTCACTGGAGGAACTTCGTAAATCTGATTTCCATCATACTCCCTCGGCAGATACCTGCACTTTGTGTGTGGGAAATCTACTAGGGGGAGACTCGCGAGCTCACCAGTGCAACCCTTGCCAAGCTGATCCATTAAGTTCGGATATATGGAGAAAGCACCGGGAAATGGCGAGTCTTCGTCCTCAGCTACATTGCCCTTGGCCTTAAATGAGAGCTTGGTGACATATAAGAATGAGCATGGAGTTCACCCTCCGACTCCGCTTGCAGGGATTTCACAAGACTCTGACCACACGAGGGAGCATGTAATCAATTGCTTGACGTGGGACTTTGCTGTGGAGTTGTTACATCAGGGGAACTGGGTGCATGGTGCACTACCGTGCTCCGAAGATCCATGGTACCAATTGGCTCGACTGGATAATCCTCGAGGCAGAGGTTTCGTTTGCCTGGAGCATCTGCCCTGCGCAATCCAGAGCCCCCTTCAAACTGAGGACTTCCACACGAAAATCCACCTTCGCTGTAAGGGCTGTCACACGACGTATCCTCCAAAAGAATGCAATCCAAAGGCTCTTCATCATCATTTCTTTCTGGTTGTATTTCCGCTTCCCGGGGAGGTACTCCCATCTGAGGATCCCCATGTACAATGTAAACCCCGTCTACTGTAAAGGGCAACGTGAAGATCTTTTGGCCATTCTTTTCTTCGGGCCAGAATCGACCGCAGAGGGCTCCATCAATATCCAATTGTTTAATATGCAATGTTCCAATTCTTAGGCCAAATGACTCCACTAGATCGGACTCTGGGATTTCAACTGAATCACCGTAACCAGCGAAATCAAATCTCGCAGTTCCTCCACCTAACGCTAATTTCAAAACACGCGGTATAGCTGCTACTGCCTCCATTGTAAATTGCATACTACTATGATTGGTTCAGTGGAATGAGATTTGCAGACACCATGTCGCCGCTCTTATATACGAGTTAATACATTCGTTAGGAATTCGCAACGGACTCATGTATCAAATTCTAATCGTTGTGTTAAAAGTGCGCGATTGAAACGGTCGAGAAGAAAAGTGCTGCCAGTTTTTAACCGGTTCAATTAAAATTGCCGATTTCGTGCTTAGAATCATTTAAGTACATGTTGTGCCTCTGAATAGTCTCTAACGTTGTGATCTACGCCTAGTTGCTTCCGTTGCCTATTACGTTTTGCAATTACTGTGGTGCCAACGGCCCTTACTGGTGTCCTATATATAGGACAAAGGTCAATCATGGTTATCCACGACTTGTCAGCTGCAAGGCACTCCATCTCTCGGAATAGCGACAGTGGTACTCCATCCCCAGATCCGGTTTACAAGGTGGGGATTCACAATGCCGAGCAGTACCAGTTTGTCGAGGTCAAGGTCAAGGGTTGGAGGACTTATGGATAGCTTCCTTGCTGGAGAGGCGCCTCAAGCCATCAACATGACTGATGCAATGGAGAGGCGACGGCGTCGGAGGTCGCAGGATGACAAGGATGGTGGAGGTCGAGGACGCAAGAAGCACAAGACTGATGGCCAGGTACTTCGAGTCAGATTTTCTTGGATGCGCTTGTTGGGTTGTTTCGGATTTAGGTCAGATTGCTTTGTTGTTTCTTGGGTTTGCACTTCATTTCTCCGCGATTAGATTCTCAGGTTTGATTAGAAGATCTACCGCTAGCTCCATGCGCCGCGGAATTTTGAGTTAGTTTTTCTTTGTCAAGGCCGTGCGATTCTCCTCATTGTCTATGCCTTATCCTGAGAATTCGATGCTCAATCAAGCAACCGCTCGGGTTGTAATGGAGATGGTGCATCTGACCATGACTTGTTGACTCGATGGGGATAGGCTGAGCCGCAACTGTTTGTATACTGTCGAGATAGCCCTCTCCATGTGAGGTGACGCCGGCGCCATCACACTCTCTAATTTCGATCCATGTCTCTGAACCCTAACTCGTTTGTGTAGTACATGTTTAGAGTTTAGATTGTTTTTTGTACTCTTCGGACTTCTGTAGGCCTGTATGACACCAACCTGGCGCCGACGCCATCTCCCTTCTCAATCATTAACTGCTTTCAAAGGAGATAGCATTTGCTTTGATATGAGCGTTGTGCTCTTGACTTGATACTAGAAGTGTTCTCTGCTTAAATAATTTCTCGGCACATGCACTTTACTAGGTTTCTGCTAATTGCTCGATCGGTCCTCCAGCCGAGGGTCTGTGGTATTAGCTTGCATTGTCGTCACTGCTATTTGCTTGCATTATTTGCGGTAATTGCTTGGATAAGCCGTGAATCCTGCTTCTAATGATAAGAATTCTTTATATTATATTTCGGTACTGTTGGCTCCGACGCCACGTCCATCCATTTCTGAGTTCCAGATCTCTGTTTCGATTATCGTAATTCGGATTGGTCTCCTTCAGGATGCTCGAGAATGTTTAAGAATGCTTTGTTTGTAGTTGATGGTTGGAACCCTCTGATTGTGATGGGGCTCTCGGTGTTTTGCGTTGTAGCTAAGCTCGTGGTTTTCTCTTCGGTTTCGCTTCTAGGTTGACTATCTGTTTCCCTGCCCATCTATTTTTCTTTAGCATGGTGATCACTTGCGGGTTTTTTTTAGTCCTTCTTCATATATTTTCAATTCTATTATCTTCTTCTTAACAGAAAGACGCTGTCTCTCAACCGTTGGTTAGGAATTTCGTAACTTTCTGTTCAGTTCATTAGCTCACTTACCTGTCCCCATCATTTTCTATTACGACAATGCTTCCATAATCTTAATTCGGATTGGTCTGCTCGAGAATGGTCGAGAATGTTTGTAAATGCTCTGACCTTAGTTGCTGGTCGGAACTTCCTGATTGTAAATTTTCCTCACATGCACTTCAGAAGGATCCTGTTATCTCCTCACTCGGTCCTTTAGCCGAGAGTTTCAGGTATTTGTTTGCATTGTCGTCACTGGTATTTGCTTTCATTGTTTGTGGTATTTGCTTGCATAAGCCGTGAATCCTGGTCCTAATGATAAGAATTATTTATATCATAGTGCAATAGTGCTGGCGCCGGCGCCAAGTCCATCTCTTTGTCAGTTCCAGTTCACTGTTTCGATTACCTGTATACGGATTGGTCTGCTTGAGAATGCTCGAGAATGTTTGATAATGCTATGACCTTAGTTGGTGGTTAGAACTTCCTGATTGTAATTTCTCGTCACATGCACTTCGGTAGGATCCTGTTATCTCCTCACTCGGTCCTGCAACCGAGAGTTTGTGGTATTTGCATGCATTGTCGTCAATGGTATTTGCTTGCATTGGTTTAAAACTTGCTTGGATAAGGCGTGAATCCTAGTCCTTATGATGAGAAGTTTTTATATCATAGTTCGATAGTGATGGCGCCGGCGCCAAGTCCATCTCTATGTCAGTTCCAGTTCACTGTTTCGATTAGCTTTATTCGAATTCGTCTGCTTGAAAATGGTCGAGAATGTCTGAAAATGCTTTGACCTTCGTTTCTGGTCGGAACTTCCTGATTGTAAATTTTCGTCACATGCACTAGAATAGGATCCTGTTATTTGCTCTCCTGCTGTCCTGCACCGGAGAGTTTGTGGTACTTGCTTGCATTGTCGTCACTGGTATTTGCTTGCATTGTTTGAGGTATTTGCTTGCATAAGCCATAGAACCTTCTCCTTATGATATGGATTATTTATATTATAGTTCGATAGTGTTGGCGCCGGCGCCAAGTCCATCTGTATGTCAGTTCTAGTTCACTGTTTCGATTAGCTCTGTACGGATTGGTCTGCTTGAGAATTGTCGAGAATGTCTGAAAATGCTTTGACCTTAGTTGCTGGTCGGAACTTCCTGATTGTAATTTTTCGTCACATGCACTTGAATAGGATCCTGCTATCTCCTCTCCTGTTGTCTTGCAGCCGAGAGTTTGTGGTACTTGCATGCAATGTCGTCACCGGTATTTGCTTGCATTGTTTGAGGTATTTGCTTTCATAAGCCATAGAACCTTCCTCTTATGATAACGATTATTTATATTATAGTTCGATAGTGTTGGCGCCGGCGCCAAGTCCATTTGTATGTCAGTTCCAGTTCACTGTTTCGATTAGCTCTGTATGGGTTGGTCTGCTTGAGAATTGTCGAGAATGTCTGAAAATGCTATGGCTGTATTTGATGGTCAAAACCCTCTGATTGTGAGGAACGCCGCGGAGGAGGGCGACGCTCAGCCTCTGTCATCTGCTCTTGGTGTGTTGGATTGCAGCTACACTCGTGGTTTTCTCCACGGTTTCGCTTCTGGGTTGACGATCCACATTCCCTGCCCACACTCTCTGTGAATACTTGATCTTAGCTTGTTCATCACTTGCGGGTTTATTTTTACTCTGGCTTGATTATATTTGTAATTATATCTTCTCCTACTTGACATGAAGACCCTCTCTCCCACACTGTTGGCTCGGAATTTTGTTGCTTTCTTATCAGATCATTAGCTTTCGTCATTTCCGATTGGGGCAATTGTATTATACCATGCCTACTTACGAATTGATGCTTTTCCCATGCTCGTGCAGTTCGTGCCTTGTTGATAGTACGGGACACCTTTGCTACCGCACTGATCAGACGATGTCCGTTGTACTTTATTCCGTGGATCCTACTACTAATCAAACTGAAATTAATGCGGTTGTATCCGGGAGTGAATTGATAGATTGAGGATTTCTTAAGCCAGCAGTCTTGCGAACAGCCTTGTGGGTTTCCATCTATTAGTCACTTTCGTGATTTTTTAATGTAATTTTGGCTCAGAAGTCATTTAGCTCATTCTTAATCCTTTTATCACCCGCAGATTGACACTTCCGTTATTGGGGACGCTGATTATGGAGAATCAGAACCAGAGAACGATGACGACGGACTTGGGGAAACCATCTTGAGAAAACCCGATGACAAGCCCACCGTGTCAACTTTTGAGCAGTTTCAAGAGGCATTATGCAGCCAACTTAACATTCACAAGCGTCTTGCGGTCAAAAAGGTAAAGCCGCTTCGTCTACAAATTCCTCTCTGTAGACTGAAGCCGACGACCTGGGTTCGACAAGCTTTGGAGGCAGATGTACAAATTGTTTACGAAGGCTTTCATATCGGCGACTGGAGTGCCAATTCCTGGGTTACAAGCTGCGGTGGTCCTGGTTCCTTTGTTCTTAAGGAGCTTGAGGACCATGAGAGGTGGGCAGCTGTGTCTGCAAAGTTCGACCAAGACCTCCGAGACAAATGCGAGTCTGACCCCAAAACATGCCGATTTATAAGAAAATTATTGGACAGTATGTCAATGTATGGGATGGGAATCATAGGGCCTTGGCGTGGATGCGCCATATCAGAGAATGCAATGGAGAACCGATCTTGGTGAACTGTTTCGTTCTCAATGACTCCGAAGAGGACCGTGGCTGGATCTCGAACTTCATGCGTGACATCAACGAGTATGTCCCTAACCTATGGTCCACCAAAGTCGTATTGATTAGCTTTCCTTGTTACTTGTAATTTAATTTCGAAATTGTCAGATATTCCGATTGGAAGTACTGGCACTGTTAAACATCAGTTTGAGTTAGGCTTCGATGGCACGATGTGCATACCGATGGCGGCCTGGATATGCATGGCACCTCATCTGGCTGAGTCCTCTTAATCAGAAGTACTTAAACTTTGGGGTATTGGGATGATTCTCCATGATCATGTTGCTGGCCGCATCGGCATGCGTACATGCGGAAAGTAGCTGGGATGAGTCAGACATGGTATGATGATAAGTAGCAGAGAATCTGGCTTCAGGAAATTAACATTCATTTGTATGAAATCAGTGGCACAGTGAACTCAACGGTGAAGAAACAGTTGGCCCACACTATTTTCGAAGTGATGCAAATAGCCAGCCGAGATCCCACTGAGTACAAGGTCTATTTTACAGACAGTGAGATTGAGCGCATCAAGGATGTTTGCAAGGGGCGGTGGTATAAGATGACGTGTGATGCTGTAAGCGAAGTATACTTCAAGGTAAGAGATGTGGTTTTCAATTCCTTGCTAAATCTGTCCATGGATCTCTGTAATGTTGGAACGCTTGCGATGAGAAAACCATGCAGTGTTCGTTATGATGGCGGGAGTTTCTGTTCGACTCTCATGTTACGTCTCAAATACCTGTGAGTGAGTACAGCAGCAACGTCTTTCGCAGCCATAGTAATTCTGTGTTATGATAATAGGATGGCTTAGCTTTGACAGAATTGATTCAGTTGTACGTAGAGGACCTTCGATGAGGCAACTAATTGTAAACTTATAAGGCCTTTTTGTGGAGAGGATAATTCGTTAGCAAGTCATTGTTTTGGGTAATCGTCTGATGATCATGCCATTGAAATTCTTGCAATGCCAGATTACTGGACACATCCTTAATTATAAAGTCAGACATTTCGACTAGATCATGCATCAGTAGATGGGCTGAGAGGGTAAGGGCGATGTCAAGACTTGATAGTCCTCATTTAGACATCCTCGAACTCGTTAAACATATGATTTACTTATTGTATGGGTTGTTTTATCATTCCAGAAACTGTTTTGGGAAATGATCAAGAATATCAGTATAATTGGGGCAAAGCAGGTAGCACTTAGCACCACGCATTTTATTATTCGGCACGACTCTAGGAATGACGATTAAGCACATAAAAGTCTTATAGCTCTCCATTTAGCCATTTCCTTCTCTTCGACTTCAACTTATATCCGGCCAAATGGCGCCGGCGCCATGACCCGAGAACGATTTCGCAATCCTTCATCATTGTCCTGATTCTTGAAGTGTCGCTGTTCTCCGCTCCTCTTGACTACTGATTCTTACTCAGAATTCGAGTTGTCCCTGAATCCCCTTTCGAGCTTTAAGAGCGATGTTCAATGTACTGACCTTGAGTTCTATTTCTATGGTGGTTTCATATCAATGCAGCGTGAAATCAGCATGGCGGAGCGAGACTCAGTAAAGCGGCTACGCAACAAAGTGAGCAATCCAACCTCTCTGGCCATCGAAGAAGCCAAGCACGCAGGGGCTCAGAAGCTGCGGAAGGAAAAAATGGATTATATGAAAAAAATATTTCGACTATGCAACCCCAAGTATCACCCGCACCTCATCGACGAGCTAGTCATTAACAGTCGCAGTGGCGCAAGGGCCAAGGACAAGAAGGTTGACAACCTTAATATTCTCGTTGGTGCCCAAGGTGTAAACATGAAAAGAGTGTTGCGGTTATGGAATTCTAGCAGTAAGGAGAAAACGAAGTACAGTTTCCCGGATCTAGACTTCACGAGAGCCGCATAACAGAAGTGGCTCAATCGGAGAGCGTGGTGGGAGCAGGTAACTTCTTCACCCTCTTATAGGCTAAAAAACTTCCACAGTGATTACGACCCTAGGGCTTGGATACTTAGGCTTGGTACATAACATTTAAAAATTTAGTTGGAATTATTTGCAATACATCCAGCAGTCATGCAGTCACCTCGATGTCGACTTCCTTTGTTTTGCATGGCTTCGAATCTGGTGACTCTGAAATTACATCCAGCAGGCATGCAGTCAGCTCGATGTCAATTCGGTTTGCCTGCATGCCTTCGAATCTGGTGACTCTGAGCTGACCATGATTTGTTTTGTATCGCAGTTGCATTCAAGGGTTGGTGTGGTCTTGGAGCAACTCCTTGGTAAAAGCAAGGTGGACAAAGGAATTGGTTTCCTGCGACTGAAGACCGACACCACGAAGTGGCTGGAGGACTTCTTTGACGATGTAATGATATTTGGCTTCGAGAGATTCTTCCCAGAGATCTTTACAACAGAGAAAGGACCACTGCGCCACAAGACATGGGAGGAACAGCCTAGGTACAACTTGGGAGAAAAGGCCGTACAAAGGTGTGTCATGCGGTTTGTGCGGTGGCTCGAGGATCAACTATTGTTAAAGAATGAAACCGGGGATTTAAAGAACTACCCTATCTTTCAGGACTGGCGACGTCTAACCGCCGACGGTTGCTTCACCCAGTACCAAATTGATCATTACGACCCTCCGCATTTGATGAGCCTAGGATGGTATATCAAGGACAGTGAAGGATTTACCGACTACATCGACTCCGTGGACAAGAACCTCCCTAATCAGGTGCTACTAGACATTCAGGGTACTATGGATGCGTCCCTAGAAGAGAAGGCCGCGGTTCTTTCGGAGACACTGCAGATGGTCAAGCGGCAGGTTGAGAGCTCCGTTCGCGATGGAAATGGCGCCCGTGACATGGTATCTCTCACCCCATCGTCTGACCTACTTGGTGCGCTTGAGGGTAGAGTCAGTTATGATTACGTCCCGGTCACTAACAATGGGTTGCTGATGCATTATGGACTCATTCTATTTACTGAGCTGCAGGACCTCATTGAATCATTAAAACGGGGAGATATTTCGCAAAACGAAGACGCGAATGATGTCATTAGAGGGGTTCTCGGGGACATGTCAAAATCGGGAACTCCCAATGAAGACGATGATTTACAGTTTCTACGCCAGACTCAGGGAGAGCCCATTGCCAAGGAGATTGAGGGTGAGGGGGTTCGTCGGGGTCCTACGTTGCGGCCTCGTAATGTCAAGGAGACACGTGAGGAGGAGGCTGGTTTGATCAGTCAGGTGGCACCCCTGAAACGACTGCTTGCGAAGTCCGGGAAGAAAATTCAAAAAGGTGGCAAGGATGCAATACCCCTCGTTAGATACATGGCCCTCCCAGTCGATGGTGTGGCAAAGACAATTAAGTTGTCCTTAAATATTTCCTTTCGAGTGGCTCCTCGAGGGCATTGACCGATCCATGTTCATCACTTTCCTAAATTGCATCAAGCGGGTGAGTTATTTCTAATCTTTATTTGCTTAAGATTAGTTAGCAGTTTATGTATCGCGGTCTCGTGGTTGCATGCTTGCGGCTCTCTTTATAATTTCAAGCTTCTCGGTGTGCCATGGATTGTCATTTTCCTGGATACACAGCACTCTAGAATTCCCATCTCAGCATGTTCGAAGTGCTCCTCACATGTGCGAAATCATTATGTGATTTCCTCATGTGGGCCGCAGCAGCATTTCACAAGTCGATGGGCGTGTGATCTGTAAATTGCTTTGCGTCATCAAACAGGGTTAACAAATGCATAGAGTTTGTGGTATTTACATGCATTGATTGTGGTATTTGCTTGCATAAGCCGTGAATTCTGCTTCTAATGATAAGAATTTTTTATATCATAGTTCGATAGTGATGGCGCCAGCGCCAAGTCCATCTCTATGTCAGTTCCAGTTCACTGTTTCGATTAGCTTTATTTGAATTCGTCTGCTTGAGAATGGTCAAGAATGTCTGAAAATGCTTTGACCTTAGTTGCTGGTCGGAACTTCCTGATTGTAATTTTTTGTCACATGCACTAGAATAGGATCCTGCTATCTGCTCTCCTGCACTCCTGCTGTCCTGCACCGGAGAGTATGGGGTACTTGCTTGCATTGTCGTCACCAGGGTTTTCTATTCGGTTGTGACGTGGCCCTCTTGCGTCATAATGTCGGGACGTCACGACGGTTTAGAGTCACGACCGGACGTCTCATTCGGTCTTTATTGTGACGGCTCAACTCCTTTAGGCAACCTTTTCATATATGCTTTTTCATTTTTACACTACAAAACCTATTATGACGTCGGAGGACCCTCGTCGCGACCCATTCCGACGTCGCGACGGGCTACTCACGACCAGACAGGATAGAAAACCCTGGTCGTCACTGAAATTTGCTTGCATTGTTTGAGGTATTTGCTTGCATAAGCCATAGAACCTTCTCCTTATGATAAGGATTATTTATATTATAGTTCGATAGTGTTGGCGCCGGCGCCATGTCCATCCTTTTCTCAGTTCCAGTTCACTGTTTTGATTAGGTTTATTTGGATTGGTCTGATTGAGAATTGTGGAGAATGTCTGAAATTGCTTTGATCTTAGTTGCTGATCGGAACTTCCTGATTGTAGGACACTGGTTGTAGGACAATGAATGAAAGACGACCGAGTTTCACTGAAATAGAATGTGTTTAGTGGCATTACAGGAAATCGTTTTTAGTCTAGATGGCGCCGGCGCCAACAGCAATCATACATTTTCTGACATGCTTTTTCACTGGTCGTCTTTCATTCATCTTTGATGCAATTCATTTTCTGTATTCTTCTCGAGGTCAAATTTGCGAGGAGTTCTCTTCGGGTTTGATTGGAGGACGCTCTGTTGCAACTTCCGAGAGAATATATTCATTTCTTTGTTGACCTTATCCGTGAAATTGGCATGGAGCCGGCGCCATTGGACCATCCTTTTCGTGATCGCGCGATACTTGTTTCTCAAGATAATCTGAATGTTTCTTTCTAACATGGCCTTTGTGAACTTGTCAGATCAACGGTGGCAAGCTCCGGCACCATAATGGTGTAGCTAGCCCGAACTGCGTCGATTTGATCATTTGCGATACACCGGACAATAACAGGGTGCCTGGTGTATTGGGAGGAGTTCCAACGTGGAACATGGTGAAGAAGTCCACTTTTGCAGCCATATTTCACATTGCTGAGGCGGTCCTCTCAGACTCTGGATTTCTGCTTCTCTTTGTGCCGGCACAGGAGCTCGATGACATAAGTTCGCTCCATGATTGGGACTGTGTGCAAACATTCTACGTTGTGAACCACATGCCATTCACTCCAGCGTGGGTAAGAATGTTGTTCAACATTGTATCCGTGTGGAGTTATGCTAAATTGTAAGAATGACGTGACTGATTACGTGCTGTGATATTGTTCAGAAACGGTTGTTCAAGGCTAAGGTTCTACGGAAGAAGAGCATGAAAAACGAAGCGTTTCATTTCAACAAAATTGCGAGTAAAGTCATGGACTGGAACCCGGACCAGTCTGATGTCCTTCAAAACGTTGTGACCGACGACAACCTTCTGCGAGTGGACGGGGTTAACTCATTTCGTGGATCAAAACACAAGTCACTCATTTATGGAATCTATGATTGAAATCTGCACCGAAAGTGGAAGCGCGGTCTTGGACTTGACCGCCGGTGTCGGTTCGTTTTTTCAGACTCTCGCTCTTAAACACCTAAACTTATTGAATTCAAAATAATCTGCAGAGCAGTTTGCATGAATCTTACCCATTGGTTGCGATTGCAGGCTCCTCTGTGTCCGCCTGTGAACTGAGTGGAAGACACATACTTGCGATGGAGGAGGATGCAGCACCTTTTCACGTGTTCTTGAAAGAAATTTCTATCGAACCTGACGTGGATATAGCAGAAGAGGACAACCCGAAGATGAGTCTGCAACATCACCTAGGCCTGGTCGACAGTATAGCCTCGCAGTCAAAACAGTCCATAAGCGGGACCTCTTATGGAATCGCGACCATAAGCTAGTTAGTGTCGTGGACTATCTCTGATCTAATGACAGGTTCTGTTCAGATGTTATTTATGGAGGTGATTGAGAATCGTAGAGAGAAGAGCCAATTTCTGCCTAGCAGCTGTATAAGTAATGAAACTATCTGTATCCTTGACCTGATAGCAATAACACGACTACGCCCAGCATCAACTCATTTGTTCACGGCTTCACAACTCGGTGTTCACACAAGGCTTTTCCATAGAGTGCAAATTGTCCCAACATGCATGTTCAAACTAATGCCCTGATCTGCTGTACATCACCTTTGCATTATGCTTCGGTTCTACATAGTGTGAAAAGCTTGAAACAAGACTCACTAGACTCGTGTCAATGATCACTCACCCATCTCATCCTCACTCACGATATCTGCCCAGAATTTTGAGACTTTACTTAAGACGTCCACTACTTGATCAGAACTGATATCCTCTCGCTGAATTCCATCTTCGGAGACAACGAATGCCAGAACATCCAAAATGGCTACCGACGGGACCTGCTGTAAGGTTATATCTCGTGCGCTGTCTTGGCTAGTTCTTCGAGGGGCATAGTCAAATGGATAATGACTCTTCGCATGGCAAAAGCAGAAACACTCTGCACCGCAAAGTAATATGAGAGCATGATTTTAATTCTGCATCCGAAGACGAGAGCGAAGATCAACGTACAACAAGCACAAAAATGGGAGGGGCAGTTCTATTTGCGCCTCAGAACATGACAACTGCTACCAAAATATTGACGATGCTAAAAATCATGTACCAGCACAACCCTTCTTGTTGTCGCCTGCAGTCCTCCTCATGTGAGCAGCTCCCACCCGCCATCTTCTTGGCGCCCTCTTCAGAGGTGCCCTGTTTGCTCTCCTCCGGGTGCCCGCCATTCCGACCTGTTGATTGCGAGAATGGTGTGTGGTAATTCTAAATTCTGATCAAAGAGCACTACATGAACTGTTGAAGTGCAGAAGGCACGGCCTGCATTGTTGGGAGAGATGTGACCCGTAATTGGAGTTGTACAACTACCGAGGTGAGAAGCGCCAAAACTAAAGTAGTGAACTTAATGAGAAAAGATACTAAAGATGCGCCAAATTTTCAGTTAATGTGTTTCCGTTGTGATCCCCTATGATATGGCAGTAATGGCAGTTTGTGTGAGAGGACTATGAGCAATAAAAGCGTTTTTGCATCAAAGTTGGAAGATTTGAAGTGCCAGCGCTTGTTACATTTTCACATAGGTTCCCTTGGTTTTGTCTCATTTATTTTACTCCGACCCAGCTAGCGACTAGTTTGAATGAATTGAATATTAATGGACTAGTTCCCACGATCTCTTCTTCTCTCCAACATAGACTCAGTGACATGGCCTCTGGATGCTATCCTTCAAACACTAATTGCAGCCCTGGGCAGCATTTTAAATCTGAGTGACTGCTTCGCTTGGCTCATTGCTTCTGCTGATAGCAGGCCTCCCTTTCGATATTGTGTGCCGCTATGGTTAAGAGAAAGCATTCTCGTTTGGTCCTTGTCGTTGGTAATAGGTGCAGTCCACCTCCAAGATGCCAGGAAGTGAATGCCATGATCGCTGGTAATGCTTTGGTGTGGACTGATATTGGGAGGACCGCTCAAATTGTTAGTGACGAGAGCGACAATAGCGACTCCGACTTTGAACCCAACGTAGAGTCCATATTTTCCAAACCGGTCCTCACACTCAGTTGGTTTCGAGCCTTATCTTCAAGTCGACTGTTCAGATTGCTAGAGTTGATTTTGCCACAATTGGATCCTTCTTCCGAGCAATGCT
Source organism: Ceratodon purpureus (assembly GCA_014871385.1). Taxonomy (NCBI): domain Eukaryota; kingdom Viridiplantae; phylum Streptophyta; class Bryopsida; order Pseudoditrichales; family Ditrichaceae; genus Ceratodon; species Ceratodon purpureus. The sequence continues at coordinate 17,472,278 of CM026426.1, read as the reverse complement.
TCTCGTGGTCTTCTATCAGAGACGGGGTCAATGTAAACTCCTTTCCGTACGAACCCCACTTCATCCTGATTCTGCGATCTAGAATTGGACCAATTTCTGACCGGGTTGTATTGTACCTGAACCGCGAAGTGGATAGCCTTGTGCCGAGACAAGTACTCATTACAAGGCATGTGACAGGACGGTTGAATTTGCAGGTCTTGCATTTCTGGCACCTAGACGAGAGCGGTCGGACTTGGATTCATCGTTGTACTGCTCGTTACCTAGTCGCTGAGGGTCAGGAGTGGGAGGAAGTAGAGGTCCAGCCTACGCACTGTGAACTCTAGAAATTCAGCCATCTTCTTCATGCTCGGAAATTGATATTGCAGCGTTTCCGCTTGGGATTGTGGTTCACCCCCACCAACTTAGTTGGATAGCTGTGGTTTGTGACTCCAAGTTAAACTTCGAGGTGTTTTGATCTGGTTTCTGTAAATGATCGCTTTATAGAGTTGAGCACGCTTTTTGTGACCTAACATGATTCTGACAAGGCCAGGAGACCTTATAGAATATACATATGTAGTAGATTGGCTAGTTCGAGTGAACCAGCTCAATCCACCTTCAAATGGAGCTGGCGCCACCCTCGGGGCTTTGGGGTCTTGACTTCCAAGTCAGCTCAGTCGATGCAAAGTTTTGCCAAATTTCATGCAAGTTGGTGCTAGCATTGTCGCTGTAGACTCCGCTCGGGCATTTGGGTAATTGAGTTTGATATAATGCGGTATTAGTATGTAACAATGCAGTCTCTTTGGTTTCCAAAGGCAGCATAATATGGATACTGTACTTCTGAAATTTCAGTTTCATGGAAATGTATGTTTTGGTTGAACGGGTAAAGTCAGTGTCACAGAGGCAGAAGTCTTCCTGCATCTTGACTTAGATAAATTTGTGTATAATCTTTCCAACTGGCGCCGGCGCCATGGCCCTCGAACGTTTTGCAAACTTCCATCAAAAGACATTATCATTTGGATTTCGCTAACCGAGTTTTGCAGTCGAGGCTCCTTATTGGTTTGCTCGGATTGATTGGTCTGGTGTATTTGCATATGAAGTATTTAGTTTAGTGGTGAAACTGCAACATATGCAATGTTTTTTTATTTGTGGCCCACTGGTTATGCTTGTGAGAGGGATTTTCGATGGCTGGGAATCTTTGTAATGCAGATTATCATTGCTCCTCTACACTGTGAAGGAGAGATTTTAGTGCACTTTACCATGCTTACTCCCAATTACGATATAATGTATCGTGATGTTCAGAGTTCTCTTAATCAATATTATCAACTTCAGTTTTATTAATTTTTGATAATGAGATATGAATACATCTTAATATAATGATATCATAAGAAGATTAGAATTTTAACGAAAACAATAATCATAATTATTCCGTTATCAAATGAAATTGACAAAATGATCATGTTTCAATCATACTGAGGCAAGTGTACGAATCTGGCTTACATATTCGCAAGCTCACTGACAAAGATCACTAGCACCAAATATGATGTCTTCTATTTTAAAATCCCGGAGCAATTCCACATTTTTCTATGTTACACTCCTAACTCACCGGCTTCTTTAGTCACTAAAAAAAGGAATAAATTGAATACCCACGGACACACATGAAAGAACCCAGACACACATGAACTAATAATGCTTGGACGATTTTAATCAATGTGTCTTCAAGTTCACACATAGATGCAGAGAGTAAAAGCTGCAAAAATCCTTGATAGAGAAAATGAAATCCCACAAAAGGATTGAAATGGTCATCAATCACCGCGGCTTCCTTACCATTCCTTTATCATAATCCGCAAAAAAAAGAAAAAGACAATAGTACACAAAAGTTGCAACTTGGTCACTTGCAGAGGTCGATACCTCCCACCTGGCGCCGGCGCCATCTCCCTTCTTAGTCAAACATTATACTATACGTCATACGTATCGTACGCTGTATTCGTATTGTATGGTATTGTATCTTAATGGATGAGTATTGGATGATATTCAAAGTGTTACATTTTGGACGATGTATATCTATACGGTCTGTATTTCTGCCATTTTTGGTCCTCGGGTCAGTATTTTCAGGCGGATGATATTGTCAGAGGACAATGAATGTGTCGTTTACGTTCCTTACGAGGTACTGGTCGTGGCTGACAGCCTGTCACGCGGCAGGCCTACGCGCACCCCCAACGACGCACTCTTAAACCACTGCCTCTCCCTGGCCGTCACGAGCTTGTGTGACCGAAAATTGTTGATAACAGCTCAGGCTTAGAATGCATGGTCGCCATGTGTTCTGCCGGCCTATATTATGAAGGGTCGGCTGTCTCTACGAGGTAGACCCATACTCCGTAGTAGGTTCACCTCGTGGAAGAATCATCAAGAAAGATCAATCGCACAGAATTATTCCACAAGGGACAGAAAGGGAATGTCGGGAATTACAGGCAGCATTTTCTGAGCAGGGACGGAGAGTTAAAATTCTGCTTGTGCAGAGCGATTCAGCAGCATGAGTAGTTTGTTTATTTTAATTTTATTTTTGGTGTTTCCTATTTTATTAGTTTTAGTTGTATTAAGAGCAGTTTAATGAAGGGGCCCTGGAGCATTCTCCTTCACCAGGACGACAGTACCGCTTATGCCACAATGAGAGTCTTGAAACTTGTTCTTGTGTGACTCCCCGGGCTGGGACTACGCCGTCACATGGTCGAGATGCACGGTTCAGGGATCTCATTTAGTTGTCGTGGAAAGAAGAGAGTAGAATTATAAACCTGCCGTGTGAGCTGCGAACTGAATTTAACAGCTAATAGTTGAAGGCGCGCAGGTGTAAGCTCCCACGTTAGGACCCAGTACTGGGTCACTATCTGAGTCGGTGATGTGAAGGATCCAGTTCTGATCACCACACGATTTAGTTTCATGTTCATCAGCTTGATTTCGGTAGATCACTTGCACATCTTCCTGCAGATACAACGTTGTCCATGTCGTAGTTAGTGACCCAATGCAGGAGTTAGTTTGTAAATGATAGAGTTATGTATGTAAAATTCATAGTCCAGAAAGTTAGAGAGGATTTTAGCTCATTTAGATTGTACAGTACCTAGTCCGACAGTCCTATTGATTTGCCTCCCAGAGCTTAAAGTTGTTGCCCCCAGCGGCAAGCTGTTGACCCTGGAGACAGCTGAGCCGGATGCAGCCATGTTGCTGCCGATCTCGTTAATGCTGAGTTGTGCGGTTTGGTCCTGCTTCTGACCTGCAGATCAAATTCAATTAAATAATCAACTATGGATGGTGGATCATGCCGAATTCAGACCTTACAAGATCCCTTTCAAATAATAAATTAGTGAGCGCAATAAATACCAGGCACCCTTTCAAATCAGATAGTAATAATAATAATAAACTGGTAAGTACATCAGTAGCCTTAATCACTCTGTCCCTACTCTACTTTCACACAAAAGAGTCCCACAATTAGCACAAAATCTAGCAATCCATTAATCGATTAATATAATGCTCAAGAGCAGTCAGGAGGTCAGCATAAGACTAGTTTATAGAGTTTTAAGTTAAGTATTACCTCGACCGATAGTCAGGTCCACAAGACTGGTAATCAGGGGGTCGTCCCAGAAAGCGGAAGAAGACGTGGTGGACAAGAAGGGGTTTGTATGCGGCGGCTGCTGCAGATGGGCAGCTTGATTCCCAGCCATGACATGATCCTTAGTGGAGAATGGGTTAAAGGAGCTGAATACATCCACATTATCTGATAACGTTATGGAAGGGCTCCCCAGAGTACTCGGTCCCACCTTGAACTGTTCATCGAGGATGAAACTGGCGCTGTCGCACATGGGATGAAACCCCCCATTGATTACTTCCTGAGTAGTTGATTTCGGCGAAGCGTTGAAGGATGCAAAGGAAGGATTAAAACTGTCGAATGATTTCCCGTCATTAAAGCCCGTGTCGTTGGCCTGGGGTAACGCTTGGCTAAAAGATTGAAACTCATCTTTTGCGGTGATATTCGTAGAGTTGGGTTTGGAAACCTGATTGAACGCATACGGAGTTTGGAGATGGTCCTGCTCCAGGACCTGCAAAAAGAATTTAACCACTATATTCACATCACACAAAGGCACATGCATTAATCTGACTCTTTGAAAAAGTTGTGAATCATTGGTCGCGTCTTATTGACTCCATGCAAGAATTTCTGTGCATGTGTAAAATGCTTCCAGATGGTATGCCAGTTCATCGCAACATATATCGTGCACTCACATTATTCCTAGCTGTTGCAGAAATAGGGGGAAAAGGCGCTTGGAACTCCACATCTGCAAACAAGTCTTCCAAGGCATTTTGGCTCTGGTTTCTCGATTCATCCTTTGCAACTGGCACTAAAATGGTATCCATCCCCAATCCAGATGACATTTTTCAGTAACAGCGGGCATAATTTCAACAATGGATCGTTAGTCTCAACTCTTGGGGTTAAATCTTGACTTCATCTTATTAGAATCTTTCTCTAAATAAGTTTGTCCAATACATACTTTAACGTGATTTGAGCGTCACTTTAAGAAATGGCAAGATGAGGCACTCCCAAGCCAGCTAGAAACCAGTCAAGTGTGAGAGAGTCTCGAAAAACCTGGAGGCTTCGAAGTGCCACGCGGATCGAAATCATCCAAGTCATCAGCAGCAGATTTGATGGTGAAGAAGAGCTCCCTGCCTGACTTCCGTGGTGGGAGCTGCGATGTTGGTACTGAATAACTGGAATGAGAAAGGGTCGATTGTGCACGTGTTACAGCTGCCATCACTCCCTGATTTCCAGAGCACCTGGTAGAGACATCGTGATCCAACTACTTTCAGATGGTCACTTCTCATAAATTAAACTCATATCTTAATTGTGAAAAAGGCACCTGGCCGGTTGCGAAACCTCCACATGAAATGCACCAACAAATGAAATGGAAGTCAGTGAATGTATGCAACGCACATTTAAAGAGTAAACGATCACAGGAATTGTATAAATATCATATTATGTGCTGCAAAATTTAAGAGGTCGTGCTAGACAGTTGATCATCAGTCAAAATTACCTGGAGTACTGGCGATACTCGTCGATATCATGACTCCTATCTCCATCTGTTGAAGATAAGTTGTCGCTGTTGCGGTCACCTCCTTTCGATGAAGCGCAACCTTCGTTGTGCTCCCGCTCAACGCAACTGCAGTCATCCCTGCTGACAGAGGTATCACTCATCATTCAAAGGAAGATAACATTCTGAAGCTCCAGAGTTCTCGCCATTGCTTTCAACATTTTAAGGCAGGTGATGTCTGCTACACATCCAGCATTACAACATACCTTTATTGAATGACATACTACAAATTTCACAAGAAACTGCCGTGGAAGGAAGAATAGATTCATGCATTGAAGACACTGGACTGCTCGCAATTGTAAACATGTCATACACAACCTGTTGGACACCCATTGTGAACGGCTTTCAAGATCCTTGTTGTCTGCGTCCTTCTGTGCATTCACGCTTGGGCCTCCACCGTACTGCTCATCCTCCTTGTCAGCGTAGATTCCGCTTGTGCTTATATATGAGCTTGGCTTGAAGGACATCCCCGAACTGGAGAGGCCCCGGTATCTGCAGAACACGGTGGAGAGATTGCTGTTGTAATTTCGAGAAAGCAATATCAGGATTTACTCTTTGACTTCCTATCGACCATGGCTACAAATCTTTCACAAACATTTACAACTTCTGCAGACCACACATACTTGTCTCTGTTGGCAGCAGCCTTATGCCGAAGTTCACGAATTTTGCCACGGTCATTGATGAGCGCCAATATGCTCTGTGCCTTTTTCTGCACATTGATTCCCTGGTCTTTGCCATTGGGCTCTAAGTATTGAAAGTCCAGCAAGGCCTGGCATCACCATCAATATTTAATCAGAGATGTCTTGAAAAAGAATCATTAATATCTTCCTTGAACTATATGATGAAAAATTTCAATTTGAGGCCAGTTCTGAGTGAATCCAAAGAATGTCAGTTCCTGCTCACCTGGATTTGGTAGGCCTGCTCCCGAAGCTCGTCAATGACTCGCTCGGCTCCATTGGCAATGAGATACTCCATCACTGTTAGCGACTGGCAAGCACCATCAGTCATTGAGAAGCCGATTTTTATTGATATTCGCAATACAAAGATCGAGTCCCAACTACTACATCAAATGGAGATTGTGAACATCATCCTTCCCCATTTGCTACACTGGGCTCAGCCCTGAACAGAACGCACCGCACAAGACACCAAAAGTATCTAGCCGCGAGATTGCGACCATCATGTGCAAAATCTACGAGTGCAGCAGATTTATTGAAGAGTAAAGAGCCACTTCCACAAACAGGAAGGAACAACTAAACACCAACCTTGTAGACGTGCCGCCAGTTCTTCCCAGAATCATGCAAGCGCTTCCACAAAACCCCCATTATCATATGATACTCCTGGCTGCATGACCCGTGCCCACATCTCAACATCATTGCACATCGCAAGTCCATCTCCTTCTGGTTGCAAAAAATTAGAGCAAAGAGCAGCTTTCTTAAGTGGGTGGGGGGAGATACATATCACAACAAACAGCCTTACAAGTTCCGAGTCGCTTGCGCAATGTCGCCCATGATGGTGCCGTGCGGACCCCAGGGCTCATTGCTCGTGGCCTCCAAAACCTAAAAGAGGCAAAAGGAATGTTTCCAGTGTAACTTATCCGTCATGAAAGGTGATGAAGGAGTCAAGAATAGAAGACGAATGAACAGTTCAGACATGCAACGCTGTGTTCGATGAATCAGACGATCAGCCATCTCTACAGCAATCAGAGATTAAAAAAAGAGAAGCAAGGTTAATATACTTTTATCTCAATTTCGGGCACCTTGAGAACCTTCTTATTCACCTCCCTCCGCCTGCAATGACATACACATCCACACATCAACACATCAGATGCTTCGGCGCACACACGAGATGAGATGTGTAAGAAGAAAGGCCACAAATATGGTACATAACCGAATGCTCCAAGAAACCGAGGAAGAACGGACTCTTACAATTCCCGGACCGTTTGGTCCAAAACTTTCTTAAGATCCATGGCGCTGATGCCAAAGCTCCCGTGACGCGCGCGGCCGATCCTGCACAACGTCTCCCTCACGTCCTGCAAATGCTTGATGAGCACCACCCGGTTCATGAACCCAGCTGACGACGACGCCCTTCCCAGATTCTTTGCAACCACAACCCAAACACTTTCGCAACTCCGCAACTCCTCACACTCCAAAACTCCAAAGCTTTCAATCACACCTCCTCATGAACTCAATCACTCTCTAATCCATCTCTCCACCACCCAGCCCATGTTCAAAATGCCAACTTCTCCACATGTGGACTCTGACCATCACATGAAGTTGATCAATTGTTTGGGTTGATGTGCAACCGGTGAAGTCTATGTTGCGGTTGATGCAGTTGAAAGGTTTGTCGGCATCATCATCATCATCGCTCCGTTGTGGAAATGGATGTGGGAGCGAGAGAGAGAGAGAGGGCCATGATGGTGGTTACCACCGATCTGGGCAGGCGCAACTTTTTCCCCAAACTTTTTTCCCAACAAAAGTTTGCACCTGGAGAAGAGACCCACTTTTGTACATTCATCGCTGTGCATCCACGTTCATGTCGCGAGCCGGAGTCATCTTCACACGATTGATGATTCCCTTGCGGAAGTCCAAGTCCAAGTTCGAAGTCTCGTGTGTTTTTTGAGAGTTGGGTCGTGGAGTTCGTGTCTGGGAGTTTCTGGCAGCGATGGCGGAGCGGACGCTGCTTGCGAAGCGCACTCGGGCTTTCACTCCGTCCCCAATTCAGCAGCTGTCGCTTCTCGCGCAACGCTGCAACGCCATCAACCTCGCCGAAGGTGGGTGCTCGCTGGTTTTCTGAGAATCTATGCTAGTTTGGATTTTGTTTCAGTTGCAATCATCGTTTCAAGGTTTTTGAGCTTTCTTTTTCTGGAGGGAGTTTTGTGCTCAATTGGATGAGATGCCACCATCACCGAATGGACTTACTATGTAGATAGGATTGGGCTTGAATGCATTTATTGTTATCCAGGTTTAGCGGATGTCATCGTCTTCCATGTCTTGAATATCTCTGTTTACAATGTGTTGACATGAGTCCAAGTCTATGTAGATGAGCTTCTCAGATTATTTTTTCTCATGGTCGACTTGCCGGCATTGAATTGTTATCGAATATGCGCTAGCAGGTTTATCTGAGGTTGTTTCTGGCTTGTTTTAAGAATGGCAGTGTGGAGGAGCCCATTTCAGTGGTCGTTTGTTGAGTGAGAGGTTAATGGATGATTTATTGTGTGGAAGAGTTTATGACGGATTGTGTTGCATGTGGGCATGGTGGGAGGCAGGGTTTCCTGATTTTCCAGCTCCACCTGAAATCAAGGAGGCTGCTATTGCTGCAATCAGGAGCGACTTCAACCAATATCGGTAAATACTCTCATGTGTCAATTCTGCCTTTTTAGGTTTTACGGATCTATTTGCTTCGTTGTGAGGCAGAATTTTGAACACAGTGCAAGAATGGCGTCAGCTATGATTTCTGAAGTCGAATATTGGCTTCAGTATGTGACCTAGTTCCGCAGACATGTGCAGGGCGTGTGTGAGAAAGTGGCGGAGGGGTTTGAGAGGGCGCACGGCGTGAGAGTGGACGCCGCAACGCAGATCAGCATCTGTTGTGGCCAGTCTGAAGCTATGGCAGCTGCTGTGTTTGCTGGTAAGGTAGACGGCGCTATATGTGCCATATTGAGTAAGAACATAGTTGCATTTACTGTAATTTAGTGATCCTTGTTTCACCCAGTTAGCAATTCCAAGATTGTTCATCGTACTTGGGCACGTATCATTAGGATACCGCATGAAGTATATATTTGATTTTTCAAAGTGCTGTCTAGTAAAAATCTTTGAATGATTAAGTATGTGTGTTGGACAAATCTTGTACAGTCTAAATGGTATTGAATGCCATGGAAAAGTGGCATAAAGAGGACCATCCAGCAACTTCCCCTTAGCTTTATCTCCGAATCAGTTGATTTCAGTTTATAGTTAGAGATGCTTTTTGAAAGAGTGGATGTCACTTTGCTGTCTGCTTTTTTGTAGTGGTGGAGGAAGGCGACGAAGTCGTACTTCTCGACCCAGTCTACGAAACATACCAGTCATGCATCATCCTTGCCGGAGGAACACCTGTGAGTGATTTCACTTGGTCAGTCTAAAATCTGAATCAAATCTCTTGGCACATTTTCGTGCCTTCTTCTCATTGAGCTTAAACTTCTGCATCTTGCTGTGAATATCTCTGTGGATAGATGTACTAATTATTTTTATGTGGTATCACTAGAGATTTGTTTCTTTGAATCCACCCAACTGGAGCTTGGATATTGAGAAGCTGGAGAGCGCTTTTGGCCCGAAGACAAAGGCTATTGTTATCAACAGGTAATATTTGGACAAGCACTGGGCACTCTCCTATGTTTCCTGTCTAGTTGGTGTTCTATCATGAGTCTAGCACATTGATTGGAAGGTTCAGAAAACGAATTAGTCTCAAATTGAGACGCATGCTGCTATCAGTATTTCTGACTTGCGATGAACACTGTGGCAGCCCTCACAATCCTACTGGCAAAACATTCAGCACTAACGAACTTGCTGACATAGCAAAATTATGTTGCAAGTATGACTGCTTGGCCATTACTGATGAGGTACTCGAAACAACTACCTACTCACCCTTGTCAAATTTAAATGATCGTGCAGTAGTTACTATAAAACATGTAACCAGGGATTTCCTGTTAAAGTGTCTTGTTCATGTCTCACATTAGAAAGGAATATTTTGAATGTATGCAATTTTTTCCAGAAGGAGACTTTATTCTCCATTTCAATGAGTACTACCCTGAATTATCACATCAGATTTTGCACTTCGTCACATCATAATTGCTGCAGCTAGTGTGTGAAATATTTTAACCGAAGATTAAGTGCGTGTTCGGGGTTTATGGTTCCATGTGCAGGTGTACGAACACATTGTCTTTGATGGACGTGATCATGTAAGTATAGTATCATTTCCCGGCATGCAAGAACGAACTATTGTGACATCTTCATTGTCCAAGACTTTCAGCGTGACGGGTACGTGGTTTTTCCTCTGGTTGTTTTTGCTCCCATATTGGAGACCATGCCAAAATCTCAAAAAACCTCCAATTAGTGACACTCATTTCTTCGTTGAAATATAATATTGGATATTGGATATTGGACTTGTCAGTCACCTTCTTTTGGAGCACATTCTTATTATCTACTTTGTTCATTTACTCACAATAACTGAAGATATTGGTGTATTTCTTTATAGGTTTCGATGAGATCTAATACGGGTGTGATCCTGAGTACTGCTCTCTAGTTGTAGCAGCTATGGATGTTATAGCTACGGCTTTGTGCAGGTTGGCGAGTTGGGTGGGCAATAGCACCGGCGAACATAAGTGCTGCGATTGGGAATATTCATGTGAAAATGACAGATTCTGCTCCAGCCCCATTTCAAGAGGCAGCTCTCGTAGCACTTCAAAGCACGCCAAGTTTTTTCACGCAATTAAAACAGGTCTGTAGCAGGAACATGTGCAGCATGTCATTCCTATTTGCTAGGCATGTAGATTTTCCAAACTAATGATGAAGGATTGTTTTTAAATGAACACATCACCTAGCCTGGATAATGGAACAGGTGGAATTGGACGAACACTTTGGAATTGTTTCATGCTCCAGTTTTTAGGTGCACCAGTTGTAAGATTTGTAATCCTTTCGGTGATTTTTGATACATCCAGGACTATGAAGAGAGACGAGACTATGTCTGTGAAATGCTTCTTCAAGCTGGATTTTCCAACTTCCTAAAACCAGAGGGCTCCTTTTTCGTATTTGCAGAACTTCCACAAGCATGCTCTCTAAACGATGTAAGAATCTTAACCCCTCCTCTCCTACATTAATGTAGATGTGGAACTCATGTTTAGTGAAGCTGAGTACTGATTTGACCCATGTCAAAAATGCCACTTTCAAAATTGTGGTGTTAAGTAGAAGTACCTATTCTTGAAGGTCGTCTAAAGTGGTTTCCTACTATTCAACCTAAATTAGTTGTCATAGAAACCAAAATATATTTCTGCTACAACCTTCAATCTTCTTCAATCTTGATTATTGACCGTTTTATGCATGAGATTATCATGTCCACTTTGGATGTTCGTACTCTCCACATTTTTACAAACTTTAATTGCACTCTAACAACTCATAATTCATTCATATCAAATCCAAAAATCATTAAATCATTTTGGTTGAACTCTATTTTCAAATGCTAACACGTACAAGTCATTTTCATGACTGTCTTATTTTCTAGTACCAGAATACATACATCTACTTTAATTGGTCTGTGTAAAGTGGTATCTCATGTTGAACAAATTGGTTCCATGCTGGACAGTGGAAATCTAATTTCATATGGATAGATCAACATCATGAAAAAAGTGCGAGGTAGAGAGTATTAAATTTGGAGAGATTTTAATTTTTCAATATAAATCTGGGTCAGGTGGAGTACGTAACAGAGCTTATTCAAGGGGCAGGAGTGGCCGTGGTGCCAGGGCGAGGATTCTTCCACCAGGAGAAGGCTTTGATTTTAGATGATAACCCTGCTAGCAATGGAGAACTCAATTCTGGTGATGAGTGTAGAACTCGTTACATAAGAATAGCATTTTGTAAGGATATGACCACTTTGAAAGCCGCTAGCACTGCTATTGGGCAGCATATTGCATTGTTGGATCCTACTACTGGGCGGTACCCTTCTGAACGCCAGAGTAGTCTAGATCGACCCTATTTTTTCCACTAAAGGCTTCTGTGTAGAAAGCCTACAAATGAAATGGTGATATTTTTTTATGACTGAGAGCAGGGTTTTTAACCGAAGAGTCTATCACTCAATCCTCGAAAAAGTCTGAGCTCATCAGTTTTAATAGCTGAAAATATGACTAAAGTAATACTACAGTAGGTTTAATCAAATTACCCCAAGGTAGAAGCACAGAGTGAGGTACCTTATATAGAGGAACCATTATTTATAACTCCTCCAGAGATCCTGGAAACACAGACAGCAAGGAACAGTTCGTAGATGTAATTCACTTCGGGTTAAGATCCGCAAGGTGTGCTGCGTGATAATTTTGAAACACAAAACAAATATCATTGCCCACGGGTGACGAGATTTTGGAGGCGGAATAGACAGAAATCATACACAGGTTAAGTTAAGAAACTATTGTTTTCCTGGTGTAGAAGGGAGTGCTCCAGAAGTTTAGTGTGACCAAAAAGAGTTCATCGTCCAATTTGTTTGAAAGATGTACATCAACAAGGGTCTGAACTGGTTCTGCAAGTCATTCCTGCAAAAAAGCCCGACCCAGGTTGCGGGCTAAGGCAAGCCGTATTCTCTCCAACGATTGACGCGAGAGATCACGAGAGTCTATTCCCTCCAGATCACCCCGGGCCTTTGCAAGTGAAAGTTCTTGCAACCTACTCAATAAAACATGCGTTTCATGTACACCTAATAGCGCCTGCTCCGGCCACTCCGACAACTCAACCTGAAAATCCAACCGAAAGGGCAAGATGAGACAGGTACCAACCTTGAAATATTGAAACCATTAAGGCACATGTCATGATAGTAGCTTCTGCAATCTACAAAGAAAGCTACTGCAGTAATGAATGCACAAAAAGTGAGCTCAGTCATACCGCATCTCGCAACAATGGTAGCCAGAATCTCTGGGGTGTGACTTGAGGCTTCAATAACTGCACAGCAGCCAACCACAGAATATACGATCAAAACATAATGATAACTGCAGAAATGCACTGGTATAACCAAATAGAAATGTAAGGTTGACCGCGTCAAGCGCTGACAATTAATGCAGACCCCCATGTCTTGCACCGAGAGTGGCCAAAATACTGAAGAACTATTCCAACATCTCAACGGTTTAGAGATTACAGTACAAAAATTACCTGTAGCAGGGAATCAGCTGCATGTCTCCCTTTCTCAGCCAGTTTTTGTGGATCAGGATCTTGCTTACGCGACTCCTTCATGCTGTGAAGTCCAGTTTTGAAATCCCTATACCTTCAGAGTTCAGACAAGTCCGATGTTAGCATCAAATAATGACAACAGAAAAAGACAATCAAAGAATATCTGTGGTTCAAAACCAAACTCAAACCATACATGTGTAGACACCCACATTCCATTCCCATGCTCCAGAAATCCACGATCAGGTAAATCTGTACTTACCTATGTAAGAAGGTGAGCCCTTGAGTTGAGTGAAGCTCAGATCCAAGCAAGTCAACCAGGCCTTCAAGTTGCTGAAATACAGTTGTATACGCAAAATGATCAAGATGTCGTTGTCTTCAACAAAAGTGCACATTCCATAAACAGAATAAATAAAATTGACCATGAAGGGCAGTATAGTAGCTAGCCCTTCCTCCTACGCCGCAAGAGACAGAGACCAGTGACAAATAGACAAAAACCACCCACAACACTGGATCTAGTCTGAGAAAAACTGGTAAACGCTACACCCTATCACAATACAATCCACAAGGATCAAAAAATAGCCCCACGTACCTGAAGAGTTTCAATTTGAGAACCACTCATTCCCAAGGAAACTGATTCCAGAAGTTCATCTGCCACTGCAGCAAGACGCCTATCATCCTTAGCCCGTTGCAGCCAAGCTATACCCGCACCTTTGCGTCCATGTTTCCAATGATGGACCCCAACAATCTGCAATCGATGAAATGAAAATACAGACATTAATAGGTTTTCACATTGAAATGCCCCACAACTAGTTTAAACTAAAGTGGTGAAACATGTACAAAATCAGCAGAGCAAGATGGCTCTCCAAAGAAACATTTGATAAAGTTCATTTCCATGTGACCATACCCTGTTTACAGATGTTGCCACCGCTCCAAGGTCATAAAGTCGACAAACCTCCAAAACCTGGGGAAAAGGCATTAACATCAACAGGATCTCAGATGAAGTATCCATATCCAAACAATCTTCAAGACTTTGCATAACAAAGTCCAGCATCACGAATAGATTGCTGCATTCTGTAAAGGTTCAGCTACAAGCTGGTATACAAGTTCAGCCAAAAAGTTGCTGTATTTTGATTCCAGATGCTAGCGAGTCCCTCCGAAATTAAAATTAGACTCACCTTAAGAGCCAATCGATCACTAGTGGTAACTGGCTGTCTCAGTAAAAGTGCCTCCAACATGCCTAGGCCCTGCCTTGGACAGAAGGATAAGTATACCGGGGCAAGCTGCAAAAGTGAACACAAAAATCAGTGTTAAACAAAGCATTTTGTAATATCAGAAACATTGAGCTAGTCGGAATCTAGTCTGAAGGAAAGCATATGCCATGATATCGACATAATTGTCAAGAAATGCTCATAGCTAAAACAGCTACCGAACCTGCCAAGTAAGCTGATGAGAAGCAAGGACTTGAGCGTAGAACAAACGGTTCAGCTCTTCCAAACTGATGCCACCCAGATTATACCGTTCCTCTTTTAAAAGTGTTTGGGCATACTTGCTCTTCGCTGTTAACAACTCCATCACATGCGCCATCAACCTGTACATCATGGAAACAGAAAGCTCTGGCCAATAGGTTCTCGAAACATTACATGTCATAAAAGACATTCCAATAAATCGCATTCAAATCACAAGTGAAGTCACTTACCAAGGATCGAATATCCTGGTACACTCAGCAACAACCACCTGTATTACCAATATGGACCGACGAATTATGAGAATCAAGGTGCTTCTACGCATACAATGACGAGTAGAAAGTATTGAAACATATGCAAGATCCCTTAAAGTTTCAATAAGTCTTCTGACAATATCTTCCATAAGACGCTAAAAGAGACGAGACTAAACAAGAATTGATAAAGTAAGCATACAAACAGGGATTAGAGATCGACTTAGCAGAAGTATCAAACCTACCATACACACATTGAAGCATAAACAGCATTTCGACATTAAATCCAGGATAGCATTGCAGTCTAACAACACAACAAAATTCCTTTCAACACTGGGCTATGTGCCCAAAATTGCGAACCACCCAACATTCAATTAATTAATTAATGGTCGCTGAGGGGCATGAGGGGTCTGACGTGGAAGGGTCCACGTGGCATGGTGATGGTATGGCATGATGTATGGCATGGTTATGGCATGGTGATAGAATTGAGGATTGTCCCATATTGTTTGGAGATGCAGAGATGAGGAAGTATAAGAGTGGGAGTTGAGGGCACAAAATCCAAATACAAAATAAAAATGCCACGTGGCACTCCCTCAAGGGGGTCCACATGGCATCCCCTCATGCCCCATTAATTAATTAATATCAAAACAACAGCATTAAACAGCTATCCCACTATCAGGGATAAACTATAAAGATGAAGAATTCAAATCTCCTAGACCATTAAGTGTAAGAGATAAACCTCCGTGTCATCGCTTAAAATTGCCAGTATGAGCTCCTGGAATGGATCGTTCGTAAGGGAAGATTCGTTCATGCCTGTATCCCCCTTGGACTCTACGCACTTAACTGCATAACCTGCTAAGCCTTCTGAAACCTGCACGGATAGATTTGACAGGCATGTCAAAATGACGCTCAATGCATCATACAAAATAATAACGTGTGATAAATCAAGAGGAAGAATCAAAAAGGAACAATTTATGGACGTCGGCTGTGACAGTATAGGGACATGCTAATTCATCAATACATGCCACTAAGAACCATATAACCTACCAAACAGTCGTGAAGGGGTATGCCCTACTATGAGTACTCAATTTAAACATGGAGTGTATCTTCTAATTAAATGACGATTGAATAGACTATGTGAATCATAGAATTCGGACGTCATATGAAGCACATGGATGTCATAATGTACCTTGGAAAATGGCTGAACGTGAAGCAAATGAGCTACTAGAAGCTCCATCCAGTGCGACGTAGCCATTAGCAAATCCTCTATACTCCCAAGAAGAACCTTCAAAAGTTTCTTCAAACCCCGCAGAGTCTCACGATGATTACATTCTCCCCAATAAGTGCTTCCATCCAGCTTTGCCACCTGACTGCGCCACTTTTCCCATGCCTGTCGCAACATTTTTCAATCGAATAAATAAAGCTTGCCACAGTTAAACCACGCCAAGTGATGCAAAAGAACTAGTATTTATGCAGGAATTTCGGCAAGAAAGAAGGCAGAAGCTTGCCTTGCTAAATTCGGGTTTGAAATTGAAAGCTTGTCCAGGAGCACCCGCAGGTAAACTTGGTCGCAAGCGAGGCATCTTTGATATCAACACTGCCACAGTTTCAACTAAACCATTTTCTACCTGCACAGGATTAAGTATTCTTACATCAGCCACTCTCATAATCAACAGATATGGGTCAACCATCACCATAAAAACCGAAACATTACAGACTAGAGCGTCATCGTCATTAATGGTTCAGGCGAAACAAAGACATTTACTTGTACCCGCTTAAGCACAGTACTATGCGAAAGCTGAAATAATGCAAAGGTAAGACCTAAGAAGCGACAGCAAAAAATAAAAGCAGACGATAGCAAGGACCATAAGACAATCGTATAAAGTACACATGTATGGCTCCACACATGTATTAATCAGAGCTTACATTGCGGTTGTCGATCTGGTCATGCTGATAAGACCCATGCATTCGGAGTAGGCTAACCTGCATTTGTTAACATTCTCAGCGCCACGCACCACAACTTTTCAAGAACACAACGGTAGAACAAAAGAATAAAGAACATGTGGAATTTCTAAATTTTCATGATCAGACCAGAAGAAGAGGGGATCAAAATACCAACCACGATGTCAAGCCATCCAACTGCAAGTGCAGAAGCTATCCCATCCCAGTACTCTTGATCATCTTCTGGAAACTAGTACACAAACAACCAGTTTGAGTACCTATCCAGCAATGCTGTTAGATACGATAACAAATCAACTGGAACGCAACACCCCAATTCTGCAATATAAATAACAGCTAGAAGCTTGAAGAAACTATCTCAAGTGACCAAATACACGTCTTATAAATTAAACGAGTTAAAATGATAGCGTGATGAGCAATACCCGCAAAATTATCAACTTCTGCTGGAGCTTCGTCAGTTTTGTATACAAAGTTGCACTTGACAACACCACATCATAGCTCTGCAATAGCATAACCATGATATGAAAACCTCGATATAAATGCAGCAAATATAGCACAGACATTCTCCTTACTCCGATGCAGAAGACCAAGAAATTGGCTAACAAAATATTACTTGCGTACAACATTGCATGACATTCAGCAGAATTCTTAAATCCATGTTATGAAGAATTTGTATGAACTAAAGCAGTTATTGGTCTGTTTCCCGAACACAATAAACGAGGATGAAGGTGTAGCAATCTATATGGACTTACAGCCAGCCAATCCACTAAACGCTCTGGTAACCAAGATGCAGCATTTTTGTCGACATAGAATATTTCCACGAGGTCCCAAATGGCCTTCTCAATTTTTGGCGTGCTGCTCTCTTGCACTTCCTGTTATTAAAAAACATAAACATGATATGATAACCAACATCAAACAGATTAGTACTCAGAAACACTAGACGACAGGAAGACAGATCTCAGTGCAACTCTCTACAGGACGATCAACAGAATATTTTAACGTACTTCCAACAAACTTAAAGTCCATCAACTCAAATCAGGAGAGTAGAAGAAGTATATGCTCACACGTAAGCTCTACCTTAGAAGAGAAACCGGAGAAGTCTGTGGCAGAACCAGGCGGTCCAAAACTCGGTCCAAGGGTACCACTAATGGTTTGGCTAAAATCCAACACCGTTTGCCACCTGCACAAAACAGAACTGTGAAAAAACTGCGGATCTGCAAGTGCAAGGTACACCAGGCCAAATCAAATAGTTATTCACTATTTCCATAACGTCAACTGAAACCAGGGTTTAACTATACCAAAATTTCCCATAAAAAATAAGAATCTCGTATTGGTTTTCATAAAAGATTAAGGGTTTAGGGTTTATAGTAAACAAACCCGTGCTTCTAAAAGTCCATAGATGAATAAATTGAAAATTTCTGATCACGATGCAATTCTACCTGGTGCTCCTTAAACCCCCCTTAAACCCTCCTCCATGATGAACACACTTAAAATGTATACAATAGCAGGCATTGCTTTCTGAATCCCGTCTAATAGAATCCACAAGATTGAGCCAAATCAAGGAAGTGATGAGAGAATCACAATCAATGAGATTCTTGAAATCCGGCTGCTTCAGACGGCACAAAATTTTCCATGATGACAATGTAGCGAGGAAATGCTGAACTTGATGTACTCTTCATTTCGCATTCCCAAAACAATCGGTAAACTAACAATACAGAGCTACAAGCTTGTTCTTCAGTTATCTTAATTGAAATTCTCATTCCTAGTTCTCTAACCAATTCTTTCTGCTTCGCACTGCATTGTCATAACTCTCTTCCGCTCTGTGTCATTTCGTTACTCTTTCAACACGATTAGCAAACGTCCTTGCTCTCATCTTTTTCGCCTCAAGCAACATACCAATCCGAGGTAACAGTCCGGCTCGGCCCGCCATCATGCTGCAGCATCATCAGCTTCTGATTCTGTAGAAACGCAAAAGCCTGCACGGATGAATACGCAAGGGCTCGCTTCTCAGCGGGCGGGCGATCGTCCTTCTTCCCGAGCTTGACCTCCACGACCTTCCCATTGCCCGCATTCTCATCGCCAAACCTAGGGTTCATAACCACGTCCTGATCCCCCTCCCCGCCACCTCCCTGCGCCAAGTACGAAACGCACAGGGTGTTCCCCGGCCCCCATGACACTAAAACCCTAGGGCTCCCCGCCACGGAGTGGTGCACAGTGTGCACCACCACGCCATCCTCCCCCGCTGACGACGACGGCTTCGCGTACGGGACCAGCTCCCGCGCGCCGCTCAGGTTCGGCATCCCCGATCACTCACGCACCAAAACCCTCCCCTACAAACCCTCACCACCTCCCGACCGCTCTCACCGCTCCAATTCTCCACCTCCCGCCATCAATCGCATCTCCTCTTCATCCCCTCCGAGCTGGCAACAAGCTCCCACACCAATGCCGAGCAATGCCAATCCCACGCAACCGAGAAACCAAGCTCCACAATATTCCCTCAATCCGCGGCTATGGCGACAATGCCATACAAACGCAACAATAACTCTCGCAACGTCGTTCTCCTGCCTTACCACAACACGTCCGCCTCAGTATGAATCGGGTATCACATCGTTATCTAACAGGTATCGGAGTTTATAACGGTAGTATTGGCTGTGTATTCAAGAGGGTATAAATCGATATGTTGAACTCCGACAGGAAAGTCTCCCCCTTAGAATTTTATATAAATTTAATATATAACTGACTCAATAATAATCAATGTAAACTTGACATCACTTTACTGTTTTTTGGTGGTTACTTGGGAGGTCAGCTAATGAGAGTGCATCGTTGAGGGTGTACAGGTAGATATATAGGCAGAATCTATACAAAGATAGGCCTCCTTCTCAAAATCTGTTAGTGACGAGAAAGTCATCAGTAATGACAAAACTCTTAAATGTCTCTCATTCATCCAGTCCGAGATGACGAAAATCAAAGTGAAATACGATACAAAGTTCGCACGTATCTGTAGCCAAATACATCATCCATACGATGAATCTTGGATAACGAGAACCAGAATACAAAGCAAAACAGTACGAACTTCTAATACGTACTCCATACGTATAGAGTACGTATGCCAACATATATCATATGTACAAAATACTGCGAATGAGTATGATGAGGTAGGTGCGAGCTCCGTTTTCTGACCGCGGTCTTCTCTCCAAATAAGAGAATCGAAGAAACCATCAAATAAAACCATCGGAGAGCACCGTAGTCACCGCTGCCTAGCATTCTGAAATAAACATGCTAAATTTGTTTCATATTAAGCTCTTAAAACAAAATTAGACGTCTTGTTTATTGTTTGCAGCTTCGTGGGATTTGCAACTGTTTCAACTCAACTTTCTGACTTATTGTGAGGTGGGAATTAGTAGCAGATGATAAGAACATTTCTATTGATGAAGCGAGTGAATCGGGGAGTAGGGTCGCACTACGATCAAGTCATTTGAGCTCGGGCGTGGACATGGAGAGCAGTGACAGCAGTCACCGCGTGGACATAGATAGGCGGATGGCGCCGGCGCCAACCCCTCCCTCAACCCGCCCCAAGCTTTTCAAAGGTTCCCCAATGAGAACTGTTGGTTATTGCCCGAGTCCCGTGGGCCCCAAGCATTTGGTTCTTTATACGGACAACAAGCATTTGGTAGTTTATGGGGAGAAAAGATATCAATCATTCTATGACGGAATATGAATCCGAAAAGAAGAGACGAGCATTATATATCTAGATTGAAAGCATTACCATTCAAAAGAGTCGCATTGCACATACAAGACTGATAAAAACAGAAGGTAATAAATAACAAAGCAATGCAAATGTTGCAGATCCGTCACTGAAGTAAAAAACTCCAAATGCAGATTCACCAGACCAATCAATCCGAACGAAGCACTGACGAGCCTTGGCTGCAAGCAAAAGTTCAAGAATAATGGAAGAGTGGAAATTGTTCAAGGGTCATGGCGCCGGCGCCAGCTGGGGGTTAACGACTACAAATTTGCATCAACGCTGAGTTCGCCGTCCCCCTGCATTCATAGAACACAAAGTTTAATATCGCAATGGCAAGTCATCTGATACGAATTCTGTCACTATGTCAGTTTTTTCACAGCCTCGTGCCGCAAGTATGCAAGCCAATGAGGCCAGGAACAAATCCAAAAAAATCTGTATTAGTCGCTATTAGTAGCAGTTGACGAGCAAGGTCGATTAAAATTGCTTCAGGCCGATACAAGATGAACACTTGTAAAATACAAGCACCAATGGACAAGCACAGGCACAAAACTACCAACAACACACTCAATAAAAATGACTTACAGCTACGTTATCTTCGAGTATGAATATATAGAAAGAAGAGTGCAACTTAGGAATAATGAGTGTTAATATTTCACCTCGTGACTGCCTAGGTGGGCTCTAATAACCCTGGCTCTCCTCCAGATTTTAATCTGCCCCAGAGATAACCTCCCCATTGGAGAGAGGAAAGTCGATGCCGGAAGCCTGCATAATCTCCACCACCTCAATGGAACACGCAACAGTCCACCGCCACTCCGCATCTGGCTCCATCAGGCGTGCGAGGTAATGGAACGCGGGAATGGATGAGGTGGGACCACAGGCACGCTCAACTGCCATAAACCATGGAGAAAGCTCGCCGAGTCCATATGGGGTTTGAACTGGCAAAGGGGCCGCGGAGCTACTCCTCCTCCTTGCACCGCCACCTGTCCTCCTCATCACGGCAACTAAGCTAGAAGCAAAGAGAAATAGAAGGTGTAAAGTAGGAGCTAAACTACAAGCAATTGATACCTCACTCTAGAGGCAACTCATCCACACTGAAATAGCACGTGAGCGAAAACCAACTAATTCCTCATTCTTATGAAGGGTTTGCAACATTCGGGATGTAGGCCGTGGGACGACTGCAAATTGAAGAGTCCCGTGAATCTAGGGTTTAGAGAGACTTATGTGCCTACGACCCAACATGTTGATAACCCCTAAGGTCCAATTCAACCCAATCAGGGTCGATTCTGGTCCACTTAGGTTCACAGTGATTACATTAAGATCAAATGAACTTTCAGCTTTTAGCAGATTGTAGAGTTTTTTTAAAACTTTCCAAAAAATCATCCGACCCTTCAAAATTCCTAGTACTTTGGGAGATATCTGCCCGAAATACCATTTAAAATCTGCCCAAAACTTTGCAAACTACGGTATCTTCTCATTTATTCTCAAGAAGTGGCCAAAACTAATTAAATTGGAGAAATCAAATTTGCAATACTTTTAAATGTAGCTAGGATGACAAACAAATCAGAGGTTGACTCAAATCTGGCAATATTTACAAGCATATTATACTATTATGAACGAAGGCAAATATCGGGGCCTCAAACGTTACTGTGGTTCTGAATGAATCCTAAACATGTCACATTTCACATGACCCAAGTAAAGATAATTACCATATTAAGATTATTATTTAAGAAGTTTTCTTTTAATATTTTTTTGGATTTTATTTTATTTATTATTTATTTTGTATGTTAATTGTTTCATTTAAAATATAACTTTTATTTTATATCATCTAAATTTTTCCACTGTTTTTCCTTTTAATTTTATGATAAGTTTTAAAAATTTAGTGCGTACACTCGTTTAAAACATTCAAAAAATGAGTATCTTAGCCGCATAATGGTGGTTTTTAAGTAAAAATTGACGGTTTTCAATAATCTCAAAAGGCAATATTAATAATATGACATATTTTTGCACCCATATTTTTATAATTTGCCTTGTTATTGATCCATACACAAATCAAATTTTTCTAGCATAGGCATGTAATTTGTTGTAGTCGCATATCCACGTACCTAATTTATTGTTTGAATTTTATCAAATTATTGTTTGAATTTTATCATATTATTTCATAGTTAGAGCTTCGACTAATATTTGTAATGCCAAGTATTAGTCTCATGCCACGTACTAGTTTCGTACAATTCTGAATAAACGTAATTTTTTAACACATTGCAAAGTGCTTGAACAGCAACCGAATTCATGGATTTAGGACAACCCTTCAAAAACAACGACTAGAATTTATGATAAAAATTCATATATGTCTTTAGCATATACTTTATACTTATTTCATAATGACCATACTTACTTATTAATGTTGTCCTATTCAAAGCTTTCATTGCTCTCTACTGTGCACTTTTTAGGCGGAAAGTAGGGTCAAAACTAACATTGTTGAGTATTTTAGTATTGTTATATTTATTTTTGTTTAACAATAAGAAATCACAACGATTCTACTTCGCTATCTTATGGATGTTCTATCATCTTTTCAAATGTGAAATAATTTGCGTCATATAAATATTATACACAAACTTTATGTTAAATTTCGAGAAGAGTCATTGGCAGAGTTGTAAAGATGGTTGTATTCCGGTGATGCCGCAATTCGCTATTGTAACACGTGTCGGGCTGTTATTTAAAACCTTTTATACAGTTGCCATTTTGTCAAGCAAAAGAACGTCGTTGTAACCTTCACGTGCGCCCTATGCTAACTCGATTGAAAGTGACCATCTTATGCCAAACTGCCAGTGGACAGAACAATCACACCACCTCCAGCACTACCTCCATCATCCTTTTCACAACATCGTTAGTTTTTTAGAATTACTTCATTGATCTTCCATCCAGCATTACATCGAAGCTCTAGTTTCATTGATGGCATGGATGGTTCTCCTAACCACTACATTGCTACACCACTCCGCGGACTACATGCACCACATTCTTGCACCACTGTTAATCACTTTGGATATGTAACGTGCTTATTTGACTCAATTCCTTTTTAAGTCTTTTGTTATTAGTCATAAATGACATTCTTATGCCCTCACACATATTCGCCATCATCAAACTCTAGAAGTCAAATTTTATATCACACATGTCCACAATTTTCGTAAGCGTGTATTATTTCTAAGCTTAAAAAATCAAAAAAACCTTGCAAATTTAATGCCAAACTAATAAAAACATTGAACTTTTCAAATAGACTAATTTTTTGATTTCACTTATATTATAAAAACTAAAATTAATCATTTTTGTTATCCTCAATGACACTATATTCTCATTATACAAAATCTTGTGAAACCTTAAGTCATAGTCTAATGGCTTAAATTGTGCCATTACACATTTGCTATAAGACAAATATATGTATATTAAAGTGTTTTAGTATTTAGCTTTTCTAAAAAATAATAGACTTCTAAACAACAATTGCACAACAGTTGCATTAATTAAGAATCCAAATACACAGCTCATGCAGTTGGAAAATAAGCACTTCGAACTAATTCGAATCCAAAAGAATCTCGTCCGCAAACCGTTTACAATAAGACCCATAAAGGTCTTTCAAGAATCATCTCTTTGTGCTTATGTCAAAAAACATCTGTGATCTTCGGTGTGAAGCCATTTATAAATAGATTCAAAATTTATAAACACAAAAATATTAAATTGTGGTAAATTTTATCAAGAGTTAAATTTTTTTATTTTTAACATTAACATTGTTTGATTCTTCAGTAACTTTTTTAAAATCAAAAGATTTTTGAAAAAATAGATAAGCATAGCATTTGTAACTTTGTTTACAAAAAGCAATATTCCATTCAAATATATATAATGGTAATGCACTACAGCACAACCTTTTTATATGTCTAATTTTTGGAACTTCTTGCTTACAAGAAGATAAGTGTAATGATTAAAAACATCATACTAGTTCATGACATGTAGTGATGCGCAGCATCGCTCAAATAGTCATGCGCTACTCTCTCGAAATACTTCAGCATTGTTTTGCGAAGAATTACGATAAGCAAAGACAACTGCTCGAAGCAAATCGGACAATCTAGAATATCAACATCCAAGTGATATCTTATTATATGTCATCACCTGCATCCATTAGAAGAAATGGATAAATTTGAGGACAAATGGATATTGCACTGCATATGAATTTGAAGTCTTTATAATGAATCTACTTGTAAATAAAACCAAATATATTTAAATTCAATGATTTCAATAAGGAATTGTCTAGTGATGCAAAAGATAAAACCGGCTCCTTTGCACGTATGAATTTGAGGTCCTCCTTCATAAATCTGTCTGCAGAAGATGGAACATCCTCCTTCGCACACCAAGCTTTCAAGAGCTTTGTGACCGGAATGGACGAGACAAGTACTACTTGATGGTGTCCTAATCATGTGCAGTTGTAAATTATATGTTGTAAGTGTTTGAAATAATTAATATTATTTGTGAATGATACCTTTAGCAATTGTATTAATACTTTTAATCGAAAATTATTAATGCGTTCAAAATAACTAGATGTTTAGAGGAGTATCCAAACTTTTGAACTGATTCGATTGTTTTATTATAATTCTAGGATGTAAGGAGGTCCACTCACTTCTAATCCATCCTCAGACACCACCTCCTGATCCAACACCATGGATACTGCGAGGCAGTAACCGTCCCTCTCAATGTGCCGAGGCAGTTTGCTTGTGTAGTCCTTGAAATGCAGCCCTCCGACCTTCTCAAGTAAAAGAATCTCTTGTTAATATTCAAAAATTAAGTTCTCAACTAATATTCAAAAATCGTTAAATTAAACCAAACTCGTGAATATTTTCATTGACTTTTGAAATGCTTCGAATTTTAACATTGAATATACAAACATTAAAAACACCAGCTTATTAAGATTTATAATAATGTTAAACAACATAAAATTTAAAAGACTAGCTTATAAAGACTTCATTTTAAAAGTGTAACATTAAAAAACTTTCATGCAACATTATCACCTTATGACTCTTTAAGCATTCGAGAACATGTTCCAAAAAGCCAACTGATTATGCACTTGCATAATGAAAAACCCCTGACTCTATTTAAATGAAAAAATGAATTTATAAGGCATTTAAATCTTGTTAATACAGTTAATACAGTTAATCATTAATAATAAAGAGTTTTAACACTTAATCACAGAAATTTAGGTACTTTATACATTACTTATGGGAAATTAAAAAACTTGTGACTAACATAATAAAAAAATTAAGGATTTAACATTATTAAAAATAATGTAGCTTTTTTAAATTTAAATTAAATAAACCAGAATTTATTTTCACATAAAATTTTACAATTAATATATGACCTTTTTATTTTATAGAACTTTCTTAAATATTAAAATTCAATAATATTAATTCTTGCTCCGATCTTGACCATAAGATCATGACTTAAAGTGTCTCAAGGTTTAATATGAAATCAATTTAAAGTCTGTAACAAACATTTAATTGATTATATATATATATATATTATATATATATATATATATAATATATATATATATATATATATATCTTTTAAAATTGATTAGCATATGGAAAATCAGAATCTTTGTGTTTGGTTTAATGTTTTAATTGATTTAACCTTCAATTATCAGGTTTTCAATATTTATTACAAGTATGCAAACGACATTAAATTAATTTGCTTCAAGTAAAAAGACAATTATTGTTACCATATTATGATCTTTAGGTCTTTTACATTAATGAGCTTGAGTTTTTTTATTCCATATGTGTTCTATGTTTAATTTACATTTGTAAGAATGTATATTCTAAATAGATTACAAAATTTAATTGAATTTAATAGTAATGTAAGTCTTTCATGTAGTGTTTAGCGGTTTTCGTTGTGTTGTTCTCATGGTAAGAAGAGCTTGACTAAACAACAGGATTAACTATAAGAGATTGATCATTTAAATCAACGTGCCCAATATCGCATTGGGTAGTCAATTGGCTTGAAGGGTTAGTCCTCCTCATGATCCTTGTATGATTTGTGGAAGTAGGTGTTCTTGCAACCCAGGTTTTCATATTTGCAGATAGCGTTAAGGTGGTTGATTATCATTCCTTATGCGCTATCCTTATGATGCTGATGGCCTTGTTGCAATTTTCTTATTTTTTTTAAAACACATGATTAACTTATAGATGATGGCACCACGTGACTATGAAACATTTACTATAAAAAAATTAAATACTTTACTTATTTATCATAAATAAATAAAACTTTACTTAATTATTCCAAAAAAAGAAGAGCTTTGCCTATTTAATATAGAAAAATGAAAGACACAACACATTTATTATAAAAAAATAAAGGACTTTA
This sequence comes from Ceratodon purpureus, assembly GCA_014871385.1. NCBI lineage: Eukaryota > Viridiplantae > Streptophyta > Bryopsida > Pseudoditrichales > Ditrichaceae > Ceratodon > Ceratodon purpureus. The sequence goes on along the minus strand of CM026426.1, from coordinate 17,445,455 downwards.
ACTATTAACTATGAAAAATTAATTGTTTTTACTCATTATCTTAGCGTAATTGCGTTAAAGTTCAATGAAATTCAATGAAGTGCAATAATTTGATGTCGATTCAACTTGTGTGATAGGGCACAGTTTGTTCAGACTTTTCGATTAGCAAAGAACGCAGCAACAGTGAGTGTGAAGCGAAGCCATTGCTTCACGTGTAGGTTATTCTCTTTCATGAAGTTGCTCCATTTAGCTCGAAAATAGAGCCTTGTCGGAGCCTTGAATTGCTCACTACAAGAGAGTCTTGCTTTTCGAATCAAGAACTCGAGGTGAATTTCCTGGACTTTAACTTCAGCTTGATTCAACTTCGAATTAGTTTCAACCTGCAGCCATGCTAAAGAAACGTCGCCATGATCTGAAAATATTGAAGCTTGTTCTGCAAACTACACTTTGCAAACATGAGAACTGTTGATAGATTACACGACTAAAGTTTCCCTCGGCAGTAGGGACTTCCACAAAGGCATTCAAACGCTCTATCCACTTTGTCAATGAGTGCCACAAATCAATTGCGTGTAAAACAGTGAAACGAATGATTACATCTTCACTACTCAGTTACAACATTCCACTGTTGTGCATCAGCATTTAATGGCTCAAGAACCGTTTCTGTCTTGAAGAAGCTCCTTACGAACGACAGAAAATGGGAGAGCAGGTGCAGATTCCAAAATTCGGTCTACATATCTGTCAAGGTTAAAGTTATTCAGTAGTGCCGTGATTGAGAATGTTATGAATATCGAGGATATGATAATTGGTGCTTAGTTTTATGCGTTTTGAACAAGACTGTCACGTTAGAGGGGAATGGCAGCCTTTAATCACATGAAATGACGTTCTTAATGCTTTCATCAAAGGGCTTACGGAGGAATGATATAGTGGACACGTTGAGTGAATTATGTGGTATTTTCTTTCCTACGATTATAAAAGAATTTGTTCTTGCTGCAGATTTTTAAGTTTATTCAGCAAGCATGCGTCTAGTGTTCCAGAAAATGAGTTACTCGACTGGTTAAACTAGGTTGCGGATCATTATCACGACATATCTCACCATGTAAGCTATTGTTCCCTCAATCGGGAAATTTGGTTTGTCAACACGTCAAATATGTTCATAATATGGTATGCATTACCACTCATTAATTTAGCACTCACTGTATACTTACATTCGTGCCTCTCAATTCTATTGATGTCAAAGGAATGTTTGTTGTTCCGAATCATTTTACAGCGAGATTTTGTTTCTGACATCTGAGAGTTGATCCTTGATTTTCCCTATCATTCAATTACAACTCACCGCCACAAATCAAATGCAAAGCATCATCTAATTAGTGTTTATTATAACAAAATAAAATACTTTACCTATTTACTATAGAAAAATAAACAATTTAACACATTTATTATAAAGATATAAAGAATTCTGATTATTAAATATGGAAAATTAATGGTCTTTACTCATGTCCTTTAAGAAAATAAATGGATTCAAAACTTTTACTATAGAAAACTACAAGACTCTTAACATTTACTATAGAAAAAAAATACTTAACATATTTACTATAGAGGAATAAAGGATTTAAATCAATAACCGTACAATAAGTAAGCACTTGAATTATTTACTATAGAGAAATTAAGAACAAATATTGATCTAAGTCATTTATTTTAATAAATAAATAAAAACTGTACAATAATTGTACAATAGCTAAGCACTTGAATTATTTACTATAGGAAAATTAAAGACAATCATTGATTTAAGTCATTTATTAAAAAAACAATTTGAATGTTAAAAAAACAATTCGTGCTGAAACTGAATATAAACATTTGTTCACATCTGATAAAACACGTTTCTATTCTCATCATTCAAAATTGTATTGTGTACAAGAATCTTGTCTTATTCTCTTGCAGAATGCGAAAATTGATTCAACCATTCCCACCAGCCTCAATGATGAAAGCGTCCACCGAGGTTTCGTGAATACGACAACAATAGAAGATGCGTTGATGCGTTAAAGAGCAAGTTCAAAAATAATAGAGAAACAAGAACAAAACGAAAGAAGAATGGTTAAAAATAAATAAAGGACTTAAAACATTTACAATAGAATAGTAAAGGATTCTTAACATTTACTCTAGGAAAAAAAAAAGACTTCACATATTTACTAACGAAGAATAAAGGACTTAAATCAATAACTGTAGAACAAGTAAGGACTTGAATTATTTACTATAGAAAAATTAAGGACGATTATTGATCTAAGTCATTTATTTAAGGAAAAAAAAAAAAAAACCTTTGAATGCTTTGACCTTCATGCTGAAATTGAGTATAACCATATGTTCGCATGTAATGAACCTTGTTACTACTCTCAACATTCAAAATAGTATTGTGTACATGAATCTTTTTTATTCACTTGCAAAGTGCGGGAATTGCTTCAACCATTCCCACCAGCCCGAATAATGTACTCGTTCACTAGGGTTTCGTGAATATTGGAACCATAGTAGACGCGTTGAAGAATGTAGATGCGTTAAAGAGTAAGTTCAAAAATAATAGAGAAACAAAAACAAGACAAAAGAAGAATAGTGAAAAATAAATAAAGGACACAAGACATTTACTATAGAATAATAAAGGACCTTTAACATTTACTATAGAATAATAAAGGACCTTTAACATTTTCTATAGAAAAAGAAAGGACTTAACATATTTACAATAGAAGAATAAAAGACATAAATCAATAACTGTAGAATAAGTAAAGACTTAATTAATTTACTATAGAATAATTAAGGACGAAACTTATTTAAAATATAAAAATAGGATACTTACACATTATACTCTACAAATGTTTATGTGTTTCATATACTTGGACAATATATCTTCTTCAGAGATATATTTGATGAATGAGCTTCAAATTTCAGGATGATTTCCAATTCCTTATCTAATTCTACAAAACTACACAACATTTTTGAGGGAGCCCAAGACCCAAGCTCAACTGCATGCTAGCCAAGGGTCCGTTGCAGAGCTTCACTGCCTTGATGGCCTCGCAGTAACTCGTCTGACTGGAAGCGGGCTTCAGGAGCTGGAGGTTGTCCTGAACCTCAATGCAGCATGTCTTCAGTGGGACACTGTGCGAAACAATAACATACGACGCGCAACTCAAAGGAAACTCGGGTGGGCACGTGGCTGCTTGTGCTGATCCCACCATCATCGCCATGACCACTAAGAGAGCCAATGCTGCATGTGCAGCTGTTTTCATCTTCATTGACATCCCGGATAAGGATACTAGTGTCTGATCTTGAAATAGATCTTACTCAATCGTCAATGGAGCTGGGAATGATATGAAATTGAGCTCTGAAGCGACTGGTTTTATATCGAAATGTGCTCTGAGTCGCACAAGCTCGTGAAGATTTTGAGCTTAAGTCAAACTTGTGCATTCCTCTCTGTTTTCTATCACCTTGCTAATATTCAATTCAGTCAACTTGCATCAGATACATGCTTCCGCGCTCCTATCTAGCTTCGTTCGATTACATCCGTGTTTATCCAGGAAGTTGGCTCACCCATGCGTCATTGTGACCGCTTGAGAGCACTGACCCTGTTTCCAGTTACCATTGGATTCTAAACAGGTGGCCTACAAATCGACGCTCTAAATCAAGCAAGCAATGAGATTGCGCTTATCACCTTACCGAACTCATCAGCGGCCAGGGACTTCCTTCGCATGGGAAGTGTGATGCAAATAGGGGGGTAATTAGTGCTGTAGAAATCAACCAAGAAAAAGCCTGCTCTACGCGTTTCATGTAGTCAGTAGTTACCAGCTGCCTCCTATACATACAATTTTGTCTCTCACGCATCTTATCTCTTACGCATTCACGTACAAAACGGAAGACAGAGCAAGGTGTCCGGTGCTGAAACATGATATTCGTGTCTCCATGACGATTGTGTGTACTTGCTGCCCGCATATCAGTGTTTGCCCTCAAGAGATCGAAATATGCAGGGCGATAGAATTATTCACGATTTTGCGAACTACCCTCTCTTTCTTAGCAGGGTTAAGAATTTAGTTATTTCCTTCGGTTAAGTGATATTTCAAGTTTAGCGCTGGTTGGAAGATGGATGCGGCTCTGCATATAAACCTCCAACATATACGTCCTTACTGTAACGGAATTCAGACAGCATGATTGCTTGTTTGTCATCAATACCATTCAAAGTGGTGAGAAATTTAACTCGTCTATGTGCAGACTCAAAAACTTGGATATGGAAAATTGACTGATTATTAGGTAATTCTTAGAAATGTAAGTCTCATTTTCAAAAATGGAGCAGTACTTGCAATACAAATCTGTGAAATCGTTTATAGAAATGGATACTGTGAAAATGGCGACGAAAACATGAAAGCATGTTATCCACTCGCATAATTTATGATGCTCAAACAAGCTGAGTAACTCACTCAGTCTAGGAATTTTGCTCAGCCACGTTTGCTAGTTCCCGACTACATTTATCCTCATGGTCACCATGTCGCTTTGAACCTTTGGTTCTAGATTTGCATGCTGCTCACCAAAGACAAATTTTCATGCGGTGCTGTAGGTAAGGGTGATGTGAGATTATTGCTGAGGTTCAAGTTCCATGGAATGTCTTCGGTAACTCACTGCTATGCTACTACTCGTTGTTGTAGCCCACATGCATAGGCAATGGTCAGTGGATTTGTCGAGTTATGGGATTCTTCTGAGGCAGGGAGTGATTCAACATATTGTATGTTGGTCATTTCCCATCTCAACAAGCTTGTGTGTACAAAATAAAGTGTGTAAATTTCACCGCTTGTTTCATATTGTAGCAAAGAAACACGAGCTTCTGAAACGAGTGCAGATGGTGAGTTTTCAAAAGTGTCTCAAGAGAAGGAACAAGCTGTTGAATCCAAGTGGAGCTATGGCGTTTTGACATTCAGCCGAATCACATAATATACCATGGCTCTGAATTCCTCACTACAGTGACCTTGGCAACTTAAGTGAAGAGCAGATTCTGCTATTTGCTGGAAATCGAGTTCTGTAAAATCACGATATATTCATAACTTAAGAATCACGTGAATATACAGTATACTCAAGCCACGGCATTCTCCTCCTGCCTCGGCTACAAAACTGTTTTGCTACTTGTACAACTTCGCTCAAAGGAAAGCTGTGGAGGTTGTCGAGACCAGGAATTGGTAAATTCCAGAGTGGGCCTCCGCAGAAGATTTATCCCATGGTCTTTGGAATTACAAGGGTAACCAGGTATATTAACCTCCGCTATTCGTATTACCCTCGTCACTTGGCACTTGGCCTCGGTGTGGTTTCGTTAATGAGAGAAATTGGGGGGAGCGACATACGTCGCGAACGAAATTCGCCGGGGCTAGGACCAAATTGACATATTGAAATCCCAAACTGGAATATGGTAATCTGACGTTGCTTTGAGAACATTCTTTTTCTTAATTCTTAGCATGAACATCCTTTTTCGTGACTGGAATGTTTGCAAGGGTGTTGGCAAGCTACACCGGGTACACTTTGGGCAGATTTAAGAAGTACTTCCCGTGCACATTTCTACCCCAATGTACTTGATGTACTTTTTTCGGATAATCTGAGCCGTCCATATCATTGCCGCGTGCCACCGGCAGCCAAGCTCAGATCGACCAATGAGAAAGCATCAGACCGGTGGTTGTAGGTACGTGGATTGGGTGGTACCTGCCGTATCCGGTAGTCTTTGTCTCGCACTTCCAACGTCACTCTGGTCTCGTTCATTGGTCGGTGTTTGCTGGTCTCGGTGTTGTTGTCTCTCTCGTTGCTTATGTGGTTTTGCATCATAGTTAAAACTTTGGAGTTTGGAGAGGAGACAATGTGTTATTTGTTTTACGTTGGTTCAGATAGAGGGTTAGAGTTTTTAGGATGAGACAGAGAGATAGAGAATTAGAGGGTTTGTGTGTGAGATACTTGTGATTAGCTTGGGGTTGAATTTGTTGTCGTAGTTTTTGGTATTTTTTATATTGTTTTGCTAGTTCCGATGGGGATTGAGGGTTTTGCTTCAAAGGGTTAAAGAGTAATGTGGCTCCAAGGTTTCAGTTTGTAGCGACTATTTCCGATATGGTTTCTCTGGTGCTCTAGGTTTTAAGTTGGATTTTTCTTTTCAAGGATTTGCTTCAAGTATGTTTTAGTTGCGGTTCAGTTTGTTTAGGGTGTCCTTCGCCATGTCTAGGAGGTCTAAGTCCGAGGGGGGAGAAGGTCTGAAAGCAAGTTCTCGGGATGGAAAGGTTACGTCGGGAGTTGATGGTGGATCTGGAATGGGAGTTAAAATTGGGAAGACTAAGTCGGGTGGGAGCGAGGTGGTAGGGGTTTCGGTGAAGGAGGAGGAGCGTTTCCTGGAGGTCGATGATTTGGAGGAGTTGATAGCGAGCTTGAAATCCCCTCCAGATTTGCTAACCTAGGAGGACTTCCGCGATAGATATGCTTTGGAATGCAACCCTAACTCTATCAACCCGCATCGCTGTCGCAAAGATAAGGATATCTCAGACAAGCAGATGCAAGAATTAGGGTTTAGGCCGGAGGGGGTTAAGGGTCGTGGCGGGTACTCTTGGAGCGACTGCAAGGTGCGGGAAATTGTCAACCGCATCAAATACGTGCACCCAATTGTGTACCTGCATGGACCAGACGAGATCCCAAGCTGTGTGACGAAGCAGTTCGCAGTCAGAGTCGTTTTGGAGTACTAGAAGAATGCGGTGAATTGGGCCTTGTACGGTCAAGAGACCAACAATCATCAGCGAAGGAAGTATGAGCAGGATCTGTCGAAGCTCCAGTTCGCGATCAACACGGGGGCCAGGGTGACGAAGCGCACTTGGAGGAGTTTGAAGGTCGACGTTGCAGTGAAGTTGGAGCCGAATGTTGGAGTTGATGCTGCAACGTCGATAAAGGTATGTACTCTACCTAGTTTTTTGTAAGTTGTTTCTTTGTTTGATCAAAGTTGTTTGTGTTTATGATAAGAGTTGTTTGTATTGTTGATTACAGTTGTTTGTGTTATTGATTACTGTTTCGCTAATTTCTTTGTTTGTATACTTAGCATTGCAAATCTGAACAATACTTTTAGACCTAGCACTGTAAATTAGTCGTATTGCATTGCATTGTTTTGTGATATACTTTTGTTATTGCTTTCAGTTTAAGTCTAGATGTAACATATTCTCCGTATGCTTTGTTTAGTGTTAACAATTTGCTATTACTTAATGTCATTGTTGTTTTAGAATTAGAGAGATAGAGAGTTAGAGAGGTACGAAGTTTAGAAAGATACAGAGTTAGAGAGATACAGAGTTAGGTGTAGTATTATTGCATTCAGTTTATTTGTAGATGTGATTTATTTTCTGAAAGCTTTGTTTGGTTTTAACAATGTCGTACAATGTAATGTTATTGTACTTGTACTGGAGGGGTGTGCCGCCACCAAACACTACGCAGACAAATTGGAAGGTGGGAGTGAAGGGTGAATTGGCGGTAAATTTGGTGAAGGTCGAAGATCGCGGAATAGCATCGATGTCGAAACTAGAATATTTCCAAACGATGCACACGATACTCTTGATGGAGATAGAAGGTTTGAAGCTGGACGAGGAGATGGCGGTGAAGGCGAAGGACTCAGCTGCGCAAGATAAACGACTTGCGCTTTTAATGGTGGAGAGCTACGAGGCTAATCTGGCTTCACTTCAGAGCAGTGACGGGGAGCAAGGTGGAAACGAAGGGAAGCGGAATGTTTTGGCAGAGCTCATGGAGGATCAAAGGCGCACTCTAGCAACTAAGAAAACCAAGGCGCTAGCGAAAGACCTAGGAGCAGCAAAATGTCGAAGGCTAAGGGAGCAGAAGATTCGGATGTGCGAAGGAGTTAGGGTGGAGATAGAACGCATCAAGTATGGAAGAAACAGCGCTAGTCTCAACCCAGTTCCACTCGTGTACCCTGACAGTGTGTTTGGAGAGGATGATTCTCCTGAGAAGAGGTTCCTAAAAATTACTAAGTGTGTCCTTTGCGGTTTTAACTTTCCTAAGAGTGACATTGTCATTGCATCTTGTAAGCATATGTACCACCCTTTCTGCGCTAAGGTGACATACGAGAGTGGTTATAAATGTGCCGCAGCAAATTGTTCAGATAAACTTGTAGATCTAGATTGGCACCGTAGCTTCGGGTCGGGAGGTCCAGCGAGTGTTGTCGTTGAAGATGTAGCTGCCCAGATGACACTATGTGATGAGGAGGTGGCGCGTTACTTTCGAAGCGAGTTGAACGAGCACGTCTACGATGTCCGAAGACGGGTGAGTACATAGCAATGCTTAAAATCTGTTCTCATCGTGGCTTGTTGTTTCGTGATACTTTTGATAGTACTTGATCTACTTGGAGTCGTTCAGCTTAGTATACTTTCTGCAATTTTTGTATTAGTGGGATTAACATAGATGTACTTCTTAGTGAACTTGGTACTTTTTTGTTCAATCCAGGGTCACTGATCAGTACTACTTGTCTTGCAGAGGATCAAGGAAGAATACATTCCCCTCCACCATTTGTACTTTTTGTGACTGGAATCGTTTTCTGATTCTACATTTTCTGTACTTATTGTATTCGTTTCGAAATTATGTGTACTTTCAGATACTTGTTGGTTTTATCAGATTGTTGGTGTACATTGAATACTGCTGTAATATGTATATTCTGATTTACATATTGTATATGAAGTACATTGTGTATTCACTTACATATCGTAGCCAGATCCGACTTAGTACTTTTTTGTAAATGTATTCTGTTAGTACTAAAAGTATGGCATACCTAGATCGTTCAGTACTAATAGTATTTAGGTAGTTCAGTACTAATAGTACTTAGGTTGCATAGTAGTACTATACAATACTCAAAAAGTATACTGTTGCAGTTTGTAGTGGGCAATTTTCAAGTTTTACTTCATAATAATGTACTATTATCAACTCATGCAAGATTAGAAGTACTTATAGTATATTGATGTACTTTTAGATTCTCTTTTAAATAAGTTTTTTTGTTGTGATTGCAGACTCGTCGTTGAAGCCCATGTCTTCCCTTTCTCACGGAGTTGCGAGTTTTGGAGAACAGAGCCAAGCGGTTTGCTCGACGCGGTTACGGGACTTAGCTGCTGGAGAAACTTTTACTAGCAGCCTATTTCAGATCAGAGAGGAGGAGAACAGGAAAATGGTGGTGGACAGTCCACAAAAAATACACGTGACAGCAACAAAGTCCGGGGGGAAGTTCGGGAGAGTTGAAGGAAGAAAACGCGAGGCACAAGCACAGCTACCACCACAGGCAGTTTACGAATGTCTTGTGGAGGATTCACGTGGGAAGTCAAAGGCGATGGAGCCGAAGTTGAATGACGAGTCAGACGAGGAAGAATCTGAATCCGAAGGTATGCCATTCGAATCTAGTGTCTAACTTATGGTAGCTTAATATTCATGGTTATAGTCGAAATAGAACATACGCTTTAGAAGGGTTAGACAGTGCATGACCACTCTATAATGTAGTCGAATGACTCATGTGATGGTGTGGATTGGGCTAATTGGGATGGTGTGATTAGGCTAATTGTGATGGTGGGGTTGTTGCAGGTAATGTCCGAGATTTTAAATCGAGCTTGAGGACTAGTGTCAGTGGCAGTGGCAGTGGCAGTGACAGCGAGGAGAGTCAGGATGAAGAAGACGAGGGCAACAGTGGCCAGAGTTGCAAATTGGAGGACAGAGTATAAGAAGAAGGTAAGGGGGAGAACAGTAGAAAGTTAGAGGTGGAGAAGAGGTTCAGGGAAGGAGGTTTAGTGAATCCTCCGGTTCAGCAGTTAAAACCTCAAGAGCTAGAGTGCGTGGATATCCCACATGTGTTTGTGCCCTCAGTGGATGTAGATGTAGTGCGAGGGGCGGGATGTCAGGAAGTTAGAGGGCCGGGTGGAGAAAAGAGGGAGAGTGATATGGAGTTAGATAGTGAAATTGAAGGGGAGGGGGAAACTAAGGGGAAGGCAGGGGGGGTTGTTGAGGTAGTAAAGCTTCAAGGCATAGAAGAGGGATTAGATGAAGGGCAGGAAGTGGAGCTAGAACAGGAGAGCTTGGAGATATGGGGTAGGCCATGGACAGCGTTAGTCCTGTCCAACATGGCCACGGAACTGAGCGCCGACTAGGGCAAGGACTGCCCACCAGAGGGGAAGACGTTGACTTCTCAGAGTCAGCATACACGGGGAGGGCTTGAAGGTTTATCACCGAAGAAGAAGCGAGAGGGAGATGAAGGGGCCACAACAGTCGAGGTGAACGGTGACGTGAAACATCATTGAGGGAAGAGGAAGTCCGAGGAGGGGAGAAGGCTCCAGGAGGAGTTGGAAGGACAAAATATGGCAAAAGAAGTTGCCACGGATCAAGGGCCAGCTCAGAGGACTCGGGGACGCAGAAGATCGACCGATGGCGGAGATAATCAACACTTAGGGGAAGGTGTTGAGCAGGCATCCCTCCGTGCACACAAGACCAGGAAGCAGAAGAAGGAGAATGCGATGGAGAGGGTTGAGGAAAAAAAATCAAGCAAGAGGAAGAGGAGGAGGCCCCTACTCTACGTAGCGTCCCCGAGGTTGCAAGTCCAGGAGGGAGCCCTAGTGGAAAGAAGCAAAAACCGGTGAAGTTTTTGTTGGAGTTTACTAACTAACTCATGTAGTGCGAATCTGCAGGGTTGTGTAAGATTGTGTAGGCAAATTAGAGTGGCTGTAAGAAAACTTTGTACACTCTGTTTGTATCGTGAAACATTCATACGTGGGCTCCTTTGGGTCTATGGTTCATTTATTGTAGAATACATTTTCGTATGTATTCCATCACTTGCAAAAACATTTGAGCTCGCACACAAGTCTTTCATTTGAATTGCTGATTTCATGTGCCTTGTCAAAACAGGATAATATATTTGTTCAAGATTTGTCCTATGGTTTGGAGCTGAATCCTGTGCAAGTGGTCTGTCCTATTGAACCTCACATTCATCCTCCTAATTTCTGGTACACTAAAGAGAGCATGGTGCTTGTTTAAGAGTCTAATGGTGGCGACTTGTGGAAGAGTGTTAGAAGGTCGTTCAGAGCGAGGGCAGGTTGTTCAGAATGCGGTACGGATTGCCTAAGGTCTGGAAAGTCTGGTTGCGCTTGCGCCCTACAATCGGGGGATTTTGCGTACAACACAGCTGGTCTCCCCCGGGCTGACATCATAAAGAATTTGGATGACAAAACTGCTTTGGAATTTTGTAATAAAGGAACAGGTTGTTACTGTGCGAGTCTCCCCACTGAAGATAGTAGTAGCGCTAACGATGGAGTTTGTCATGGACACCAATCCCGGACCTTTATCACAGAATGTAACCCCATGTGTGCTTGCCACTTAAAGTGTGGCAACCGCATTATACAGCATGGCATGACGGTGAAGGTACAGGTAAGGCTTGTTCAGAATCAGAGAGATGTCATTTTAATTATTACTTTTTATATTTACTATTCCCATTTTTAACATGTAATTTTAATTGCACAGGTTTTCATGACTCCTACTCGCGGCTGGGGTGTCCGGACAGTGGAGCACATCAAGGCATGTAAGTTTCTATTTGAGCTCGCCGGGGAGATTGTGACTAACGGTGAACTCATTGAGCGGAACCACCTCGTGCACAAGCTACTTGGTTTTCGTCAAACCTACACTCTACAACTGGATGCTTCTTGGCAGTCTGAAGTTATGGCCAATGACAACATCTCACTATGTATTGATGCCACCCACTATGGAAATGTTGCGAGATTCCTAAATCACAGGCATGGACCGTCCTAGCTCTAATTGATTTATGTAAAATCAAATACAGTGCTTAAGGCCCAGTCGTGAATCTTACTACAAAATTTGTGACTGCTCCTCTTTCAGGTGTGAGGGAGCTAACGTCGTCAACATGCCTGCGCAAGTGCACTCCGGAGCTCATCGTATCTACCATGTGGCATTCTATGCCAATCGTGACATCGAACCAGGAGAAGAGTTGACTTCGGTAAGGACCCTGAATCAAACATGAGGCGCTGACTCTCTTCGGACCAACCTTGAATTTATGAATCTGCAATTTCTAAACTTAAAGAAAAAAATTCTATGACTAATTCATTGAATCGGGTGTGGTAGGACTATGGCAAGGATTTCAAGGCTGATGATGGAGATATACTCGGCTTTAGATGCACTTGCGGGAGTAGCAAGTGTCGAGACAAGTGAAAGCAGTCATCGCTACAATCACAACGGGAGAAGACAAAGAAATCTACACGAGGGAAGCCAAGCAGGTCCCTAAGAAGGAGCAACAGAACTAAAACGCAGTGAGAAGCATGTAAGAAACCAGTCAAGCACCGCTAGTGAGCCTGAACAGATAGTACTTTAGAATTTCTGAATCTGAATACATTGAACACTGATTTCTAATCTACTGAGCTCGGCTCTGGAGAGACTTTACCTCTATTAACTTGCACTCTATTCATCACGGTACCCTTGAAGTCGAAGAGTATACCACATACAATCCACTGATCTTGGAAGAAAAACTTAAATGAACACGGAATCTGCAAAATCCAGGCCTCATTCAGTTGAGTCCTTCAATAAACACATAACACTGTAGAGGAACAAGCACAAGTAAAGAAGCAGCTGAAATCAGAGAATAATAAGAGTGAAGCGTACCTAGGCTAGGACCAGGTTCTGGTTTTGAGGCAATTGTCGAAGTTGGAACATAAAGAGTCGGTAATTGCAAAGGTATAGTCTCGATGTCCCCCTATCTTCTTCTTTTGTCTCCAAACGGACACATTTAGGGGGGAACTTAGTCGCCCTTGATCCCGTCCCGCTCGGACCTTTTACTCTAAAATGAAGACTTCCCGCTCCTGATTCTCCCGCCACATGTAGTTGTTAATAATTTATCCATCTATTCAGGCTCAACAATATAGGGTCTGTGTGCACCAGTTACGGTATTGGATTCAAGTTTTGGTAGGATCAACATCTAATTTAATTTCTTACGGCCATTTGTCTATTGTATTGAAGAACTAGCTTGCATAGAATTGGTTAGTTTTAGAAACATGGTATAAATATTGCTTCAAATCTTATATGTAATTATTGATGGGGTCTTGCAAACCGAATCTTATTCATGTTACTCTAGAACTTCATCCGCATAACTCTCAAATTTCAATAAAATAAAGGAATAAAAATGGAAGTTTAAAAAAAAAAAAAAAAAAAGAATTGGAAAAAAAAATAAAGGAAACAACAAAGGGATAAGGAATATGTAGAGGAGAATCACGAAGCTATGGGAATGGAAGAATTAATAAGTGAAAAAATAAAGGAATAAGAGTTTCAGCTAAAAAGGAAAGAGAAAAAAAAAGAATGAGAAATGGAAAAAAAAAAAAAAAAAAAAAAAAAAACAACAAAGGGATAAGAAAGATGTTTTTAAAATCCCGAAGATAAGGGAATGGAAGAAAAAATAGATGACAAAATAAAGAAATAAGAATGGAAGTTAAAAAAGACAGAGAAAAAAAGAGAATGAGAATTGAAAAAATAAATAAATGAAACAACAAAGGGATAAGAAAGATGTTTGTGAATACATTCAATGATGAATCTTACAAAATAAAGGACTCATGTAGGTGAGAGTATCCATTAAAAATAAAATCCTTGAATTTATGAACTTGATTTTCATGGCCTATGATGAAAATTACTAGAGCTTTACGTATAAAAATATAAATATCCTAGTATTCAAAACAGTGTGTCTTTAGGAAGGAAACATATTAGGAGAGGGAATAGTCATGTTTTCACTTCGAATCAATAAAATGAAATCAATTTTAAAGCGTATGAATTTTGAAACACCTTTAGAATTTTTCTTCCATTCCCTTACCTTCGGGATTTTAAAAACATATTCTTTATCCCTTTGTTGTTTCCTTTATTTTTTTCTCCAATTCTGATTCCTTTATTTATTTATTTTATTTTTTTCTAACTTCCATTTTTACTCCTTTATTTTTTGAATTATTTTTATTTCCATTCCTTTTATTATTAGTTTTTTTTTGAAATTTTGAAATTTTTTTCATTATTCTTCCACTCTACATTTCATTGTTTTGTTCTTCATTTCCCTTCCCATTTTTATTTTCCTTTTATTATCTTGTCTGTATTTCATTTTTATTTTTTTTATCCTTCCATTTCAAATTTCAAATTTGTACTGGTTTTCCTTATTCCTATATTATCACTAGATGAATATGTCTTTCCTTATTTCATTTATAATAATTGTCTCATATATTTTATTTTATGTTATTAATCTTCCTTTTTTATGAATGAACAGGGGACTGTTTGTATACCTTTATGTTCTGGTCAAGACACGCTGTGGCATTTGTTTATGATGGTACATTGTTTCCCAAGATCCATATTCTTTTCTTAGCATAGGACATACTAACTGTTGCAAATAGGAATACTATAATGCTTTGCTCCCGTAGCCCTAGTAAAAAGCAACTTTATATTTGGTCAAAAATAGCATTTTGGTTGGTTCAGTAGGCGGCAAAGGAGAGAGTCCCCACTATATTAGAAAAAGACAGTTCAGAATTAAAAATATAGAGATTTTCTCGCGAGATGTGAGACTCTCCAGTTTTGGACGGTCAGTATCACTGTCGCAAGACATTCCTAGTTAAGAAAGTGGTTCATGATCCCCAATAATGACACCATGTCAAACTCGTCAAAATCCATAAGTGTCGGCTCTTCGGCGAGGTTTATCATTCATGATTCCTTTATTCGATTCTTTCCACGAGGTTCTCGTAGGTTCAAGTAGTATTGTATATTAAGCTAACACTGCTTTTTGCAATTTCATCTTACATTATGACCGATAATGAGTTCATGCAACAGCGGTATAGAATGTCTATCAGATACTGTTAATCAGCGTACATGTAATAAACCAAATCAAGAAGCATATAGATCGAGCAATGTGTTTGTAATGGAGTAATCATTGAACTCCATTCTTAATATTCAACAACAGAACAATTCAAGGTCAGAGGGGTAAAACATAATCATTAAAGTCAAAGCTCATGATAAAAAAATTTCTCAATAAACTCAGAGCAATCTCATGAAGAGATTAAACACAAAGAAAATGACAATAGTTCTAAGCCCTTCTCATTGTCATTTTCCCACAACTGAGCTAGAGCATGCCGAACTACCTCTACTACTTCAGAGGAAATTTTGTAAACTAGATCTCCACCTTTCAAACAATATGGAGCCAGTTTCATACAGAACTTGCATGCTATGACAAGATGAGAAGCAACATGAGCTACCACAGACTTATCCAAGTAAGTGTACGTAAATTCCCCCGCCCTGACTTCCTGTAATATGTTCCTTCAACAACATAGTCTTCTACTTCGAATTCAGCCCCTTATGGACACTGCAAAGGAGCCTGCAATTGATATTTGCGACGTCGGCATTGCAGGACATAAAAGTCAACTCCTTCCTCATTCGATTGCTCAGCTCGGACCACGAAGTTGTCTCCAACGTGGAGCACATCATCTAGTCTCTCTCCTTGCTGAACCTGAATGGCAAATTGTAGACAAAATTAAGGTAAGAGTTGAACATCAATCCAACAATATGTTTAATGTTGTAGACTAGGAAAACATGACAAAAACTTAATTACAGGAATGAACATATACATATATCATTATCACTTGGTCCATTGGGTCATCTTCAATGGGGTCCAGCTCCTCTGTTGGGGTCTTTGGTTGAAGTTGCACTGCACGCCATTGAGAAACATGTGCATGTTGCTCACAATTCTCCCAATCCTTCTCTATGCATGCCCTACAAAAACATGAAAGTTGTCTCACTAACAAAACAGTTTTGTTAATGACCGAATTCCCCATAATTGAATGCAGTGCTCTCGAGCCTGCAATGGCGTTGCAAGCCATTGATGACTCCATGTTGATTTCGTGCTCGTCCACGTGCCAAAAGGTACGATGGATGTCTCTACTACTTCTTCCAGCATAAGAGGAAGTCGCACAAGTGGAGAAGCCCTATTGCAAAAACTCGACGCACTGTAGAGCGTTCTGCAAGTGCCGATCTGGGTTGCGGATTTGCTCCATTCGTAACGAACGCTTCACTACTGCCCCTGCGCCATCCCATTCCCCTGCAAATTCAAGCAACCAGAGATTTCAAACCGCATTATATGACATCAAACCATCAGCCTATTCTATAATGTGGCATTTTATTCACTGGGCATTCTAGAGTACAGTAGAGAGCAGTGTACTTTTAAGTACTAAAAGTATTAGACTTAACTTAAAAACTACGCGAAGTACCTATTCCGTGACCCGTCGCAAAATAATTCCAGATCATGGAGCAGCCACCGGTGAGACTCGGGTACCTCGCAACAAAATACATAGCGGTTGCACCCTTGAATTGCCCTGCACATCCGTCACTAAAAACCCAATGCTCCACTGGTCTTTGACCGTTAGCATTTAACCACCTCCAGTGAAGCATCAAACAATGCTGAACAAACAATGAGTCATGTTTCTTGTCATCCGATATATAGTAGTGTGTATGTTTTATGGTGATCAAATCACCACTCACATCACGGACTCTCTGCAAAGTGATGTGAACCAACAAGGACACATACTCAGACGTATAGTACATATTTTGGACTTCGTTTTGAATCTGGAATTCATATTTCTCTGCAAAGTCGATGTGGGAAACTAGAACTCCCTCAGGCAAGCCTTCCATCATTTCCTTGCAACGAGCATCTTGCCAATTGGCAATAAAGTTGTGCTTTATGAAAGCCTCCACCTTCGGCTTCATGTAGTTGATGAATTGGACTGGACTCGTTTCTTGGTACACCTCCTGCAAACATTTTTTTGGTTTCCCTGTCTCTCGATCCATTCCAATCTGAACGTAGGAAAACTGCATCCAACGTAGCTTCGGCTCCTCAGCCTCAGACAACTCCTGTGGACAAAGCTTCAGAGTATCTACCCCACAGTTCTCACAGTCACCCATTATACAGCTCAGTTTGTGCCATTCATCAAACTCAGATTTTGGACAAAGACAAGCTTCTCAAAGTAGGGTGATTCGTTTGTATGTGTTGTGATGAGCATCATAGCCCACATTATCACCCAATGCACCCTCTGAGACAGTAGAACAAACATCACATCTACATGAGCAACCCTGTTGTGCATGCAGCCCTCTCTTTTTCTCCCGTAGAGTGTTGAGTCCTGCCCTCATGAGATCCATTTCTACGTGGTAGATACAGCAGAAGACATTACGGTCCATTAGAGGTTTCACATACCAGGGCTTGAGGTTATCGAAGCTTCGCTGTCCTATCTTGCACTACGGGTGAGCCTCTTTAAATTGCAAAAAGAAGGTCGCCTACAACAAGCCAACAATGATAAGTAGAGTAATACTACAGTACTCATCAACTTGACCCTCGAAGTACAGTTCAAAATGGACGGACTAATACAAAGTACAAACTGTAACTACCCCAAAACACTAAAAGTACTACAGTAGATGTAAAGATACTACTACGAAGTACTCTGCATCAATTGAAACTAGTTTTGGTACTCATCACCATGACCCTCGAAATACATTACAGAATGGACAAACTATTACAATGTACAAAATGGAACTACTCCGAAACACTGCAAGTACTACAGTATGTTTCACATACCTCTTCGAAGTACTCTTCATCAGTGAGTACTAAATGAGAGTACATACTTTGAGAGAAAACGTAAAATGACAACAGTACGAAGTGGTTCAAGTACAGATGGTACTCCAATGTGAGAGGTAAATTATACCTTGGAGTACCTGATATCCAGTGCAGGTAAATAATCTCTATGATAATGTACTTCACGTAATACACTTTGAGCAATGGTAATACACACTCTACTTCGGGTACTACTAGTTCAAGTCAAAAAGTAACATAATTTTGAACTCAGACACAAAATGAGTACTGCACAAGGCGATTCACAATATCTGAAGTACTATATGACAAGCAAAGTGACACTGCAGTACTTAGCATAGATGTGGTAAAGCAATGGGTTTGAGTATTGTACCAAATCCATACCAATGTGACAGGCAAGTAGTGCTTTGCATGCGTCTCTCCTCCCCTCTTCACACCACCGCCTTTGTTGACCACGTCCTTCCTGTTCGGGCTAACTCTAGTGTGACTATGCCACCATGCTTTGACTAACTCAACTGTGTAAGTTGTTGTAGTGTCAATTCTTTTTTGCCTGTGTAGTGGTACAAACCGAGGAGCCCCCTCTTTGTATTCTTCTCTCCTTTCCAAGGGGGCTTGAATATTTTCAGGTTTAATCCCTAAAACACGTGCAAGCGCCCTAACACCACCTACATTGCCACTCACAGCAGCATCTAACAAGGCACCTTTTCTAACTAACATGTTGTTCAAAAATGGTATAGATAGGGATTGTAACTCAGCTCTAAAACTTTGAATCAAGTAATGGATACTTTTTGCCTCTAAATGACGAGGGTAGTAGTAGGGTAAGAGAGGCCAAACTTGATTATGGCGCAAAACCTTCTCGAACACAGTCTGTCGACACTTGTCCGGGAAGAGCATTGAGCTCATGAGATATGCTCGTCGCAATTTTCTGTGCAACTCTGGATGCATCCCTAGGCAAAATGTAGTCGACTTCATCAGTGGCTGTGTCCCTCGTCGATATCTCCTCCCCTCCTTCCGAATGCACCAAAGACTTCTCTCGATGGCGTTGCTGGTACACACGATTGCCCTCCGCTTTCTCTAACCGTGCAGCCGCTGCCGATTCCATTACTGCCACCCTCTCCGCAGGACCAGGCCGTCGCGTTCTGGACCTCTGTATCTGGGTTTTGTCGCCCATCCTACAAATGCCCGTGAAGAGCCGCGAACACCAACAAGGAGAGACTACGCGGTTAGAGAAGGAGGAGACAGTCTGGGATAATAGAGTCTGCAAAGAGCCATGTCGTGAACCTACGAGCAAAAACATTTGTCAACATGTGGTACATGTTGTCTACAGCAACAGTAACTTCGATTCCAAACTGTATTATATAACTTCAATGAAGCTCAGAAACTAAAGGATAAGGAAAATTAAACTCACCAAGGGCGCACTGGAAGGGGTTGGGGATGGGTATGCGGTGAGCTCCTCTAGTGACAGTGCGTCTTCAGTGAGCTCGGTTCCAAATAGGGTCTTCGAATTCCGGACAAGATACTCACGGGCATGTACTGCTTGGTTTCCACTATGGAGGTACCATGCAATATCTCCAAGCCTCGAAGTTGGTGTACCGGAAATGTGCGAGTTGCTTGACACATCCTCATCCGGACTATAGCATGAAGGGGTGGTAAACGGTTGATCTACACTCTGACTCTCTTCATCGACAACATCGCAAACAGGGTACGAGTGAGTAATTCGTTGTTGGACAAGCTGAGGAGGTTCTCTAACTACATAGTACGACGTTATTGGGGACTAAACTAATAATGGGTTGTAGGAAAAGCCTTCCCCAGACATTGGTGTTGCAAACCCTTGCAACGGCAGCGCCGCACCTCACACCGCCTGGAACACTGAAGGGAAAAAAGAGACGACGTTGCGAATCCTTGTATGCGTCTGTGCGCATGCAAGACAATCCACAAGTAGATGAATAGAAAAAAAGAAACGTCATCCGTACTATGAATGAACAGAAACTTCACCAGAACTCAAAGAGCCCAGATCCAATATATTCGGATCTTATCATGACGTATGCGGCTGAGATAGGAAGGCATCAAAATTGAACGCTGGAGATTACACTATAAAGTACTTTGAGTACTTCCGTTTCAGGAAAGTAACCCGCATAGTACTCTTAGTGGCGGCCGCATGAAATCCTAAAGTCCACAAAAAACAGAATTTATAGAAGATCTAGCCGTTAGCCAACAAAGAGTAGACATTAGGAACACCACCTGCATAGGAGAATCAATCTTGCGCCCATTTTTTCGTAGACTTTTGGACTGCAGAATAAAAACACCCACCACATCAGTTTTTCCCACGGATTTTTATTTTTTGGTTATTTTTATGATAGAGATATGTAGCGACAAACAAGCCACATTCTATGCAATAAAATCAGAGTCAGAAAAAACTCCAGTTGCAAGAAAATAAGTAATTTGTCAAAATTTATACAATCTGACATACTTTAATGAATTGGAAAAGTACTACATACAGAGGTGCCCAAACATTTTCTTTTGATATCTGACTTTAAACAACACTGCATACCAGTGGTCGAAGCTAGTTTCATAATAAACAGCTTAGAAATACGTTAATTCCCTATAGAAAAAATGTACTTTATCAAGAGTACTTTGGAAAATGTACTTTTCTGACATACTTTTTCCATAGGCGTAGCTTGCCAACACCCGCAAGTGTTTTAATCTCGTACGTAAATACTTGCACTTAAACGATAGACTTGGCATATAAATCCGAAGAATCTTTAAAGTCACTTCAAGTGCCTTAGATGATACCTTAGATGATACAAAAGAATAAGGAAATAGTGTAACTATCAGTGGTAAATCAAAACTTCCAAAACTGGTGGGTTTGGATGTTCCAAAACATGTGGTAATCCCAAAACATGGAACATGCCCAATGTTTGGCAAAATTAGCAAAGGCCCAAAACATAGAACATGCCCAATGTTTTGCAAAGTTAGTAAAGGCCCGGGTGTTGGGAACGACCCGAGTAAGAGTCATTTGGCGCCGGCGCCAAGAGGATTGATGTAGCGATATTTGAGAAGACAAAATTTGTTACGCCAAAATCAGAAAGTCACAGAGTCGAAACGAAAGGGTGAAAATAGAATGTTGTAAAGAATACAAGGGAAACATGAAGTAGTAGAAAGTACAGGATTGGAAGGAAATGGAAAAAAAAATCGGATATGGAAGAATGAATGAATTTAGACTAAGTTTTTATATAATAAGAATCATTTGGCGCCGACGCCAAAAGGATTGAAGCAGCGAATTTAAAAAAGTCAAAATTTGAAAAAAAAAATAAGAAAGGCATAAAGGCAAAACGAAAGAAGATGGGAAAATAGAGAATGTTTCAAAATAGGAAAGAGGAACAAGAAGAACTAGAAAGAGGACTGTTGGAAAATTTTAGTCAAAAGGATAGACGAAGGGGACTGGAATATGTTTGCAAGTGTTCTTATCTCGTACGTAAATACTTGCACTTAAACGATAAAGTTGGCATATAAATCCGAAGAATCTTTAAAATCACTTCAAGCGCAAAAGATGATACCATAGATGATACAAAACAATAAGGAAATAGTGTAACTATCAGAGGTAAAACAAAACTGCAAGCTTGGTGGCTTTGGATGTTCCAAAACATGTAGTAATCCCAAATTATGGATCATGCCCAATGTTTGGCATAGTTAGCAAAGGCCCGGGTGTTGGGAACGATTGGAGTAAGTCTCATTTGGCGCAGACGCCAAGAGATTTGATGCAGCGATATTTTAGAAGACAAAATTTATTACGCCGGAATTAGAAAGTCACAAACCGAAACGAAAGGGTAAAAATAGAATATTTAAAAGAATACAAGGAATATGAAGTTCTAGAAAGTAGAGGATTGGAAGGAGAAAGAAAAAGGAAATCGGATATGGTAGAATGAATAAATATAGACTAAGTTTTTATATAATAAGAATCATTTGGCGCCGGCGCCAGAAGGATTGAAGGAGGGAATTTAAAAAAGTCAGAATTTGAAAAAAAAAATAAGAAAGGCACAAAGTTGAAACGGAAGAAGAATGATAAAAAGAGAACGTGTCAAGTAAGGAATGAGGAACAAGAAGAACTAAAAAGAAGACAATCGGAAATTTTATTAAAAAGGATAGAAGAAGGGGAAGATCAACATGACCGGGGGGCTATTTTACCAAAAATTATGCGGATTGAGCTCATGCAATATCTCAGCTATAGAATTGAATTTGCCAGTTTACAGAGTGGCTGATTAAATAAGTATTCACAGAGTTCCTAAGTTCGAGGTTTGAACCCACGCCACATGAACTTTGCAATATTTATCCCGTGATCTTTGGAGTTACTGAGGTAACACAATTTAACCTCCACTATTCGTATTACCCTTGTCACTTGGCACCTGGCCTCGGTGTGGTTTAGTTAACTAGAGAAATCGGGTGAGCGACGTCCGTCGCGAACGAAATTTGCCGGGGCCAGGACCATACTGACATAAGAAAAACCCAGACTGGAATATCGAAATCTGATGTTGCTCTCAGAACATCCTTTTCCTTTCTCATTGCATGAACATCCTCTTTCATAATTTATAGCATAAATCCAAACTGGTTTTGTATATCAGAATGTTTATTTTAATTATTAATCCAAACTGGAATATGATAATGGGACATTGCTTTTAGAGTCTCTTGTGAGCCCAACCATTTACATTGTTAGCCCAACCATTTACAAGTACGTGAGAAAATGGTATCGGCTCATTTATTTAATTTTGTTATTTGCTTTCACTATTCAAATTGTTTCTAAATTGCTGGCCTTGTAGTCTACAGAAGATGTTTTAAATTTGTAGAGATTAATATGTATGATTGCTCAATGTTGATGTGGTAATACATAATAAATCTAGTGGTATAAAATTGCTCCATTTGTTTCAAAAAGAAAGAATAGTCAAAGCGTCAAAATTAAACTAAGTGTCATTGAGAACCTTTCTTTATTTCCTTCGCAAAGTCCTAACTCCCAGATCCAATCGATAGGTACTCATACCTAAAGAATACAGCTTACCTTACAGCCACAATGTGTCATGCGATATTATTTATTAATCCTATATTTTTTATCTTATTTTTACTGCTTTTCATGATTTCAGAGTGTGAAATTCAGGAATTCAAATATCATAGTACTTTCATGTTTGAATCTAATCATATATCCTCAAATGCCCAAATTCTAATGCCATAAAATGGCTATTTTAGTGCTGCACAATTTGATAGGTTCGGTATTGTTGACCGGTGGATTATTTTTTATGAAGGGGTTTTGTTGACAATATGACTACTAGTCTCCTACTCTCGTGTGCTCTTTTCTCTGCAATGTAGTTCTTAATAATGCATATAAGGACATGGTAGTAGTCAAGTTAGACATATAATCGAATCTAAAGTTTTAGGTTAGTGATATGGAGGGAGACTTTATAAAAAAATGTACTCAAGGACAAGATAGCTTGCGTAATAGGCTGAGAAAACAGTTCGGTTGCAATCAATGTATAGTCTGGGATGGGTCACTCTAAATACAAATACATAACCACACTTAAAAGTAAATCTTATAAGCGATATTTGTATCAACGTTGAATATAAAATTCAGGCCAAGTGGAAAGGTCAAATGGAATGAAACTGAACACAGGGTGGCCAGTGCGAGATAATCTGCAAGCCTAATTTGCATGAGCAGATTCTTGCTATTTGTTGTTCTACTGGGCAGCAAAGTCGCACTTGCAAATTGAGCTACAATGATCAGAGTGACTTTAGTCCAACCTATCTTGAGGAGTAACCCTGGTTTGTCCGGCCGACGACTTATCCTTTGCCCTTACGGCCTTCTGTAGAGTGCTTCGCAGTCGCTGCAGCTCAATCAACGATAGCGCCTTCAAGGGAGATAACAACTCCCTCCTGCTGAGTTTTTGGTGTTTCTTGCAATGAACCCAAATCTCCTTCGAACGGGAGAAGTGATTTACATTCATTTTGAAATTCTGAACCGGATCTGACTTTCCAAATAGTGGATGTGTTGGATCTATATCCACCAAAGAGTACCCTGCACAAGATAGATACATTATAAGAAAGCATAAGAAATGGGAGAAAACCCGTGCACTATCAAACACAAGTGGGCAGTATTTCAAGGACACTCGCACCATGCTTGCATTTCGCACTAGGGCCGGATGATTCTGCTGCATAGAGGTCGGCCTTCCATCGGCCCAATCTCCACGCGGCCCATTCCACTGTCTCCTCGATTTTTGATTTCTAGAGGTTGGATATTGCCTACAGCCTTCGAAGTCTGTGTAGGAGGATAATGATGGCATCATGGTCACAGATAATTTGCCTTCTGCGATTGAATGGAACTAGGAGCTTCGGGAAGATGACATCTACTATGACCTTGTCAGAGAGTCCCTCGATGAAAGACATGTTTCCTGAAAGACATGAAAGGAGGGTTTGTTCCACACCATACATACGCGGAAATAAAACACTTAAGTTACGGCGATTTCAAATGTCAGCCTATCCAAAGGGGATGGCGCCAGCGCCAAACGGATACATGTGAACGTTACTCCAAAATATTTATCACTAGATTACCGCGAAATAGATCCCGTACCATGGAATTATTCAAATATGTCTTCTATTGAATGTCTGAATGAAACCTTAACAGACGAATGTAATTCGCTGTGCAGTGTATTGCTGTTGGCGGCTATTGTAATCGTTAAAGTTAGCTTAGACAACATTGCTGCTGACGGAAAACGGATACTGGAATAAAAGCACATAATTGTCGACGATGAAGCACACAGTCAAAAAGTACTGTCACCTCTGCAAATTTCACAATGGCGGTTGAAGTGAGTGCGGCTTGAAAGATTACAACAGCCATCCGATTTTTTTAGGATTCTTGTGATACGGCTTTTCAACACTAACATTTAAATTTGTATCTTAACACGTGTGGAAGTAAATGTGGAACTTTGGCGTCAAGTATAAACCTCACTGAAGCCTCGGCATCGTTCTGCATTACTCTCCACTTTGCTTACAATGACGCCCCTCTGTCTTGTCACTAGCTTGATCCAGTATGCTTTATACAACAGGTCACTCGATCAGCCACAGGTTGGCAATATCCTGCTTCGCAAGCTGGACGCTTCCTCGGCAGTGGACTACTCACTTTATGAGGGGCCGGAGGACTTTTCTCTGAACTTAAAGACGTGGCTGCTCAAAGTCCTATCATGCCCAGTTCAATTCCAGGATCCGGCGACTGAAGTCCCAGAGCGCGCAATGAGAAGGATGAAGTGTTTGATTCTGTATGTCTGGGAGGATGGCCATGGATTCAAGGAAGCCCCTGGTGGCGGATTATTGGCTCTTGAAATGCCGCCTGTGGCGAGTAGTTCTAATCCTCCAAGGGGTCATGGTAACAATTGGCCAAGCGGAAACTGCATCGCAATGTGCTTCACAGAGCCCCTTGCACCTTTCGGTCCAATATTTCTAAGAGTTGACTTCTGGAGAGATGAATACTTCGACAAAGCCTATGCGAAGCTAGGCGTCCTTGCCATTATTGATAGTTTGTCCTCCGAACACGGCAAGCTGCGGACAATTACATCCTGGAGGCGTGTGGAAGAGAGCTGGATTTGCGGAGGTTCAGTAAGTGGTCCGAGGGTTCAGAATGCGAAGCCAACGGTAAAGGCTGTCCACGTGTAACGGTCTTCGTTCACTTTGCTCGGTGAGATCTGTGTGCTGTTAGTTGCAATGAGACCGATTTGCTATATGCCAAGAAATATGCGCGTAAGGTCCAAATTTTAACTTGATAACTGAGAATCACAGTTGGAAGGGCTTTTTTAGTCTTAGAAGAGGTGCCAAATTTTGCGCTGAGGACGAGCTCGGGCCCTTCTCAGATATATATTAGGGCGAATGCAATTTGCATTGTTGTTCCTTGGTCATCTTTGAATACAGCTGTACTTTTGGCCGAGGGATTTGCTTAATATATGTGTAATGATTTTGGTTTGCATTGTGTCCGTTGCTTCCCATTATAATAGAACTTTGGAGTCAAATTTCCTGAAAAGTGGTCCAAAAAAATTTAGGAGAGCGTTACATGTGTTTGTCAAATTGGATCTCTAGAACAGTGGAAATAACAATTATACATATCCTGGTTCTAATATTCAATTTTATTTGGTTTTGGTTACTAGGTTTTGTGCCCTAAATCTGTTTATATGATTTGAAATCTACTGCCAGGTGTTTTTTCACTGTTGCACTTTAATCAGAGGACTTGGTAGTAGTCCAAATAGTTTCACTTTGATGACATTATTTGACTCAAACTTACGAAATCAGTTCCAGTGCAAGTGATGATCGGTTAGTCTGCCGTGTACCGGCTGAGTAGACGTGCTCTAAAAATGTGATTGCGCACTAGAGAACATCAATGAATCAATGATAGGGTGCGAGAGATATATCTTCCGTCCAAGCGAACCTCAGATAGCGTAGATTGACTGATTATGAAATAGTTCTTCAAAGAATTAGACTCATTTGGCGTCGGCGCTATGAGGAGTGAACCAACGAAATTGACCCTTACAGAAATCAGATTATTTGAAAAGCCAGTCACCAGAATAAAAGCAAATAAAAGAATCCCCTCGGCTGCAAGACCAAGTTAGCAGTAAGCAGAATCCATGTGAAGTGCATCTGACAATAAATAATACAATGATGAAATCAATCAGAATGTTCCAATCAGCATCTTCAGTCAAAGCATTCTGAAACATTCTCGAGCATTCTCAAGCAGACCAATGCAAAAAAAGGTTATCGAAACATTGAAATGGAACTGAAAAAAGGATGGACATGGCGCCGGCGCCAACACTGTCTAATTATTACATAAACAATTCTTTTTATCAGCAAGGATTCACGGCAAGAGCTTTGGAAAAGCACCAAGTTAATCACAGCATAATTTCGTAACCAGACCTTTCGCTTTAGAATTGCTCCACTCAGAATCACGAGGGTATCATTTGAACAAATCTGGGAGGGGTTGGAAATCAAATTATGTGAAAAGCCGATCACTAGAATACCAGGTACCCTCTGCTGGAAGACCAAGTTAGCAGTTAGCAAGCTCCATGTAAAATGCATGTGATGAAAAATATTCCACCAAAGAAAATAATCAGAGCGATCCCACCAGCAACTACAGTCAAAGCATTCTCAAACATTCTCGAGCATTCTCAAGAAGACCAGTCCGAATTCAGTTTATGAAAATATGAATAAGGGACTAACAATGGATGGACATGGCGCCGGCGCCAACGCTGTTGAATCTTAACACAAAAGATCATTATCACCAGGATTCATGGGTAAGAATAAAGACGACATCGACTAATCCGCCCTATCCAAAAGAAACATGCTCACAATTATCAAGAATTCAAAAACTGCAAGAGCATTGCAAAAGCACCAAGTGTATTAGATCACACTTGACAAAATTACTCAGTAACTAGACCTTCAGCGCCGGATTTCTGCACTCAGAATCACGAGGGTAGCATCTGAAGATGACAGCAAATCTGGGAGAGGTAAAAAATCAAATTATGTGAAAATCCAGTCACGGCAATGCAAGCAGATACGACAAGCCATCGGCTAGAAGACCAAGGTAGCAGTTTGCGGGATCCATGTGAAATGCAGGTGAGGAAAAATAATTCATCAAAGAACACTACAAGTATCAAGTCAAAGGCAAGTTGCATCTGCCTGGAATAGCATCACCCAAGCAATTAGTGATTGAGGAGGGAGATGGCACCGGCGCCTGGTGGCTGTTATACACGCTTTCATAAGTCTCACTCTCAACACCTGGTCAACAAGTGGTTAAAGGCAAGGGAAGACAAATAATCATATAGCTGAAAAACTTTTGTCCACGAGTAAGAAAAGCAATGCGGATAGGCTTCTGTTGTGCTAGCTCACTCAATGGTAACCTTTTGGCCCCATTATAAGTGATAGTACAGATAAGAATTGTAGAGTTCGTTGATGGCAGACATGTATATCAAAAGGGACTATTAATATTACCAACATTAGCGTCAGCAAAGATACAAAACAATCTTAATTTGAAGGATCACTGCCCCGGCTACTAATTTGGTAAAAATTCTATATATGCAGTGGTGTGCCTAAGAAAACGCTTGCATCATACTGCAAGCGTTTGAAACTAGATCCGAGTTTACAGTAATTCACGCCTACATAACTCTTGGCCGCTTAAAGAGCGGCGTTGGCGGGATCGGCAAGTGCTGGGGCTGGGGACCACTTGATCAGCTTGAACACTCAGCACCTCGTTTTCGTCGTCCAAGTCTATAAGAATATCATGGGCAAGACCCCTCATAGTTAGTGATTTCTCATTATGGGAAATGATATATCAAATTTCACTAAAAGGAGGACGAGGTAGACGGTGCAACTACACCATTAATATTGTCGTTGTCGGTGGACGAGCTGCCCGTGTCTGATTCAGCGACTGTCTGCGAAGGGAACCCGTAATTCTGGAGCCAGCATGGAGGAAACGACACAGTGCATCCACGACCGCAACATTCCGGATACATCGCGACTCGAATTGCCAAGCAGAAAATATGATAAAAGTGACCACACGGTGATATCTCCACTTCCCCTGCCGGAAATCCTGTGTTGCACATCCCGCAGCGTCTTCCGTCATCTGGCAACACAATTCTCGAAAGATGGATTTGCTTCGACAAGCTGAGCTGAGAGTGTTCACTGATGCTACACAAAGCAAATATCGAGAATGAACATCGCGCAAAACCCCATCCGCCTCAAGGACGGCATTGCGCTCTGCCCCTTCTTCCGGCAGCTCCGGCAGATCTATTTCGTATTGCTCACTTACAATGAGCTCTCGAATTCGGGCAATCTCGACACGCCGTCCTGCATCGCTAACTAAGTCTGCCATATGCGCCAGAATTGACGCTATTCGAGATGGCGGCATCCTTGAACTGCCGTTGATACAGAATGGACTATTTTTCAAATGTCCA
The DNA here is from genome assembly GCA_014871385.1 of Ceratodon purpureus. Classification (NCBI taxonomy): domain Eukaryota; kingdom Viridiplantae; phylum Streptophyta; class Bryopsida; order Pseudoditrichales; family Ditrichaceae; genus Ceratodon; species Ceratodon purpureus. The sequence goes on along the minus strand of CM026426.1, from coordinate 17,416,838 downwards.
ATGCCACAATCTAGGTTGACAGAGCCTGCGTCTACCGAATTTGAAAAGCTAGGCACTCTCTATGTTGTTCTAATTTGGAGTGATGGAGAATGCAAGAGAGAGTCACATATACATTTCAGGCGATTACCTTCATGAACGAATTTGAATGGATGGATTGATTTAAATGGTTGCAAGCATTGGGATCCTCCCCGAGTTCAATTGGCGCCGGCGCCATTCGACCATTAGGTTGCCATCTAACAACCCAACAAGTTCTTTGCAAATTCGAACTGCATTATGTAGTCCAGCGAGAAGTACTAACGGCATCATTCAAAATCTGCCATATTACTCATGGATATTTTTTCCTAGAATTCAGATTTTCTTACAAATCAGTCGAAGATTGAATAATCATTGGAGTTCATTAATATTACAACGCATAGGCTGGTATTAGATGAACAAGGCCAGGTTTATATGGCAATCGCATTTTACTATCTTAATGCCTCCTACGGGTTGTGTCAGGGCATCTTTCTGGAGGAGGAGATGGCGCCGGCGCCAAATCAAGGAGCAGAATCAATCAATTATGGGATTATTGATTTTGCTGCGCAAGATGTTCCTGAAATATTGACGATGGAGGTATGTACTCTCAGGCTGATGAATCAGCTCCTTCAGATCCATGGCAGGGAAGTCATTTGTTGTGTGGAACCCCGCGATCTTGTAAAATTAAACTTCAGAGTGATGAATATGGGGCCAGCTCCAAACGGATTTTCAGTTGGAATTCCCATATCAAGGTAATAGCTGTAAAGTGTAGGAGTTTGAACATTACCGATTTGTGAATGACCCAGCATCATTATTATTTTACATCTTCTTGATTCATATTCATATACCTGTTTCTTGTAGGAAGTGATTTGGCATGAGTGTGAGACGGGAACTAGTCCATTCTTGCCTGGACATTGTTGGAACATTTTGCAGTAAATTGTAGTGAGCGTTTGCCAAGGCGCCTGAGCATCGAGTATCATGGAACATATAGTCAGTGAAGTGGTGGACCTCCTGGGACGGCCATCATCCCAAGCTTCCACCGCTCTTGCGAATGCGCTTGAGTCAATAAGTATTAACCACACCGCCTCCCCTTTACTATCGCCTCCTTTTATTGATGGAGGAGAGGTCATACATTCGAACGAAGTTTTGTACGACGGACCACGGATGGTGGAAGAGCGGACCGTTCAATGGCTTCGTACGCTCAAGCACACCGTGAGTTGCAAGCGACGCAAGCATCGATCATTTCTAAAGCGGAGCAAAGCTCTTGAAACCAAGGCAAATGATCTTTTCGAGATCATTCAGACTAATACTGATTTGCTTTGCAAATCAGTCGTCATAGAATCATCTGTAGATGATTTCCATCTCAACTCGCCTTAGGATGCGAGTGGAATAGTTTCGTGCTATTATGTACCCCGGTGAAATGGCGCCGGCGCCATCTTCTACTCCTTATTCTGCCCATGCTTGATATTTCCAGCCAATGTGCCCTTGTAATCAGGCGAGGTACACTTCTTTCTGGGAAATGTGTAATCACTGATCTAATATATGAAATCTTAGATTAAAGTTTTTGATGCGCATATCTCGGTCTCTTGCTTGGCTTATTGTACTGTTCTATCGAGTCCGACTGTCTTTCGCGTTTATGAGTGAACAACCAATCATACATTTTTTCCCACTTTGGTCCAACGCGTCCACATCCACTCAAATCTAGCCATATGCCATTCAAGTCGGCTTTCCAGGCACAGTCAATACATCGAATCGGCGAGAGACTGTCATACGGAGGTGGAATCCAGATTACCACACCATTGCGGTAGGCAACAGTAGAAGCCACTTTGAAATGACAGATCCAAGAGGATAGAAATAAATTGTCTCTTCCACGTTCAAGCGTAAATTTCAGGGTTGTTCAAATAGACGTCCGACCCGGCTCCGGACGTCAAGACGTCCGACCCAGACGTCCCCCGTCCCGGACGTGGCGTCCCCGACGCTCGAGAATTACGTCGCGGTAATAATTTTGCGACCCCGGAGAAGTAAAAATATTCCCCAACCGTCCGATCGGCCGATCCCACCACCACGCCCCATCTCGGCCGTCCGTTCGCAGGGACGGCCGCGTGGACGACCGCGGAGACGGCCGCGAGGTCGCTAGGGACGGCCGCACGTCGATCCGACGGCCAAGATGCGGCCGTGCTCGCACATCGCGGGCCGTCCGATGTGGGCGGCCCTCCTAGGCCGTCGGATCCCACGGCCGTCGCCGTGGCCGACCGCGGGATCCGACGGCCCGGATCGACCCCGACGCGGGCCATCATGGACCGCCCGATCGCCGCGGCCGACCGCGGGCCGTCTGATCCCGCGGCCGTCCCCGTGGCCGTCCCTTCGGTCGGCCACGGCGACGGCCGCGGGATCGGACGGCCCGCGGCCGCCATGGTTGGCCTGGGAGGGCCGTCCAATTGGCCGGCCGTCTCCGCGGTCGGCCGCCGGGACGGCCACGGGATCGGACCACGTGGACGGTCACGTGGATGGCCGTCCCCGGGGTCGGCCGCGGCCAACCGCGGGGACGGCCGTGCTCCACCCCGCGGTCGGAGGCTGCGGCGGCGTGGTCGGCCATGGCCGTCCACGCGGACGGCCCCTCCGACCGCGGGGTCGGCCGTGGCCGTCTCCGGGGACGGCCGCGGCCGACCCCGGGGTCGGGGGGCTGCGACCGCGGTGTCGGCCGCGGCCGTCCTCGGGGACGGCCGGGGGGGGGTGGGGGGGGGGGGGAGGGTCGAAGGAACTCCCCTCCCCTTGTGTTTTCTCTCCTCTCCTCTCCTCCCCTGTCTCCTCCCCTACTCTCCCTCCTCCTTCTTGTCCCAAACAATCCCACTTGGGATTGTTTGGACAGCATATCTCCTCCAAATGGAAAATTGAGACATATCCTGGATATTGTGGGGAATGTCCTGAAGATCCTGTGATCGGGGAGGTGGGGTCGACGTTTGTAATTGGGATCCAATGAACTATGTGATATTTTGGTTCTTTGGGGGTGGATAACCCCCTAGGATCTACAAATAATGTGAACACGTTTATGAAGAAGAATATATATCCTATTGAATGGAAAGAACCGTAAACATTGTGGGTTTACTAGAACAGTTTTTACCAATTCTCATTGAAAGAAACGAAGTTACTCATGTTTCAGCATACGGTAATGAATTAACATTTTATACTAACGAATCAAAAGAATAAATGTCAACAACGAGATGATAAGAGGAACATCGCGGAGAGAATGCATTAGAAGTAATTCAACGCATAAATTCATGTACACACTTGGTTTTCATGCGGTGCAACTTACGTTTAAATGGTTAAGAGATTTGCATTTATATTTTACTGGTTTACGGTTTCATAAATCTCTTAGAAATATAGATCCAATTTCTTCTCGAATAGTGGTACACAATGAAAATATTTATATAGATTCTTTGACTTTAATTTTTTATGGAATGATTTATCCCAGTTTTATTTCTTTAATTTTACATACTCCCGTTCTTTAGTATTTTGATAAAATCAAATTTAAAAACATAAATAGTAGTTTAGATTATGAGAGAAACTGGAGGTAATAATAAATTAAAAAAACAAAAAAAAAACATTCAATTCTCTTGGGATTATGGAATTCATGGGAGGAATAAAACTCAAATCATTGTTTTCATAACAAATGGTCCAATTCTAATTTCTCATGCCTAGTTTAGAGTTATATGCAATATAAAAACTCTCCTTGCACTTTTATGTCTTTTATTTTACACACTCCCATACCCTAGTACTCTGTTAACATTAAAAAAAAAATCACTAGCTCACATTATGAGATGAGGAAGGGATAATAGTAAAAAACAAAACAAAAACACAAAACATTCAATCGTCACTGAATAACGCGAATTTGTGAACGACTAAAATTGAAATCATTGTTTTTATAAACAATTCTAGTTTCCCACGCCCAGAATTGAGTTGTAACTTATATGAAATAAAATAAATAAATTAGGTAAGACATTTACATTATATACTATACGGATATATGTTTATTCATATACACTTTAACGTAAATATAAATATGGAATTGGATTCTAACTTGTACAATGTATAGTATATACGTACAAAAGTAATCACTTACTAATGACACAATGAGAGAATTTAACAAACACGATAATTCATAGAGACACATAGACTATACTGTACCAAGGAAAAATTAAAAAGTCACGACGTGAAATACTTGGAGCTACAAGTACGGAAATAAAATTATTACACGAAAACGTATATTGACGGGACATAATTTTAGAAATATATATATATATATATTATTGGAATACTAAAAATACTGATGAAAGATGTTTGGTAGGGTGGTATTGTTTCGGAATAGTAATTAATTAAATTAATGAACAACACAAAGAATAAGAGGTTTGAGGATGGATATGAATATTAGAACTATAAGGACGACGGGTGTAATATTAAGAAATAACGTATCGATACACTTGGGGAAGACTGTGAAGTAGAAGTATATTCATAAGTAAACAAATGAGTGAACCATCGAAATAATAGACGAAAAAAAAATAGTTTGAGAGGGAAAGTATCGAAATTATAATTATTAGAAGAAATAGAAGTCGGCCATGATGTAGTGATACATGGAGAGTTCAAAACGTATATATGAAAGAGGGGTACAGTACTCAATAAAAACTAAAGCAGTAGGGTACATCTAGTAGAATATAATTCAAAACTAAAGCAGTAGGGTACATCTAGTAGAATATAATTCAAAACTAAAGCAGTAGGGTAGAATTAGTAAAATGGTGGAATAGTGGTCGAATTAGTAAAATATACTTTAACATGGGTCATGGAGGAAATAAATCGAAATACGAACGTTCGAAACGATATGAAAGGAAGAAATTCAACAGTGACATTTATGGAGCTTTGAGGGTTGGAGTGGTAGATTAGACGAATTAGACGTTAAAAAAAGGGCATAAACTAGGGGGGAATAAACATAGAGGAAAATAAAGAAGAAGTAAATGAAAACCATATTCGAAAGTGGAAATTGTATAGAGGGAGGAACGTCAAAAGTACATAAAGAGATGGTAACTCGAATTAAATTGAGAATATGAAGCCGTTTAATGAAAGTATAATAGAAGTATTTATGTATTTAAAAAAACAAAAATTCAAAGCGGAGAATAAGAAGACGGAGAACTATTAAGATTACAATTTCTGAAACAGGTTTAGATGAGTTCGATTTCTGCAAGGAACTTCTGGAGTGTGATGGTAGACAGCATGAAATGCGTACGATAGAAACAACAGAAAGAATGATTCGAATAAATGACACATACATTAACTTCGGTGGAGCGTACGGAATAATGACTCGTTGAAGAATTTAGATGCTTTGATTACCATGAAGTATTTTAGTTCATGTTAACATTAACTGCTGTTCTGATTTTAATTGGTGAAAGAAATTAACAGGTTCAGTTTAATATGTGGTCGGAAGATGTAGCATTATATGTTTTTATCATTTGTATTTTAAAAAAGGGGGGGGAGGGGGGGGGGGGGGGGGGGAATTTCCCGCGGCCGCGACGGCCTCGTCCCCACGGTCATGGGCTGTCTCCGCGAGGGGCCGTCCGCGGGGACGGCCCTTCGACCGCGGCCGTGATTGAACGGCCGTCGCCTTGGAGACGGCCCCGATCGGACGGCCGCGGGCTGTCGCCGACGGGGCCGTCTCCGCGGCCGTCCCCGTGCGGTCGGCCGCCATCGGACGGCGACGCCCGCGGAGACGGCCGCGATCGGAGGGCCGCAAGCCGTCCCCTCGGGGGTTGTCTCCGAGGCCGTCCACCGCGGCGACGGCAAGGGGCCGTCGCCGGGGACGGCCCCCCCCCCCCCCACCGCGGCCGACGCCCCCCCCCCCCCCCCCCCCCCCCCCCCCGCGGCGACGGCCGCACCCTCCCCCGCGTACAAGGTGTGGTTTCACCCCGGGGTGAAACCTATGCGGGTGATTTTTTTTTTCTAAGTCACAGGACGTCCTGTGGCGCTGGCGGACGTCCGCGGACGTCCCCACGTCCCGAGCGTCCCGGACGACCGTGACAACCCTGGTAAATTTAGCAGTAATCCGAGGAGGCAATGTAATCAAGCCTTTTGTGCCATCTCCAGTTTGACCTGTTAAGACCATCTCATGTTCAAGATCATTTCGAATCGATATGTTATACTCATTGAGTAGCTCCTCTGCAAGTAGTTCCTCGTCCCAGTCTGCTTTTTTTACAAATTGATGGCGTCCACGATGTATGTCGTATTGAGTACATACACACCATTTCTATCAACTTTCCATCGACACAACTGATGACCCAGCTTCGCACGCTCGTCGCATATGGGACAGTTGGGGTTCTATGGTTCTGAATATCGGTTTCGACTCAAAACAACTTCAGGATTCTCCCAAACCCATAACTTGTCAGTACTCCATAAAATTGCACAATTGTATCCTCTATATAACATCTCAAATTCACAGTACTGACTTTCACCAAATTCTGCCAAGTCGTAGCTTTCCAGATTCGCAATGCCAACTTGTACAACGGAATTCCTTAAGATTTTACTGTTTATTATGTTTTTGTGCCTAGTGTCCCCATTTATAGAATCTTTTTCAATACAGTAGATTGTAACGTTATTCGGAGTCACATTTGCTATTTCAATTGGATTGGGGGAGTCGGGTGGGTAGGCCTTTACGGAAGTCTGTATCACCAGACTCATGATTAATGTAGCGAATTTAAGAATTGAATGAATGATCGTCGACATTGTCTCTTGAGCTATAGATTTACTGACGTCGACTTTAAGAAGCTTCAATTTTCTTCGTTAAAGGTCGTGTAACTCGCAAGTGAAAATATGAATGTCATCTTTTTGCGGCTTGGGGTGATGCAGTACGGCACAACAAGCACGTTTCAAGTGTGCCGTTTCGTTAATGCCCTTTCCTTTAGACAATGCAGCATATTAAACAACGGTTACCAGAATATTTGACAAGACTCACTTGACGCCGGCGCCAATCAACTAGATGGACCTCTTCTTCTTGTGTTCTCATTTGCGAACGTTCCAAGTCGGTGTCAGTCGGCGCCGGCGCCATCCCACGGCAGTGAGCAAGATGCCGTGAAATCTTCGTCACCAGCCGAGATTGTCCAAAAGCTCCGAGATGGTGTGAACTTCTTCAAGGTGCAAGATTCATTGAAAGAGCTAATCACATGTTGACAAAATTAAGTGTAATATTACTTGATCAGTTACATTATGATATCTAACAGCCGTATATCTCCATAATAGTTCTGCATACTATATCGAGTTTTCACAAAACTTCGGCCCTTTCTATCTGATGTTGCAGATACTAACTGATGTAACATTCTATCTAAACATAGTGTCTAAAGGACCCTAGGTCGTTTTTGGACCGGTGTTGGTGAGGGATTTCCTTGTGCAGAACTTTCTACCTCGTGGGTCCCCAGCTCATTTGCACCAATATCTCCATTGTCGCCGGCTTCATAAAAAGGTCAAAATACACACATTATCAGTATCAATGTCTCTAGAATTCTGAACATAGAATTAAATAGAATTCAAATTGCATCGACTGTAAGTTAAGACCTTACCGGCAGCAATTTCGTCCTCGGAGGAGGAGGAACTCTGTATTGCCTCCGTGCTGTTTTCTGACAGGATCATGGATGGGAACCCGAAGGTTTGCATCCACGGAATCGGGAATGGGAGGCTGCATTCAACGTGACTGCACTCCGGATCAACTGCAACTCGGATTGCGAGACAGAACAAATGGTAAAAGTGCCCGCACGGTGTACCGATCACTTTGTCTGCCGGAAATCCTGTACCGCACATCTCGCATCTTCGAGTGTCTCCTTCAGCAATGCTACTCGGTTGGAGAACTCCGGACGAAAGTGTTAATTGGGTGTGATCGCTATAGCAACGTAGAATTTCAATGGTAAGGGACTGATCAGCTTCCATCTCCTGCCACTCCTCGCGGAGGATATCAGTTTCACGCTCTGCCTCGAGAAGTAAGACAATGACAGAACGGTAAGAACCATACCCATCCATGTTGCGAAGTGTCGACTCTGCCCGAGCTCGGTCCTCCCTCAACTGTCTCATCTTCTCCGGGAGTCCAATCACGTTCGCCCTTGTCTCGAAGCGGACTGCTGGGTCAGCTGTAGCACTCTCAATCATGGCTTCCTGCACAACTGCATCCTTTACAGACTCGTAGCACAGTAAGAAACGTGAGTGGGTGTCACAAAGAATACCCTCCGCCTCAACAAGCGCGTTAAAACAATTGCCTTCCTCTGGGAATGAGGGCTCTTCTACTGCAGATTCTTCTTTCAATTTCCTCAATTTCTCCTCTAAGATATCAAGCTTTCTCTTAGACTCTGTTGCAATCAAATGTTTGTGGTAACAGATGGACGTAATTCTAGAGTAGTGTGTACCAAATGGGAACAAAGCAATTGACGTCATGATGGAGCGGCGAGCAATGCTTCTATTCTGGCTAAGTAGGAATGATCTAAATTCTACCCGCATGAAGCGTTGATAACTTGTTAGAGAAGAGTTGCTAAACAATTTATAGCGTGCATTGAGGACGCGTCATATCATTCATCCCACCAAGCATGAATTTTCATTCAAAAGTGGCCTTGCCCACGAGGGAGATTTGTATGCGTGCTGCGAGCGGCAAGCGGAGATTTGGAGAGCGGCGAGCAGTAGATTGGGTCCAAAATCTTTAAAAAAGTAGCTTTTTGATTCAATTCGAATATGAATTTAGAATATTCGAAATTTTGAGGATATTCTTAGAATATTCTCAGAATATTAATAGATTTAGGAATTTTTTCATACCCTATAACCATGGACTGAACAAGGTTTTTATAATAAAAATGTACTACCTTCCTGCTTCGTTCCTGTACTAATCCTATATTTTGTAAGGTTCTTAATTAAATTACTGAATCTTATGTCATTTTCTTCAAATTCATACATCTCTTCCAATCTCATGTATATGACATTCAACATATTACTTACTGCGGTAATTATTTGAACTTGTTTCCCTTTCCTCCATGCTATCCTCTAATTTGTGTGCCAATGTATTTTCTGATTACTTTGTTTATTTTTTTCTTAATTATTCTTTATTTATTTTCTATTTACTCTATTTTTTCCATTTCAAACTCTACATTGAAATCCTTCTTTGCGCTCGGTGTACACACACCCACTTTGAGTAGCTTTTTCTTGAGATTTCTTTTCTACCATTCTGTGTTTTATTTTTATTTTTATTTTTATTTTTATTTAAACTTCAAAAAAATTTAAATTAAAACTATTCCACCTATACCTTTAGCTTGCTCCCCCTCCATTTTTTATTTTTTACTTTTGTTTTCAAATCGATTTGAATAGTGTTAACAGTCCTAGACAGACCAACTTCGAGAGGATGAAAGTCATGTATCATTAAACGGTGCCCGTTTCAAAGGCGCCAACGTCTCAGTTCATGGATATTTAAGTAGTGGCAGTAGAAGGTCTCTTCCTCTTTGTGCAATCTCTTTTTGGAGCGACTCCCAAGTAGAGCGTGTTTTGGGTATGGAAGATGTCGGAGAAACTGCTGTCTCACTTGGTGATGTCGTTGGCCCATTTCAACCATATGTGGAGGTTGAGGGGGAAGATGAGGCGGAAGGTGGCAGTGAAGGGCATTCAGGAAACGTTGCGGTCGATGTAGGATTAGACCTGATAGGGGGACCAAAGGCTCTAGAGGAGCCAAGCTGTATTGTAGTAGTTGAGAGGGAGCCGGTCGTGCCCTTCTCAACTCATGCATACTCCAAGGTTGGGAAGATTCCACCCGGGACTTATTCTAGGGAAGCATTGCGTAGAAAGAGTGAAGCGCGTCCACTGTCAAAACGTGCCCACTTACGACAATCTCGAAGTGTGGAACAAATAGTGAATGTCAATGTTGCTTGTCCTGTAGTACAGCCGGAGGTTGCTAATTACAATGAAAATGCGAGGGGAATACCTGAATGCGGTAAGTTGAAAGAATAAAGTGGCTAATAATTTGTAAAGATGGCACTAGTACACTTGAACTGTCAGGTGAGACAATGTAAGTAGGCCCTTTGTCCAAAGCAAATGCTACTCTTACACAATGAAGTAAATGTGATTGACAAAACCTTTATATTGAAATAGGCAATACGAAAATTGTATTGCTGACTCAGTACAAGGAAAAATTCAATCACCAGTGACTAAGCATCCACATTAACTACCGTCCACGATGTGAATGCCTGTCATCCAAAGTTTCCTGCCTCTTATCTTTTGGCCGAGAGGTGAGTCAAGATTCCACTCTCTAGGACTAGCTTGACTTCGTTGAAACTAAAGGTAGGCGCATGGATGAAAAGCTCAGCTTCAGGATCACGGTTGCAGACCTTCAAGAAGATGTGATATATGTGCTTACAGTACGTGAACTGAACCCTGCCTTGAAAAGTAGTCATCGTCTTCCTGAATGCAGGGCAAGTGCAGCTAGGGTAAGAGCTGATGGTGATATGGTAACGTGTGATGTTGGGAGCAATGCTCGAATCCAGCTCAATGAAGCAACCATGGCCCGGCTCAAGTATCATGGTGACAAAACGGAGACGAGCTTTGAGGGACTCGGAGGAGCCCATGGAGAGTCCATGCGCTGGATTGGGGTGAGTGGCAGTGCGCTTCACCATCTTGCCATCTCTCCTACCAGGATAACGGTCAGCGTTTGCAGGAACTGGCACCAAACTAAGATTTGCAGGGGGCGGGGCAGAGGAGAAGAGGCGTCTTGGGGAGACTGGCTTCTTCTGGGAAGTTGAAACCCTGCTGCCTCAAGAGCAAGGATCTTAGTGAGCTTTAGGTTAGTACCTAGTTTCACTCGCCAGACCTCTGGAATGGAGGGCACTTCCTGGTCGTTCAAGTAGTGTGCTACCCTTTTGCGCCTAGTGCCTTTCACCCAGCGCTCAATATCATCGGAGCAGAAGAAGAACTCCGTCCTCTCAGTTATGTTCCTGCGATAGTTAGTCCAAACTCCCGTGTAGGTCGGTGCAGCAGTGAAGTTTGGGCCCCTCACTATTTTCTCAGTACATTTTTTTTTCGTAACAGCTCTCTGGGCCCAGCAGCACTTAGCAGAAGTTTTGGGAAGCCTGGAAATGTGCCACTCTCTCTCATTGACCTTTGTTTCTTCAACCGCGTTGACATGACGTATGCCTGCTTCATTCTCCTGTGACGCTAACGGTGAAGGAGCTTTCGGGGCGGGTGATTGGTCCTCTTCTACCTTAGCGTCATGTTCAGAATCGTCTTCCACAATGACGGGCATTTGCAAAAGGCGGGGTCTGACGGCGCGTCTGGGACCTCTTGGACGCGAAAAGTTAACCATGTCGGGCCGATGTGACTCCTCCTCGGCTCCGATGGGTACGTCGGCCTTCCGCTTCTGTGATCCAAATACTTCTGCTCCAGGCATGACAGGTTCATGGCTCCAAAACTCTTCTGCTCCAGGCATATCCAGCATGGGATCTTCCAGCAGCGCAGGATTTCCAGTAATTTTTGCCCTGCGCTCCACCATCCTAAGCTTCAGTTCCTTCTTCGATGGACCTGTTCCGCCCAGGTCACCCTTCAGATATTGGTAATAGTTAACAACTTGTAGAAATGCCCAAACATAATCGTCGACGGTGGCAACGTAGAGATTGCTGCCGTTGTTTCGAGTAGCTTGGGGCCACTTGTTGTGAACGGTTTTGGCGAGGTTGCAGGTCGGCATCTCTGTAAGTTCTTCTTCCGTGAATATCTGCAGTTTAGACAGAGGAATTAATTAGATTCGTAGATAGTTAAGTGAGGGCTTCCAATGAACACGAGGGCACTGCAAAAGCACTGCCGTTAACGGCACTCCTTTTGCAGCACCTTCGGTGATACTCGGCGGCCTTTGCTGACACTAAAGGATAGATTCCAGGATAGTTTGATGAGGGGCCCCTAAGTCCAGACTAGGGCACTGCAAAAGCAGTGCCGTTAACGGCACTCCTTTTGCAGCGCCTTCGCTGACACTTGACGGCCTTCGTTGAAACTCAAGGATAGAATCTAGGATGGTTTTGTGAGGGGCCCCCGAGCAAAGACGACGGCACTGCAAAAGCAATGCCGTTAACGGCACTTCTTTTACAGTGCCTTCGTTGACACTCAAGGGCCTTCGTTGACAGCTATGGATATAAGTTCTTCTGAATAGGGTGATAAGATAAGGAATGAAAGGAACGTAGCACAGTTCTGGGGATAACTCACCCCAGACATGAATCCTCCCCACTGGCGGTAGGGGTGGTTCCAATAAGCCAACCACTGATCCAGTTTGGTCAGTGCTGTCGGATTGCATGTCGGAGCTGGCGATTGTCATCACTCGGCAGTACGTGGCGTCGTACACATGGCAAGCCATAGTTGACCATTTCGTCACACGTTTCACGTGGTCGAACATAATCCATGCGTTCTCAAGGTCTCCGATTGCTTGCATCTGACTGACCAAGTCAACACCACTCCCGGGACCAACTTCGGGCATGTTGAACACAAAGACTTTTTCCCGTTCGGCCCCCTGACTCGGAAACTTGTTCTCTTGGACGAACGCCCACAGACTAATTCCACGGAGTTTAGTGATTGCGTCCATAACACCGTACCTTCTGAGTCGCCGAAAAGTCATAACTTTGTTGCGGATGTTCGGGGATGCCATGTCTTTGCAGCGATCCAGGACCGGGATAAGCTCCTCCATGCTCAGCTTCTTTGGAGAAGAGTCCTCTGGCTGAAGGAGATAGCTGCCGATCATAACCTTACTCGCCTCCAAGACAACAACGCTCTTGGTAGCCTTGGGTGTCATTTCCACCTGCTCTTCAATTAGGCTTCCAATCTCCGCCTTTGTATCCCTATAGTCCCCAACCTTGACTAGGTGATCATGTGTTCCGATATGGATACATGCACTGCTTTGGTTGGGTTTCCCAATCACATAATAGACTTTCGCTCCACATGTAGCAATACATGCAGGAGGTTCTTTACATACCTTGCAGACAATTGATGAATCAGCTGGTGGAGGCTGAGCTACCTGAAACGGTTGCAGGGTACGTCCGTCAAACTCAGTCTCGTTTACCTCAACAATTTGCGATCGGCGGTTGAGGAATGCACAGCCCCGGTTGTTGCAGCGCAGCCAACCAACGCAGCTGGAGTAGCGGAAAGCGAGGCCGAAATCGTTAGCGATGTTGGTTGTGATTGTCTTGGTCCATACATGTCCATCGTAACGCTTGTCCATTCCCTGCATTGCCTTGGCCTGCGTCCTAAAAGCTCCATCACCAAGAAGAGGGAGTTCAAAGATCACGATGTCGTCGAACACAGCAGGTAAGTACTCAACCTTCTCGTGTCTCACTAAGGAAAAATCTATTCTTTTCAAAATGTTACTCCTCCCTGGTCTCTCCGCAAGATTCCGAATGAGAGGGACTACACTGGCAGTCTCGTCCTTTGGAGATTGAGAGGTATTGGAGCCCTTGACAGGAAAATCCGATAGCATTCTAGATTCTACAGATTGTTTCGGAACCACAGGTGCTGCTTTCAGCGGACTTGTCTCCTCGTATGAAGAAAGGGAGATGACTGGCGTTACATCCGGAGTATCCAGTCCTGGCTCTAATTTGACCTTAACATCGCATGGCAGAGGAGTCTGAACAGTAGATGATCGACGAGGAGTTAGAGTCACAGTCGACGCCAGTATCTGGGACTCTGTAAGACCATAAACTCTGTATCTACCGGGATACAGGTTCCACAACCTGTTATCGTCATTGTCTTTCTCTGAAACCTGATCGAGAGTGTGTGTGATCTCATTCGTCTCATCATCATAAATCTCCTCCTCTAAACTAATACTCTGTTCTCTGAAGTGAAACCTCAGGCTGAGGCGCTGCGCACTAACAGTTGCCAAGCCATCCTCATCTACACGTACTGTAAGTGGAATCCCAACGCCATGAGCTCTGAGGACGGCCATGCCTAACACTCTGTCTGCAGGGAGATGCGCCATTCGCGGCAGTGTGTAGGGAGATTGGAGTGAGACGAGACGAATTAGCGAAAAGAGGTTGAGAAGATTAGTGCATTACCTGTGTTCTACTTATTAGATGTCCAGGATTCATTTGTTAATTCATTAGCACAATATGCTTTCAGATTAGATGTAAAGGGGAATGAATTAGTGATGTCCGTGAATTAAGAAGCCGTCAGTTTCAATTAGGTCGTGGGTGCAAAGATGTAAATTTAACGGTTTAATAAAATCTTCATCGTGGTCTTAATTTATTTTTATGGGTATCTGTACTGTCTTAGATTGAGCCGTCATTTTAAAGATAAATATCAACTAGTGGTATCAGATTTTGCATTAATGATAATGATGGTACTGCGTTAAATTTTCTGAGTGCACTGGCTTCAAGGAACATTGGTTTTAATTTTGGAGGCTCCTTTTGCAGTTTGCAAAAGAATGTCTAAGACTTATAGTCTCTCTTCCTCCCCGTGACTCAGTCATCCTTATGTCGACGTTAGTGTTTGCAGTCTGGGTTTGGGGGCAGGATGTTTTGCAGATTAGGGTCTTGATATGCAGGCTCCAACTAAGAAGAAGAGAAGATGGAGAGGTCTGTTATTTAGCAGTGCAAAGGCTTTGAGAAATAGTCGGATGATGAGAACTAGAAAGATGACGACTGAGGGCTTAGAGACTACTGGATTACAGAAAGTTTTAGATTTTGGAACGGAGGTGGAGGAAACGCTAGGAACTCTCATAGAAGATAATCCAAAGCAGTATAGAAGGCAAGGAAGGAAGGAAAACAGTAAGAGTTCAGAGTCCCAGCAGATGCGAGGCCAAGAAACAAAGGTATGGTTTAATTTTGAGATCGCTTGAGAGTCCGTTCACAGTTCATGCTGTCATTGTTTATCTTATGAGCCCTCCAAGGATTTTCAGCCTCTTTAGCTTTTCGGTTGCAATTATCAGCGTTAAGTCTCAATACTCTAAGTAGCAATCAATAGCCTAATTTCAGTCCATAGCCTCTCATTATGTCCATCACTTAACTTGCTCGCTAAAACTGTGTGCCCTAATTCTCGACCCGACCCCTTCTTCTTACACCATACGATTAACCTAACTCTCTTTTCTCTCCTCTCGGCCCTCAACTTGGCTGCGCTCTCCTCTTGTGGCGGAAACTCCTTCAATCGGGCTGTTTTTGAAGAAGTTTCTTTTTTTTTTGCTTCATCTTCCTTTCTAACTTAAGTCCTCTCAATTTTTTAGGATATGGCGAGCCATTCTGGAGCTCACTTTGCTGCTCGGTCTAATGGAGTCGAGGATACCCAGGACCAGCCCGAGCACACACCGACGTTGGAGGATCTCCAAGAGGAGAGCCGCGACACGTCCGATGCACTACCTCAAGGTAAGCACATATGGGTTTTGCATTTTAATTTGTAGGTCATCATAACAACCCATCTCGAAGGTTTTGGTCTGCTTGAACAAGATAGAGACCACCGCAAAAGGAGTGCCGTTAACGGCACTGCTTTTGCGGTGCTCTCTATATTGTTTAAGCAGCCTCTTCCGTGGGAGCGGCGACGGAGGAGAAGGGTCGGTTGAAAGCACACAGAGTGCGTGAGAGGTGCTGCAGTACCACCCGCGCACTCTGTGTGCTCTCAACCCGCCCTTCTCCACCATCAATGCTCCGATGGGGAGGGGTCTGAGCCATTTTAAAGGCACTGAGCCAACCTTCTTCACCGACCTTCTTCACGAAGATCGGTGACGATGATAGGCTTTGCGCCATTTTGATGTGAACAACCTTGCTGCCCATTTTGTTAGGGATGGTTACATGGAGGGCAATGGATACTTTTATGTTGCCCTTGAAGACAACCATGGGCATACTTCAGAAGTTACCCCGGCTATCGAGAACTCCTGGTCCAAGGAATGGAGGGAGGTTAATGAAGACTTCGAGCAGAGCTTGCGCATTGATGATGATTTGCTGATGTTTTTGAATAAGATGTTCCATGTCTGGGATGGTAACCATAGGTTGCATGCCTGGATGCCGATTATTGAGGAGTATCATGCGGAAGGCATTAACTGGCATTACAGGGTGGAGAGTGTAATTCTCGATCTGAAAGGGGACGTCCCCTCCGCCTTGACTGCGTTACACGAAGTAAACTGGTGAGGGAGCTTTGCTCTTACATCTTTATTACATCTTGTCCTCTTTTTTTTAGAGTGCTAATTAATCCAGTTTTCTATATGTCCAAGAGGAATCAGAAATTGCATGTGTCGACTGATCTTGTCTACAAACTGTACCGCGTCCAAAACATAGCTCCTCAGCCAATCTCTTACTTTGAGGGTCTATTACCGCAGCCGGTCCTGGAAGCTACAAAGAAGAAACAAGCCAGGAAGAAAAGGACTTGGTATAGACTCTCGGTTGAAGCCTTATGCTCAGTGCTTTATCAGGTATGCCCCCTTAAGCCGCGGCTATGTCTCAACAGGGTTTTCGTTATATATCATTTTGAATAGCTTCAACAATTTTTGTGGGAGTGCAGCAAGAGCTAGGAGAGGCCGCACATGCTGCTCAGGAGAGATTTCAGATCAAACACTTGGACCCTGAGCAATGGACCGAACACTCTGCCGATGAGTGGGTTGCTCAGGCTGTGAAGGCTACAGAGGACAAGCTTATCGGAGAGCTAAGGAATTATTTGCCAGTTGCAGATCCCAAACACACGTCCGCATTTCTGGAGGAGGTAAAACTACATATACGAGAAATTTGATAAGCCTGAGATGCAACAGGAGACGCTGTGGATGTTGGCAACATCGGCGATGCCCACGCCAATTATGATCAAGTGGCCCCAGAGGTGGAATTCTACTGTAGCTATTCGGGATGCCTACAAGTTCCCAAAGCCAAACTTCTCCGACGTTTTATTTCCTCCTTGGCTCCATAAGGCCACTTGGTGGGCTCAAGTAAGTTTTTTCTATTCTCTCCCGCAGCTTAATTCTCTCCTGCACCTTCAACTCTCTCCCTTAGCCGCATGAGTCCGAGGCTCATGCGGGAGTCACTGGGCGAATCCCTCGACACTGCGGATAACGGTAGTGCCTCTGGGGGAGGCCTTACGCACCCGCATGAGCCTCGGGCTGATGCGGATGCGGGAGCAGCAGATTGTCGCTGCTGCTCCCGCATCCGCATGAGCACGTCGCTCATGCGGGTGCCACTAGCCTCCTCCCTTGGCACTGCCGTTAACGGCAGTGCCTTTCGGGAAGGGGACTTCAGCACCCGCATGAGCGATGTGCTCGTGCGGGTGCGGGAGCAGCAGAATATAACTGCTGCTCCCGCATCCGCATGAGCACGTCGCTCATGCGAGTGCCACTAGCTTCCTCCCTCGGCACTGCTGTTAATGGCAGTGCCTTTGGGGGAGGGACTTTAGCACCCGCATGAGCCAAGGGCTCATGCGATTTAGGATGTTTAAGATATTTTTTATTTAAAACTAATTTTTCTGTTTGACTTGATTTTAATTTCAGATAGCAGTGGAAGTCAAGGAGCTGTTTAAGGGAGTTCTTTTGGACCTTGGAGTTGAGGTTAACTTCACTGCCAACGAAGGCAATCCAGTTCAGCACATTTTCGACTATGTCGAGGCCATGAGGTGCCAGCTGTGGGACTCTGCATTTTTCAAGGAATTCACAGGAGACGAAGTTCATAAGAACAAGACCCCGGATCAACAACCGAATTTTTATCCAGCAGTCCGCAGGGTTCTCTACAGGTACTTCAAGTATGTTCTCCTCCCGAGGAAGGCAATTTCCAAGGTACCGGCCTTTTTTCCTAACTACCTCAACACTTCAAATTCGGAGTGTATGTATATGCCTGCGATGCTTAGGGCTTGGGAGCCAGTTCACTATGAGAGATGTGGGTGGTAAATGGACTGCCCCCCAAAGAAGTGCCGGGCTTTTGATGCGGCACTTCGGGATTCGCTTCAGCCAGCTCTGGCGAAGATACCAGCAGCTGCGCCCTCGGATTCTCCTGACCAGCAAGCAGCAGCAGGCTCTCCAAAGGGAAAGGCGACTTCCAGGGGGAGGAAAGGAAGGGGTGCGAAGCGGAAGGCAGAGGACCCGGTTGATGAGCAGGTAGAGGAGGACATTCCCGCAAACACCGCTGCAGGCACCGAGGGGCAGCAAACCGAGCCCAGGGAAACTCAGCCCAATCCTTCTCCTCCTCCCCACCCACAATACAAGCGCCTTCAGCATGCATCTTCTTCAAGGGATGCTCCCTCCCAGTTTACTCCTCCAGCCATGAAGACCACGTCGGCAGCAACATCCTCTACCCGACACCCGACCAAGCTTCTCATCCTTGATGAGGCTTTTCACATGATGGTGGAATACAAGTCTACAAGAGGCAAATATCCACCCTCTTTTGAGGCCATGATTGCATTTCTGACTAAGGTAATTATCCATTTGTATTAAGTTCGTATCTTGATATTCCAATTTTTGCACCATTTCGGATTTAAATTTTTTTTTTCCAGCAGGTGGGAGCAAGTCCACAGATGTACTTTTCAGGAATGGTTAATCAGAAACCGGCAGCGGACTTGGTGATTGCGAACTTTCCGGATGGATTGTATGTGCTTGGGATCTCTGAATTTCCGGAGCATGTCCCTCTGTGGAATGAGTTGGTGAAGGATTACATAAAGCTGACCGTCGGTTTCTCTCGAGGCTTCCTTCACGATGATGAGGCTCTTCTCTTTTTTATTCCAGATAGCAGCCATATCACTAAGGTTCTAGGAAGCTTCCTCAAAAACAACAATCTTGCCGTGAAGAAAGAGTGGATCATTGTCAACTCTTTCCATCATACGCACCCTTTGGACCCTTCACGATTGGTATGGTCTCTGCTACCAAATTTGCCATAGAAAAATTGTTTGGATGTTTTTTTTCTCATTTTACGATTGCTACCCTATTAATATAACTTCTGGTGAATGCAGACCTTGATGTTTAGGGCCGTATTGTTAGTGCGCAGCTTCACCAAGCTTGTGGCTAGGAAACCGAAGAGCCTTGCCATTGTCACCGGGCCTCAATTCGCGAAGATCAACCTATCTAAGGATGATGTTCTTTTTAATGTTGTGACTGAGGAATCAGCGCTGAAGAGGAAGGATTCTAACTTCCTTTGGAGAGGTCCAAAAGAAAAGTCTCAGGCCCTGATGGAGCTCTTTATTGGGAGACTTACACCCAAAAATGGGATCGTCTGTGACCTCTCTCCGGGAACTGGTAAGTCTGTTCTTCAAATTTCTAGTTCTCCATTACTGCCTTTCTTTGAAGTATGTGAACTCTAACTCCTTCTATTTTACTTCCAGGGGCTTCTGTGTTGGCCGCCTAGGCAACAAGGAGGGCGATCGTGGCACTTGAAGGAGATAAGAACATCTTCAAGGACGTTCTGGATCCTCTTCAGAGGACCGCGGCAGTGCCTCATGCAATAGCGCCATCCGAAGTTACTGATCTTACCGAGGATGACGAAGTCCTTCCCAAGGAGGATGCTGTAGATTTATGTGAGTAAGTTCGTTACCAATTTCATCCTTTTTTCTCTACTGCTCTTGAGTATTATTTTGACTCTGTTCTTTGTAACTAACATTTAATTTGATTTTGCAGTCGACGTCTCAATCTGAGGCGTCTTTGGAGAGAGTACCGGTCACCGAGCAGATCTGATAGACTTCCTTGCTACATTGAAGGCCTGGCAGAAGTGTTAGCTCAGATTTCTTCTACTAGTTCGAGTGCCTCATCTAGTCCTTGCAAAAAATATAACCCTAGTATCTGCCCGTTCATTTTAAACAGTGCTTCAGAAAGTGATGATGAGTTTATTTCGTAATTTTTGTTTATGATTTGGTTTAGCTTCACCCATTCCCACATTTTGTAGCACTTCAAGTTTCTGGTCTCAGCAATGTGTGCTAGATACTTTATGTACTTTGGTTTTTTCCGGTGCAAAACCTTCGTATACGCGAGTACTAATAAACTTAGCAAGTGCATATAACTCTTTCGAGCTGTTTAACTTTCCATATTTCTAATGCACATCTGCTCACCTTATTTCATCAGAACTAAAGCACCCTTTTCCCTGAAATAATCAAATCAATGTCCTAAGCTCGGAGAAATGCATATCTAAGTCTCATGAGTTTTTAAGGAGTTTCATTCGATCTGATCTGAGTCTGATCTAAAACTCTGCAATAATATCAAATTCAGACTTCCAAGTTTTATGTTAACAGATTACAGATCTTCAATTCTTAATTCATTGTCCATGGCTAACAAGGTCATCGGCTATTTTTTTACAAGAAATCAATTCTGTATTTGTTCCATGAATCTTTCGATTAAGTAACTATTGCACTATGACTATTTCTATATTCCAAAAGTATAACTGTTACTGAAAAGTCATCATAAGTGATATGGATGGATAGGCAGAATTCACAACACCTTTTCAAAACATTTGAAGAATTAAAAAACTGTCCTTGTATTCTTTAAATCTTTTCGAATAATTATTAGAATTCAATCAAAATTCACATTTACTTTAAAGCATGGAAGATCATAGACTCAAACGCTTTTTTTCACTATTCTATGTCTTAATTTTGACAACTTTCCAACAAGTACAATCATTTGATGAGGAAACTCCACAGAATGTATTGTCGCCAGTTGAAATTACAAATAATAGGCACAAGAAGGTATGGATACAGTGCTTCGAAAAGTTCTATGATCATGGTGTGCCAAAACAGCGGAGGGTTGAGTTTGATTAAATCAGAGCTCATGCATCTGTCAAAGTCGGCCGCGGTCTTCTCGATTTTGAAATCTATCTCATATTTTATGGCACAATTCCATTCGCGAATTTCGTATTCAAAATCACAAAATAAATTTTCTTCATGTGCATCTGGGAGCATCCAAATGCTCGTCTTATGCGGCTCGAAGATGCAAAATTCAATGATGACAATTGTCCAATCTGTGAACAAGGTCCCAGCCTGATACATATATGTGTCGATGGAATATTGAACGAGATGGTCTGTATGTTTCTTAGTTCCATCCTTTTAGCGGTAGACATCAGTACAAGCTATTTCGGCATTGGAAGGAGGACGAGGACCACCACGAACATCTGCCAGAGTACAGAATCTCTATTTTTAATGATTTGGATGATGAATTAATCCTTACATTTGGAGTTGTGGATGGAACAATGAAGACTGTGAAAATTCCTGGGCGCCTTCGAGAACATATATCAGAACGATTTTTTCGAATATCCTTAAATTGACGCACCAATGAACATTTACTGAGTTCGACTTGGATATGCAGTTTTAAAGACCTAGGGAGTATGGCTTATCGAAGAGATGTTAAAATATGGACACCTCCTTTAGTAAACTACGTTTCAATGCCTATCGAGTGTATAGATTGCGCATGGAAAGCAGATAACGAAGGAATTTGGCTAGATCGAGTTGGATGTGGACAAACCGGATCAATTTGGGAAAAATGATTTGACTGGGTTCCAATACGGAAGCAGACAAGAGAACCTGACGATGAAGATCAACCAGCAAAGCGTCGGAAACTACAGCGCTCGGAACCTTGAAATTTTTAGGTAGAGGCATTTCTAATATATTAATTAAACGATAAACTTCGACCATTTCATGTTATTCTGACTCCTCTCATTTAAAATTATATTGAAAACACTCTTAATAAATATGAATACTTTAATTCATCTTTAAAGGTCGATGACCTCTCCCATGATACCAATCTCATCTATTATTTTGAGACTCCCATGACTATTAGAAATTTCTTTAAATGTTAATCTTTCGTTTTCACAGTGCAAACATCATCTATTCTCTGACAAGACCCATAACTATAAAAACTTAGATTACAAACAGTAATCTTTTTTTAAAATTCCAAGCTCACCTATTCTTTGGAGAAACCCAGACACCAAGTGAGCCAAGAATATCTCTCCTTGCTGAACACACAAAGACTGGTTCTTTCCTCTACAATCCTCTAGATTCCTCTACCGCACTCAAACACCCCACTAGTTGCCTATTCTTTAGAGTAATAATACTTCGGGGGATATATAGTCCAACTCTTTTCGATATCAAACCAGCAAGTTTCGCCATCCAATATGATCACTTTGGGCAGCTGAACAACTGGATTCTCAACGGCGGTGGAGGGCAAGGGATACGGGATAAGGGACAGCTCCATGATACGGAGAAGCTCATTGGTACAGAGCACTGTCCACCGCCATTCACCTTCACCAACATGGAGGCTTCCGATGTGCCTAAACGGTGGCAGGTCCATGCCTCGTTCCCTGGCGCGCTCCACCTCCAGCAGCTAGGGGCGCAGCTCCTGATAACTCGCCGGTGCCTTTTGGGCCAAACCCACAGCCGCTCTCGTCCTCCTCGATCCCGCATTACGCACCTTCTGCATCGCGCAACACACTAAATTGTTGTAGTCTTAAAACGTTCCACGCAAGCTTGCAGATTTACTCTCTCGAACTCGTACGCTACCTTCGCATACAGCACAGAATGCCAAGGACTGTGTCACTATCCTAGTACGCCACCTGAAAACAATCTCAAGAAACAAAAAATGGCCTCCTTCTGTGGAACCCAAGTGCTGTTTCATGATGAAAGTCTCTTACTTGTATCACTGAAATGAAGAAGTTTTGCTGCTTAGGAAGAGAGAGTAATCTTCGATGAAGACAAGGACTCTGACAAGGTATATCTTGGTTTCAGCAGTTAAGATATTATACACGAACTTTGAAATATTCCAGGAAGTTTTTAGACCGAGCCTCCTTTATGTTCTATGGAATTTGTTTTTTTCTTTGTGCAATTATATAATCCTATGAAAGAATTATTTGTTTGATCTAAAAGTCAACATTGTATCTTGCCTGAACCCATGGCAAATCTAACAAAATATATGCATGACGTCATCATGACATCAGCCCTAATTTATACCTTTCCATAGAAACGTAATAAATTGAAGTGATTTTAACCCAGAAATCCACAGAATTACACACTTTTTTCTTAAAAAAGTAACTACAAAAATACCAGATTTCCCTATTTTCCCGCGGTTATAGGGGTATTATTAGTATTGAAAATTTTGATAAAGGTAAATTCTGTGCTCTCCATTCTCTGCTCGCCGCTCTCCGCTCGCCGCTCGCAGCACGCATGGTAACTTCCCTCCCTCGCCCACAGTGCCTCGTGTAAATGGCGCCAGCGCCATTTGAGAGGATTTTGGCTGTTATTTTTACAATTTGAATCCGTCTATGAAAGTTACTTTACTGAGGGTCAGTGATTCAGGAATAAAGAGAGTAAGTTTCAGCCGCCATAAGCGAGAAATGTAATGACGACTTTATGTTCATTCCAGTTGTATATACGATAATTGAAAACTAAAAAGAGTCCAAAATTCGTACTTCAAACCCTCAGTGGCGGGGGTTGCACTTAAAGACTTTGCAACATGACTTTGTTGTTTGTTCTATCTGAATTCTAGACTTTGCAACTATGACCATGCCTGCGATAACAACTAAACTCGACAGCCACCGCTTTCATATGAAGTGATTGCGGGCGCCCTTAGGCGGCAATTCACATTGGAGTAGGTATCCAAGTCTTCATTATATCTTCTACTTCAGCTCGACTCAAAGTTGCATGATGTGGCCGCTCATCAGTGAGGGGTAATCCGAGCACTCGATTGTAAATGTGATACATATGCTTACAAGTCATGTAAAAATGTCCAGGCTTGTGGTCAGACACGCTGTTGACGAAGAATGGACAAGTACATGACGGCGTTTCACTGATGGTGATTACGTAATTTACAGAATTGTTCGTAGTCGTCGACATAGTGTGCAAATTGAACGTGTAAACAGAATCCTCCTTGCATTGACTCAGTACCCAAACCTGTGCGACCATCCGTAATCCGTTATCCCTTCTAGATTCCCCACTGTTTGTCAAAGATCTTCTATTCACTTTCTTCCCGGCCCTTTGCGGGGGTCTTCTCAACGGATTCATTGGTGAGACGTTACTTGCAAAATCAATTAGTTGGAGTTTGAGTTGCTCCTCTACTGAAGCATCATCTACCAAGAGGAATCCGGCTCTACCCAGCTCATTGGCTTCTGAGGTAGTCAACTTCGTACCTATATCAACCGGCCAAACCCTTGGAAGTTTTGGCGGTTTCCCTCCACTCATGTGGAGAACATGGTCGCTTCCCACACACCCTGATGCTGATCTTGGATAGAACCAATAGATTTGGAAGCTCTTTGTGAAACGAATTTCACATGTGCCATAGAAAGATGGAGCTGCGACACTGAGATTCGAGTTACTTTTGAGAGGACGACAACAGGACTCCCATCTTCCGTTTCGATCAACGTAAGCGGAACATTTGGGATCCTCCCCCGGTAAGGATCTACGGATAGCCCATTCATTGTGGTCTACTTCTCTTTCCAGGACCGGGTGCCTGAACTGCAATACAGGCTGTGCGACTGGAGTTTCCTGGTGTTGATATTGTGGTATGTTTGGAAGACCGGGACGAACAATTGCCTGATGCGTTGAGTTATAAGGTGCATAAAAGGAATGATATCCATGTCCATAACTCTGCCCCGAGATGTTTGCTCTAGGAACATGGATTCGGAATCCATTCTGCCCCATGTATATTTCATGGGTGGGATTCAAGGATGATGACAATATTTGATTTGTCAGATATTGCTGAGTAGAAGGCGGAAGGCAAGAAGCCCTCCACATAGTGCTTTGCTGATTATATTGTGGGGCAGGGTAGGGATCATGTTCCTGGTGGGGCTCAAAGATCTGTGACTCAGCTTGCGATTGCAGCCTCTAATTGCCATGGTTTAATACCGCAGTGGCTAGATTTTGACGTTGAATTTGCCTGAAATTGCTCACTGTTGGGTTAAAGCCCACCGTGGGGCCCTCTTGGTATGCACTCTCTTGCTGCCATGGCTCCCCCGCTGTCGTTGTTGCAGTGCCAAATGGCGCCGGCGCCATCTCAGAAGAGTAGCAGAACCAATTTGCTGATGGTGCGAATGTGCCCTGGCTTTGATCCCCAACTTCATGAACATCTATGTGGGAAGCATTTTGTTTCCTTGGTGGCGGCGTAGATACAGGTTGATCTTTGAGCGGCCTTCTGATAGTTCGGCTGTCTTTATCAGGCCGATGCGATCGAGCTGAGGTTCGCCTCCCAATTCTTGCTCCGATTCTCACGCTCTGAGTCCTATCGAGCTCTCCTTCCAATCCGACGCATCTGGAATGGAACTTTGTTCCCTTCACTGCTGCCTTCACCGCCATTGCGACTTTTTTAGGCCGGTGTGACCTTGCTGCACTTCTCAGCAACAAGTCAGCCTTTGACGGACCAGAGCCCTTGAGTTGGCCTTTTAAGGCCGCTAGACAGAATTGTTGCTGGAGTAATGACCCAGTCATGTCCTCTGCACACACGGTGTACAAATCCATTTTTACCTTGTATCCACATGCAGATGTTGCCCACATGTAGCTGTGGACGGGTTCGCATAAATTCGTACTTGGAATTAGTGCTTCGCTCTCCAAATCTTGATCAAGTTTGTTCACGTGGTGATAAGCAAATAATGTCCTCCTTGCCATCCACCACGTTTTCCATGCAAGCATGAATTTGACGTTGCATTTTTGTACTGCTCCAGACGTTTGCCACCAATCTTCTAATTCTTCAGCAATCTTTGTTGAATTATTTTTCGTCACATTCACTTCACTTTGATCCTGCTAACTGCTCACTCGGTCTTGCAGCCGAGAGTTTGTGGTAATTGCTTGCATTGTCGTCACTGGTATTTGCTTGCATTGTTTGTGGTATTTGCTTGCATAAGCGGTGAATCCTGCTGCTAATAAAAAGAATTATTTTATATTATAATTCGATAGTGTTGGCGCCGGAACCATGTCCATCCTTTTGTCAGTTCCATTTCAATGTTTCGATAAGCTAAATTCGGATCGGTCTGCTTGAGAATGCTCGAGAATGTTTGAGAATGCCTTGACTGTAGTTGCTGGTCGGAACTCTCTGATAGTGATGAACACCACGGAGGAGGGCGACGCTCAGGCTCTGTCATCTACTCTAGGTGTGTCGTGTTGCAGCTAAACTTGTGGTTTTCTTCTACTTAACATTAAGACCCTGTTTCTCACACTGTTGGCTTGGAATTTCGTAGCTTTCTTTTCAGTTCATTAGCTCTCTCACCTCTCCTCGTCATTTTCAATTGAGGCAATTGTATAGTACCATGTCTACTTACAAATTGATGCTTTTCCCATGCTTGTGCAGTTTTTGATTGACAGTACCAGACACTTTTGCTACCGAATGCTCCGATCAGACAATGTCTTTTGTACTTTAATCCGTGGATCCTACTACTAATCAAACTGGAATTAATGCGGTTGTATCCAGGAGTGATTTGATTGATTGAGGATTTCTCTTGCCAGCAGCCTTGACTGCAGCCTTGTGGGTTTCCAACTGCTAGTCTCTTTTGTGATTTTATAATGTAACCCTTGCCTCAAAAATGATTTAGCTCATACTTATTGCTTTTATCAGCCGTAGATTGACAATTCCATTATTGGCGACGCCGATTATGGAGAATCACAATGAGAGAATGATGACGACGTACTTGGCGAAACCATCTTGAGAAAACCCGATGACAAGCCCACTGCGTCAACATTTGAGCAGTTTCAAGAGGCATTATGCAGCCAACTTAACATTCACAAGCGTCTTGCGGTCAAAAAGGTAAAGCCACTTCGTCTATAAATTCCTCTCTGTAGATTGAAGCCGACGACCTGGGTTCAACAAGCTTTGGAGGCAGATGTACAGATTGTTTACGAAGGCTTTCATATCGGCAACTGGGGTGCCAATTCCTGGGTTACAAGCTGCGGTGGTCCCGGTTCCTTTGTTCTTAAGGAGCTTGAGGACCATGAGAGGTGGGCAGCTGTGTCTGCAAAGTTCGACCAGGACCTCAGAGACAAATGCGAGTCTGACTCCGAAAACAAGCCGCTTTTTGAGAAACTTATTGGACACTATGTCAATGTATGGGATGGGAATCATAGGGCCTTGGTGTGGATGCGCCACATCAGAGAATGCAATGGAGAATCAATTTTGGTGAACTGTTTCGTTCTCAATGACTCCGAAGAGGACCGTGGCTGGATCTCGAACTTCATGCGTGACATCAACGAGTATGTCTATAACCTATGCTCCACCAAAAAATTTATTGCTTAGCTTTCCTTGTTACTCGAAATTTAATTTCGAAATTGTCAGATCTTTCGATTGGAACTACTGTTAATCATCAGTTTGAGTCAAGCTTCGATTGCACACTATGTCACGATGTGCATGCCGATGGCGGCCTGGATATGCATGGCACCTCATCTGGCTGAGTCCTCTCAGTCACACGTACTTTCACTTTGGGGTATTGGGATGATTTGCCATGATCATATTGCTGGCCGCATCGGCATGCGTACATGCGGAATGTAGCTGGGATGAATCAGACATGGTATGATGATAAGTAGCAGATGATTTGGCTTCAAGAAATTAACATTCAGTTGTATGAAATCAGTGGCACAGTGAACTCAACGGTGAAGAAACAGTTGGCCTACACCATTTTTGAAGTAATGCAAATAGCTAGCCGAGATCCCACTGAGTACAAGGTCTATTTTACAGAGAGTGAGATTGAGCGCATCAAGGATGTTTGCATGGGGCGGTGGTATAAGATGACGTGTGATGCTGTGAACGAAGTATACTTCAAGGTAAGAGATGTGGTTTTCAATTCCTTGCTCAATCTGTCCATGGATCGCTGTGACGTTGGAACGCTTGCGATGAGAAGACCATGCAGTGTTCTTTAAGATGGCGCCAGTTTGTGTTTGACTCTCATGTTACATCTCAAATACATGTTAGTGAGTATGGCGCCAACACTCTTTTGCAGTCATCATTATTCTGTGTTATGATTATAGTCTCGTATAAGAATAGCCATGTTCATGTGATATTGACAAGAGGATGGCTTAACTTTGAGTGGATTGTTTCAATTGTACTTAGAGGACCTTCGATGAGGCAACTACATGAAAACTTAAAAGGCATTTGTGTTGAGAGGATAATTCGTTAGCAAGTCATTATTTTGGGAAATCGTTTGATGATCATGCCATAGAAAATGTTGCAATGCCAGATTAGTTGAGATATCCTTGCTTATGAAGTCAGACATTTCGAATGAGCTTCACGTAAAAATCACCAGTCGACTAAATCATGCATCTGTAGATGGCCTGAGAGGGTAATGGTGATGTCAAGACTCGATAATCCTAATTTAGACATCCTCGAATTCGTTTAATATGTGATTTACTCATTGTATGGGTTGTTATATCATTCCAAAGACTTTTTAAGAAATTGATAGAGCATATCAGCAAAACTGGGGCAAAGCAGCTAGCAGCTAGCACCCCGCATTTGATGTTTTGGCACGACTCTAGGAATGACGATTAAGCACATAAAAGTCTTATAGCAGCTGGTGTTCATTTAGCCATTTTCTTCTCTTCGCCTTCAACTTATATCCGGCCAAATGGCGCCGGCGCCATGACTCGAGAACGATTTCGCAATCCTTCATCATTGACTTGATTCTTGAAGTGTTGTTGTTCTTCGCTCTTGTTGACTAGTGATTCTTACTTAGAATCCGAGTTGTCCCTGCCTCCTCTTTCGAGCTTTAAGAGGGATGTTCAATGTACTGACCTTGAGTTCAATTTCTATGGTGGTTTCATATCAATGCAGCGTGAAATCAGCATGGCGGAGCGAGACTTAGTAAAGCGGATACGCAACAAAGTGAATAATCCAACCTCTCAAGCCATCAAGGAAGCCAAGCACGCAGGGGCTCAGAAGCTACGGAAGGAAAAAATGGATCATATGAAAAAAATATTTCGACTTTGCAACCCCAAGTATCACCCGCATCTCATCGAGAACTAGTCATTAACAGTCTCAGTAGCGCAAGGGCCAAAGACAAGAAGGTTGGCTTAATGACCGTTGACAACCTTAATATTCTCGTTGGTGCCCAAGGTGTTGACATCTAAAGAGTGTTGCAGTTATGGAATTCTAGCAGTAAGGAGAAAATGAAGTACAGTTTTTCGGACCTAGACTTCACGAGAGCCGCATTCCAGAAGTGACTAAATCGGAGAGCCTGATGGGAGCAGGTAACTTCTCCACCCTCTTATAGGTTAGGAAATCTACCACAATGATCAAGACCCATGTTCAGAAACTAAGGTTTGATACATTACATTTAAAATACTAATTGGAATTATTTGCATTACATCCAACATGCATGCGGTCACCTCGATGTCGACTTCCTTTGTTTTGCATGGCTTCAAATCTGGTGACTCTGAGATTACATCCAGCAGGCATGCAGTCAGCTCGATGTCAATTTGGTTTGCTTGCATGCCTTCGAATCTGGTGACTCTAAGCTGACGTTTATTTGTTTTGTATCGCAGTTGCATTCGAGGGTTGATGTGGTCTTGGAGCAACTCCTCGGTAAAAGCAAGGTGGACAAAGGAATCCATTTCCTGCGTATGAAGACCGACACCACGAAGTGGCTGGAGGACTACTTTGAGGATGACATTTGGCTTTGACAGATTCTTCCGAAAAATCTTTACAATTAAGAAAGGACCACTACGCCACAAGACATGGGAGGAACAGCCAATGTACGACTTGGGAGAAAAGGCCGTTCAGAGGTGTGTCATGCGGTTTGTGCGGTGGCTTGGTGAGCAACTAGTGTTAGAGAATGAAACCGGGGATTTAAAGGACTTCCCTATCTTTCAGGACTGGCAACGTCTAACCGCCGACGTCTAACCGCCGACGGTTGCTTCACCCAGTACCAAATTGATCATTACGACCCTCCGCATTTGATGAGCCTAGGATGGTATATCGAGGACAGTGAAGGATTTACCGACTACATCGACTCCGTGGACAAGAACCTCCGTGATCAGGTGCTTCTAGAGATCCAGGGAACTATGGATGCGTCCCTGGAAGAGAAGGCTGCGGTTCTTCTGGAGACACTGCAGATGGTCAAGTCGTAGGTTGAGAGCTCCGTTTGCAATGGAAATGGGGCCCGTGACATGGTATCTCTCACCCCATGGTCTGACCTACTAGGTGCGCTTGAGGGTAGAGTCAGTTATGTTTACCTCCCGATCACTAACAATGGGTTGCTGATGCATTATGGACCCATTCTATTTACTGAGCTGTAAGACCTCATTAAATCATCAAAACGGGGAGATATTTCGCAAAACAAAGACGCAAATGATGTCATTAGAGGGGTTCTCGGGGACATATCGAAATCAGGAACTCCCAATGAAGACGATGATTTACAGTTTCTACGCGAGACTAAGAGAGAGCCGATTTCCAAGGAGATTGATGGTGAGGGTGTTCGTCGAGGTCCTACATTTCGGCCTCGTATTGTCAAGGAGACACGTGAGAAGGAGGCTGGTTTTAACAGTCAAGTGGCAACCCAGAAACGACTGCCTTCGAAGTCCGGGAAGAAATATAAAAAAGGTCGCGAGGATGCAATACCCCTCGTTAGATATATGGCCCTCCCAGTCGATGGCGTGGCAGAGACAATTAAATTGTCCCTAAATATTGCCTTTGAGTCGCTCCTCGAGGGCATTGACCGATCCATGTTCATCACTTTCCTGCATTGCATAAAGCGAGTGAGTTATTTCTAATCTTTATTTGCTTAAGGTTAGTTAGCAGTTTATGTATCGCGGTCTTGTGGTTGCATGCTTGCGGCTCTCTTTATTATTTCAAGCTTCTCGGTGTGCCTCGGATTATCATTTTCCTGGATACACAGCACTCTAGAATTCCCATCTCATCTTGTTCAAAGTGCTCCTCACTTGTGCAAGATCATTATGTGATTCACTCATGTGGGCCGCAGCAGCATTTCACAAGTCAATGGACGTCTAATCTGTATAGAGTTTCACTGGTATAGATTGTATTTAGAGGCATTACTTGAGATTGCATTCGGTCCAGATGGCGTCGGCGCCAACAGCAAGTCCTATACTCATCTTTTGAGTGATCGACTATTGATTCTGTACTGGTCGGCAATGTTAATCACACATTTTCTGACATGCTTTCCCAGTATTGTTGCAAGTTTTCCCTCATTCATTATTGATGCACTGATTAGAGATTATTTTATGCCGAATCACGCATTCAGTATTTGCTTCCTGTACTTCTAATTGGTTTCGAGGTCAATTTTGCAAGGAGTTATCTTGGGGTTTGATTGGAGGACGCTCTGTTGCAAATTCCCACAGAAACCATTCATTTCTTTGTCGACCTCATCCGTGAAATTGGCATGGCGCCGGCGCCATTGGACCATCCTTCTCATGATCACTCGATACTTATTTCTCAAGATAATCTGAATGTTTCTTTCTAACATGGCCTTTGTGAACTTGTCAGATCAACAGTGGCAAGCTCCGGCAGCATGATGGTGTAGCTAGCTCCAACTGCGGCGATTTGATCATTTGCGATACATCGGACAATAAGAGGGTGTATGGTGTATTGGGAGGAGTTCCAACGTGGAACATGGTTAAGAAGTCCACTTTTGCAGCCATATTTCACATTGCTGAGGCGGTCCTCTCAGACTCTGGATTTCTGCTTCTCTTTGTGCCGGCAGAGGAGCTCGATGACATAAGTTCGCTGCATGATTGGGACTGTGTGCG
Source organism: Ceratodon purpureus (assembly GCA_014871385.1). Taxonomy (NCBI): domain Eukaryota; kingdom Viridiplantae; phylum Streptophyta; class Bryopsida; order Pseudoditrichales; family Ditrichaceae; genus Ceratodon; species Ceratodon purpureus. The sequence continues at coordinate 17,385,206 of CM026426.1, read as the reverse complement.
AACATTCTACGTTGTGAACCACAGGCCATTCACTCCAGCGTGGGTAAGAATGTTGTACAACATTGTATCCATGTGGAGTTATGCTAAATTGTAAGAATGACGTGACTGATTACGTGCTGTGACATTGTTCAGAAACGGTTGTTCAAGGCTAAGGTTCTACGGAAGAAGAGCATGAAAAACGAAGCGTTTCATTTCAACAAAATTGCGAGTAAAGTCATGGACTGGAACCCGGACCAGTCTGATGTCCTTCAAAACGTTGTGACCGACGACAACCTTCTGCGAGTGGACAGGGCTGACTCATTTCGTGGATCAAAACAGAAGTCACTCATTTATGGAATCTATGATTGAAATCTGCACCGAAAGTGGAAGCCTTGACTTGGCCGCCGGTGTCGGTACGGTTTTTCAGACTTTCGCTCTAAACACCTAAACTTATTGAATTCAAAATAATCTGCATAGCAGTTTGCAAGAATCTTACCCATAGGTTGCGATTGCAGGCTCCTCTGTGTCCACTTGTGAACTTAGTGGAAGACACATCCTTGCGATGGAGGAGGATGCAGCACCTTTTCACGTGTTCTTGAAAGAAATTTCCGTCGAACCTGACGTGGATATAGCAGAAGAGGACAACCGGAAGATGAGTCTACAACATCACCTGGGCCTGGTTGGCACTTTAGCCTCGCAGTCTAAACCGTCCATAAGCGGGACCTCTTATGGAATCGCAAGCACTGCTAGTTAGTGTTGTGGACAAGCTCCGTTCGAATGACAGGTTCTGTTTTGATGTTATTTAGGGAGGTGATTGAGAATCGTAGAGAGAAGAGCCAATTTCTGCCTAGCAGCTGTATAAGTAATCAAACTATCTGTAACCTTGACATGATAGCAATAACACGACTGCGCCCAGCATCAACTCATTTGTTCACGGCTTCACAACTCGGTGTTCACACAAGGCTTTTCCATAGAGTGCAAATTGTCCCAACATGCATGTTCAAACTAATGCCCTGATCTGCTGTACATCACCTTTGCATTATGCTTCGGTTCTACACGGTGTGAAAAGCCTGAAATCGGACTCACTAGACTCGTGTCAATGATCACTCACCCATCTCATCTTCACTCACGATATCTGCCCAGAATTTGGAAATATTATGTAAGACGTCCACTACTTGATCAGAACTGATATCCTCTCGCTGAATTCCACCTTCGGAGACAACGTTTTCCGGAACATCCGAAATGGCTAACGACGGGACCTGCTGTAACGTAATATCTCCTGCGCTGTCTTGCCTACTTATCCGAGGGGCATAGTCAAATGGACAGTGACTCTTCGCATGGCAAAGGCAGAAACACTCTGCGCCGCAAAGTGTTACGAGAGCATGAATTAATTGTGCATCCAAAGACGAGAGCGGAGATCAATATACAACAAGCACGAAAGTGGGAGGGGCAGTTCTATTTGCGCCTCAGAACATGACAACTGCTACCAAAATATTGACGATGCTAAAAATCATGTACCAGCACAGCCCTTCTTGTTGTCGCCTGCAGTCCTCCTCATGTGAGCAGCTCCCACCCGCCATCTTCTTGGCGCCCTCTTCAGAGGTGCCCTGTTTGCTCTCCTCCGGGTGCCCGCCATTCCGACCTGTTGATTGCGAGAATGGTATGTGGTAATTGTAAATACTGATCAAAGAGCACTACATGAACTATTAAAGTGTAGGAGACACGGCTCGCATTGTTGGGAGAGATGTGACCCGTAATTGGAGTTGTACAACTACCGAGGTGAGAAGCGCCAAAACTAAAGTAGTGAACTTAATGAGAAAAGATACTAAAGATGCGCCAAATTTTCAGTAAATGTGTTTCCGTTGTGATCCCCTATGATATGGCAATAATGGCAGTTTTTGTGAGAGGACTATGAGCAATAAAAGTGTTTTGGCATCAAAGTTGGAAGATTTGAAGTGCCAACGCTTGTTACATTTTCACATAGGTTCCCTTGGTTTTGTCTCATTTATTTTACTCCGTCCCAGCTGGCGACTAGTTTGAATCAATTGAATATTAATGGACTAGTTCCCACGATCTCTTCTTCTCTCCAACATAGACTCAGTGACTTGGCCTGTGGACGCTATCCTTGAATCACTAATTGCAGCCCTAGGATCCTAACATTTTGAATCTCAGTGACTGCTTCGCTCGCCTCATTGTATCTGTTGATAGCAGGCCTCCCTATCGATATTGTGTGCCGCTATGTTTATGAGAAAGCATTCTCGTTTGGTCCATGTCCTTGGTAATAGATGCAGTCCTCCTCCAAGATGCCAGGAAGTGAATGCGATGATCGCTAGTAATGCTTTGGTGTGGACTGATATTGGGAGGACCGCTCAAATTGTTAGTGACGAGAGCAACAAATGTAGAGTCCATATTTTCCAAACGGGTCCTCACACTCGGTTGGTTTCGAGCCTTGTCTTCAAGTCGACTGTTCAGATTGCTAGAGTTGATTTTGCCTCAATTGGATCCTTCTTCCAAGCAATGCTTCTCGTGGTCTTCTATCAGAGACGGGGTCAATGTAAACTCCTTTCCATATGAACCCCACTTCATCCTGATTCTGCGATCTAGCATTGGACCAATTTCTGACCGGGTTGTATTGTACCTGAACCGCGAAGTGGATAGCCTTCTGCCAAGACAAGTACTGATTACAAGGCATGTGACAGGATGGTTGGATTTGCAAGTCTTGCATTCTTGGCAGCTAGAAGAGAGCGGTCGGACTTGGATTCATCGTCGTACTGCTCGTTACCTAGTCGCTGAGGGTCAAGAGTGGAAGGAAGTAGAGGTCCAGCCTACGCATTGTGAACTTCAGAAATTCGGCCATCTTTTTCATGCTCGGTGACTGATATTGCAGCGTTTCCGCTTGGGATTGTGGATCACCCCCACCAATTTAGTTGGATAGCTGTGGTTTGTGACTTCAACTTGGGCATACAATTCAGTTGCAATATCGTAGACTCCGCTCGGGCATTTGGGTAATTGAGTTTGATATATATCACGGTATTAGTATGTAACAATGCATTCTCTTTGGTTTCCAAAGGCAGCATAATATGGATACTTTACTTCTGAAATGCCCGTTTCATGGAAATGTATGTTTTGGTTGAACGGATAACATGAGTGTCACGGAGGCAAAAGTCTTCTTGCATAAATTTCTGTGTTATCTTTCCAAGTGGCGCCGGCGCCATGACCCTCGAACGTTTTGCAAACTTTCATCAAAGACATTATCATTGGGCTTTTGCTAACCGAGTATTGCAGCCGAGGCTCCTAAGTGCTTTTTTCGGATTGATTGGTTTGGTGAATCTGCATAAGAAGTATTTAGTTTAGTGATGAAACTGCAACATGTACAATGTTTTGTTATTTGTGGCCCACTGGTTATGCTTGTAAGAGGGATTTTCGATGGCTGGGAATCTGTGTAAAGTAAAAGCGGTGATGCAGATTAGCATTGCTCATCTACACTGTGAAGGATAGATATTAGTCCACTTTACCATGCTTACTCCCAATTACGATATAATGTATAGTGATATTTAAAATTCTCTTAATCAATATTATCAACTTTAGTTTTATTAATTTTATGATAATGAGATATGAATATATCTTAATATAATGATATCATAATAGTATTAGAATAAAACAAAAATAATAATTATAATAATTCCCTTATCAAAAGAAATTGACAAAATGATCATGTTCCAATGACATGGCCCATACTAAGGCAAGTCTACGGATCTGGCTTTCAAAAGTCGCAAGCTGACTGACAAAGATCACAAGCAACAAACATGATTTCGTTTATTATTTAAAAATCTAGAAAAACACCACATTTTTTTGTGCTACACTTCTAACTCACCGGCTCTTTAATAGCTAAAAATAGTAATAAAATGAATACCCACGGACACACATGAAAGAATACAGACACACATGAAGTAATAATGCTTGGACGATTTTAATCAATGTGTCTTCATGTTCATACATACATGCAGAGAGTAAAAGCTGCACCAATCCTTGATAGAGAAAATGAAATCCTGCAAGAGGATAGAAATGCACATCAATTACCGCGGCTTCCTTACCATATCCACACATCATCCGCCAAAAAAAGAAAACGAGAGTAGTACACAAAAGTTGCAACTTGGTGACTTGTAGAGGTCGATACCTCCCACCTGGTGCCGCCGCCATCTCCCTTCTCTGTCAAACATTATACTGTACGTTATACATAACATATTTTGTATTCGTATCGTATGGTATCGTATCTTGTTGAATGAATACTGGATGATATTTGAAGTGTTACATTTTGGACGATGTATATCTATACGGTCTGTATTTCTGCCATTTTTGGTCTTTGGGTCAGTATTTTCAGGCGGATGATATCGTCAGAGGACAATGAATGTGTCGTTTACGCTCCTTACGAGGTACTGGTCGTGGCTGACAGCCTGTCACGCGGCAGGCCTAGGCGCACCCCCAACGACGCATTCTTAAACCACTGCCTTGTTACTTGGTGGTTACTGTTACAGAAAATTTATGTAAAACATTTTAATATAAAAATTGCATTAACTTTCTTGCATGCATTTTAAATCAAATTTATAACATCTGTAAAATACTATTAAAATTATAACTAAAAATTAGGATATTAAATGTATGTTTAAAAAAATCCATATTAAATTTATAGTGATAAAATGCTTGATGTTAATTTGATATAAAATTGATATAAAATATTTTGTATTAAACTTATATGATCTTAACATTAGGTAGTATGATATAAATTCTATATCAAATTTTATCACCAACTCACTTCATCTCGAGTCACTCAACAACTGCCTGCTTTTTATTCTCTCGTTCTCACATAATACTCAGTGTTGCAGCATCAGTTTGACATGCTGCATTGAATTAGAGAGCTAGCATAACACATCCTCGTTTGGATGTTACAGATTCTCGTGCTGGTTTTCCTTCTGGTTGTGGTTTTGCAGCCAGTAGATTGTGTAGAAACCGTTTCTGGTGGTGTGTGCAGATACCGGTCATTATAGCGAGGTTTTTGGGATTTGGGGTTTAGGATTGGAGCTACGGGGGTTGGAAGAGGTGATGAGTTCACGAGCTCGTTGGAGTTTCGGTTCTCAGAGGGGTTTTGGTTGTGAGTTTATGAATTTGGTGGTGGTTGGCCGCTGGCGGTGGAGGAGGGAGGAGCTTTGAGCTGGATGGCGGTTGGGGGTGTTGCGGTGGCGGTGTGCGTGGTTGTTCGCGAGGTGCGTTTCGGGGCAGTGAATTGAGTTTTTTTGAGTTCCTTGTGTTGTGGTGGAGTGGTTTGGGGGTGTGAGCTCATTGCTGAGGCTAGGGTTTGGTTTATCAAAAATTGTTTGAATTCGTTGTGTTGGTTTTTATCTCGGTCATTGAACCTGGTGCATTGTTTTGGTCTTATTTTGATGGATTCTCGTACCATTGAAAGTATTTGTTCTTACGAATGGGTTTTGGTTTTCTTTTAGTGTCAATGAAGGACGTCCTGTGTTTACAATATAGCGTTGTTGACTTGTGAATTTTTTTTTACTTCAATTTTGAAGTTTGCTGATTGCATTCTGTTTAAATAGCGCGTGTGGGACTGATATTTTGGCGACTGCACATTACGAATCAGTTTTGTAAACATCTTTGAATCATATAAAAACATGTGAAGGTTTACGGTTTTGGATGTTCGCATCATATGACATGAATTGGGAATGTTGTACATTAACGTAGTGGGTTTGGTCGAGACTCGGGTTAAGTTACATTAGTTGGGTAGTGATCAGTTTAAGTGGAAGATTGTCGGTCGCCATGGTGGAAGGTCCGCTGTTGCACCGCCTTGCGTTCGCGCATCGCAAGCTTCTATTTGGGCAGGTACGCTTTCTTCACTCTTTTGTATTTAAGTTGATTTTTTGGTTTTTTGGTTTCTGGATTGTTTGGGATATGTTTGAGTGGACGTTGGAGAATTGTGCAGTTGAATGGGGCTTAGTTTTGCAAGATGAGCTTCCAAATGGGGTCTGCTGGTGGTCGCTTAGAGTTGCATTGGTTTTTTTTGTTGATTGTTTCACGGTTCCTGCTTCGTATGATGGAAATGGCAGAAATTTACTGCGACATCGCCCACCGGGCATTTTGCGGATGGAGCTGCAGTTATCGATGGGCTGTTCGTTTCGCATATCGAAGTATATGGGAAGAATTTTTTTTATGTGAGTTGCTCGGAGGTGTTCTGTCTGGGGCTCTCTTCTTCACTCATGATTAGCTTTGCTAGGAACTTGGGGTTTAGGGGTTTGAGTCCCGTTCATCTACTGGATTATCCCTTTCTATTTCTAGGTCTAGGCTGAATCTAGTTGTTTTTGTAGCAATTTGTTTGCGCATATCTTATCGTGTAAACAGAGGTATGTGAAGTGCATGCGGCTAATTTGCTGAAAATGAACAGTTTTTCACTCGCGAGAGGGTCGGAGAGATAAGCGTGTTGGAGAAGGTCGGGGATAGTGCATCTTCTAGCCCGTTGGAGGAGGCAGTTGTTGTGCACATGCACCTGGGAATGTCGGGATCCTTTCGCACGTACAAGTGTCCAGGTACCATTCTCGCAGTGTCTGCTCGGTGTTTCATGCACCGCTTTCCGAGTGCACTGACTTGTATTTGCTGATTTTGCTTTCGGGGATTTTTCTTCTGAATTGCATGAACTGTGTGACATTTTAATTTGAGATTGGATTGTTGATGATCTGGATGTATCTTATATATGTTCATGGTTCGTTGTTTTGGACTATTAGGTCCAGTGCCAAGGGAAGCTACTCGACTACGGATGTATAACGAAGAACTAGGCGTTGAAGCACATTTAAGTGCAATGGTTTGTGATTATGGCACCATTGAGCTCTACCGGTATATTGATCTTTTCCAATTGTTTGACGTGTTTGGAGATTTGATGAAATGATCACATGTACCTGGACACTACCAAAAGGTGGGTTATGTCAATTTGTAAACACAGTTCATTATCTGTATATATGCGTACAATTCTCGGTTCTGCTTCCGCATGATTTCAGCATTTTATAATTTAATAGTGTTCTTGGTGCAACGATGATGCAGGAAAAAGATTCTGGAGTTGGGCCCAGATCCCTTACGAGAGGATGCTGACAAGGAGCTGCTATGGGCGAGTATGCAGGCGTTCATACTCAAAACTACGACTCTAGATAGGAACCAGAGCCCACCAAGATTTTAATTGTATATGGTTGTCACTTCTAAGAGGGTCCATCTAAAAGCCTTTCAGCAGTGCAGAGTTTATGTTGGATTAAGCGTCTCACTTACATTTTCTGATAGGGATTTTGTAATGTGCAGTCACCAAAATATCAGTTTTTGTAAACACCTTTGAATCATTTCTTGTACAAAATATACAATTATTAAGTGTATTTAGGAAGGTCTAGATTGGAAATGATCAATGGCAGCTGCTATGGTAGTACTTTTGTTCTTATTAAATTACATTACATTTGTGCAGGAAACAGCTGATCACTTCCTATATCGTAATCCGGCATCTCAAATGGTATCTGATGAGCATCTTCAGTATTTCAAGTTCTTTGGAAAAATACTTGGAAAGGTACAGTGTGTTTCTGGTGATGGATTCATTCAGTTTGTACTGGATGTTACATTGTGTTGTCTGAAAAGTTTTTGGGTAGTGTCGTGGGCAGTTCAGGGTCGTGAGCATTGTTGGACTGTTATGGCATCTTCTACAGTGAAATCTTGGACCGAGGTTCATTCTAAATATCCGTGGACCTCAAACGGGTATCTAGAATGAATCACAGTCCAAGATTTCACTGTAGAAAGATGCCATAACAGTCCAACACTGGTCGTGAGCAGGGGTTTTGTGCATACAATAATGTGCACTCTTGTATTTAGAGAGGGGTGGGGTTTGAAGAATCCAGCTCAATTAGATATATCTTCTCCTTATTAGCCTGTATTTTTTACCTTTGAAATCTATTCAGTTGTTACATTTGATCTATTATACATCTGCTGCATTATTACATTGCATGAATTTGGAATGTACATTTATTTGTGTTTTATGCACTGGAAATCTATCATATGCATACACTTCACTGATCCTAAATCTACCATGTTCTTTCATTTCTCCAATTCTAAATCTACCCCGTAGCTACATCACCATTCAGTTCCAAATCTACAAATATTGAAAATTCCACCTCCAAAATTTTACACTAAAGTATATTTATATGTGCAATTTTAAGATTCATTTCATGCCAATTTATATAAATTTAATATATATTTTACCTTCAAAATTGTACGCAAAATTTATGTTTTTTTTTTTGGTACAAAAGGTACTAATTAAATTGACAAAAGATTAACGAAATATTTTTATAAAAGGCTAGCTTATTAAATTCAATAGTAAACTTTAATAGAATTTATATAAAATTTACTCCGTCAAACATTTTTGATGAGTCAGTGTGAGTGCTCAGTTCGGAGAGAAATTTTCAAGCGAGCGATGTAACGGAGGTGGAGATAATCCTCCGATGTGACTTCTATTACTATCCACTATTTGGAATTCCGAAATTAAGGACTGGAATAATGACAGAAAAATCGGTCATTGTGGACCGTTCGTTCAGAAAATGACTTGAGGGTCGTATGTCAATACGAACCCGTCATTCCCTGTATCGCGTCATTCTGGACCGAATTGATTATGATGGTAATCGGAACTTTCTTAGGCACTAACAGTTCGAGATGATCCCCTGGGAGACATTGCCGATTGTTCATTCGGCGGTTGAAACTACCGCGCAGCGGTCATTTTCTGTCCTCGCTGAATTCTTGTTCTTTTCATCGGTGATCACGATGTGTACATCTCATACTCTTCAAATGTTCTTGAGGGTTTGTTTATTGATATCCTCCAACAACGGAGTTGCCTCTCACATTTCCACGCGTCTACAGTAGGACGGTCCATGGGATCAACGCTTTTGTTTCCCGGTAGAAATGTTGTCCAATAAGTAAGTGACACGCGTAGCACATATCGATGGCCTACATCTGTTTTTTTGCCCACCGCATCAACGATGTAGAATGAAGACTGAAGCCGTATAGATGGCATCCACGTGTTCATAGTGGAAGCCAGCATCTACCGAAATAAAATTCCAATTAAAGCATTTAAGATAATACACTTAATTACGGGATAAAAATTCTGATCGTTGATCAGAGTACATGCTCCAAACAGAGCCCTGCATTCATTGACTCATATGCCAAGTGACTTCTGTATCGTAGTTACACTACATATGCATCGGACACGAAATAATGCCCCGTTGTGAACTGGGTGCTCATCTCATTCGCAGTCCTGTTGCATCTCATCAACTGTTTCATATCTCTAACCTCTATCTCCGGCTAATTCCTCCTGAAAACTTGGACAAATAAAATACGATATCAATCAGATTTACTTCTCCAGAAGTGTTGTTGATTTCAACCAGAGGACGCTAGATCCAAATTAATGTCAAAGGATAATCGGTATGTTGAGGGTTCGTTTCCGCACAAGACAGATCTGCAACCTCAATTTTTATAATCCCATACTCGGAAGAAGATCAATTTCGCTATATCTAATTACTTACAGTCGTCTGTAACATATTTCTGCACTATTCTAAATACCTATCGTAAAACTTTTAATCAAAAGACTTAGAGACAGTACAAGTCGCCTGTATGATGTTCAGAACTTATAATTGATCTACATAATAACAACGACAAATAAAATAAAATAAACTTTCCTAAGAAATTCAGATACCTATAACTCGCTGAAACACGTATACTCAAACCTGCAGTGAACTGCGATTAGAATGTGATCTAATGTGGGTATTACATTCGGTGTCATACGTTCTGGAATATTTTGTGGAGGAATAAAAGGAACACATACCGATCTTCACTCATTTTATGTCATTAGAGTTTAATGAAATATAACAGACTGCTATAGGTATGTTCTGATTTACAGTGTCCTCTGTAAACAACAATTGAAAATATAACTCATGGACAGTGCCAAACAAACGTAATGGGATAGATTTCATTTCTCACTTGTATTACCTTCTCTTCTTCTACTGTATGAACTCCACGGCTGTCATTCTGGGAAATATGTTTTTAAGTCAGTCACCTTGAATAAATCATCACATTCCAAGGAGATATTGAGTAAGATGGAGTCTCAAATAGTCTAGGATACATTGTTTCTAATCCCTATGACGAAGATGCCTCTCGGAGTAGTCAGTATATAAATCAAAAACTTGCCCACGAAAACTAAATGTACACTAATAAGTACTTGGTACAGATAAAAAAAAGAAATCAAAATATCGGGTGGGATACAAGTATTTAAAAAAAACGTAATAACGCATCTCATGTGTCAAAAATTATTATATAAAACACAAAACGTAGGACATTTAATAAGTATTATCTGCTTTGCCTACTACATAATACCAGCATCTAAATGGACATGTAAATCTGAGTACATTTTTAAATAAATAACCACAGTACATCATAATCAAAGCTTAACTTCTAATTCCTAAAACATTTTCAGTTCTAAATTGTTACTGAAGTTGCGGAATCTATCGACCTATAAATTCAAATCAGAAAAATGAAATGACATAACTAAACTGATGATAGGATTTTGATAATCACAACCAACAGGAGAGGCTTAGTCTTAAAAGTTTATATGCAATTGAGACACTTATCACAGAAAGATCCCAAGAATATACATATAAACACTGCATGTGAGCCACTCCGAAAAGCTTAAACTTTAATGGTTGATGTCGAGAAATGAAACTTTACAAGAGAAAACATTGATCATTTGCTACCCAAAGAATGACAGAACTTCTAAGAAATTCTTTCAAACTCAGAAGTGTTTTTTTTTTTAAAAACCAGATAATACATACAAAAATTAAAGAATTTAATTTGATATATTCAATTACCTTCGTCTGCGACTGTCCATTCGGATCTTGAGCATGTTCACTGCAATCTTCATCCGACGATTTGCACAAACGATCCCACCACTGTTCATAACTACCCTTGCCACTTGAATTCCGGAGATTCGCACCTTCGACTTCGGGAAGGTATCCTGAATGGCCACCGGTTTCCATTTTTCCGGTATCTGTAATTCTACAATTCCCACTCTCATTTGTATTAGACATTGTTGACAATGCAGTTTGTAACATGCTCTTGAGGTCCAAATTACTTCGAATAACATCTTGAACCATTTTGTTAGTCTCCACTTGAGATCGTTCCACTGCAAAAATACGTTGTGAGTTTGCTTTGTCCATCTCCTGCACACCTCTCAATACAAATAGTTTAGAATTGTTACAATAGCCGTATGTACTGTTCCGCTTGTTTCATCTATAAATGTTTCTGAGAACAACAACACTAACAACAAAAGAACAAACTGCTGACACTGAACAACGAAAATAATTGTTTCCACAAACCCAGTTACATGTCCTGATCATATTTAAAAAAAGAACACCTGATGAAACTTACAATTTCTGTGTCATAACAACGTTTTTAGTATTGGTTTTTAACTGAAAGTTACATGGACAAATGAACTAGTATTTGGGAGCAAACAACTGATTCAGTAAACCTTTACATCGTAAGGATTATAACATTTCATACTGTACGTACCGTCGAGTTCGGATTTTCCGGCGAAGTTCTAAGTTCGGTTGCTACAGCCGTGAGACCTGGACTTTCTTCCCTTTCTTCTCTCTTCATCGCCGATCACAGTAAATTAATCAAAGATGTTTAAATACAAGTTCACTGACTACAGAGACCTTCACATGATAACCATATGCTATGCAAAAGAGTATCATAGAATATGGCACAGGTCAGAAACAAATCACACACTCACCACTTTTGCACCCTTCCCAGCATACCCATGCCTCCCAACGCGAGGGTTGTTAACAACCTTTTTTCTCGTCTCCGACATTCTCTCAGACTGGATTTTTGAACTCGGTGAATCCCAATACTTTTTCATAGCATCCCATTGTTTCTCTGAATACCTTGGTGGTGCCTTCAATTTACCTCCATGAAGTTGTTTCATTCGCTCTCGGTACTTCCTAAGCCGTAGCTTTATCATCTTATCCAGAGACACATCGCTAACATCATGATCTGAGAATTCGAACTTTGTTCTAAGACCTTCTCGTAGTTTGCTTTTCGAACTTTCTTTTTGATCTTCGTACTTTATTACGCTCATGTCAAGCATCCTTAGTGTGGAGTCCCTTATGTACTCCTGCCACTTTAAATGTCCTGCACAGCCGCTGTCAATCATGCCATTAGGTTTTACCTAGACAATAAATGGCTTCAAACCCGAGCTGACTCGTCTCTTCGCATTCTCTCCAGTCTCCTGCCTATTGGCCCTCCTGATTTGTTACTTCTTCGAATCCTCTTTGATATTTGATGACTTCGTGGCTGAGCTTCTATCGTTTGACTGTCTGCCAAGTTCTCCTATCTCTTGAACGTTACTGACATTCTCGGTGTTCAAATGTTGGCAGCGGTCTGGGGCATCGAAGTCTGGTACCGCACCTACGACATTCACAAACTCTTTTCCCGTATGACTTTGCGGAATTCTAACCCACGCCCACCCAGAAGGAGGCTGCAATGATGATGGAGGAAATGGTTGTGCGAAATCTCCCATACCAGAGTTAGAAGTCCCGTCTCGAGATGCATGATGACGCTTTGATCCGTGACCAGGCCGACAACATTCATCGTCAACTGACTTAGACAATCTTTGTCTCTCCGTCACCTGGACTCCGAAAGATGATGATTCACGGCAGCGTCGAAGGTCTCTCTCCGCTTCGTCTGACGTCGACTGGCTTTCAATGTAATCTATATGGCATATATACATTAATTCACATAGAAATGGCGGAACCCTACAAGTACGTAGTTCACTGAATGAGGGTTTTAGGGTGAAGAATTGTCTCAATTACCAGTACTGTCGCTTTTCGTTTGGCCTCTTAAGCCGTCTTCATCAGAGTCTTCCTCGTCGTCGCCGCTGTTCAATTCCGGTGTGCCAGCATGATCGTCTACAGGTAGATGACCGAGTCTCTCACTACGCCGCCTGGGTCCTCATTCTTTTGGTTTTGGTTTTCGCTGGTGCTCTTTCCTACTAAACCCTATCGCTGAGTTGCTAATAAACTCAGTACATGGACCAAGGACAAATGGAGAACGTGAGAAATATGTTCTCCTATGCAGATTGCGAATGCAAACGCCAATTCAACCATTGTTTAAAAACTATAACCCAAACGAAAACCTCAACCTGATCTCATCTGTAGAAATAGGCACATGCCATACATCTAACGAGACAGATAATTCATTACTAGGGTTAGAAATACAGGACGAAACTTACAAAGCATCTGCTGCAGCAAGCGCATCTTGTAGACGACGATTGTTCCGGGCGATTTTAGCATCTCGAAGTAGCTCAGACTCGTTCTTCTGGCTCTCAACACCTTCTGTGTCAGCATCGTCACATGATCCGTCCTCCCGACCTCGTCTAGCTCTTTTTCTCGACATCCTACAGTGATTACTCTCTCGTATGCTCTCAAGTTTTGTGCACGAAATGGGGTCTACCTTCGACGTAATGAAGACAGCTTTCCCCTTGCAGACAGACTAGGCTTCGGGGGCGTGAGGCTGGAGGATACAAAACCCTCGTTCCTGCATTCCAAAAAGGTATGTCGCTTTCGATGATCTCATTGGAAAAGACTGATCTGATACTGATTCATCATGCGTATGTGACAGTTTAGTCGCAGTGATATTAGAAAGTTCTCCAGTTCTTCTTATCTGATATAATTATAATAACGGAGATATCAAGAGATAGAGTTCAATTGATAGAGATGTATTTGAGGATAGCGTTCATTGTTGTAGGTATTTTACTAGCGACGCATCTTCTCCACCATTAGTGCAACCCGCCTCGTGAATTAGGATCTGATAACCTTAAATACAGACAATGACTAAGTTCTTCTTCTCCGCCTTGTCATCAGTTTTTTTTTTTCCGTTCAGTGATAGACGATTCGCTAATTGAGTCACAGTTGTTTTAGTAGTGAGAGAGTACTTAGTCAACTAATAGCTCACAACAAATACACATTAGACTCTGTACAGTATTCTCTGATGGAAAATTAGAGGAGGATGATGAACAGTCTAAAAAATGGATTACACTACTTGTTTTACATACAATTAAATAACACTTATCAAGTATTAGTCTAACTTTGTACTTTGATTGTGCGTTTCTCCAACTTAAATTTTTGCTTCATACTAGTGCTCGAAAGAAATAGAGGGCGTGGTCAGGTTGCAGTGAATTCATCGGTAGTTTGAATTTAGTTATATATATAATTCATTTTTATTTTTATATTTTTATTTTTTATTTTGTTTCTATATTAATTTCTGTTCTTTCTAAAACAGTAAATTCGGTTGTTTTTGAATTCGCAGGATGAACTTATGTTGTATTCCACATTTGATACGTAGCAAGACAGGATTTGAACATAGTACATGTCAAATTGGAGACATCGACACATAAGCAATCTTGAACATACCTCTATTATTTTGAGGTACTGAAAATTGTCTGTCATTATCTCCGACTTACTTTAATTTTATTTTGAATGCCCACTACACAGCACTCACTTTGCTGTCTAACGGTATCAGAATTTACGTGCATTTCGTATCCACAGGCACACCATAAGTAAATTCAGGTAAGTTTCTTCATATTCTTCTTTCTTTGAATTCCTTTTGTTATTTATATCTCTCTCAATTTTGAATTCAATGTATGCGTAAGCTGATTTGCAGGACATGTTTGGTAGAGTCTGGATCACCGAACTATTGTTACCGTTCATGCTATCACCATTTTTAATATGCTTTTCTCTCCCTGATATGCAAATTGTAACTCCATTGACAGTTTTTTTTTTAAAGAAGACATTTTATTTTAGTTTCTTGATAGTATATGTTTTGCTTATTAGTTAGAATGAATATGGCACGCAATGTGTTTGTTTTTGAAGTAGTGAATTGTGCAAAAGATTATATGTAAACAATGATGATAGTAATACAATTACACGGTTCATACTGGGTGCTTACGTTACATACTCAAATTAAATTTTATTCACACATGTGACAACATAGACCTTGCTGATATTCTGTTCTGGTATGACAGAATGAGACCGAGATTATCACTATCAGATCCTCGCAGAATCAATGCAAGAGATGACAAACTCTGGAGACGTGATAAAACAAGAGCCTCTATGTGTAACTTCAGAAGAATTGTATGCCCATATACTTTACACAGAGGCACTGGTCTCTCATTCGGAATTGAAGAGGTTGAGAGACATTTGCTACGCTATGGAAGATCAGAGGATTGTAGGATGTGGAGAGGCCCTGAGACCTGAACTCTTCTGACGAAGAATGGGAGGCTGATTACTCAAGAAAACTCACAGCAAATTCCAGAGAACCAACTGATCGAGACAATGGCCTACAGATGCGAGATATGATGCGAGATATGTACCAATTTGAAGTATACGAATTTGCTGAAACAGAAGAACAGGTGAATGAGATCACCATGGAGGCGTTGCAGAGATCGGACGATATCACAGGGACGAACAGAGAAGGTAGTGAAGATGTACCGTTGGCTTCAGATAGGCGATTCGATTGTAAACAGTGAGAAGAGACAAATCCGCATGAGCCAGTACTTGGAGAAGACAACGTAAGCAGTGGAGGCCGCCCAGGCTTTCAAGCGATGCAGAATGATACTGCTGATGTTCCTCGTACGAGTGGTTACAACGGAGACTTTCGACAACATGACATATACGAGAATGTACAAAGACATCATGAAGGACATGAAAACAAATTTAGACAAACGGAAGCAGAGGAGGAGAGGGTACAGGATGCAAAAGTCTTGGAGGATGCCCTGCAGCAATTATATCCAGGCTCTTCCAATACCAAATTGGGCGCTACCGTAATGATTGTAACTCTAGTGGCTACTCATCAGGGGATTACCAAAAGGGCAGCACATGACATGTTTTCTACATTCAAGACTTTGCTTCCTCCGAATAATTGCCTCCCCGGATCTTTTTATCAGGCCAAAAAATTGACCAGGCGCTTAGGACTAGATTTCACTAACATCAACGGCTGTCCCAATGGGTGCGTTTTATTCATCGATGCTGATAAAAAAGAGCATGACAGATGTCCTAAATGCGACTCTCCTAGGTACAAAGACATGCTCCACAAGAGTAGGCCACTGAAGGTGCTTAGGTATTTTCCTCTCATTCCTCATCTGCAAAGATACTACAGAATTTCGATTTTATCCAAGCTAATGCGGTGGCACAGAGAAAACGAAAGCAGGGACGGGAAAGTGAGATATCCAGCAGATTCGTTGGCTTGGAAAACGTTAGATACCATGGATCCTGAAATATGCAACACAATGGGTTTTGGATTAAAAGAAACGGATGTTAGATTGCAGGTATCATGCGACGGGATTTGTCCATTTAAGCTTCATAAATCAACATGGTGTGCATGGCCAGTGTTGGTGACATTTTTGAACTTGCCACCGTGGCTCATCACCAAGAAAAAATTTCACTGTTCTGACTTTACTAATTCCTGGAAGAATACAGGTGCCTTTTGAATATTTTGATGTATGGATGAGACCTTTGATAGAGGAGTTGAAGCAACTATGGACAGGTGTTCCAGCTTACGATGTTTCAAGAAATATGGAAGAACGTTCATTTAGACCGAGAGAGGGTGTACTATACACAACTCATGATTTTCCGAGGTATGGGACCGTTTCTGGTGCTTCGCATCAAGGATACGTCGCTTGTCCGCCTTGTGGGGATCAATTGAGGGTAAGGTGCGCTTATGAAAGCAAAAAAATCACATACAAAGATGGTAGAAGATGGTTACCTGCTGATCATTTTTTAAGGTCACAGAGATTTGACAACCTATTTGACGGTCGCTCGGAGACTAGGCCGCGACCTGTACCGAAGACACCTGTTGAGCGAAGGGCAGCACTAGACTAGTACATGGCTTACTTGTCAAGACATCGCGATAGAGAAAGAGATGTTCTACACTGTGTTGTTGGATCAAGTACTTCAAACACCCGGAGGCATAGTTTGTCCCGTTCACAACGTGATTGCTTGGATACTAATGCAAAAACAATTGCCCGCACTGCTGAACATTCTACACTGAGAAGTACCTTAGAGACTACGAATGTTGTTGGCGTTAAGAGAAATTGCACTGCTGGAAACGATCAATCCTCAGCTTCGAATAGTTAGCAACCGATTTCACAAGGTACTCAGAGACGTCAAAATCCCCAAGCCTGAGTTGGCGGATTCATCAATCGAAGGATAAGGAGAGCGAGATCACCGGATCCGACCAAAGTACATGGAATCAAGAGAGACAGTATCTTTTATGAATTACCGTATTGGGAGGTAAGCTGCATTTCTTAATGTTTGATTCACATATTTTGCATCACCCAAACTTGTAGACGTATTTGACGGTAGTTTTATAAAGTTTCATATGACTTATTATCTGGATGTCAAAAACTAAAACAACCACCATAGGAATACGTGTAATTGTGAACACCATGCAATGAAGGGCATTGGGTAACTGTATACCAAACACTTCGTTTCTTGGTAATCAATGTGTTGTAATCCGTGACGAATGAGCAATGGTAATTATTCTTCAAACCCTGTCAATATATATTCTTAAAGTTTAAGAGCTCAATCTTCAATGTCTATATTTTGTTTTTCTACATACTAAATGCATGCGAGCTTGTAATTATTTTCTTAAATTGTACGTGTTCTGAAAAGCATAGAAATAGAACAGTTAAGAATTAAAAAAGACATAACTTAATTTTCTTCTGAGTCTCCTCAAGCACTGTAAGTGTGTTGGTCTTCCAGATTTACTCAAAAATGTATGCGTTGAACGTAATAGATTTTCTGCACAGTTCTATCAGTATCTAGAGTTCGGCTTCTTTTTGGGTTCTGTTTAGTATCAAACATTTAGTAATTGTGACATTAGTACTGTGTACGTGAGAAATCAGTAAAGCAAATGAATTATGAATGTACTTCTCAGTGTAGAATGTTCAGCAGTGCGGGCAGTTGTTACCCCTGAATGAATAACCCCTGAGCTGATAGTAATGATTGATATGTTGTTTTGTGAACTAACATATCTCTCCCTGTATAAAGTATATACTGCAAATCTTTATTTTAGACAGCATATTCATACATGTCTTTCTTTCAATTTGCTTACTTGCATATTGTTTTGAAAGTTTTTTCTCTTTTAAGTTGAAACTTTATTCACATGCGTTTTGTTTAGCAAATGTCAAATTGTACTTAAAATTAATACATTGGATAAACAATAAGTTTTGTTCTGTATAGTAGAGGATACTCTGTCTAAAGATCTTAATTGTTTATATTTAGTAAGGAATAATGTGATAAAATTCTCACATTCTTCTGGTAGATTGATTCCCTTAATCACATTAATAAACAGTAATCAGCATTTTTTTTTTATGTTAATTCATTGAATGGTTTTTTTTTTTTTTTTTTTTTTTTTTTTTTTTTTTTTTTTTTAAAAATTCTTACAGACAACATATTGTACAGTGACCTCATTCGCAACATTTCTAACCACTCTGTTATCTTCTTGTAGCATCTACAAATTTGAAACTCCCTGGATGTGATGCACTGTGAGAAAAACTTCTCTGAGAACATCTTAAAAACAATATGTGGGTTTGGAGATAAAGACAGTGTAAAAGTGAGTCGAGACATGCAACGGGAAGGAATTAAAAAACATTTGTGGATGGTACCAGATCCAAGAAACAATTCAAGGATGTTGAAACCGGTCGCGAACTACGTACTCACAGCGAAGGAGTTTGACATATTTTGCACAAGGTTAGAGAAACTGAAGGTACCTTCTGGATATTATTCTGAGATTGGAAGTCATATTCGTAACAAAAAATTTGGAGCATTGAAATCACATGACTACCACATTCTAATGCAAACGTTGATGCCACTTGCATTGAGGGGATTAATGGAACCTAATACCAGAATGGCTATCATGAGAGCTTGCCGTTTGTTTAGACGGATTTGTTGCAAAGTGTGGGATCCGGAACAAGCAGATAATCTTCGGGAAGATGTTGCTGTTACAATGTGTCTCATGGAGATTACATTTCCGCTAACCTTCTTCGACGTGATGTCTCATCTATTTCTACACCTAGTAGATGAGCTCATAATTTTGGGACCAACACAAGTTCGTTGGATGTATCCAGTTGAACGCACTATGATGACTTTGAAAAATCATGTGAAAATTAAGGCTCGACCCGAAGTGTCAATTGCACATGGATATCTCTTGGATGAGACTATGGGATTTGCCACTTCTTATATGCACGGTTTCGACGTTGTGAGAAGAAGAGTTTGGGATGCTCACCCAGAGGATTGTGGAGAATATGAGGTTCTTGAAGGAGGTTATGTTGACATTATGTTAAACACAGGTGAAAGAGACGCTTTACATAAATTTGTTCTCTGCAACAGTACCTTAACAACGCCTTTTTACAGGTACAGTTTCTATTACTTACAATTCAGTGAATACTTTTGAATGTGAGATATCAACATCAATTTACATTTCATTTCCATGGATCCGGGTACATACTGTCCATTCCTCCCGAAAAAGATGACATATTTGTGATTGGTTGTTTCATGTCCATATTGATCTGACTATTACCAATAGTAAATGTTTTTTAGCGTTTCATATTAGTTGAAAAAAATAAGAAGTAATATCCCCTTTTACTGGCAGAGAGGTAATCGTCCCCTGTTTGTTAGTTTGTTTGTGTTTTATATATTTTATTTATTTATTTATTTTTGTGTATGTGCATATCTCTAATTCAATCGTCATGAAATCTGCAGACAATGGGAACTGGAGTGTCAAAATCCAGGAGGGGTAAGGGAGCCAGCAGTGACATGGATCCAAAAACTATTCACAATGTGAATGTGGACATGAATAATCCTAATGAATCTAACACTGTTTTGTTATCCAATCCACCATCTCTATCTTGCAGAAGATATGCCAAAATGAAAGCATATGGTAATCATTGGAGAGTGGATGATGAAACAAGCTGGGTAATGGATACATTCAATAGTGGTGTAGCTTGCTTTGAAGCAAATGAGCAGTCTGCAGGAACATGGAAAGACTATGTTTGTATTCTCCAGGACATTTTAGTTCCTAACTATGGAGATTTGAATACCCCAATCATTATTTTTTCCTGTGTTTGGAAAAAATGCATGGACAACCACAATAATGCAACGTACATCAGGGTTGCAGACGGCTTCTTAGTGGTTAATTTCAAACATAATTTACCACGTTCAATTGACCCGTACGTCTTCCTCAGCCAATGCAGTCAAGTATTTTTTCCCGATGATGATCTGCACCTGCCTGGAACACAATGGAAAGTCATTTTAAGAAAGGAAGCCAGAGGTAGAAGGAAAATGGAAGAAGAAGATGATATTTTTATCACAACAAATGATGCTGCTGTTGGTTCCTCTTCAGGTTCAGCTTTCCTGAATGAGCCTCTGGATCCTAATCTTGCGGGGGCTGTAGTTCTCAATGATGTGGATAATGCCATAGCATTGCAGAGTTTCGATAAACAAACAGGAGTGAACAGAATTGCCAAGAGAGCTCGCAGGGGGAGATAAAATGAAATTACACTGTCGATGATTCAAACTGGTTGCCTTTGTATCCAGGTGAATGGCTCTTTTCCATATGAATGTGTACACTGTCGAAAGTCAAATTAGAAATGATGTACCCAACTCATGAAGAGGATGAAATGCTGGTCCTATTTGTAATTTAATTAGAAGATTTAATTTTTTATTCAACAGGTTTTTGTTCTATAATTTTTCTTCAATAATTTTTTCTGAAGTTCACACATCCTCTATTTGTTGAAATTCAGAGGGGAACAAACCGTTGTAAGTAATCTAGACCGGCATGTATTTTTTAAAAAGAAAATAAAAGGTAGAGACATATGATTTGAATGATTAATAGAATCTTGGAAAAACGTGTGAGATTTTGAAAACACAGTAAATCGTCTAAACTCATGTTTTCCATGTATTGGATTCGAAGGAATAAAACTTCCGTGTTCACTGATTTATGTTTCACTACCATTAGGAACACTGAATTTAACTGATCAAAGAGATTTTGCTTCTTTTAATTTTTTAATTTTTTTAATATTTTTCGACAAGATAGAAACATTTTTTTGTTAAATAAAAATCAAGTAATCTTATTTATTTTAAATTGTCAAAGTGCAGACAACTTTCATTGCATTCAGAGGCAACAAGGATTGTGCAATAACAGTTTATGGCAAAGACGATTTTCATCCATCGATGAAGTGGATGAGAGCCATCAATTCCAGTATATACAAAAAATTATTACTCTCCCTTTAGTGGCTGCGACGGAGGTGATGTCCTGGAACCACCCCTCATAGTAAATGTCGCTTCTATCCTGAAAGTCGTAAGATGTCTAATCCCGAGTGCCACAGTTGCTTCTCTCATGAGTACTTCAGTATTCTAGAATATCTACAAATTTTTTTTAGGATTTGAAATTAAATGTTTCTCTTCAGTACATCTGAAATTGTGCATTGAAGGAAATCAGTCATATGGGTAGAGACGGGCATATTTCGTGTCTTCTTTGTTATGTGTTAACATTTCCAATTGGTTCATCGCATGTTTTAGTGAGCATTTTCAACGTGTTTTTTCCTAATTCTGAAGAGAACACTAGTTTATACTCGATCTGCATGTCTGAGTCGCATTGAATTACGGCATTGGTGAGTGGTTTTGTTGTTTCGAAGAGAGAGTGTGCTGCAATCCACAGGAGAGTTTTATTGTTCGTCTGTGCCGGTGCTTTGTGTTGTGATCAACTGTTAACCACAGTTTCTTACTGCTCAAATTTATTAATTTGTGGAAATATTTTTGTGGATACAGTGGGGACATTTGAAATGCACACTTTTCGGAAAAATTACGAGTGAGGAGATACATAGGTTACATAAAAAATGGATTATTGAGAAGATCATACGTTTTTTATATTTTTTTACTGTTTATGTTATGTGTGCAAGTACTTGATGTAGAAACCGATTCCAAGTGTGTTTGAGTGCGCATGTCTTTCTAGTATAATTGAACAACAATATTTTATACCTGAATTTGGCGATCCTCTTGTCAACTCTGTTCTACTCTTAGTTGAACAGGGGATCGGATAATTTTTACAGAGAAATGGAAGGCGACAAGTTTTCTGAGGAGCCGGCGTTATCAACTGACGATGTTGGGGATTCTTCTGTCGAAGGTAATGTCTGCGTTTCAGTCGGTATGTTTGGAAACACACCATACTCTATGTGATTTGTAGCATTAATACCATTCTTAAACACCGTGGCTCAACAGCATTTCATTTGTTTATGTTTATTTTTTGTTTTATTTTTCAAGACACTGTACACTTTATGATGAAGGCAGAAGTCGGATCACTGTAATGTAGTCCTACGAGCGTTTTTCGGAGGGGCGGAGGGGCAGGGTTGATGAGCCCCTAGTTTTTGGTTTTTTATTTTAAAATTCCTAAGGAAGCCCTTCTAGAGTAATTTGGGGCCGCAGGCCACATTTTTGAATTCAAATTTATCAAAAATAGCCTTGGGGGATCCAAAATCAAATTTCAGGGTTTTTGGAAGAAAAAAGCCAACCAATGGGAGTGGCTCCTAAAAACGCTCGTAGCACTAAAATACGTGGATCCGCAGAAGTCTTGATGGAAATCTAAGAACTGTGTCATCGTTTATGATATCAAAGTATATTCACATTATTAGTATCTGAATCTCCCTCTCAGAGATTGCGCCGGAGCTTAATAGTCCAACGGGCGCACAACTTCAAGTACTGCCCAGCTCTGAAGAAATTGGAGGTAATATCACGCAGGACGTCATAAGAGATAGCCAATTTCTGAATAACAACGGAGAAGAGGTGAAAAGATCAACCAAAGAATCTTCATTGGAGTTGACCAACGCACTATAATGTGGGTGTAATTGGCGACGGTGTCCGAAACAGCGCAGGTGAATCATGGGCGAGTTTTGGTCGGAACAAAAGTGTGGTCATGTTCTCCAATCGTTTGTGGTTGGTAACCGATAAAAATCTGAATGAAGATGTCATTTCTAGCAAAAGCGTTGAAACCCAGAAGGGCTTTGGAGTGGTACTGAAGAAGAAGGTTCCACAACATCAAGAAACAGTCTCTGCGGAGCAAAAGAAGTCTATCATTGGCAGTACCTCTGGAAGGAATGAAGTTCTTCTCAGTATTGGGGACATAACTGAGGCGAGCCTTGACGACAAAGATAGTGAAGACAGCGACAGTGACTACGACAGTACAGAGGCGTATGAAGAAATTACTGAAGAACAAGTTGTCTCAGAAATTCGTACACCTGGTAAAGGCATGGACGTCAGAGACAGAGTTGGTCGAGAGAATAGAGTGGCGTCAAATCCAACTTGGCCAGCCTTTGCTCGAGGCACAATCGGAGTTTCACGTTGCAATCTTTTTACCCCGCTACAGAAGTGGGAGTTTGACAACGGATTGCCAGTAGACGGAGTGGGGGTCCTAGTGATCTCAAGAGAACCTCTGTAGGGTAATTTTAGGCCTACGGCCCCAAATTTGTAAAAAAAAAAACCAAAAAAGACCCCAGGAACGCAAAACGGGGAAGGGCAGAAAAATGGAACTCACCAAGCCTAGCAACCGAACCAGCGGTTGTGGTTTGGTTGCACCTCTCGTAGGGGGGAAATAAAGAGACCCGAGTCAAGGATGTGAAGAAATGGGTTGTCGAAGTCGGACTTGTTGGAGGTGAAAATGAAGAATTCAGTGAATCCAAAAAAAGGAAAATTGGACAGGTAACTGTGCCTCCTAAGTACGCTAGTACATCTTCTCGGATCATGCTGATATCTGCGGAGGATAATGAAGGACCCCCACACTGGAAGCAAAGCCGACGTTCTTGATTCCCCAGAATAGCAAATAAGCGACCAAAGCGACATGTTTTTGACTCACGATCACTGCTGGGATCGAAGCTGGTTTCCTGAGCACCCTCAGTCATGTTCGTCACAACAAACAAAACGTGGGGCCTGCCACCGATTATCTGTAATACCTGCGATGTCCAGCTCAGTGTAACCTCGGAGTCGTGGATGCTTGTTGTGTGGCTGACGTGGTTCATTGGTAAATTCTGGATTACTCGTGGATGCAGTTGGTGCCGTTTTTAGAAGGATATCAGATCGTCAATTTCTAACTGCTGATGGCACTATTTCAGGTGAAGAATACAATGGCCGGACATGTGAATGTAACCATCTCAGGTTAAAAAACGCTGCGGTCTCCCGTTATATCCGCTCGTTGAGGACCTCATTCTCTCATTGAGGATTTTAGACCGCATGTGAAAACGGAAATTGGGTATTTCGAATTTATGGAAATGAAAATGACGTGGTCCAATCGGTTGGTATGTCACACGGATGAATACTGGTTCATATTGGGGTGTGGAATATTTGAGATTTCATAGAAAACAGTAATGTCGTGCATTGCGGCACGTTTCAAACAAGCATTTACTCTGTAAATGGTAAATGTGTATTTTGCTCAAAAGTACCCTGAGAATTGAGTAAACTAGGTGAATAATCACTAACGCTTGTTTTCCACCTGTGGCCTATTTCTACTCCGTATACATTTGTTTCTCTGCTGCAATGCACTTACATTTCCTGGGGAATCAAGAGCGTCGGCTTTGCTTCCAGTGTTATAAACGCACTTTAATGCAGATTGATGCCAACGACGGATTGTAGCCCCTTGTTCCCACTCTGTATACCGAGCCTTGGCTAGCTCTTGCCATATCTCCACTACCATGTAGTTATCGGGTATTCTTTCTCTTCCAAGATCCAATGCCTGCAGCAGACACACGCATATTCTGTAACTTCTTGCATATCTCGGTTCCGCACGTGTGCAACCATTTAGACGGACGACACAGAGCGAGAAAAACTTAAGCACCAAAACTTTACTCAAATAGAATACAATGTCTTCATCCGAGTCAGTAAATGCCATAGACATTTGCCACATTCTAATTTAACCTTTTTTTATTATCAGAAATTTTTATAACGTAGTATGAATTGATAGTAGGCTGATATATTTTGTACGTAGAGCGAAACCTCAACAGATGATGCAATATATTTTTCATAAACTTTTTGTTGTTGCAAACGATCTTAAGAAGCACACCTTTTCAAGCTCCTTCACAGCATCTCTGTGCTCTTTCTTTGCAAGAGCGCTAATCCCCACATATAGTGTGCCTGCAATGTAGTGACAAGAATTTAGGCCCCATGCATCTCTCAAATTCAATGGCCTAGTATGTTCAGAAGCACCTAATTTTCCTAGTGCTTAGAGTAGCAATGTTCAACGAGTTCATTTCGACGTGTTGATGTATATATTACTAGTTTAAGCATCTTGATTTTCCTGCTCTAATAAAAAACGAACCCATTCCCAACATACCGCACAAAGGTGCCAGAGCCCTGTTGTACTAAAAGACTTTATTGAATTGCTCTAAAAAACACATTGATTATCTGGCCATTTTGTTTATACCTTGACAGACGTATTGTCCAGCTCCAGAGCTTTCTTACAATCCCCTTCAACATTTACTCACTCGCTGTCGAAGAAAATCAGTGGCACAAAAGTGAGTAACGGAATCTACTGCTCCAGTTTGTTATTGGATTCTCCATGGCTCACATGAGCTATATTCTCAAGCAACTAGTCGAAAAATTGTTCTCAGGTTATTCTATTATGTATCATAACATGAACTTGTACCAGGCGAAACTCAGTTCTGAAAGAGGACACTGTGCACAAAGCATGAAAATCAGTGCTTTGAGCCGGAAGCCTAACCTCAACCAGAACCATAATTTGCAGAGCAAGACCGAAAAGGACAGACACTCCGGACAAAAATATGGCAGAATTTGACTCCAAAATTTATTGACTTGCTTACTTGCGTCTCCAATGGCAGAGTGCACAGTTGGTCCAGTACACAGGCACATTCGGACACAGACTAATTGCCTGCTCATAACACCCTATTTGTTAAAGCATTACCATGTGATCTTAGAACTGCAAGTACCTACGACTCTGGATATATTGTTGAAGACAATGGAGCATGCTATTACTTATATAGGCAGCAGTCCGGTTGCCCAACTCATATGCAGGAAACCATCAAAGACTGGAGCACATAATCCATGGTTACAAAGGTATATCAATATGGGAAAAAAAAAATGGGAAGAGGAAGACCTCAGTGTAAGCCTCAATTGCTGCTGCTAGTCGGTTTTTCTTGAAGTACATGTTACCCTGGTCCTTCAAAAGACTCCGCTTGGTTCTGCGGACTAGCCACCTCCCTCGCCATGTTTACTTTTCTCCCTGGCTCCCCTCTCTACTCAACTTCGCCTAAAGATCTTGAGAGGGTAATTCGACATCATCATGAACATGTGACAATGGTCACAAATAGCGTAGCTCTAACTCGTCAACGAAATCGCAATGCACTTGATGACAGTGGACACAGTTAACCAGACTCCGAGCGATACCAACCAGAATCCGAGCAACCCAAACGCAGCATCAAACTCAGGCCCCTGTTCCTGAAAAAGTGCTTTCAACAACCAGCTCACACGCCGATACTTCAACAACATCTTTGCCACTAAATCCATTGCAAATAGCAAGCAAGTGCCAGAAGAATCCAATTATGTCCCCATGTATGTACAAGCATCACACAAAATAAATCCCCCGCGCAAGAACCACTCAAAGAATAAGAGAGCACCAAGTATGATTCCCTGAATACAACATTCCACTCTAATGCCTAAGGAACTCTAGTTCGCCCATTATAACGCTCGGTAAGGATATACTTGGCAATTTTACTTGTTCATTTGAAGTGGGATACACTAATTTCATGTGTACAAAAAAAGAAAAGAAAGGAGAACACGGTGGAGTCATCGATAGTTCGACTCTTCATCAGGCAATGGAATAGTTTAGTGTTCAATGAGATAATACAATGCACAGCCATCTGCTTGTAGGGCACTCACCAAATCAAGGGGTGAAGGAAAGGCCATCATGACTGCAAAGCAATGTGTTGCTGTGACAGCAAAGCAACTTTCTTGTGCATCTCAGAAAGTTCAGATCCCTGTGCATTTACAGCACACGTCGAAATTAAACGTCTTCATCCTTCCTAATAGTTACGCCGCCGTAATACTGACGTACTGAGTGCTGTGACTTCCAAGCTAAAGTCTACACATGAAGAGGAGCTTAGACATGTTGGCGAGATCAATAGGGTAGAGAATTCTCACCTAAAAGAGGCGAGTAAGCAGTCTGCCCTAAGAGAAGTTTAGCAGCACCTTTGTCGGCCACAATAACGGCATTGAATCTCCCCAGATTCTCCCCATCTTTGGATTTCAAGCACCATGAGCCCAAATCTTCATCCGCCCATTCAAGCCCAACTACTTGGACGCCATACTTGTATATTTTGTCATATTTTGTATGAACATGTCAAGTACCCGCTGAAAGTGCGAAGCACAGAGCCTGGGCAGCTTCAAAGCTACTAGTGTTCCGATCTGATCAGTCGACAGTCAGGTGTTCCGATTTTAACATGCGCTGTATATATGATCTTAGGTGATTTGCATTCTCCTCGTCACATGTGGCAATAAACCAAATCGGTGAAGAAAAGTTGACAAAGCGACTCATGTAGCTAACACAAGTAAACATGACTGCATCTTTACAAAAGTACGGTTTGAACTTACCCTGCCACATAAATGCCGCTGCTTTACAAAAGAAATTCACAAAGCCTAGAAAGACGTCAATGTCCTAGTAACTAGAAGTTTTGAAGTGACTTCATATGACATGACATTCAGGTATCGGATAATAAAGGCGGACCCTTCCCAGCTACTTCAGCCGCAATCCTGTTTAATTCCAGAATACGTCGAGATGAACCCGTGCTAATTGGAGAGCCCTTCTCTCTTATGTATCAGTCCTGAGCGGTACACCACTTCATTCATGTGAAACGCCAGGGAAATCGTCTTCTCCTCAGGAGGAAAGCATCTGTTCATCATATTGTAGTCGCATAGAATATTAAAAAGCGATCGGTGTCTGTCCTTCCATGTCGGGCCACATGTATTGCGATACCACGCCTACGGGAATGCCCACTATGGGGAAGAGTACTCTGCTAGGGTGGCTTGCAGGAGTCCACGGAATTTGTGAGAGAAATCAGTTGGTGTTCCCTGAAGTTCCCGCGATCGGTCATTTCATAAACTTGTCAAATGAAGAGGAGTGGAGCTTGGCATGTTACCGCGAAGTTGACATGCTAGGAGAAATCAGAGAATTACCTTACAGGAAGTACGCTCAAACCCTCTGTGCCCAGAATCAGCATGAGCTAAGTATGTTTGCATCACTGACATCTCCAATCGCTGATACTGACGACGATTACGGGCCTCCTCAAGCCAGGAACCAAAAAAAAAAATGTCGTACATGTGTTTAGTTGTCCACTATCGAGAGCACGGACAGTAGTGACACGGCAGATGCAAGAAGCGCCACTCCGGAGAATGACGGGGACGACATGAGAACACAGACCGCATAAAAGGTAAGTACCATTAGGAGAAAAATCAGGTCACAAAAAGGCCGTGTAAGCGGCACGTGAGAGAAAAAAATGGGCGCTGCCCGCGTACTTTTTGACATGGCATGTGAGGTGCCACCGTGGTGCCAGCAACCGCCACGGGGGCTCGAACCAATGACCTCCGAGCGAGGCGTGTGGAGGGCACATCTATAGTGTCGAGCTGACACAACCTGCCCACTTGGGACCAAAGCCTGAGCCGAGGCATTCATGTCTCACCTAATATTCCGAGGACCTTTGTTGTGAGTGCGCCACGCACTTCTGTGCGGGCAGCAACTCTGGCATCCGCTGCCAGCGGCAGAGGTGCCCAAAGTAGGGAGTTCACCTAGAAAGGGCAGGCTTACACGGCCTTATTTTGAGCTCATTTTTCTCTTAATGATTCTGTTGAATTTGAATCATGTGTGCTACGTTGATGGCCTAATTTGATTTTAGTTTCATTTTACCGTCTTCCATCTGCAATGCATTTTCAATTGTGGACACTCTCGAAAATGTATGTAGGCGCAAATACTTCGTTTGAAGGAATCACCTGCGACTCTGGGGAGCCATTCAGTTTGTGAACACCAAGATGGAGGGCAGTTCGTTGAAGATGACAAGTTTGGTGGACGGATCGGCCTGTTCTCAACTTGTGAGGCAGGGGTCGTAAAGGAGTGACAAAGTCTACATACCTTTTTTGGCTGCCACTTCGTTTTCCACGGTAGCACTCTGTAAGTCCGGACATAAACATGATACTATGTACTATTAGGGTATTACTTCTGATGGCATTCCAAGAAGTACGATCATCTCATGGGAATTGGAGGTTTTGATATAGAGTGTACACTGTCATAGAACCTCCACCTGTAGCAAGGAAACGAGAGCCATGTTAAAATTCACTGTCATACATGGAGCATTAGGAGAAAAATCGGGTCACAAAAAGGCCGTGTAAGCGGCACGTGAGAGAAAAAAACAGGCGCTGCCCGCGTACTTTTTGACATGGCATGTGCGGTGCCACCGTGGTGCCAGCAACCGCCACAGGGGCACGAACCAATGACCTCCGAGCGAGGCGTGTGGAGGGCACAATCTACAGTGCCAGGCTGACACCATCTGCCCACT
Source organism: Ceratodon purpureus (assembly GCA_014871385.1). Taxonomy (NCBI): domain Eukaryota; kingdom Viridiplantae; phylum Streptophyta; class Bryopsida; order Pseudoditrichales; family Ditrichaceae; genus Ceratodon; species Ceratodon purpureus. The sequence goes on along the minus strand of CM026426.1, from coordinate 17,355,502 downwards.
TGGGACCAAACCCCGAGACAAGTCGTTCATGTCTCAAGAATTATTCCGAGGACCGTTAATCACAATGCGCCAAGCAGTTCTGTGCGGGCAGCGACTCTGGCACCCGCTGCCAGCGACAGTGCGGGGGGCAGCAGGGAGTTCACCTAGAAAGGGCAGGCTTACACGGCCTTTTCATGACCCCAAATTTCTCCTAATGGGGTTGACCCCAAGTATGGTGGACCGCTACAATGTTAGGCAGTTCACATTTTGTTTTGTACACTTTCTTAGCTCAACGAATACTCTGCATTCAGCATGGCATACTAATTTTGCTCCTACATATGAACTGTCAAAGTGGAAGCGGGAACATATCACGTCGTTAAGCCGTGCTAGTACGTTCAACATACTTACTTCAGTTCTGGGTCTGCTTTAGGAAGTAGTTCTACATCTGGAAGTTGACGTCCGATAACCATTTCAAAATCACGAGTCGTGTGTCAAGAGGTAAACGTCATAAAGGACAAAGATTCTGCACACATGTTCTCATTTGGGGGATTGCAACTTTTTGTTTATTTAGTAATATGTGAAAGCGTGTCAGGAGTTTACCATGTGACAATCTACAATTCCACATGAGAAATGAGTTACATATTCACTAATCTTTAACATTATCCTTGGTATAGGTTTAGGTATTGGTGCGGATACTGTAACGAACATGGTGCCATGGCAAATGATGAACATTCATGGAACTGAGTTTGACTGCAAAATTTTTTAAACGTAACATGGCATGAGGCTTGATCTACTTCTGGAATTACAAGTGTGCCGTTGAGTTATTGTGCAATGTTTACCATGTTGTGCGGAGTTGTGATAGAGGACAATAGAACTCTTTAAAGTTTGGAACATCATTCTTATCTATGTCAGACGTCTTCATTATCACATGCATAAGCTGTATCACAGCAGCTCATCAAACCCAGACACAATATCACAGTTTCTATACTTAATTGTAAAAGAAAATTTGAAATTATACAAGTACTGGGAACTAAAGTTGCAACCAATGAGAACTTGGGGCTATGGGTTATTTTAAATACCTTGTTCAGTTGGGAGGACACAGGTCTTTACTGCATGCAACTCTCATAGTATCTGCAACATCTTGTGAGAAATCATCTCGTCACGACCGGAATCACAATAGGTGTTCAAAACTGCATCATTTTTTTTTTACCAAAAAAATTAGAAGACCATGGTCCACGAGTTGTGAACCCAAACTCAAACAGGATGGTACCACTTGAGTTACATTCCACACTGTAAGAATTTTTGAGAAAGACATGGCAACTGTGATCATGAATCAATTGATTAGAGTACGAGCTATGTGATATATCCCCTCAAAGCTTAGAACGAGGAGCATGTGAAGATCTGAACCAGTTGATATCCTCCAAAATTCCTCATTGCTCACGCTGCAATCTCCATCCATGTCGATTGAACTGAACAATCCTTCTCCAGAAGATACACCTTTCAACAGTGAGCTCTCAAGTCATAAACCAGTTTAGCTCAAGATTTTTAACACGGCAACATAGGTGTCATTGCCTATCCTAACATGTCCTATATGTTAGTTATTCATCAGAGTGTTCACGCTAACTCAAGTGCACGAAGCTCTCACTCATCCAGACAGTCTCCCTGAGAAGTTTTCACACTGGAACCCACGTCGCCTTCTTCTGGTTTTATTCAGTACCGCAACATCCACCTATTCAGTTCATCTTGTGCAGCGACTGTTCTTGAACAACATACTGGTTGTCAGAAGTCCAGGTATACAAGTGTCGATACATACAATAAATCCTTCACATAGTCTACAAACACAAACATCCATAGTTTGAGAGTTTCACAAGGGGTTCATTACAAGTCAGATGGGCAATTTTCACACGTGCAAGCAAGGATATCCAAAATCTAAGGATTGTACACATTATTTCCGAGAGGAGGTGGAGGTACACTGCAAGGACGTTATCTGTCTTAGATTTGTACGATGACAGGCCTTTCGGTTGCCTGTACAAGCTAGTTTTCATCAGTTCAATTGATAGCAATGACGTCAATTTCTTCAGTCTACTCCTATTTCAATCACTTCCACGGCATGCATTTGAAATTTAGTTGTAATTGAAAGATTTGCAAGCTTCACTTTCAAGAATCCTAATACTCTAGGTGTAGGTTCTCTAGAAAGGACTCTATCTCAGAAGGACAACTCAGACAACTACATACCTGCGGGTTTTAACGTTGGAGGTGATCACAATTTAGCATTCTCTTTTTGTTGCACTGTCTTTGATATCCCCTGGCAATTGTGAACTCTGTTTGCTGAGAGAGTCGCTCCCCTGGTTTTCTCGCAGTAGTTTGATTCCAATTAGTTCTTTCACCCCAACCCATCTGAAATGGATAAAGTTCTCCTTTTGGGTTGGTTGTCGGAGGTCCATATGAGGAGAGAAAGTCACAATCTCATGCTCCCTAATGTGCCAGCCCTTGCCATGTTCTTCCAGTTTTCTAACGAACATTGTTGGAGTGATATGTGTGTACAAGAGGTGTTGTGGCTTGGCGCAACGTCAGGCATTTACTTTGGCGAGTATTACCGACTTCATTGCCAATTTGCGAACCTCCGCGGATCATGTCATGAACACCCTATTCTCATCAGTGGAGAGGGTGGCGATGATGATGCGAGTGACATCGGAGCCTCAGCGCCATGGTCTGTGAGCTACACATTGGTCGAAAGCAGCCGTGACTCTGCTCCATGGTCGCAGAGCTACGTAACATGCGAGAGCAGCGGCAGCAGCCACGTCTCCAGCCCCGCATCCTCCGGAATAGCAAGCAAAATAGTTGGGCCACCAGGATCCGGCGCCGTCCTTGGGCAGGTCTTGTCAACAAAGTCTCCACCTTGACTCTTCCCTGCGAGTGAGGTGAGTGAACACTGTAAAAACCATCCCGACCAAGTTAAATGTTAGTCTAACAATGGCCAATCTTTTGGATTCTACGAAGCTCAAGTATTTACCTACGTAGCCCTGTTCTGATTTCCCCTCTCATTTTGTACGAGTGGTTCAAGGATTCCGACTTAGAGAGATTGGAAAATGTTAATCCAGTTTCTGCAGACTCGTAGGTAATCTTTTGGCTATGCACTTGAATGTGCAAATTTATGAACTTTGTACTTGGACTTTGTCTGTTAAACAGTGTTGCTACTGTAAAAATTGATATTACATCTTTCGGAACTTACCTGCCGTTTGTTGCTGTGAAAGTACTCATTTCGTTGTGTCTGGTGCTGTGAAAGTACTCATTTTGTTGCGTGCGTTGCTCACTTACATCTGGTAGCACCACTGTTTTTTTCTGCAAGGTTTCCCTGCGAAGATTCCATGCAGTAGTATATGTCGAAAGATTTTGTTGCCATAGTTCAGAGAGAAATGTGTGAAATTCTTTTACATGAATTAGGACTCTTTGTGGATATCCTGAACATTCAATTGCAGAGACGTAGGATCACCAAATTGGCTGAAACCTGAGAAATAATTGTTATGCAATAGAGTAGGGAATTCGAGTTACCATTATCAATTCCGACCCTAACTCTCGCTCCCGCACAAGCTTTTTGGCCCGTGCAAGAGAGAAAATAAATGTTACGACGTGTTCATAGAGAACCCGTAGCAAGCTGCCATCACTTTTGGATTAAAATCATGTATATATTCCAACATTTGTGAAAGGGCATCCCATGAGTCTTAAGTCATCTTCTAAACCAGTAGTAAGAGAAGAAAAACCATAAATCATCCAGTCATAACACGATTGAGATTTTACAGGCAAGCTCATTGCATTTGCACTGAAAGCTGCGAAATGAAGGCATATTGAAAATGAGAAGGGCGCTACAAGTATTTACCCCGATCAATCCCATCTTGGCCAAGGATCACCTCTAGAGCACAAATAACCTGATGTACAGCAGGTGTTGACATAGATGTCGCGTACATATGAGCAGGACTGGCATACTTCATGTACTGTATTAATTTCTGCACAAACCGTTGGGAAATTGTTTAGTTTGACATAGCAACTCACAGCTAAGTTGACATAGATACTGAAGACATGTCTCAGGTGTGGTTTCCAACTTTCCTAACGCTATACAGTGTACACAAACATGTGAAATTCAAGTTCAACATTGTGAGATGCATTTGTACTAAATTCTCTCGACAAATGACGAAGAATTTCGAAAAGGTTACTGATACCGAACATACCCCAGACCCTGCAGTGTACCCGCCGCATGAGCCAAAAGACTTCGTGAAGGTACCCATCATCACATCAATGTCAGCGGGGTCTACACCCTGCAGCTCACAAATGTCCTTTCTTGTTTTCCTATCCTGTGTGCTTCATCTAACTAAATGTAAGCCTGTGCATGTGTAGAGAGGTCCTGGCTAGTGAAACTAAAGACATTATATATATTGTGTCAATTGGTTAGGGGAAAATGAGATTCCTATGAAGACGGGACAGAAATATTTGCTGTCAACACACTAAAGAGTTTTTGTGCAGTAACAATAAGAGAATACAGATACTCTTCTACTCAAAAGGCAATTTGATAATCTATATTCGCGCTCAAGAACATCGAACAAGGACAAACAAACATAACTTATACTTCTTTGCCACTTGCACAATGTCCTTGAGTCGACATAATTTGCCCTCTATACTGTAAATACCTTCAATAATAACAAGAATCTTCTGCCATTTGAGGAATCACATCGTCAATGCAGTAAGTTGAATGTTCGGAATGTCAAACTTGAGTTAGACTAACATCCAGTTTCATAAAGAGTAGCAGGAGTTTGACATTCTGTATGTATATAACATTGAATCTTCGTGGATTGCCCTGCGGAGTATGCCTTAGAGATCCAATATGCAGAGGCATTGAAAGTATTGCTTAATGTCAGCATCAACGTGAACACTTGAATAACAGTATCCCGTGTTACGCACGTCAGTAGTCTTATTAGATGTATATGGAAATGAGATACACATCTCGGGTAACAGAGGACAAAGAGAGCAAAATGGTGTACAAGAAGTACAGAAGGCGTCAGTAGGAGCATGAAGGATCACCACCAAATGGTGGATAATTGTTTCGGATATAAGATTAAAGTGGTGAATAATTAATGACCGATATATGGGTCACTACAAACTAGAATGCTGAGAAAGGATCAGAATGCTCCGCACCATCCGGGGAAAGTTAGCATGCGTGCGGCGAGCGGCGAGCGGAGAGCGGCGAGCGGCAATTGGAGAGCAGAAATTCGACCTTTCATCAACTTTTTTGAAAACATGTGAACCCTATTACCGTGGACAGTTTCTAAAATTACAAAACTATTTTTAGATTTTAGAAACTAAGTGTACCTAATTCCGTAAAAATAATTAGATGAAACCAAATTATTTATCCAGATTTACATTCAGGTGTTAAAATTAGGGCTGATGTCATGGTGACGTCATGCCTGTTTATAGACTTTGCAAGCATTTTTAAATCCTATTTCTTGTTATGTTTCATATACCTTCTCGATTGACAACAGGAATTCATCTTTCTGATATGTTTTCTGATACCATGAGAATAGTGAAAAAACATTTAGAAAAAAAGAATGTAAAACTTACTTGTGAAAGGTTTAGGGTGCATCATTGCTTCTGTCACTATATGATAAAAATTGCGAAGCTGAAAGTATTTCACTAAGGAATGTAAAGCATGCCTTTGGGATCTGCTTAAGATTTCTAAAAAATCGTGCTCAATAATTGTATTGCTAAGTCAAACTTTTATCCATCCTAAATTTGCTTGTCCTCATTGATAATTCCACGACTACAGATAGGATCTACCATAGCTTTTTATTTCTCTCACATCCATTTAGACTGTCGAGGTTTCTTGAGTATTTGTTTTGAGTCATATGTTGAAACACAGAATACTGCAGAGCTTGAGCAAATGAGCGATTCATTTGAAGTTGTTGCTTGTGAAACTATTCTTCAGGATCTGCTTCGCCGGATGGCAGATGGACCTGACCTGTGGGAATCAGTGTGTCTTAGTACAACTCAGAGGTGGAGTCCTCCAGTAGTGATCACGTTTGAAGATGTGGAGAATGCTCGTGCTGTGTCGAAGCTCTGGAAACTTGAGATTGACAACAGTCTAGAATACGGATGCCTGCGACTTGCAAAGTGGGATTATGATTCTAACTCGGAGGAACACTAGACTCCCAAGAAAGACTATGAAGCGTTTCGCTTCAACGTGAACTGGAATATTTTTAAGAGTTCCTGGATTCTAGCACATCCGATTTGCAATGACAGGTTAGAAAGAGCGTCATTTGGTGAACTTAGTTGCAGTGAGCTAGATCAGTTGAGGTCATTCCTCATTGATAATAGAAATAAACCAATTTGGGTGGTACCCGGAGAGAAAGTCATTCATCGTGATGGAATTTGGGTCTCTCCCAAGCATAGATGAGAGTGGTACGATTAATATATTATGAATATAACACAGTTGTATATGAGTTGGGGAGTATTTGTACTCTGAGACTTCAAATTGTAGGTGCATTCAGGCTAATTGCCGGACTTGCATTATTTATTTATTTATATCTATGAATGGTCATATTATATTTCAATATATATTCAAGAGAGCCTTTTACAGCTCACTAAAATCATAATTCAGTATGGTCAAGTTTTGGATAACATTGAAGGATAGTTGATAACACACACTTGGCTCTTTTGCAATGTATATCACTCATGAATTTATAGTCAGTGATTCCATAGCTGATACATGGTAAGATATATTGATCAAAGGAGACTTTCAGATGAAAGGATGCGGACTAGTACTGTTACAGTTGAGGTTTGGAGGTTTAAGGGCTAGGGGTGTAGATCAATAGATGCACTCCTTGACTCCAACGTCTTTAGGCGTTTCAATGTACCTTACGCTAATATATACTCCCCTCATGACTGTACAGATCCGGGAGGAATTCTAATGACCTTGTTTTCTAGTTATAATAAAGGTGCCTCCTATAAATCAATGGTTTCACACACTCCTAATGTGAATATTTAATATGGGCATGCGGTTTGCGGCTTGGATCATCAGTGGCCATCATTACTTCTTGGCTCACGTTCTCTGAGCTCGGTGCATCCAATCCAGCTTGTAGGTCTTGGTTATACTCCTTGTTTACTCACACATAGTAATGTGTCTACGCGGGATTGCTTTGAACAGTCCATCTACTTGCATTACTAGTGAAACGTTAGTATGTTAGTTTGCTTATCTTGGAGAAGTTGAAGGCAGACCGTTGATACATTTCAGGGGTGAGTTAGAGAAGAGATGACGTCCAAGAGGAAGAAGACTAGCAAGCAGCACAGACCTAGACCTCGCAATTCTGTGCAACATGTATTAGAGGTCCAAGATGTTAGTGACGATAATACTGTAGTTAGAAGTGATGGAGAAGGCAGTTGTGACAAAGTATTCAGTACCGAGGAGTTCAGTGACCTGTTTGATCTTGCTGACTTTGAGGAGGGTCTGCGTGAACGGATGGTTGTTGCCGCTCCTATGCTTATGGGGCGTGATGCTGAGTATGGGAGCGACTTCTTCACTAGGGTTGTAGGGCTCTGTGATAAGGGTCCGCATTTGAAGGATGTGGCGAAGTCTTACAGTTTCATCTCAGATGAGGAAATCGGTGCGGTGTGGAAGACAGGAATGTCGAAGGGGCGGTACGAGTTCTCAAGGTGTGAAGACGATGGCCAACTGAAGATGTTTGGACAACAATATTTCAAGGTGTATGGTAATCGGCCCCATAACAACTACTTTTGTCTTTGTTTTCTAAGAGCCTGTTTTGCAACTTTTGTGTATGGGAAGCAAGTGAATTGGTGCGCTGAAGCATTGGACCGACATCAGATGCGACAGAAGTCTGCTAGTCGAAATCCTTCAAAGATGGGCCCAGTTGCAACAAGATGTCAAGTGGAGGGATTGTGTCGGATAATTAAGGAACTCTCTCACTCCGGTACAACTGTGGCCCAGCCTGGTCATCGAGGCCGTGAGCTGAAGGCAGCATTGGAGCTGGAGCAACTGAAGATGACTGCATTACAGTCAGTCGAGGATCGCCTTCACGACATACGACAGAGGTACAATGCTAGTCTAGAGAGGATGAGAGGTGAATCACTTGAGAGTGTTGAAGAGGATTTGAATGAAAAATATTCTTCAAAACTCAAGGAGGCAAGGCAGATTCTACGTAGGGAGGGTGCTACTATCCAATACAAAAAGACCATTGCCGAGTCTGAGGAGTTGTTCAAGGACCTCGCTTACATGAGGGATGTTGATGTTCAAATCCGGCAGACTGTTGTTGATTTGGAATTACAAATGGGAAATGAAGCTACAGTCTTGGCGGAAATCAAGGAAGAGTTAGATCTCTGTAAGACAGTAGTCAGGGTCGCAAGAGAGAAGATGCATATTCTAAAAACACCAAGAGTGTTTGAATATCCAGAGATTCAGTCCATTCCGCCCTTGGGTATACCAGGTAAAGATGCTTGTGCTTATTGTGGGCTCGGATTTATCTGGAAAGCAGCTGTACTATCTAGTTGCGGTTGTTTCTTGCATCCTCCATGTGCAGCGGAGATTATTTTGTTGCAGAGTTACCAATGCATGATTTGCATGGACCTTCTCCTGGCGTTGTCTCCACTTCATCTTGCGGAGCCTTGGGTTGCCCAGTTTGGTGGTGAGCTGAACAGCCAACAAGAGGCGGAGTGCAGTAGTTTCACGAAAGTTCTAATGGCTGCTAAAAATAATATCAAGGGAACAGCAGTAAATGGATCGAAAAGTTGAGAAGACCTTTCCAGAGCTTCATGGAGTAGTTAGGCGCTCAAGTAATACCAGCAGCTTCAATGGTAGTCATGTTTTGGCAGTTCGTAAAATACTGCTCTACTGTAATTACTGAATACCAGAAATTTTGATATATACTGTAACTACTGCTTTAGATGGACAAATTAAATTGTTACAAGTGATTTGAAATTTTGAAATTTTAAAAGAATTTTCATAAGTGTCATGAGGATAGGGAGTTACCGCAAGTGAGTGGGAAGGGATATGGAGTGACAGCAAGGGGGAGGGACGGGGGAGAGGGATAGGGAGTGACCGTGGGGGAGGGGTGAGGGGGAGGGATAAGGAGTGGATGCGAGGGGAGTGGTAAGGTGGGAGGGGTACGGGGTGACAGTGAGGGATGGGTGAGGGGGAGGGATAGGAAGTGGCTGCGAGGGGGAGGGGAGGGGGAGAGGGATAGGGAGTGACCGTGGGGGAGGGGTGAGGGGGAGGGATAGGGAGTGGCTGCGAGGGGAGGGGTAAGGTGGGAGGGGTAAGAGGTGACAGAGGGAATGGGTGAGGGGGAGGGATAGGGAGTGGCCGCGACAGGGAGAGGGATAGGGAGGGAGGTAGAAGGAGAGGGACAGTGGAGAGGGAGAGGGACAGTGGAGAGGCATGTAACTTTATTTGTTGAGGCATGGCTTACGGGAAAAATTACGATGATTTCAAGATATATCTATGTGCTTTTCCAGGTTGGGCTTAGAAAACATGTCACAAGATTGCACAACTGTTTGAGAAATGATCGCATTAAATATGAGAATAGAACATTTACTTTTTCTAACGATCAAGCCCATTGAAAACATCTGACCATGTATGAGCTTGTTTGGAGGTAGACTACAAGTGCAAATTGTAATGAGCCCAGGACAAAACCATTAGTAAAGATCTCGATTGTATTTCAGCCTGAAATTGTGAAGTTACAACTCCTGAGAAATGACGTGTACCCGTATCTAGAGTGTGGGCAGGTGCAAGGGACTTACTTAAGCGACTTAGTTTGATGTATGGATTGCCATGTGTGTATGAGATAGTAATTGAAACTTTTTAATCTTTAACTCTATCTCCTGAACTCATTAACTCTATCTCCTGAGAAGGTATTACTGATTGTCAACCAAAAATGCTTCTTTGTGTTCAATAAACTAGAAAGTATACGACAACATTCTGAGAACTTCGTAGGTTCTATGACTTCGTGAACCTGCGCAATACTGTGGTTCCAGAACAAGAAAATTAAAGAACCAACTTATCATAGCGGAAAATTAAAGATCCACATAGGGAAATATGCATATCAAAGTCTCGAAAATTAACAAGTATATTATTCTAAGGATTGAACTCGTCCTCACTTTCTTCAGCAATATCATCTATGAGATACAATACTCTGGGGTCATAATTTCTCCGAGGGCTAGAAGACGCGCTTGAACTATTTGAAGATTCTTCTGCATAACGACACGCTGCTTTCTCAGCGTAACATGGAAGTTCAAAATGCGAGCTCCATGGTGAAGCATAGGTCCAGCAAGTACTCGCGGTCTTCAGACTGAATGACAAGAAAGTATTTAGTAAAATTACTCAACTGGATTTTAGAAGAAATGAAATACTGAAGTTACTAGTTACTGAATTCGACTTACTCACATAGATTAACCTCATCTTCATCTGGCAATTCTTCATCTTTGTCGTCGTTGTGAGACTGTTTCTCCAAGACTCTCATTGCACCTTCGTGGAGAGGTTGGAGAACCTCATCAAAAAGGGCCATGTCTAGCTCCAAAGCAACAATGTGCTTGTTGACCGACCTCGCAGTCCTAATAGAATTCCCTGAAGACAAGCAAACTGAGTTTTAGATACTAGAAAATATTTCATGCGAAAATAAAAAATGTGGACAATGAATTCCAAAATTCACCTGTGCCAGCGGTCAGGTCTGCGACGAGTTTGCGGGCAAACTCCACTAATAAGGAGTTGCACCAGTGCCTCCGATTTCTCTTTCGGCCCTCTCCAGAACTTTGCATCTGCCTTCCTCTTCAGTGCCGTCTCAGCTGTTACGACATTAAGAAGGACATCATCTTTCCTCAGATTGATATTCAGAAAGCGAGAATCAATTGTGATCACTAACTCTATTGGCTTCTGTTTGGTGGAATCCTCTGATGATTGCACACAAAGCATTGCTTTGAACTTCAGAGTCTGCAATGTGAGTCAATAAGTAACGTGAGAGATTTTGAACTCATAAATTAAAAGTAGACCTATTCAAGAACTATCAGAAAATAAAAGGTGACTTACGTATTCTGAGGGATCCAGTGGGTGAGCAAGATGAAGAGAGTTGATGATGGTCCACCCCCTCTTCAACGTAAGTCTGTTCTTCTTAAAATATTTTGAAATCTCTTTGCCAACATTGACACTGTCCGGGTAGAAAATAAGCTGGCACCATCGTCATGTAGATAACCCCCACAGAAACCCACAGTGTACCGGATGAAGTCTTGGACAGTTTCATTCCAAGGTGGAACTTCATTTGCTGCCAAGGAGATACCAGGGACATGCAATCCATCTGGAAAGTCGGCAATGACGAGGTCTACTGCAGGCTTCACAACACGTTTGCCATCGAAATAGAAGTCCCGATCTGCTCCAACCTGAACTCATTTAACTTTTTTATAAGAAAAACCATCTTTAATTGAGTTCCAAATAACAATCTCATAATTACAGGGAAAAAAGTCGAACTTACCCTAGTCATGAAAGCAAGCATGGAGTTCCACAAATCTGGAAAACGATTGTGTTTATCCTTGAACGCCATGATTCCACGAAACGAATCGTTGATAATGAGGATTTCAGAAGTAGGGACATGTGAGGACCCTGAGGCTGCCATTGCCATAGATTTCATCGAAGGGGGGGTAAATGCAACCTTTGGTAAGGGTTGTGGAGGAGGTGCAGCTCCAATAGGACCTGATGGCCGCTTCTCTGCAACAGTTTCCTCGTCCTTCTTGTTGGTTGCCTTGTCCTTTTCGTTGGTTGTCTTGTCCTTCTTGCTGGTTGCCGCCACAAGTGCTACAATATCCTCCTCCTGTTCGTCTTCCACTATCTCGATGGCCTTCCTCTATAACCCTCTGGTTTTCGTGACCTTTCCCTTGCCTTTGGTGTTTGCAGCAACCACTTGGCTCGGTGAATCAGATGCAGGGGCTGATGGCGCAGGAAGTAGCATCTTTGCTAGCGATGGCTGCAAGGAGTCACGGAGCTCGATATCGAAAGCTGGGGGCTTCTTCACCAGACAGTCGAGGTACCATCCGCAACTTTCGTAATGGCAAGAGTCCCACGCCTTTGTAATAGCCGGAGTAAACATACTGTCCTGGTGTGTAGTATCCAGATAATTGGGAAAGAATGCTGGAACCTTGCTTACAACTTTTCGCTTTAAAATAACATACTTAAAGTACCTGTAAAGCGTTCTTCGCAATGCGTGCTAAAATCCAGGCTGCTGTGCAGCTGTCTTGTTTTTGTGAGCTTGGTCCTCTCCAGTGAACGCAGAAAAAAAGGCGGTGTCCCATAATGAGGAACGCATTTCTTCAACCCAGTCAAATATTGTGGGAATCAGGGACCCTCCATCAGGTGATTAATCGATAGTCACGTTGAGATCCATCCGTTGAATAACTCCTCTGCCTCAGTAGCCAGCTGCAGCAAAAGTGAAAGCGTAGTTAGTATTTCGAAAGACATAAAACGTTACAATTATATAAACGTACATGAGTCGGAACCTTGGCTTTACTGGCCCTATACGAAATGCAATTTAATATCCAGAGCGCACATAAAATCGTACTCCTCATCATACTATTTCAAAAACAATTCAAGCTTCAATCCTGCTATTTAGCATTGCCGGCACCGGCACTTGAGTTGCAGCCTAACATATCTGAATTATTAATCAAAATTGAGCTAGCATCAATAATGAAACTAATCCACCGATTAATGCCTAAAACTAATAACAAATGCCTAAGGCTATGAGTTATCACATTTGATTACCCTAAAACTAGTGAAATCTAAATGTCTAATTGACGGATACCATAGACTTCTAAAAAGTTAGTCACAAGAGGTTTGCATCACCATAACCAAGAAGCAAAGAACAACCTCACTGGATAGCTCTAAATTCATTACACCTGCAAACGTGCGAGTACTCATGGTGACAAGACACAAAAACCAAGCCATTCAGCAAGACTTCCTCCAGACGGGCACACATTAAGACAACAGGCGGAGACACAACCTAACCATTTGAACTCGGTTCTGTGGCAACTGCTCCAACTGATCCAATCATTCACAAACGAGAAAAAATCAATCTTGACATAAACCTCGACTTAATTACGGTCCAACAGTAGACCGTAATTTGACCGCTGCTGACATCGTCTTCCTCTCCGCTTGTAACTAATACACGACGACCTCCCAACTACGATTCGACCCAATTTTTGAACCCGCAGTTTTTCGCAACGAGAAGAAAGCAGACTCCTGACTAAAACTACGCATTAACTTCTGATATCGACACCCGAATGCCAGCAAGTATAACTCCCTTAACTTCCAAGGCTCCGCAAAGAACCACCTCGAACACCTACTGCAAAGCTCTTCAGTTCACAAAGCTCTTTACTTGAACCATGAAAAGCACCCCCGCTCCGAATCCACTATGAATCTGACCGCAAGAATACTCGAAGGTGACTCTGCAGACATGATCAGCCGAGCTCTCATGCATGATCAATAGCTGCGACCTGAGATATTCCCCAATTAGACGACGAGTTCTAACCCAGAGAAGTGACCCCGGAATGCATAGATCCTACCCACTCCCAAAACCCTGCTACAAACAGTCGAATTTGAACTGGTCCTCCCCATCACACCCTCCACTCCACCGCGAGAGAGAGAAAGAGAGACACCATTCAGCGAACTCTCTGAGCTTTACCTCGCTCGTCCAGCAAGCAACCGTCTCAACACACCCACATAAAAATGAAGAAAATAAAAAAGCACGGCAGTCCGGTTGAATGATCCGTCTCTGCAGTGATCTAGTTTAGCTGCCCACGCTTCACTGATCACGATCACCACGAATTGCACGTTTGCTCTAAACCACGCAAGTATTCATGGCACAAAATCCTACCAGTCTCAACAAGTTTCAAACACGATAAGAACATTCCATTCGATAATGCCGGCACCGGCAGTTGAGTTTATCACAAGTTTGACCTTCGCATTATAAAAGTGAGCCTCCTATAAAGGGCAAAATGAAGTATTCTCCGAACTGGAAGAAGAATCCTCATCGCAGAGGTATGAATCAACTGCCGGCACCGGCAGTTAAGTTGTAGATTAATTAATATAAAATTGCGGAGACTTGGACGAGGCTCATGACTCACAGACTTATTGACGTGGTTCAGGGCAAAATACGAGCACTAATTGTGAGACTATCATTCGGCATGGTTCATCAACACAAACAAAAGATAACTGTCGATGCCTCATTCAGACCATCTACCAAAAGCTGCTAAGTTCATGAATCAAGCATAGGCCCGTGATCATGTAACAAATTCTGAAAACGAGCAACCTGCCTAATTCGAATACCAATTCCTGACAGTCGCACCTTTAATGACCTAAGTCACACAAAGATAAACCGAGATTCTCAGACCACAACAAAAAGTGCAGGAGCTTTCTCTCATACTTAAAACATAATGCCCTTAAATAATGCCCTTAAAACATAATGCCCTTAAGTCTCACAAGCTTCATCAGCCATAAAGCAATCACCAACACATGAACCTGATCTCGCAGATCTCAGAATATAAGTTATTACTAATGCCGTTGCTGGCACTTGAAAAGGAGGAGACAGTTAGTGCCTAGCTAGAGTGGCCTAAGTTCGTTAATTTCGCATGGGCCCAGAAGCACACAACACATTCGGTGCATGAGCTACTCGTCTGACTCAAATCTAAGTTCCTCACAATTGACTATGATTCAAGTGCCGGCACCGGCACTTGAGTTCAAGGCAACCTGGGATGAAATAGCAAGTCCTGACTTAGACTGCGATTCTGTGTGACTTTGACTAGTGCTGGTGCCGGCACTTAAACCAAGGGGTTATCGAATTTCAAGCCACAATCCTAAGACAAGCAAGAAAGGTGATTGACTTACTTGCGCCCACCACGTTGCTCGATGGAGCCAGGGAAGAAATACAGCATCTCCAAATTTCTCTTTTGGGAACTTGTGTCCTTCTCGGATAGACTTTGGAGAATTCCATCGCTGTAGCCACTTAATCTTCATTTGAGTGGGCATAGCTGATAGGACGAACATCCAAAGTTTCTCTTGCTGCATCTCCGGCTGCTCATCGAGCTTTTCGTAGTGCTGCTTCACCTGCTCAAGAAACGGAGGCGTGTGAATTGGATCAGCAATAGGTAGCAATTTTCTGAGCTCTGCCTGTAGAGAAGACTCGGCGGCCTTAACTGTTTTATTAACCCAATCGTCCACCGATCTGTTTGTCCACCGCTTCGCCTGTGGAAATCGTTCACAGAACCTTCGCTCCGTAATGGCTGCTGCCTTTCCAAGCTTGGTCTGATTGACACTTTACATGGTTATTAGTCCTAACAATATACATAATCTAATTATTAAAATAAATTGAGAAGTTAAATCATTTGGCACAATTTTGAAGCTCACCTGATAGAGAACTGCATTCAATGCCTCCAGTGTTAGTGTATACCAAGTTCGTTTAGGCCTAGACTGTTTTTTTTTCGAACTCTCCATTGCAGCTGGAGAAATAAGCTTTTCAAAGTATGAAAAGGGCTGCGGTGCAATTCTCTGAATTCGATACAACTTGTGCACAATATTTGTGGCTACATGTGATTTTTGATTCCTCCTACAGTGAATGATAGCACACAGTCAGGTCAAGATGTTACAAGAACTTGAAGAAAGTACAATTAAATACTAGCATGCAATTGAAGATTACTTACCAATTGACCTCGTGAAGTGCTGTGAGTACTGAAGGAACATCTCTTCTTGGATTAAGAATGACACATTCAACTTTGTCGTGCCAGTCGATGTCATGGGAATGGTACTCTTCGATTATGGGCATCCAACCTTGTAGCCTATAGTTCCCATTCCAGACCATAAACATCTTGTCACAGAAGACACTGAGATCTGGATCATTAACTAGTGTATTCTCAAAGTCATTGTTGACCTCGTGCCAAAGCTCTCCCCACTTTGCACTTATAGATGGTGACACATCCACAGCGTGTCCATTGTTGTCTTCCATAGCGACATAGAAATAACCGTTCCCCTCCATGTATCCGCAGGTGGTAAAATGAAAAGCTAACTGGGAGACATCGTTCTTCAAATATGGTCTGACCACGGGTAGAGAAATCATTCTGCACAGAGGAATAAAGAGTCGCCCTTTAGATTTAGGCTCCCACTTCAACTGCTCCAGCCTCGATGCGGTGTTAACTGTCTCTTTTACCACCAGTTCGTGAAGCTTTTGCTTCACTTCGGCGCGTGATAGTGGAGCCTAGGGCTCCTCCGGTTCCTTCCCCTTCAGCGACCTTCCTTCACTAAGAGAACTCTCTGCAAAACAATTTAGATCATGTTAGAGCAAATTAATACGCAAATAACAAGTGCCGGTACCGGCAGTGTAATGGACATGCTACAACGACTTACAAAGAGCAAACGCATAATACAGTACAAACAAATGGATTCTGCTCAAACGCTGCATTGCTCTCATCATTATGCATTGCTCTCAGCTCAACGAATACATCGGTGTTGAAGAAACAGGTTTAGCCAAGGTGTTACATAAGATGACAAATTCAATTATCATTAGGACTAGTACATCAAAGAACCGATAGCTGACAAAACTTTCGGCAGAGTTGAGTAGGGTGCAACATTTGAAACAAAAAAAATACAAAAGGCATGCAGTCGATTCTTTAAAAATACATAAAACTGTATTACCAAAAGATCCAAGTTGCGACCTGCAGAGCAAATTTTTCACATAATCAATCCGTACATCTTGCCTTCAGAACTCATTCATCAGATTACTGCAAACTATAGCCGATTACTCCAACATCGACTTCAGTACTCAGCTTTGCCATAATCACAACACTTATAAAACATTAAAAATTAACAGACAGAAACAACCACCATAAGATTGAGGTACTCACCAAAGAGACATGCTAGGACCTGAGAAAACAAAATATATGAGCACAATAATGAGGAATTACAGGCATCTATGCTACTTAAACATCAACCATACGCTCGAGAAATCAGAGTGAATTAGCCGCTCATGAAATAGTGACCTCAGGAAAGCAAACAAGGTATATATTACAATCAATTAGAGTGTAAAAGAATACACAAATTCTAAGTGCCGGCACCAGCACTTCATAAGAGACAAATATATCATTCCCAGGGGTCGTCTTATTTACTGCTTTTGCACCATGCAACGTACTAAATATTTCTCTTCTAGCAAGCATTTGGTTTGCACAGACAGTATTAATGACCTCTGGAGTGCGAAGACCGTGTTCAATACCGTGGACATGAATGAGACAAAGGATAAAAAATTGAGTGCCGGCACCGGCAGTTCAATAGAGAAAAGGAAAGCATATCCGTCGCAACACATAATAGGTTGTCTTGCACACTGCCGGTGCCGGCACTTCCCTGCAAGGGTTCGACATATCTCTAATGAACATTAATATTAACTCCCAAATAGCAAGCTTTTCGCTTCATTTCTATGTTTGAAACAACTGCCGGCACCGGCACTACCTGGGAAAGAACAGTGTTAAGGGTAAGGTCAAGGTTAAGCACGAATACAAAATTGTTTTATGTGAAAGCACATTGAAAAACATACCTCGTGATTGACTGCCGGCACCGGCAGTCATTAAACAAGTTGAAGGGAACGACAAGTATCATTCAATCTAACTTTTTCAAGAGAGAATTTAATAATAACTAAGCATGATTACATATTTAACTCAACAAGAAAACCACTTAAAAACACAGCCCTCGATTGACTGACGGCACTTTCAGGCATTAAACAAGTTCGAGAGATCCTCAAGCTTCGTACACTTTAAGTCTGCAGAACTATTGCCGGCACCGGCACTTGTTTTACGAAGCAGAAATTGAAGAGAAGCAAGAAGGTAACAGGTGTCTCATTTGTAAATTAGTATCACAGAATTCTGAGTGCCGGCACCGTTAGTTGAAATAGGAAACTAAGGATCGATCAACTCTTTCTACGAACCAGTTTTTCGAGTGATTAATATAAGGATAAGTCTAAGGTATCAAATGGCAAAGAAGCAAATTGATATAATATAATTCGTAGTGCCGGCAGCGGCAGTCTAAATTGGAGACTGTTACAGTTGCACATAAAGACTAAATAGGAGACTAACACAGCCTGCAAGAAACCTGCATACGTATTGGAACTTGAATGGACAAAGACTCTGAGCATCCAGACTCTTCAGGGAAAAAGGTAAACCAAAAACGAAGCTCCCTTGCGATCATGAGATTTGACAAAACAGACCATTATGTGACATTATTTAAATATTCTCTACTATCTCTGAGTTGATATTGGCCTGAGAGACAGACTATGTAAGGTGAATTATGGAGAATTCAAGAGACGAAAACCAAAGAGAACAGACATTAACCGAGTTGTACTTTACAAAGACGACAATGAGAATATGGTATGAGTTCCAAAACGGCTGATCAGAAAGATACTTGCAACTTGAGTGCATCCTGATACAAACTTGAATGCATCCGACACTACAAAAGCATGTAACAACCTGAATTCAATCTAGTTCTAGAAATCTATTAACTTCATTGATAACTCAGACTCACTCTGAATATCATCTCAAACCATCCACAATGCCACACTCTCAACCCATGTACCACTCCCCGTATCCGATACCTTGGCACAGCAAAAAACCTCACATGTATTGCCGTTGCAGCTAGTCATTTTGGTGTTTGTTTAATGAATCCTTTATGTTGGCTGAGTACTTGTTCAGAAAGGACCATATTAGAATACTACGATCAGATTTTAGAAAGACGCAGTGGATAACTTTTTTAATCCCAACATAGGTCGCCGGAGGCACCGCAATTGCCAACTGAGAGCACGCAAAAGAACTGAGAGCACTGCCTATCTAAAGTGTTGAGCAACGTTCAAGATATGGAACGTGCAAATGGAACCCTGTAAGCGAGCTAAAATCCGAACAAAGTACAAACCGCAGACATCAGAATACTTGCCTCACAACAACTGCCGGTACCGGCATGTCAGTGGGAGGCTGTAAAAACGTGAACTCCCAGTATCTAACAACCCAATCATGAATCTTCTTGCGAACCCACAAGTTCAGCAAGGAAAAGAGTACACACCTTTGTTTTGATCGCGGTTTTCTGTAGTCTCGGTGTTGTCTCCTTCCATCTCCACCCTGGAGCCCAACTGCGTACATCGCTCCGGCATCTCTTGGGCTTCAGACATGTTTTCTCCTTCTACAATGGCTTGTGATGCCTGCAAGATGCACCTGACCTAGAAGTTAGCCACGACATACGAATGGCGCACAAGGACCGTTAGGTTTAACACCCACCAACTCTGAACAGTAAAGACAGCGACCAAAGTAGGAAGGCAGCGACAACATACTTGCTCAGCAAACGGATTGGAATTGGATGCGGCTGAGAATTTACTGATACGGTTTGACTATGTAAAAAGCTAAATTCTAGGGTGAAATAATTAGCTAACTGGTAGGATGATCCGGTAAGACAAGATGTGATGCCATCTACATGAAAATGTTAAATCAAAAGGTTCAAATGAAAGACCCTGGCTGTACAAAGACTGCAACGCTGGAAAGCAAGCTCTCCATCTGGCTGAGGGGATTGCTGGATTGTGTAATCTTAGGTGGAATTATGACCTAACTAGTAGGATAGGACAAACCTAACATTTGAAAACTCATTGGAGTCATTCCAACATCTAATCATGTACATGGCATTTCAAAGTCATATCAAAGAGGCGGCTGTCACTTACGTCTTTAGCACCAGTATTGTTGGAGCATAATTCTTGAGGTACAGATTTCTTCAACTTCCCTCGACGCTCATATTGCCTTGTGCTATCGACATCTTCTTTCTCCATCTGAGAAGTTTCAGCCACTCTATCGAAATCTAATGTCTTCGTTACACCGGCCATTTCTAACCAACTCTCCTTCTTCTTCCTTCCCATCTTACTTGCCTCTAACTGCTTCTTAGTACTGTAATAAAACTTGCCTCTCTTCTTCCTCTTCCTAGTCTCAGCTTGCATGTCACATCAAAAGAAGTAGTTGCATACAAAGCTAGAAATATATAAGAATGACTCCAGTATAGAGGCATTGGTGTTCTACTGGCATAAGACGTTGAATGTGATGCCCAGTTCCTTTACAAGATTCGATTAGAAACGACGTTTATTAAAAATAAAAATAAAAGATAAAAGGACAAACATAAAAGTTAGTCCACGTCATAAATAAATCAAGAATGACGGCGCATATCTAACAATCATAAATGTCCAACAAATAAAATAACAAGCATGATGTCAAAGAGTTTTTTAAAATAATTAGTGGCAAATCTATTTCAATCTTGGGTACTCTAAAAAACAATGTACTCTTGTCTTTCAGTATTATTAATAAGTTAGCATTTATGATTCGTTCTCAATTTATCACATTAATCTACTTTAAGCCTAATTGGACGGCTAATACTAAATTACTAATCAGAGAGAATTAGGTGAGCAAGTAGAATTCTAAGCATGATGTTCCGATCAGTAAGGGCGGCTATATGATAACAATAACCGGTATGCCAGCTAACCTAACGAACTACATTCATTCATTTATGTTTTTTTGAAAATTAGGTGGGTCCTGACAGTTACACTATTGCATAAATTGATGACAATCTAAGCAACATTCCTCTCATTCTAGAATTTCAAATTCTTTACTCAAGTACTATCCTCTCTCCCTGCGATGGCTCACCTCCCTGCAGACAGAGTGTGAGGCATGGCCGTGCTCAGAGCTCATGGTGTTGGTATTCCATTTACAGTACGTGTAGATGAAGATGGCTTGGCACTTGTGACGGCACAACGCCTTAGCCTCAGATTTCACTTCAGAGAGGAGACTGTTTGTTTAGAGGAAGAGATTTATGATGATGAGACAAATGAGATTACACATACGCTAGATCAGGTTTCTCAGAAAGATGATGACGATAACAAGTTCTAAAACCTTTATCCTGGTAGATACAGAGTTTATGGTCTTACAGAGTCCCAGATGCAGGCGTCTACCGAGATTCTAACTCCTCGTAGATCATCTACTGTTCAGACTCCTCTGCCTCGTGATGTGAAGGTTAAGTTAGAGCCTGGCTTGGATACTCCTGATGTAACCATTAGAGAAAATTTTGGGTGAAGGAGTATCCAGTACTTTTGGCTTGGAAATGCAATTAAACTTTTCCAAAAATCAAAGAAATTGGTCAGTTTGAGTACTTGCAGCAAGTTGCCATCAAATCCATCGACCAATCAAAATGTGGATCCATGGGGAAGTTGGCACTGTGTGGGAAAGTAGTGGGCCTTGTTGACAACATTTGGGTTGTCCCGCATGTACTGCGTTGGTAACAGTAATGAGAACCTGGGATAAAATAAAATATCAAGCCATATATATTATGTATTTAACCTTGATACATCGTTTTTGGGAAAATGTACATTCGGATTAAACTGGGATTAGTTTATGTTGGCACCGCGTGGCCATGCGGGGCCATGAGTGTACTATACACGGTACACATGGTGCCAACATGTGCATGGGTGTTGCCACCAACATTAATCTGGGATTATTTATGTTGGCACCATGTGGTCATGTGGAGACATGAATGTATTATATATGGTACACATGGTGCCAACACGTGTGTGTGTGTTGCCACCAACAGAATGGCCGAGAGATGTGGACAGGTCAAGGTACTGTTGTGGACATGTAAAAATTTCCCGCCATTGGGGACAAGACCAATGAAAATGTTTCCCGGAAAATCCCAGCCATGTCCAGACTTTGTTCTACAAATAGAATTCTTTCCCGCCCTATACAGGGTTCTTTCCAGGTGGCCACTTGATTGTCTCAGTTTTGTTGTTAGAGATGGCGCTTCAGGATGTTGCCAACAGGGGAAGGGGTAGTGGATACACGGCATCTGTAGCTCTTGATAGCAAGTTCGCATCTATTGTCAAGAAAGGGATTCGACTTGATCAACAAGTCTCCAGATTAGAATTTCAAGTCTTGAGAGCATCTGGTGCCACCAACATGGATCTGTGGTTGGATGGAAATTTGTACCCAACAGATCCACTCACTAGGAAGCCACCGCAGTTTGGGACGTTGAAGAGTTGTTTGGAATTCCTTTGTCATGGCGAATCTGGCCTGTTAGGATATACAAAACGCCTCGTTAGCACCAACAATGCAATAGTGGGGTTGGAACAAGAGCTAGAAAAGGCAAGGATTGATTGTATCCGTGAAAAGGTTGGCTTGCAAAATTCCGTTGCCAATCTGAAGTCCGAACTTGATGCTGCAAATAGCAGATGGGCAATGCGTTCAGCTGACCTTCTTGCCGGTAGTACAGAGGAGATTAATATGTTGAAGAGCGAATCTGAATCTTTGAGGTCTCGATGTGTAGCACTGGAAGATCAGTTGGAGCGTAACGAGTACAATTATAGGAACAACTTACTACAGCTCCGACAGCAGGGACAAGAAGCGGCTGATCAACATACAGAAGAAATATCGTTGGCAATGTTGCAAGCAACCCATGGTTTGCGACAAGTACGTGAAGCACACCAACAACAACTTGCGGATGGGCAACATGAATTGACAGAAGCGAGGAGGGCTTTGTCGAAGTTGAGGAAGAAAATTGAACGAATGATTAGTACTCCACTAGGAGCACAATTGAGAGCATCCAAGGGTTTATCTGAATTAGCCAAGACTGGTGGAGCTGCAAGAGCTCGTATAGCCAAAATTAGAAGCTTGTTGCAACCCAGGGTAGTTCAATCCATACATGATGGAAACAAGACATCAAAAGGTAGGAAGCGGTTGTGTGGCGACAGGGACATACAAGAGGGGACAGGCCATGCTCTTGCTCAAATAATGTCACAAGGAGAAACAGTGGCATTGGTGTCAAATCCGCGAAATAGTTTTGCTGCGACCAGGATGACCAACTACTACCTTGAGAGAATTGGGAAGGAGCTAGGAACAGAAGCGGTTCTGGCACCATGTGATGTGACTGGAGTCTCTCAAAAAGGATACGGTGAGATCTATAAGACAGTTAAAGGGAGAGTGCAGCTTGTTGACAAACGCTTAAAGGCAACATTTTTGCCAAATCCTCACAAGGTATGTGGTAACACTTGTTGGGAACACTGATTTTGAAGCAGAGTACTAATTAACCTTGATACTAGTCTTACTGTTGAGAACACTGTTGGGAACTAGTATTTGTGAGAAAAAATCATCTGGTTTGCCATTTTATTGGTTCTAATCAAATAACATGCATGCATGTGATTGTTGTGTAACTTTTAAAATTGAACTCTGGGCAATGCATTCAACAGGTCAGTTTGTTGCGAACAGAATTAAATTCAAAGTTGAAAGATCTTGTTGGTGACTATTACTTAATAGATAATACACTGGAGCTGGTAACACAAGTTCCAACGACCAAAGGAAAGAAGAAGAAATCAGAGATTGAAAGAGTTGTCTTGACATCAAAAAATTCTTTGTTTGTTGACATCGAAGCTGTACAACGGAGTATGGTGAAGCTGTACGGTTTTACCACCGAAGGTAACTACTTTGTTCAGAAGCAACCGTAGACAAGTATGGACAGTTAGCTATGTGTTCCCAACGGGTTTCTTATTGATTAGCAATTCTACGCTTTGTCATGATTGCATCGTGCTCAAATGTGGTAGCTGTTGGGAACTTGGGATGTGCAGAAGTTGGAAACACGCCTTTGGTCTTTGTGTTGAAGATGGACGAAGCTGAGATTATGCATGGAAGGAAGTATGAAAGGGTTATTTTGACAATTATGAATCGTGCCTTAGACACCAGCATTGAAAAAAGCAACGATAGGTATTTTTCGGTTTAGTCAGAAACAGAAATATGGCTTGTTGCTTGCTTTGAGGTTGCCAAAGAATCACATGAGGTCCTCAAATGGGTGTTTGAACTTACTGCGTTCCCAGCATTGATCAAAGCTCAAGAAGGGGGCCAGCTGCTTTCTGTTGAAGGTGTTGGCAACTTCAAAGTCGAGTGGCACTTATCTGCAGATATGAAGACAATCAAATGCTTGTATGGATTGAAGCATGGTGCCAACGCGAAACATTCTTGCATCTACTGTAACCAAGAGAGGACAAAACCTGTGGTGGGAACAGTGGCAGGTGCCACCTCTGAGGCAAAGAGAAGAAAACATACGTGGCATGGAGGTCTATTTGCAAGTAATATCAGATCCAACCCGTCTCCTATTGTAGAAGAATCGCGATGGAAACCTATACTGCCTATTCCACTTGAAAGAGTCCATATTTGTACATTGCATGCTTTGACAAGAATGATTGAGAAAATTCTTCACATGCACTTCATGTTCATTTGGAACATGGAGAATGAAGTCCGTCAACATGCTGCTATAGAGAATATGGAAAAGACACTGTCTGCAGCTAGGCTTCATGGTGGGAACATGCGCATAATGAAGGATGCAACACTCAGCGGTGCTTCCAACAGTGTCCCTATCAAACCTTCCCTCAGTGGCGTGACTGCAGCTAGGATGTTCCAACCGTCCACTTGGTCCGGGCAAGATCGAGTGTGGAAGGATGTTTTGCGCTCAGAAAACAACACCCTAGATTAGGGTAGGCAATATCTAGATAGGGTGGAAATGTGGGAAGCGTTGGAACAAGTGTTTCCATATCTGGTGGGCCTTACCTTGAATCAGGAGCAGATCAGCACTTTTAGGCCTAAAATTGAGAAATGGGGGCGCCTTTACTTGAAGTGTTTTGGGGAAGACCACGTCACTCATTATATGGTATGATTCTGGATTTGAACCACCATTACTATTTGATCTTAATTGTTGCAACAGTTCTAGTCATTACTACCGTGTTGTTTAGGATGTACTAATAATTCATGAAACTGGCTTATTTTGTAGCATAACCGTGTGAGGCACAATCCTTGGTATGTGGAAACATACGGGAGCCTTGCTGTTTGGAACAATCAAGGTATGGAAAAATCGCATCATGCAGCTAAGGCTGCTAATCAACACCACACTCAACACAACGGCACTAAGGACAGGACAAGTGCTATTGTTCAACAATATCAACATTGGTACCAGAATATACAACACCGGTTTGCAAAGAAGGAACGACTGCAAAGAATCAACAACGTTAGGTCAGTGGAAAATGACGAGTTCATAGCAGCAGCATTGCAGAAAAAGAGGATGGCATATAACGCATCAGATGCGATGGAGGGAGCAAGAAGGTGGAGGGAAGATAGAACACGGGTTGGCAAAGCTTGGGTTAGGGTGGACGTGACAGAAGATTCCATCGATAACAATGTTGTTGGCAACGTGGAGTCCTCCGAAGATCAACAAAGCCACATAGAAAATAGCGATGATGATACTTAGTCTAAAGTTTACCTCAAGGTTGCAAACTGTTTACCATTGAAGTGAAGGGCTCTTGAGGTTTCACATTGGAGTCTAAAGCTTAAACCTTGATCCCTTTGGATGTGCTTATATGGTTATACTTTTGGTGAATTTTGGCATTGAGATCTTTAAGAGAGTATTTTAGAGTCAGTACTGTTGGGAACTCCGGTAAGTTGAACTGTCACGAGGGACTCTTGGATTTAGTTGGTGGAATCGTGAGGCTACTAATTTCCCGTTAGGAACTGTTCATGACAAACAAGAGCAGGTTGGTTTTGTGGTTTTCAGTTTGTTATTTGGAATATGAAATTGCATTACAATATGCAAAAGTCTTGTTTCCAGATTTAATTCTTGTGCTGGCAGGTTTCCAACGCATATGATATCCTGTTAATGTACTAATTCATGTACTAATTTCCCCATCAAGCAAATGCCAATGTCAAATATGAATCCGAATTACCTATTATTCCAAAGATGCCTTTACTTGAAATATAGATCTGCTTCAGACTTGGAACAATGTTCACTGCACTTGAATAGTTCATTTTGCAAAAATGAGTTCATGGTGCTTATCAACATCGTGCAGAATTGACTAGGAGTATCATGGATGGTGTTTTTAGACTAAAATTCTGTTTAATCTTCTTTTTGTCGTTCATGTACCATTCTCAATTAGAATTCAGTTGTAGAACAGAGTAGCGGTCTCTAAACAAAACGCCAAAAAAAAAAAGAACGCCAACTATTGCTAGGAATATCACCTTCTCATTCATTTCATACTATTTATTTCATTACAGATTGTATTCATTTCACTACAGATTGCATTCATTTCATTACAGATTGTATTCCTTGAATTCCCCATTTAGTTTACTACAAAGCTTCCACAGCAAATGTTATGTTAAGCGAATTTGTGGATGGTATTTTTACCCTTGTCATGTGTACACCTTGAGTAAACCAACTATTAATTATCAACAGTAGATTTAAATGTTTTCATCAATCAAATGAAAACTCTAAGTTCTTTAAATCCTTATACCAAATTGCTACGATCTTTGGTGTAAGCCTTTATTTCCACCGCCTTTAAATCAGTTTGCCTTTGTTTCCACCGCCTTTAAATCAGTTTGCCTTTGTTTCCACTGCCTTTAAATCAGTCTGCCTTTGTTTCCACCGCCTTGAATTAGTCTGCCTTTGTTTCCACCGCCTTATATTAGTCTGCCTTTGTTTCCATCGACCTTAATCAGTCTTGAATCGGTCTCTTATGTTTTTTCTGGTCATTGATCCACCCCCTTGATCCAATATATCATCAACAATGATTACCCAAGTATTCTGATGAAGAAAAATTGCGTTTGAATGTGTTGGGCTTGACTGAGGCTACAAAAAGGGATGTCGCTAAACAAAATTTCATATGAGGCTGAGTGATATTTTGACAAAATTTCTTATGTGGCAGGTGAATTTTGGCATTGAGATCTTTTAGAGAGATATTTTAGAATTAGTAAAATAAAAAAAATAAAAAAAGAAAAATTTGCACCATCAACTGCGCATCGGAAAGCGTGGTGGGGTGGGTGTCGGAGGGTGGATTCAAACCCGGCACTAGCACCCTGGGGTTGCCACGACAGTTCGAACCTGAAGCCTCGGATCACCAAGCCACCAAGGCTTTCATAGATGATTCAAACTTTGTGATTGTACTTATATCCAAACTGAGTCGATAAAATACAGAAAAAATAAAAAAAATTAAAAAAATGAAATTTGTTGCCACCGCTTGCCTTTAGTAAATTGTTTTGCCCCTTGACATTTCACTATATCTAAGAGTCCCTCAACAGTTCAACTTCCCGGAGTTCCCAATAGTACTAATTCTGAAATATCTTTCTAAAAGATCTCAATGCCAAAATTCACCAAAAGTATAAGGTTTCTTGATTAATGATTAATTCCAAGTAAAATGTTGCTTGATTAATTAGTAATTGTGCATTAGCTTTAGACTCCAATGTAAATCCTCAAGAGGCCAATTTCCACTCATACCTGGAATTTGATTCGCAAATAAACTTTTACTTTTACTTTTCCACTTTTACTTATTATTGGCAAATTCTAAGTTCTAGAAAGTAAAAAGTCCCAGCTTTAGGGGTTTAGAAAGTAAAAAGTCCCAACTTTCTAATTTTCTTGGAATAGTTTCAAACATTTATTTTGTGCCTTAGCATGGTAATGTACATAAATTCTGCATCAACATCCTCTACGATTTATCAGAACTGTATTCAATATATACTTCCTCATAAGTCCATCATTACAATTCATCCACGTTTAGATTAAACCTCCAAAATTCTACACATAGTAATTTCAAATTCAAGATAACATGAAGAACTATTGAATTCTCAACAGTATGAGCACTTCGAAACAAAAATGACAACTAGGTGATAAAGCCGATGACTGAAAAGAATGATCAGGAGGTGAATTCAAACCGTGCTTGCTTTTTCAATTACAAGATTGCTTCAGAAACCAGCATGAAGTTCAAGCAAGACATCTACGTTCAAAGTAAAATGTGACCATGATATGTACCAAATCCGAGAATGGTGCTAAAATACTGAAGAGTCTCTGAAAACCCTACATCAGTCAGAGGTAAAGAAACACTCAAGGGCCAAGATCATAGCAAGTGTACCAAACACAAAACTGAGGAAACACAGGTAGATTGTCCTAGCATACAATAGGTGTAGACAGTTACATAAAGAAAAATGATTGTTTGGTGCTTCATTTCTAGAGTCCCTGGCTTCATTCTACTGTCCACGTTGAGGAGACTACTCTGAGCCTGAAGATACGGGAACTGGAGACTCCGCGCGAAGACCCTGTGCTCGGTCAGTTCTCATGGGGACATCCGTGACTATTCCACTTGGAATAGATAGTCTGCGGGGGAGTCCTACAGTGATAGGTTTGGCCACGGTAACATCAACCTCCATCGGCTCCGACTACCTCTCTACCTCCTCACCCATTGATTTGCCATGTTCCTCCTCCCCCTCGGCTACATGCTCATTTGCTGTTGGAAACAGACCTTACCCATTCCAGACATCTGCAACAACCTGTGGTAAGTGAGTTTCCAACAACAATAATGATTATTATAGTTACAAGCCGAGAAAACAAAGAGCTCTACAACTAACTGGCTACAAATAATTATGGTGGAAACTAAAAGTGTGACGAGGAACGTACTGTGAAGAAATAAGTACGCCACAGCCTTAGCAACCGCTTCTATCTTTTCAAAAGAAATTTGCTTTTTCTTGTTAGAAGGTTTTAGCTGTAGTGTCTCAAAACAAGGAAGCTCTTCGGGCAGTTTTAGGGGGGCAGAAAACAAGAAAAATCCGAAATGTACTCTGAAGGACAAGATAAAGGAGTGGAGATTTGATGTTGAGCCTTACCAAGCTCAGGTGAGGGCTCTGAGTTGAATGTCGCTCCAGCCTGAAACGATTCACCCTCACCAGGCACAAGGGTGGGCTCTGAATCCGATTTCGCCATCTTTAGAGGCAGTTTACACTCGAATGAACCAGACCCTGGTCTCTTCCTCGAGAGAGGCATGTCAGCGTCTTCGTTAGATTCATATGCATACGGGTCCACAACTAGAGTAGAGGTCACGTTGGTAGTGGTGTCTTCGCCGACTTCTGGCTTTGGTGTAGAGGACACGTTGGCAGATGTGTCTTCGCAGGCTTCTGGCTGAGTTGCCAACACATCAAACCCCCATGCTGCCATCCACCAAGGGTCACCTTCTTGTTTGCAAAGAGGACACACACGACCTCCTGCAAGAAGCTCTGCCCACAGACACCAAGGGTGGAACAAACAACCACAAGAAAAAGGGAAGACGGTGTTTGCAACAAACTTGAGGTGGCACCGAGGACAAGGTTTGTCCAGGTGAAGAACAGGGTCCCCACCCGCCTCTCCTCCGTTGTTTCCAGCAGGCGCCTTTGGCTTGATGGAGGCTTGAGCAAGTTTTTCGGCTTTGCACTTCTCCTGGAGGTCAGCGATTTCCTCCTCCGCCTTCTTGTACTTCATTGCAGGCACATCCACATCTTTCTTTGCTGAAGTCCTGGCGAGGTCAACCGCATCCCACTCCAAGATGTTTGCTTGAATCTCCCCCCCGACCTTGCGGATCTCCCTATCATTCAGAATCTTCTCCTCTACATCCCCGGCCCGCTGTAGCTCCTTACTCTTCTTCCGCAAGAGCATTGCATGCTGTTGGAGGCGCTCATCCTCGGCCTCAAAGTGGCAAATCCTCTCATCCATCTGCAACAGGGATTGCAGCTTTGTCTCCAGCTCTTTCTCTACAGCTTGAAGCTCGGCCGTCTTACGCACCACCTCCTCGAGCAATTCTTCGAGCTTAGTGGTAGCACAGCCCTTCGTGTCCCCACCAGTACTTCCTTCTTGGTGCGGTTCCTTGACGTTGCCAACAGAAGCGGCCCCAACTCCATCACCCCAAGTATCGCATCCTCCATCATTCAAGAACTGTGCCACCTCCTTGAGAATTTGCTCAACCTGGTAACGGAGAGCTGGGGGTCGCAGCTTCAGGGGATTTAGGTTTGCATGTTGGAAACGTTCCTCCAGAATCTGAGCCGCTGCCCCAGCCCAATTGACTGGGTGCCCCTCCTTGAAATGGTAAATGCAAGCCCGCAAGAATGATTGACTGAAGGCCTTGTTGTCCGGAGCTTCCCCATATACCTCCATGTAGCATTGGTTGTACTTCTTCAAGGCTACTTCATCACAGCAGTCTCTGAAGTAGTGTCGATTTTTGTTGGCACCATCGCCAGGAGGCCATATCTGATCGTACCAAGAGCGAGGCACCATAGCTTCGGTGACCTTGTTGGGTATGGGTCCTTCATTGCTGAGCCCGAACGCCTCCACGAAAAAGGTAGGTGGGTACCTGGCGTCGTCCCTCCCCAGCAGCAACGAAGCCTTAGTCTGGAGGCGCTCACATAGCTTTTGTGGAATCCCATCCAGATTGAAGGGAGTCTCCCACTCATAGCTGGTGATCCCTTCCGGCCCTGGTGATCCCTTCTGGCCCTGGTTCCGTCTTGATCTTTGGCAGATCCGTCTTCCCCTTCGCGGAATCGCGCCGCAGCTCCTCCTCTTGTGCCACGACTTTCCCTTTCCCCTTCGCGGAATCGCGCGGCAGCTCCTCCTCTTGTGCCACAGCTTTTCCTTTCACCAAAGATTTGGATCGCCGCTGCACCGATAGGTTTGACATTCTGCTGCACAAATAGGTTTATCATCGAATTGCCATTCCCTCTTGATCATAAAAAAATATTTTCTAACTAAACAAGACGTTGCGCCGATCAGTAAACTATTATCTCCAGTTAAACACAGAGCAAGAAAACGACATGAACATCCTAGCTGCAGTCACGCCACTGAGTACTGAAGGCAGGCGGTGGCAACAAAGGTAATAGATTTCTAAACATACCTTGAAAGCGTAAGACCCGGCTGCTCCAATTTGAACTCCCCTCGGCCGCCCAAGACCTTTACATCACAACAACAACAACATTATCAGTCAAGACTCAATCAAATGCAATGTGGCCCATATCAGATTTGTGAGTTCATTGGAAGGGTGTTTCCACCTAGAACTCGCTGGGTTATCATCAAATTGCCATTCCCTCTTGATCCTAAAAAAATATTTTCTAACTAAACTAGACATTGCGTCCCATCAGTAAACTATTATCCCCAGTTCAACACAGAGCAAGAAAACAACATGCAGAAATCAACTCACGAGCCATGCCCAAATAGGTTTGACATTCTACAACCATAGCATTACTGAAAGCACAGAAACAAGCTCGCGCACCTCACGGAATTTGCCCTTCGCAAACCTGGTTCTAAAATACTATGCTAAATAAAGCAACACACACGGCCAAAAGCCTCTGGTAGCAACACGCACGGCCACATTACTCTGGTAGCAACACACACCGCCACAACCCTTTGGTAGCAACACACACGGCCCGAACTCAACGCTGTGGTAAAACCCTATGGTTATTTAATAATCACGGCCACAACCCTCTGCTAAACCCTTGACCTAATTCGTGGACGCCCAACCCCTAAAGCTGGGACTTTTTACTTTTTAGAACTTAAAATTAATCAAGCAACATTAATCAATCAGGGAAATCAGTACTTTTCTCATTTAGTAATTGCTAAACTACCAAATTCCAAGTAAAAGTGGTTATACGGCTCTTGAGGTTTCACATTGGAGTCTAAAGCTTAAACCTTGATCCCTTTGGATGTGCTTATATTGTTATACTTTTGGTGAATTTTGGCATTGAGATCTTTTAGAAAGATATTTCAGAATTAGTACTATTGGGAACTCCGGGAAGTTGAACTGTCGAGGGACTCTTAGATATAGTGAAATGTCAAGGGGCAAAACAATTTACTAAAGGCAGGCGGTGGCAACAAATTTGAATTTTTTTGAATTTTTTATTTTTTCTGTATTTTTATCGACTCAGTTTGGATATAAGTACAATCACAAAGTTTGAATCATCGATGAAAGCCTTGGTGGCTTGGTGATCCGAGGCTTCGGGTTCGAACTGTCGTGGCAACCCCAAGGTGTTAATGCCGGGTTCGAATCCACCCTCCGACACCCACCCCACCACGCTTTCCAATGCGCAGTTGATGGTGCAATTGTTTTTTTTCAAATTTTTTTTTTTTTCTGTATTTTTACTAATTTGATTTTGGTATAAGTTTGTTGACAACGTTTACATCTTCAGTCAAAGCCTTAGTGGCTTGGTGATCCGAGGCTTCGGGTTCGAACTGTCGTGACAACCCCAGGGTGCTAGTGCCGGGTTCGAATCCACCCTCCGACACCCACCCCACCACGCTTTCCGATGCGCAGTTGATGGTGCAAATTTTTCCTTTTTATAATTCTTTTTACTTTTTCCGTTTTCATACAGTAATTAGTTTTAATTAGGAATCGCTAAACTTATCGGAGTTCCCAACAGTACTCTAAGTTTTGGATCTGAGGCATTCAACGTTGCCACCACCTTCAAATCAGTTTGCTTTTGTTGCCACCGCCTTGATTTCTAGCCATTTAATTATCAATAGTAGATTTAAATGTTTTCGTCAGTCAAATGAAAATTCTAAGTTCTTTAAATTCTTATACCGAATGGCTACGATTTGTACAAGGAATTTTAAGGATAATGTCACAACTATGTCAAGTTGCTTTTGCAAAGTCAAAATATCCTAATGAATAAGTCTTACTTTCTAATCAACCTTCAAAAGAATTTTGTTTACATTCTATTCATTACAAAATTTTAATTAAACGATTTTGAAAATTGATTGTCAAATATTAATGATAACTTGACTACATTTTTTATTAACATAGAAATACAATCTACATAGCTATGATATTGAAAGATCTACTCGTCAATTTTAAGTTAACTAGTTGTTGCCTAAAATTAAAAGAATGAAATGGTAAACAATTTAAAATAGAAATTGTTTTAAATTATAGAAGTGCAAAAATATTAGAGATTTGCACTAACTTGTTGCATTAATTTGTGCACTAAAGGTTGCATAAATTTTTGCACTTAATTGATCAATAATTTTTGCTTTAAATGGTGCAAAAAATCGTTTCATTGAGTTGAGCATTAATTTTTGCACAAAATATGCAATAATTTATGATTAAATTGTGCATTAATTTATGCACTGACTAATGCATTAATTTATACACTAGTTAGTGCATTAATTTATGTATCAAGTTGATTAGAAATGTATGCAAAAACATTTGCAATAACTTATGTATCAATTCGTGCTTAGATTTACGCAAGAATTTTTGCATTAATTAGTGTTTTGATTTTTTGCAATACTTGGTGTATTAGTTTAAGAAGTGAGGATTAAGAAGTGAAGCTAAATAAACACAACATGGTTTAAGAACCTGTGTCCGTGTCCTCTTGCATGGAGCCCTGTAAAATAAACAGAGTTGCAAATCAATCAATAAACATCAAAAGTGAGAGTGTTGACAAGATAACATGATGATTTAGTCAAGAATTCTTACATCTCCATGCCCATCCCACAACAAGAACTGCCGGCTCTACAAAAACTTCAATGGTGAGAGAGGTGTTAAGTGTAATATGATCGACAGCATTAGAGTGAGAGTTATGTGTAATGTGATGAACACATCTACTAGTGATTCGGCGCAAATGAAGAAGTATTTTATCGCTTCAAGTAATCCACATCTGGAAAATGATGTCACAAATGTCTATGGTCAAACGATTAAAACTTTAAAAAGCTTAAAAAGAAATGTAAAATTGGGATCGAGAAGTTGAAAATTAACAAAATCAAAAAGACACTACTTCACGAAGATCCATTGCAACCCAAATGTTAGATTAATGAAGCATTGGAAATATAAAATTGGAATTGAGAAGTTGACATAGATAGATTAAAAAATCATCAAATGATATTTGAAAATGAAAAGCATGAATTGCATCAATGATATTCAAAGATGCCAAAAGCTACTTAAACAAGTAATCACTAGATCCTTTTAAAAAAAATGTAAATTAAATAAAAGTATGAAATGTAAAAAATAATTTTTAAAATTGTAAAAAAATAAAAAAACAATCTTTGAATGATTGAAAAGAATAACGAAAAATACACTAAAGCATCAAATGATATTTGAAAATGAAAAGCATGAATTGCATCAATGATATTCAAAGATGCCGCAAAGCTACTTAAACAAGTAATCACTAGATCCTTTTAAAAAATATGTAAATTAGATAAAAGTATGGAATGTAAAAAATAATATTTAAAATTGTAAAAGAAATAAAAAACAATCACTGAATGATTGAAAAGAATAACGAAAAATACACTAAAGCATCAAATGATATTGAAAATGAAAAG
This sequence comes from Ceratodon purpureus, assembly GCA_014871385.1. Taxonomy (NCBI): domain Eukaryota; kingdom Viridiplantae; phylum Streptophyta; class Bryopsida; order Pseudoditrichales; family Ditrichaceae; genus Ceratodon; species Ceratodon purpureus. The sequence continues at coordinate 17,321,316 of CM026426.1, read as the reverse complement.
CATGAATTGCATCAATGATATTCAAAGATGCCAAAAGCTACTTAAACAAGTAATCACTAGATCCTTTTAAAAAATATGTAAATTAGATAAAAGTATGGAATGTAAAAAATAATATTTAAAACTGTAAAAGAAATAAAAAACAATCACTGAATGATTGAAAAGAATAACAAAAAATACATAAAAAGATGAAGACGAGAAAATGAAATTTAAGAATGTCACACAAAAAGAAAAAGAACCAAAAGCATGTAGAGCATTTTAAAAATTAATCACTAGATTTTATTAAAAGAACAATAGACTCCATTAAAAGAATGAAATGAAGCAATAGATATTTAGAAAAACCCAAAAAATAAAAATAAATTATTGAATGATCTCTACGAACAACGGAAATTCCATAAAAACTGAAAACATAGTAAAACAATATTTGTATTTAAGAATGTCGCAAAGAAAGAAAAGAACGAAAAGCATCAAATGAAAATTAAAGTCTCATCCAAAAATTATCATCCAGTTGGCACAGTGATGACAGTGCAATTGAGTGAAGCGAGACAGCTTGAGGAGTTCAGCTCATGACAATGGCGGCTTGAATGAGTGAAATCAAGCTGTTTGCATCAAGAGCAGCAGCTAATGAATTCCTCCCAACCCCTCCAGACTCTACGACACCAGAGATCGCATTGCAAGTTTTGGGGTTTCAAACAACGTCTACAATCTCTGCCGCACCCAACAAGCATCGTTGCGGCTGCATTGTCATATGCATGAATAGGAGAGAGATTGGCTTGAGTATGTGATTGAATGGAGATCAGTCTATTATATTGGCAATTCTGTTTTCTGCAGTTTTGGTGGTGTAGTGAGTACTTTGTAATGGTGCTTGTACGATGTGTTTTGAGATGTCCAATTTCGTTTTGGGAATGCTAGAACTTGCAAAAGATATTCTATTCACTATAGTATTTTAGAACCATTGAGTTTGCTGTAGATGTTGAAGTGCCTCGAATCTTGTCGTCATCGTTGCCACTGTTGCGGGCTGTCATCGTTGGAACTGTTGCTAATTTTAAAGGTATAGTTAGTATTTGTGTTAGGCTTGTGTGGTTTGATCATTGAGCACTTAATAGAGATTACTTACCGTTTTATATTTCAGGACTGTTTGGAACTTCTCAACAACCTCCTACGTAGTAATCCTTCCAACCAGGTCAGCGTTGTTACCATGCTTGTTTTTTTCCTTTTGTTGGAATTCTCTTGTTGGTTGATGATGGGTTGCACACAAGCTAACTTTAGTGAAGGTGGGTATGGAGCGCTATATTGTCTTTCATCTAAATCGTGTGCACAGTGTCAACTTGCAGCTGTTGAAAGTAGATACAGAGTCTTCTTTTTGGATCGCATTTCTTTATACATTGCCTCGGTCTTTGAAGGTGCTAGCATAGTTAGCTGTCTTGAAAGATGTGCGTGTTTCCAACTTAGGCAACTTCCACTACGATTTTGCCTTTTAATTGTGCAGTTCGTGTCTTTGATAGTTTGTTTACATGCTGATTTAGTTTAGTGATGCATGCAAGCGTTTGCAGTTTACGATTCAGACGATTGCTCTGTAAGAAATTCAATGAACTGGAGATGGTTTTTTTATTGCAGTTTATTTCATTACAGGACTTAAGCCCTTTGAAGATTCTAAAGTCGGACGTTACTCGGGTGTGAGCGTAGAGCGTAGAGCGTAGAGCGTAGAGCATAGAGCGTAGAATGTCAGATCTGAGAGCGGTGAGGGTACATTTTTAGTCAGTCTTTTACTAAAAATAAATTAAAAAAAAAGGATTTCTAGAATATTCTCGCAAATATGATGAAATTAGACAGAATATTCGAATTAACTGGTACCTATTACCGTGGAATTTCTTACCCAAACCCGTGGTTTTAAGGGTGAAAATGTGGACTTCGGTGAAGTCTACATAGAAACTCTTTACATGAATTAGTGCGACATGGAGAGAAATGACATAGTCATAGATTTTAGTATTGTATTTAATTACAAAGGTTTCAGATTTCTGATTCTCTAAACGTGTGAACTACATGAGTATGCGAATAATCTATACATAATGTAAAGTTCATCTATTGTGAGACGAGGTCTAAGATTCCTATCTACAGCCCGATTTTGGATTTTATGAGAGGAGGTCTATGATTCCTATCTACATCCAGTTTTTGGATTTTCTGTGGGCTTTGGAGTGAGGACTTAGCATACTGACGCGGGCTGTGTCAATCCACTATGTGTCAAGACTTGCAATAGAATGATAGGCAAAGTTCATTCCGGGGTAGCTTGAATCGGTTTAGAAGCAACGAGAGAGCGTCGGGAGAGATGCCGAAGGTGCGTAATCGGATGTCAAGGAGGACAAGGGCGGCTGTGGGTTTAGCCCCAGAGGCACCTGCGAGTTATGAGGAGCTGCGGCCATGGCTGGTGGAGGTGGAGCGCGCTAGGAAACGAGGCGTGGTCATTCCGCCGTTTAGACACATCGGATGCCTCCGTGTTGGTGATGGGGAATGGCGGTGGACAGTGGCTTGTACCATCGAGATGGTGAAGATCATGACGGAGTCCCTCATTCCGTATCCCTTGACCTCCACCTCCGACGTGAATCCAGTTGTTCAGTTGCCGTCTGTGATCATATCGGATGGCGCAAATTTGTATATCGACAAGAGTTGGACGGGTTGTCCTTTACAGTAAGAAACAGGAAACTGGATCTCATAGTGCAGAGTTTGCTGTAAGGACTTTTCAAGTTCTGAAGGCCTAAGTCTGAGTGTCGGAGGGAATGAGATGTTTGCTATGGCGTATGCATCGTTATGATTGTAGTGTCTATTATATTGATTTACACAGTGCTGTGTAACAATATTACATATTGTATGAACCACGAGATTATATGAGTAATCTATATGTAATGTACTATCTCATCTATTCTATAAATTATCTATATTTATGTAAAGTCACATCTATTCTGAGAGGAGGTCTAGGATTCCCCTCTCCATGATCATCTTGACCTCGTTGAAACTGAAGGTAGGTGCGTGGATGAAGAGGTCTACATCTGCTTCAAAATGACACACTAACACAAAAACGTAGTACAGGTGCTTGCAAGGTCTGTAAGGTTATCCTCTACGCCCTAACTTAGCAATCGTTGATTTAAAGACTGGACAGGTGCAATCAGGGAATGTACCAATTGACAGCTGATATACTGCCTGTGAGTCCGACTCCATCGAAATAATGCATCCAATACCAGGATGTGGTAGTAAGGTGACCTTCAAGATTTTTGCTTGCATCGCCCGGGCTGAATCAATGGTCCTCGTATGCTTGGAACTAACGTCTGTGATGCGACGGAGTGTCTTTGACTTCCTTGATTTTGGGAAGACATCGGCATTGTCCGGCACCGGAACATTGGACAAGTCCCGAGGTACTAATGTATTATTGAATGAACGGTTAGGATGAAGTCGTTCCTTCTGAGGTAGTTGAAAACCAGCATTCTCCAAGGCCTCCATTTCTGAACGAGTCAGATTGGTGCCTATCTTCACGGGCCAGATTGTTGGGAGGGGGGGTCTAGATTGAGTTTGTGAGAATGGCTCAACCCACTTCCGACGAGTACCCTTCCGACACCTCTCAATATCGTCGGGGCAGAAATAAAATTCTTCCACCTTCTTGCGTTGACCATTTTGAGGAGGCATCCATATGCCGGTGTACGTTGGAGCAAGGGTGGACTTCCCGTTCTGGACTATGCGCGATTCACACTTCTTCTTTGTCACTGCCATCTGAGCCCAACAGGACTTGGCTGAGTTGTAATTAAGCCAAGCAATGTGCCATTGCTTTACATCCACAGAAGTCTCCTGCACAGCTGTCACGCGCTGAATTTCGGACGGAATAGAGGTCGAAGGCTGAACAGGGTTTATCTCAACATCATCGTCTTCTTGGATGGTAGTCAAGCTTCCACCACGGGCACGGGTAACCCTTCTTCCAATTTGAGGACGTGAGAAATTCACGGTGTCTGGTCTATGAGTTTCCTCTTCAGCTCCGATTGGAACATTGGCTTTACGTTTCTGTGTACCAAATACTTCTGCTCCCTCTAAGTGCGCATCACGAGTACAAAATTCTTCTGCTCCTGGGAACTCTGTCACCACCTTACTGAGTGCCGAAGGATCACCGCTCCGTTGAGCACGACGTTGAGCACTACGTAGCCTAAGTTCTTCTCTGGATGGACCAAATCCAGCGGTTCCACCTTTTGTGTACTGATAGTACGCAACAACTTGGAGAAATGCACGTACATAATCATCGACAGCTGCCACATACAAGTCTCTACCCTTGTTTCCAGAAGCTTGTAACCATTTATTGTGAATAGACTCCGCAAGGTTACAGGACGGCATCTCAGCCAGCTCTTCGGCAGAATATTTGTTTTCCTGCAAATAAAGCGATGAGCAAAAAATCAATGAAATTATATTTTGACCTCATGGTAGAGGCTTGCGGTAACGCAACCCTCTCCTATACATAGAAATTATAATTTCTTATAATTTATTTAAAATATAAAAAAGGATAAAAGAAGAAAGAAGGATAAAAGAAGAAAAAGGATAAATATAAAGTATATTACAGTAAGAGAGAACTTACCAGTTCCATGAATCCACCCCACTGTCTGTAACGATGATGCCAATATGATAGCCAGTGGCCAAGATTATAGAGCCCTGTTTCTAATGTAGCATTTGAGGATGACCAGCAAGCCCTGATCGCCAAGTAACGTGTCTCTGCTTCATCCATGGTAAGTGCATCTTTATATTGCTTGCACAAAACCTTGTGTTGGTCCTGCAAGTCGTGAATAATATACTTCTTGGTGTGAGTCTCTAGTGACTGCGTCCAATGAAAGTAGCATGTCCTTTCTTGGCCCTCCATCGGGACACTGGGGTCACCGGAGCCATAAACAATGCGCACGGCGTTCCAATTGGCGTGCGCACTATCAGCCATGAATCTTTGGAATTGAGGCATTGGTATTCCGTGCCTTGCCATAACGTCATTGAGATTCGTCCAGAACAACACCTGTGCTTCTGTGTCCTCAGATTGGAATTCACAGCATGCAATAGTTAGTATGCGTTGATAAGTGGAGTTGTAGACGTGGCACCCCATCGTGGCCCAAGGTTTCACCCGTTTGACATGGTCAAACATCATCCAGGCTTGAGAGAGGGACCCACCGGGCTGCATACGGCGGACTAGATCAACACCGCTTCCAGGACCGACCTCTGACATCTTGAATATGAAGACTTTATGAGCGTCGTCGCCTTGGCCAGGAAAGATATTCTTCTGGACGTAGGCCCAATTACTGAGACCTCTGAGTTTCGTGATCCCATCTATGACGCCATATCTTCGTAACATTTTGAAACTGTAGATACGGTTTCGTAATGCAGGGGAGTTCAATTCTCTACATTGTTCAAAGACAGGTTCTAGATCATGAAGAGAGAGGGGAGAAGTCTGTGGGTCAGCTTCGTCACGAAGAAGGAAATTACCAAGAAGGTCCTTACTGGTTTCTAGAACTATCTTTGAGATGGTAGCATTGGGGGTTAGTCCAACATGTTCCTCTATCAACTCATCTACCTTCCCTCGGAAGCATCTGTAGTCTCCTACTTTCACCGGATGTTCGTGAGTACCAATATGCACACAGGCACGCTCTTGACTATCCTCACCGAAAATGTAGAAGATTTTGGCACTACAGAGACTCACACAGACAGGGGGTTCTTTGCAGATCTTACAGAGCAGAGTTGACGCAGATCGAGGCGCCTCCCCCACAGGGAATAGGTCTTTGGTGACGCCTTCGAATTCCAACTCGTTCACTCCATGCGCACGGTCTGGACGTTGCAAGAAACTGCACTAAGGGTTGTGGCATTGCAGATGCCCTACACAGTGGGAGTATCTGAATGTCAACCCTAGTGTGTTGCTAATGTTGGTGGTCATAGTTCTGGTCCAAACGTGACCATCGTATCGTTTGTCCATGCCGTCCAAGGACTTCGCAGTCCTCTGGGATGCTGATGAAGGGGCAGGAGGGAGAATGAAGAGTACATCGCCATTGAATGACGGGGGTAGGAAAGATGTAGTTACAGTACGGATGGATCTGAAGTTTATTTTTTTTAGGATGTTTTTACTACCACTCATACTAGAGAGAGCTAAAAGAGACGGAAGAATGGTTTTCTGTTTTGTAGATTGAGGAGAGGGTAAGTGAGATTGGGTTGACCTATGCGAGTGTTGAGATGAAAACGAAGGAGAAGGAAGTTTTGACGAGGCGGGACGAGCCTCAACAGAAGACTTATTCTCATCATCGGACGAATCTGAAATATCTATACTGACGCGAGTTCCTGGCTCAACCTTGACACGAGCAGTCATCGGAACCACAGTGGAGAGAGTAGAGGAACTACGAGGAGTTAGGAGAACTGTGGAGGCATTCATGACAGACTCGGTCAAACCATACAGACGGTACTTCCCAGGACAGAGCTTCCACATCTTAACGTTGTTAACAGAAGATGAAGGCTCTACGACCTTGGAGTACTGAACTTGCTTAGTTACAGGATCCATAACTTCTGTCTCTAACCAGAGAGTAGAAGCATCATATCCAAAACGAATTCCTAGCCATTGAGAAGTAATATCTGCCAACCCATCGAGACCAGGGGGGATGCAGATGGGAGCAGTGGAACCAACAGAAGAAATCTCAATAGCAGTAAGGATTGGAGGCAGAGTAGAAGAGGAAGCCATGGGGAGAGCAGGTGATAGTGTGCATGGACAATTCACATGAGAAGGGATTGTTCAGACTTTGTGAACCTCTTTATAATGCATAAAGGTTAACGTACGATTGTTGATAAATAAAGATGACAGTGAATTATTGATGTTGGTGTATTATATATTAATGTTGTAATGGATTATGGTGAGTGCATGATATATATAATGATAATGCATCAAATTATATTAAGCCTTGAAAGTAAGAGTTGTTAGTTTTTAGTTCACTTGTTAGATTAGAAACGCGCCCGCGGCCGTCTTTGTAACCTGCCATTGAAATGAGATTAGAATTTCATGTCAGACGCGGAATGCCATATTGTTAGGCATTGGTGGCTCATGGACAAGTAGAATGCGCGTGCATATAATTAGGGAGAGGATTGGGATCTAGAATTCGTATATCTAGAGGTGGAATGCAAGAGTTATGTCTCTTTGTTCTTGAGTGAGATATAGTGGACTTGAGGTGCAATGTTGTAGTTAGAAATCCGGTCTTGAAGATTGCGTGTAGTATGGACCTAGTTGACAATGTAGGAAAGAGAGTGAAGGTAGATACAACGCAGAAGAAGAAAAAGAGGAGGGGTGGCATGAAGTTTAGTAATACGAAGGCGATGAAGCGCAATGCTCAACGTAGGAAGGAGGCGTCAGTGTCTATAGGAGAGGATCAATATGGTGACGAAGTGGAAAGATCTGATGATGAAGGATCAGTTTCATTTAGGAGACATACTAAGATGCGTTCAATTAACTTAGAGTCAGTGGTAGAGATTGTGGAGAAGGTGGACGTCGATGAAAGGAATGATGGACAAGACATTCAAGCAGAAGAGGACTACATGCACCAGTCTCCCTCGCATTGCGACTCTCTTGGGTTTGATACTATTGTAATTGATCAGTGTGACAAAATACAGAATGAGGTACTATTTTCTGAATTCACTATATATTGTTTATTATTGTTTATTTTTTTAAAGTTTTTTTGTTTGTAGATTACGGATAGTGTACTTAGAGACTACATGGTGACTTGTGAAGTGGCAGACTACAGAAGACATGCCTTTTGAAGGTGGTAAGTTGTCACGCGAAGAAAACAATGTGAAGGGAAATGTTTTGGATGCAATCGACGAGAGAAATATCTCACATGGTCCATCCATTGAGGAGGAGGTAATTACTTCTATTAGAATATCTTAAAAGTATACAATTCTTTTTCTAATATGTGACATGGTGAATTATTGCAAATGAAGATTCCTAAGGGATAATATGCGATTGTTTTAAAAACTTTTATATATTCCGTATCTTTTGATTTGTAGACTCTTCAAGTTATTATATCATGGTATATTGACCATAGTAAGATCGTCCTACGTTAAGATCGTGGAATTTGGAACGAACAATTATTAAGATATAACTTCCTTAACATGTAAATTAGGCGTACATAATGAAGGTGATAGCTTATAGTATTTTAGTTTTTAATCTTTTACATGAATATGTGTGTGCATAAGAATAAAACAACTGGAAATAGGTTTTGTTCGACTTTTTTTATTCCTTAATTTTGATAAATAGCAACTCCTTCTTTTTATCTTTCAACAAATGTAGAGTCTTTACACATACGCTTAAAGATGAGACAATGTATACTTACAAGGAAATATCATGATACCCGGGTATAAGCTGGTGGACAGGGTATAGGAAACTCGGGTAGATTACCGGTTCTTACATGCGAATTGCAGAACCGGGTATATGGCCAGCTTGTATTCGGATCCCGGGTATATGGCCAGCGGGTATAGTGGAAGTTAGTACGCGTGCATATGGCCAACTTCGATATTGCGAATTGAGAATGGTTTTCATTTGGATCAAACTTAGTGGGCGGTCATGTGGTCATCAGGGTTAGGCTTTTGGTTCGTGGACAGTAAAGTCGCGATGCTAATTTCGGAATTTTCAGCTCGGCGTTGTCAGATTTTTATACATATTACAGAGTATGAAAGAGAATCGAGATTAGGGTGGTCTAATTAATGTGAAGCTAGTCAGAACAGACTGTAAAAGAGTACCAAGATTGGAGTGGTCGTCAGGATGGTTGGCTCACGCTTGGATTTAGATTTTACTTTGCAGGAATCCAAGTAGCAACCGACGGCAGCAAGAATGAAATATCTGTTTTTAGTGTGTACAAGATTGGGTTTGTTGTTGGGGAATAATGAACTGCTGGAATTCCAAATGGCGATTGCTTGGATTCGATTTGGTCTGCGAAGGGTACTTAGGAGAAGGTGCTCGGAATCAGAATTCTCTTTCTTTCTTGAGTGTACGAGTATGGATATTGAGTTGGTTTCCAAAATCTCCCAGGCAGTCGAGATGGTGGTTGGAGGAGATGCTGCATCACCTCAGGCAATTGCGATGGATGTTGGAAAAGAGGATGTGATACTTGGCGAAGTATCGGAGATGGTGAACGCGCAAGCAGATCATGTGAGTTAGAATTCCAACTCAAACTTTTGCTCTAAACCCTCAGGATAATGGACAGCAAGTCGCTTGCTAATTGTAGCCTAAACCTCAGCGATCAAGAAATTCTGAACACAACATTTGGACTTGGATCGCTGCGATTGTGGACTTAGGTTATCTACAACAATAATTTGAAATTCGAATATGCAAACATTGTTGATTCCGTGAAGGTGCTTGACTTTGTAAATTAGGTTTTCTCGGATGTTGGTGGTATTACCATTTGGAACTAGTGATAGTTTGGTGAAGTATGAATTCGGAGGTGAAAGTATTGTTGTTCCGGTGGTATGCTTATTGAATGTTTATTATTTCACTTGTGACGGGGAGAGTTTACAAGCTCAGACTGCCCTTATATAATGCATTCATGAGTACTGGTTACTGTAGTTCAAGTATGGCTTCTCGTAGTGTAGGCTTCTCGAAGTTCAATATTGGCTTCAAGTACAGGTTTTCGTTTATGTTAGTGTTGGTCAGAATCTTGTGAAGGCAGCCTGCGTTAACGCAGACTGACCCTGGGTCCTCGTGATTGAGATGATGCTATGATTTGTGCTGATGGCTCTGGGATATGTATGTTAGAATTTCCTTTTGTTTGGTACTAGAGAGAGCAGCCTACGTTAACGTAGCCTGACCTGAAGTCCCCTTCCTTGAGCATCGAGATGCTCGCTTTGTGGTTCGGTCCTACGCTGACCATGTTTTCTTTGAGTTATTGATGGTTATGTTTGAGTTATATGTTTGAGTTATATTTGAGTCAATGGTTGCTGATACGTTTGAGTTAATGTTAGGGTAGGTTCCTTAGCAATTAATTTGTCATTGTGAAGGCAGCCTGCGATAACGCAGACTGTCTCCGGGTCCTCGTGCTTGAGGATTGAGATGATGCTTCGGTTTGGTTATAATGGCTTTGGATTATGTATGTTGAGATTTAATTTGTTTTTACTTGTGAGAGCAGCCTACGTTAACGCAGACTGCCCTCAAGTCCCCTTGCTTGAGCGATGAGATGCTCAGATTGTGGTTCGGTCCATTGCTGTTCGCCCTAGATTATGTCACAATTACATCATTCTTGTACCTGTAAAGAGAGCTTGCGTTAACGCAGGCTGCCCCAGGCAGATTCACGGGGACTAGTTGATTGACTTATCGATGGTTAAGTTCACGTTATGGTTGAGTTAATAATTTCTTACTTGATGATGTATATGGTTGCTGATACATTTGAGTTAATGTTAGGGTGGGTTCGAAGAAAATTAACTTGTCATTGTGAAGGCAGCCTGCGTTAACGCAGACTGCCCCCGGGTCCTTGTTCTTGAGGATCGAGATGATGCTTCGGTTCGGTACTGATCGCTTTGGATTATGTGTGTTGAGATTTAAGTTTTTTTCTACTTGTGAGAGCAGCCTACGTTAACGTAGACTGCCCTCAAGTCCCCTTGCTTGAGCTATGAGATGCTCATATTGTGGTTCGGTCCATTGCTGTTTGCTCTAGATTATGTTACAATTACATCATTTTTGTACCTGTGAAGAGAGCCTGCGTTAACGCAGGCTGCCCCAGGCAGATTCATTTACGGGGACTAGTTGATTAACTTAACGATGGTTAAGTTCACGTTATGGTTGAGTTAATATTTTCTTACTTGATGATGTTTATGGTTGCTGATACGTTTGAGTTAATGTTAGGATGGGTTCGTAGAAAATAAACTTGTCATTGTGAAGGCAGCCTGCATTAACGCAGACTGCCCCCGGGTCCTTCTTCTTCAGGATCAAGATGATGCTTCGGTTCGGTACTGATCGCTTTGGATTATGTGTGTTGAGATTTAAGTTCTTTTTTAACTTGTGAGAGCAGCCTACGTTAACGCAGACTGCCCTCAAGTCCCCTTCCTTGAGCATCGAGATGCTGACAATGTCATTACAGGGGGTGATGCTTTGATCGTGTTGTAGGGTGCATTGCTGGCTTCGAGAGATCTGAGAGCATACAGAGAGAGCTTACAGTGAATATTGGTTGGATTTTCTGTAACCCTCGTTGACGAGGATGCTCTGGTTAAAAATTATTTTTATTACAATTTTGGCTCAAAGGGGAAGCTTACCAAGATTTCTCACAGGCTCAGAAGTAACCCTCGTTGACGAGGATGCTCTAGCTCATGGTTTAATTTTGTTTTTTGCTCATGGTAGGGTGCATTTCTGGCTTCGGTGCTAGGGTGCATTACTGGCCTCGGTTCTGGTCTGCATAGCTGTGCCTCGGTGCTCGTGTGGTAGGGTGCATTTTATGCTATGCTGAGAGCATAGATAGAGCTTACGAGGATGATCTGGTTTGCAAATTTCTTTTATATTGGGTGCAAAACTGGCTTCGAGATCTCACGGATTCTAGAGGCTAAGGGAATTCTGATTGGGGCTCAAGTAACCCTCGTTGACGAGGATGCTTACAATGTCATTACAATGCTCTTGTTTGAGTCTCATCCGAACTTACAATGTCATTACAATGTTTTTAATTAATTTGTATCTCCCTTACACATTAGTCTCTGTTTTTAATTGTAATATTTGCTAAACTCTAACTACTGGATTTTTCTTCTTAACAGATGGCTCTATCAGATTCCGAGTCACTCCCCTTGAGACCTGCGATGACATCTTCTCAACCCTTGGAAGCTACCAATCCAATCGCAAGTCAAGAGTGTGCTGTTGCGGCTGTTGCTTCTCAGGTTATTCTCGAACTCAATGCTACTGAGGCGCCAGTCGAGGTTTTGACTCCCACGCCTTCCATGGCACCCATTAACGGCTTGGGTGTCGATTCACCCTTGGCTGCCCAGGCAGATGTTAGTCTGATGCCTGCCCATCTCTTAGATCAAGACCCAATGTTCACCGCCAACGAGATGAGACTAATGCACAAGAACGATTGTGTGGGAATTATCAATCGACTTCAAAATTTTCCACAGGGGAAATCTAGACTGTGTATCCCCCTCTGTCGATTGATTACATGCCCTCTCGTTCGCCCAATCATTGAACAGGATGTCAGAAAGTTAGAGAATGACTTCGTTCGAGGTTATCGCGTAGGCGATCGGGTGATATACGTCTCCTTATACGATGCTCAAGATATGGAGACCCCTGTGACTGGTTCGGAAGAGGTTTGGCTCAACCCCATTTGGAAGCTCGAGAATGAACGATTTGAGGCACGTCTCCAAGCGGATCCTGATCTTATGCAATTCAGCAAGAAGTTCTTCCATGTGTACGAGGGGAATCATAGGGTCACTGCCTGGACTCGTCACATTAAAATCCTCCATGCAGATGATCCTATTTGGTACATTTCCCCTGATTGTATCGTTTTGGATGGACGCCGACAACATGGGTTACTCCTTAACGCCATGAACGACATCAATTGGTAATCCCATTACACTCTTAATTTATTTTCTTCATGCATCTTAATTTATTTGGGTCTAATTACGCTTTTTGTACTCATGAAACAGGTCAACTGAGAATGACCATGTGAAACAAGGTCTTCCAGCTAAACTTCAGCGGGTTAGAACTTTCGGGAAGCTTGATCTTCAATCCTTCAAAGAATTGATATCTGACGAGGACATGGAGGTTTGCCAAAAAAACAAAGCAAAGCAGCCGACGTGGTACTCTTTGACGATGGACGTCTTCGTCAAATTCTTGTTTTCGGTATGTCTTTCTACAGCGTCATATGGTATTTTCATCTTTCCTTGATTATACTACTGTTTTAATAAACTCTGCTTGGTTTCCAGTATCTCACATCGTCACATGCACCTAGGTTTTCGGTATGGTCTCCTTCAGGTTCTGTGTCCATGTACTATGCCTGGACAGTTGGCCTTTGTGACTTTATTCTTTTTAGTTTCGAATGTAAGCCTGCGTTAACGTAGTCTGCTCTCAGATATTTCTTCTCCACATCTCTAAGGCTTCATTCAGCATCCTTCATGGTCGTGACGAGTTTTAAAGTGGGCATTGAAATTTGAAAATTTATCTTCTTGACTGCGTAGACTGCCCCCACGTATCAGGTCTACATTATACACTGTTTTATTTCTATCTTGTTCTTGCATTCTTAATCCTAAGTTTTGAAAGTTTCCTAAATTGTTGTGTCTCTTCTGCCGATGTTTTTTGGTTTCTGAACTGATTATTTTCATTCCCAATTTTGATTAGTTAAATCTGCTCTTTCATGTGTGAATTTATGTACGAGTAAGTTAATACATTTCACACATATTTCATGTAGATAGCATCAGTAAAGACTGGTTTGATATCCCCCATCGATGCTTTGGTTTCTAGTCTCCTTCAGATTCTGCTTCGATTAAGGGGCCTGGTTAAATTAATGTTCTATCTTTGATTATGTTCTTGGTCCATCTTTGATTAAGGGGCTTGGTTAATTTTATTCATTTCTGGTTTGGAAATCCGGCCTACCGAAAGTAAGCTTGCAGTAACGTAGTCTGCCATCATAAATTTCTTCTCTTAGGTTTCGCATGAGTTCATTGAGCATTCTTCTCCTAGGTATTTGTTTAAGGGGGAATTAAAATTTTATAAATTTTACAATGGAAGGCAGCCCCCAGGTATCAAAGCTTCTATATACTGTTTCAATTTTTCAAATTGGTCTTGAAAGTTTCTAATACGATTGTGTCTCCTCTTTCGGTTCTGTGGATTCTTTTTGTTTATTGAATTCGCTGGATCCTGGACAAGATCGAGTTCTTATTTCCTAGAGTCTAGCACATGTCTAGCTTGAGTTTCTAGAGTCTAGCACATGTTCCCGCTTTGGTTTTCTTCAAGTTCTGCTCCGATTTTTTATCTTAGATTGGGGGCCCGGGTGCTTCATAATATTATTCAGGCCTACGGTAACGCAGCCTGCCCATAGCATCTCCTGATTCTGCATTTCTGGGGCTTCATTCAGCATCCTTCATGTTCATGACGGTTTAGTCTGTACATGGTTGTTTCGTTTGGGTCGTTGGGGCTTGCTTTTGTCTTTGATGGCGGGGATTGGTTCCTTCTACGATCGCTGGCGGTTGTCAAGCATTTAAGTCTTTGGTTGCGGGAAGTTAGCCTACACCTCTGTCACAGAGGTTGCGAGTCGTTTGGTTTATGCTCAATCTTTCCAGTTGATGCCGGATTGCGGTCAAGGATTGTTCCTGTATAGGTTTTCGATGTAATTTTTTGTCCAAGTGTGTTTGTTTCATTTCTAGTCCCTTACGCTATTCCGGAGTCAATTTCTCTCGGCGTTGTTCTAAAAACTTTGGTCGTAGATATTCAAAACCTACACGTCCATTGAGGAGATATCTCATAGAGTTACATCGATACAATGCTCAAACCAACTCTTTCACAAGGTGTTAGATTGCCCTTCAATAACTGGAGTTCGCTAAACTTGCTCCCTAGGTAGGCCCATGATCTCCTCGCAGGTGCTCACTTCCTTAACAGAGAAGTAATCCAATTCTTCAGCTAGTACTGTATTAGATTTCGCCAGACTAGCATTTCTACGCTTTTTGCTCAGTCTATTTCAGAACGACTATGTTGTTTTATTTACAAGCTATTTATGTTTACTCGATAGTATCAGCAAAGACTGTTGATGACTTTTTTGAAACTGGACATTATCCAAGTTGTAACCATCCGAACATCTCCTCTGATATCACCAAGACTAACTTCGTTTATTGTTTTGTCGCAGACGGTAGTCTTGTTCATTAAGAACTACAGTTCGTTTACTGCAAATAATTAAGTTCATTGTCACCAACTGCTTGGAAAGTTATAGATTAATATGGATTCATGAGTACTTCGAGAATTTTTCATTTCTGTTAATGTGCTCAGATTCACATATCGTATTCTAGCTCACTGTCAATAATAACTTTAGCCGAGTCAATGTTTTTAGTGCAAGCTACCGACTGACCTTTATCTAACTGAATTACTTTATGTTCAGGGTGAAGTCTCAAAAGCTTCAGACATTGCATGTTCCAGTTATTACGAGAACAATCCTAAACCAACTGGACATGGTGTTTGGAAAGCAATGGACACTGCTGTCCAAAAATGCATCAAGGCAATCCGAAATAAAAACTTTGACAAGTTGGTAGCGGTTGCGAACCCAGCTCTAGGAGAGTCTTTTGAAAAAGAGGTACTCTCGATTCTTTACCTCCACTTGTTTATTTCCAGTTCTTCATATAATTCTCTCATTTACTCTTTTCTTTTTTCCAGATCAATTATCATTACTCTTATTTCCCTTTGGCGGATATGACACTTGACCGCCTACACAAAATCGCAACGACCAACGTTCCCTCTGATCACAAGACCAAATGGCTTCAATGGTGGAATGCGACACTCGCTGTTCGCAAGAGTGTACGGTTTCCAGAAGATCGGCCAATGAAGGACAAGACTCTAGACACATGGCTTCATGTCGCATCCCTCTGGGCTCAGGTATTCCTCACATCCTCTACCCTGTTTCTTTTACATTCCATACATGTTTCTTCTAACTTCATTAATCTATTCTAACAATTCCGAGCATCTTCAGTTGGAGAGGTACCTCGTTGATGAGGTGGAGAGGCTGGTCGCTACTCACAATCTTCACATCGACTGGAAAGACGAAGTTCTGAAACCAATTCAGTACGTTGAGAAGTGGAGAGTTCCCTTATGGAAAAAAGCTTATGGATATTTACTCGGAGCTAATGCAAGCCCCAGGTTTCATAAGGGATCGGATCTCCTCAAGATTGAGGGAGGCAAGATGGCCGGGAATCGCCTAGTCTACAGGTAATTTCTTCGATTCTATTTCTTGTACTGAATTGTGTTTCTACCAAATCCATCTATATATTATTAACCATTGTAATTGCAGGTACTTTCGAAACGAACTTGTTCATAAAGGCGCGCTTGGTGTCTGAGCCATGCCAAAGCAATTCGAAGACGTGGCTTTACTTGAATCACAACCTACCATCTTTACTGCAGATCAGCAAGACCGGTTTGATAATCATTTGCTAATGACAGGGGCCTGGTTCCTTGAGTGCGAACGGAATATTGTCCACCAGGAGGAGGCGTACTTGGTCCCTCCCCCTAGTCCTTCTGCGATAGGAGGCACACAACTGTATTTAGAAGTAGAAGGGCTTGAACTCGAAGACGAATCGCCTGCATCAGTCTCTCCCGTTGCACAGACCAGAGGTCGTGGAGTTCGTGGCACCAAGCGTAAGAACAAAAAAAACCATCCACCCGCACCACCCCTTGAAGATGGAAACAATGACAACATTGATGTTCCTCAAGACCTTGGGCAGACAAGTGGGAATGCATCTGTGCCGACGGCCACTAAGACTCAAGGGGTAACTGCCGAGATCTTGTCTCAGGTGTCTTAGGGGCTGAGTGCAGGGAAAGTCGGGGCTAATTCCTCCCAAGCATCTGAGGGAGGGGTTTTCAATGCCTGCTCGCGTCCTTCCTTTAAATTAGATGGAGACTCCGCTCAGTCTCCTCATCAGGGAGGCTAGGCCAGGATCGTAACGCGTCCCATTCTGATGCCAAAGACAATTCCGTCATCATCCTCTGGTCCAGAGATACCAACATTGCCCATGTACCTGGAAAGATGAAACCCGGTTGAGATGGTTTGCAAGTCCAACCACAAAAGTACATGGGTGCCTCAAATTATGGATATCGTTCAGCATATTCACCAGGTACACAGATCTACCTTGCTTTTGCGGGTTGTGGACTGCTCAATACAATGAATGACCTGTATTAGTCTTGCTCAAGTCTAAAGCGAGTTTATTCATTGCTCATGCTTTTAATCTTGTGTATACGTCGTAGTCCTGGTTCTCAACATCTAAGCGAAGTCAATGTCACGACTGTTTGTTTCTGTGTATCCATTCAGAATTCAGCCAGTTCCGACATGGTTGTAATTTAGTGGAGTCTGGCTCCTTTTTGCCATAAATTAATAATCTTAATGCGGTACATTTTGGTGCAATTTGTGTGTAAAGGAGGCTCTTCCGCACGGTTAATATGCTGGATCGAACCCTACCCTCTGATTATTTAGAATGCTGCGAGGCACTCTAAATAATGCCATATCCTTGTTATTTTCCGAATGCTTTGGCCCGATTATTATGACTAACAATCCCTGCAGGCACACAGTTAAGTATACTTTGAATGGATTGTAGGTTCACGTTATTGTAAGTTTATTGTTATGTGTGCTAATAGGCAGAAATCGCAGTTACTTGAACTTGTAGCTATTTGACCATGTGAGCATCAGTGTAAAACCAGAGTTTCTGAACCATCTCTTAGTTAATACAGTTTTCATTCTTTTGAAACCGTGTTTGTCTCACTTCTGAACTTTCTTTTTTCCAGATTGGACAAGGTCGAAGGTACCCTGTCACGGCCATGGAATTCAATCCAAAACATCCTGCCATTGATTTGATCATTGCGGATGCTCCGGAGGGATTGCCAGTTCCAGTGATATCAGAGCAAGAGGTTCCTTCATGGAATGTACGAGAAAAGGACTATGTTGAGAACCTCTTCTACTTTGCATCCTACCACTTAACAGATGTAGGATGTATCCTTCTTATGCATGCCAAGGATCGCAAAATTGAACGCGTCTTAGATGACCGTTCCCGTGCTTATGATTTTCGTGTTGTTCGCGACTGGTGGGGATACAATCCCCTCCCTATGGCCTCTACTCTACCTCATGAGAAATTTGTAAGTCCTTCCTCTTTTTAGCAATCATTTTCTTCTTTGGATCCTTAATCTCTTATATACTAACTCTGGTTTTCTCTCTAGACGCACAATTTCAACATCAAGGTGTATGCTCGCAAGAGCGTGGGCGTGAAATTTAGAACTCGGCAATTAAACAAAGAGTACGCCGGGGTTAACATCGTCCCAGACGAGCAAGATGATTTGTGTAACTTCACCGACAAAATTTCTCAGCTCCTCCGTCCTGACGGGACCCCATGGCGTGGCTCCCGTGAGAAGGACCCTTCGTTCATCCAGAGTTTTGTGGACTTACTCACTGACGAGGGAGACATCGTTTTTGACTGGAGTGCCAGCACAGGTATGTTCATATCACATTTTTTTTTTTCTATGGTACATGTCAAGCCTTGATCGTCCTGATTTGATGAGCTGTAATCCTTATTTGGTTCAGCTTCTATATGCTTTGTGCTAAGATTTCGTAGCCCCATCAGTCATGGGTTCGGTCTTAATTGTTTCGGTTTTCATTAAAAGTCTTGTACATACTGAGTCAAATTTAGCCTGCCCTTTCATATACAGTCCAAATAAAATGAACTATTCAAATTCTGTCCTTGACTGTGGTCGACCTTTGCCATATTGTTTATGTTCATTCTGATTCAATTTGTGAATGTTAGAACACTCTTTTTGAAATTTGTCACTGACTCTTAACTCAATCAATTTTAATTTTTTTTGATGTCTCTCTTACTCTCGACTGTCCATTTTTCTTCCTGAAACTAGTTTCATTTCATGATTCAGTACCTCACATTCACATTGGTTTATCCTTTAAACTACTTCCATTTTTTTATTTTTTTTCTTAATTTCCTTCAGTTTACACTGTTTGCGATTGCTTACTCTGACAGCATTCATACAGAGGACCTATGTCATGTATGCCTTCGTTTCCATCACATGACCCATCCTTTTTAGAGGAGATCCTTTAATTTTTGTATTGAATTTCTTCAGGCTTCAAGGCCAGTAGTATCTAGGCGATGTAATTCCTCCGTTTCTACGATAGACCTATCTCCTTTCTCACTGATCTATCTTCTGTGATTTACACTTTTTTTGACTGATTGCTGCTCTGTTTAGTCACAATCTCCTAACAGTTTTAGGCCATACCTTTTCTCTGTGAGTAATATTGTGTAACATTATGATCACTAATTTGTACTTGTAATTGTTTAGGAGCTTCTGTCATTGCATGTGCGCGTTCGAACCGTCATTTGATAGCATTGGAGCGTGATCACGAGATTTTTGAGGGAGTGCTTGCTGCCTACAAGAATAAACCTGTTGTCAAAGAGTACAGCGGAGAGTCTCAATTTGACTCTGACAGTGATTCTCCTCCACCCAAAAAGGGGCGCATTTATATGGGTGCGTAACAATTTCTTCCCTAAACCATCTCCTAGCAATTTTCATCTTCAATACCAATGGAAATCAACTTGACTATGTTTGCATTTCTAGGCATGCAGGTCTCAAACAGCGACTAAGCCTTAACTCTGAGCTTTACAAGAGTCCCCCGTCCACGTTTTCCCTGCCTTCCTATGCCGAGGGCATTGCACAACAATTCACACGTGCAACTTCACCTGCGATCGATGACTCTAGTCGTTACCGCTATTGCAATAGAGTATTCCGTTTTCTAGACATTGAAGCTGATCAGTGTGACCAACCTTTGAGTGATGATTATCCTCCTACATAGTCTATGGCTTCTTATTACTTATTCTATGGCTTCTTATTTTCATGTCCACAATATATGGCATTGTTAGTGATGATTCTTCTTCTACTTAGTCTATGGCTCTTTATCTTCATGTATACACTACATGTCATTCTTCATGATAGACACTATTTTTCTCTATAACACGATACAACCTTTGTTTGATAAACTAGCCCTCTTGCAAATACTGAACTGCTTCATCTAGGGTACTGAATGATTTGTATTGGGCGCCGCTGTACCTATGCACCCTTCTCTTGCACTCCTCCCACTCTCGAACCACACCCGCTATCCTTCCTCGTCGTACAGCATAGTATCTCCCTTCCTTCTTTGTCAAAACCCTAGATCTCAGGTTTGACATCTCCCTTCCCATTCGCACCTCCCGTCTCATCCAATCCACAACATCACCCTGTTGAAGTAACTCCGTATTCTCTTCTTCCGCCTGCACAATCTAAACTCTAGAATCCCGTCTCTGACCTTCCCTAAACCATCGATCAACCCGTTCAAACAGGACTTCGCAGATACGCAACATCAACGCCGCCACTGCCCAAACCATCATAGCAGCGATTTCTCTCAATCCTCTTCTATCGGACAAACCTCTATGACTACTACAACTGTCCACCATTTTTGCAACGTCACACTATCACAACCAAGAGACTAACGCACGCAGCGAATACAAGAAACAAAGGTCCTCAAAATGGCGTCCAAACCCTAAACCCAATGTAACTTATACTAGAATGTTAACTGCCTCCTGTTGACTGCTAGGGTTTCATCAATAGCGATTGCCACTCATCCATGCCCTAAACTATTAGTAGAAGTAGATGCTGCTATTGTATCTTCCCATTCCTTTTATATATGACCACTTATAAATTATGACGTTAGCCATAATATTGCACTAACCCTAAACTAACATAAATTATTCTATAAATCGAATAAAGCTCAGACATTTAAAGCATTGACAATCCACCCTTTTAATAATGGTCCCCGGTAATCATTTTTTTATGATGACGTCAGCCCTAATTTACCACGATAGAAAATATTATAACTAGTTTTTAGGACCCTATTACCGCGGATGTAGGGTATCCTTCTACCTAGAAAAGAAATCCACAGAATTCAATAATGCCTAAATCCGTGGTAATAGGGTCTTAATGTTCCATTAAATATTTTTGGTCAGAGCGTAGGCCGGCAGAATTTCTACGCTCTACGCTCTACGCTCTACGCTCTACGCTCTACGCTCTACACTCTACGCTCTACGCTCACACCTGTGGTTTTCCCTTCTAAAGTCTGTAGTTGTTTGTTTCCTTTCAATTAACAGATGGCAGGAATTCAGGTATGGTAACTTTCAGATATACACTATGAAGTGGTTGTGATTGCTCTGCTGGGTATGGAATTCAGAGCATTGGTTTCATGAGTCCTTGGAACTCTTTTGCTACGAAAGGGGTCTAATATCTCATTGATGAGAATACAGCTGATTTCATTTTTTGATGTGGCAGACTATCTTATGTGTGCCATGAATGAATGGGGTGGTTGAGCTTGGTTCAACTGATTTGGTGAGTTTTTTGAAGATTCTAAAGTACTCATTGAGATTGTTTGTTGGTTTTGTGGTTGTCATGGTTGCCACTGTTGCTAACTGTCATCGTTGCCACTGTTACTAATTTTAGATATCAAAGTGGACAATGAACTTTGAAGCCAAAGACTAGTGTTTTGGACTGTTTTTATGGGCGGGATTTGTATGTTGCAGGTGTTGCTATCTCCATTTTTGTCTTGTCCTTTTGGTGGTATAGTGAGTATACTATTTTATAACCATTGAGCGATAGTGTAGATATTGAAGTGCCTTGAGTCTTGTTGTCATCGTTGCCACTGTTGCTAATGCCGCACCCAACAAAGATCGTTGCCACTGTGTTGGACCATGTATGAGGTGTTGCCAGCAAACGTAAGGGACATTGACTTTTTTCATTTCCATGTCGCACCTACCGACTGCTTGTTTGCATCAGAAGGGCCAGTGAACTTTGAAGCCATAGATTGGTGCGTCTCCTGTTTCTGTGGGCGGGATTTGGAGGCCAATAGTTTCGGCTGCAACTTTTTTTCTTTTTCTTATTGCAAGTATTGCTATCTCCATTTTCGTCTTGTCCTTTTTGTCGCTATGCTGCAGCTAATCATTGCTGGTTTTTGGAAACTTTTACTTTAGATTGCTTAAAGAACCGTTGAGACCAGTTTTGATTTTTTTTCTAGTTAGAGGTATGAGTTGGGATTTGATAGCCTTCTTGGCATGTTGCATGGATATGAGAGAGATTGGGATGAGTATGTGATTGAATGGAGATCAGTTTGTTATATTGGCAGTTTTTTTTTTTTTTTTTTTGTAGTTTCAGTGGTGTAGTGAGTAATTGGTAATGGTGCATATACGATGTGTTTTAACTTTTGAGATGTTGAATTTCGTTTTGGGGATGCTAGAATTGTCAAAGATATTCTATTCAGTATAGTATTTTAGAACCATTGAGCTTGCTGTAGATGTTGAAGTGCCTCCAATCTTGTTGTCATCGTTGCCACTATTGCTAACTGTCATCGTTGCCGCTGTTACTAATTTTAAAGGTATAATTTGTATTTGTGTTCTCTTGTGTGGTTTGATCAATGAGCACTTAATACCGATTAATTACCATTTCATATTTCAGGACTGTTTGGAACTTCTCAAAAACCTCTAGGACGCAGTAATCCTTCCAATCAGGTTAGGGTTGTTTCCATTCTTGTTTTTTTTCCTTTTGTTGGAATTCTCTTGTTGGTTGCTGATGGGTAGGACTTCAGTCGTATTAACAGCACTATGTCTTGTGCTCTAGATGTGTAAGTGATAGACTGAGTCAGAAATATACCTCGAACTTATTTTAGGTGGGCTGCAAATTTTGATCAGCCAAAACTTTAGGGCTTCATTACATTTGTTAACTTCTAAAGTTGCGGAAGGGGAGTGCAGATAGTAGTACGCAACTTAGGTAATTCTATTTAGTATAGTATTTTAGAACCATTCAGCTTGTTTAAGATGTTGAAGTGCCACAGTGTTGTTGTCATCGTGTATGGCCTTTGAATTAGATGTTGTATTCAGTCGAGTGGCTTCTAGTTTTAACAGAAGTTGCGGTCGCTTGAATCTGGTTGCAGATATGAGGAGACTTTGTCGCAAGTGTAGAGGGGATTCCATGCAGCCTCACGATGGAGCAGATGCAGTGGGCCTAGAGATGTTGGAAACAGGCCCCAGCGATGTTGGAGATGGCACTGTTTCTATTGGCAGGGGAGACATTGGCAGCGATGAATTCCAAGAGCCGATTATGTTGGATGGAATTCCGGAAGATCTTCAACAACTAATGTATGCTGTGGCGTCCATGCTTAAAGGCCGTGAGGGTGTCTATGACGAGCGATTCTTCACCCTTGTTTGTGGACTTTGTAACCATGGTGTTGAGGTAGACCAAGTCGAGACGGTGGCAGCTGTTTCTGACGCCGAAATTTTCACAAAGTGGTCGCCTTCATCAGACAAGTACAGGTTTGCAATCGACAACTGTGTTGACCATGACCAAGCCGCACAGTTCTGTGAGCACTACAGGCTTGTCTATGGAGGCCACCCGACCAACAGTTCCTTTTCTATGAGGTTTTTACAGGCTTGCCATGCGACATTTGTGCACAATGTCAAGGTTGATTGGGTGGCAGAGGCTGTGAAGAGGCACAAGATTCGAATGTCTACTAAGTCCCTAAACCGCCACAAATTGGGCCCTGTGGCGATGCGGGAGCAACTGGCCTCCTTGTGCGCCGTCGTTGCTGCCAAAACAGCGGCAACTGGATTCAAGAGGAGCTCCTCTAAACGACCTAAATCGCCTAAGTTGCAGAGAGATCAGGCTATACGCGAGGTAGAGACAGCCTTGAGAGATAGTTACAAGCTTCAGGAAGAAGCAATGGCTGTCCAAGACGATCTGCTGCAGACTGTGATTAAGTTGAAACAAGGACTTCTCTCCAATGGCGAACAGATGAGTGCGATTCAAGAGGAGTATAATGAAGCTTATGCAGTGGCAAATGAGCTGAAACTAAGAGGTACCAACCAGCTGTCCGCTCAGAAGTGGTGTGAGGGAAAGGATTTATTGGAGAGGCTCATTGAAATGTCAGATTCGCAACAGAAGACAGAGGAATCCATACTAGTCATTGAGACTAGCAAGTTGCCAGAGGCTGCCAATGCAATTGAGCGAGCAGCTCGTGCCATTGCTGCCAACAAGGAGAA
This sequence comes from Ceratodon purpureus, assembly GCA_014871385.1. Taxonomy (NCBI): domain Eukaryota; kingdom Viridiplantae; phylum Streptophyta; class Bryopsida; order Pseudoditrichales; family Ditrichaceae; genus Ceratodon; species Ceratodon purpureus. The sequence continues at coordinate 17,297,520 of CM026426.1, read as the reverse complement.
GTTGTTGAGCCTTCAGAATTTCACCTTGATGCTGCAAGCAAGAGCTCCATTTCGGTATCCAACAGGGACGTCATTGCCTGAGTTGCCAAAAGAGTCAAAGTTGAGACTGTGCGCAGGATGTGGGCAACATGGATTTGTAGCATGTGCTATTGTTGTCGGTTCTTGTGGGTGTGGATTTCATCCAACGTGCATTGCAGTGTTGCTACAGTTCAAGCGACCCACTTGTCCATGCTGTTGTATGTCCTTCACTAGGGCTTGGATGGCTCAGTTTAGGCTCCTTCTTACAGCAGAGATGGAGGAGGATGTCTCCACCGTGAAGAAGAGTTTGGAGGCAACAGCTGGTGGAAGTTCAAGTTCGGGTAAGTCACACTTACTACTCCTTGGTATGCCATCTAGAGTATTTGCATTCTTTGTAGAAATGGCGGCTTCTTGCAATTATTGGCTAACAGTTTTGTTTTCTCACTGGTACAAGGAAAGTGGACACATTTCAAAAGGAGTTGGATCTAAAGACTTCAGAAATCCAGCAGTTTGCATCTGCACTAGAGGAGAAGAAGGTAGCTCACACTCGTTTGCAAGCTCAGATTTTGGCTTTGGAAACAGAGGATGAGCGGCTGAATTCCATGAAGGATGATATGCGGAAAAGGAGCAGACGGTTTGCTACAGCCGGAGAGCTTAAAGAGAAGGCGGGTGTAGACAAGGAGCAACAGGAGATCAGCAAAGCGATTGCTGCCAACATCGCGACGTTGGAGGCAGCCCAAGAGGAAGCAGTGAAGCTGGCATCAATCATAGAGTGCGACAGTTCAGCCATCCTATGTTCCCAAGAGCAGCTTCGCCAACTTGAATTGAAACGTGGACAGTAGAATGAAGCCAGGGACTCTAGAAATAAAGCACCAAACAATCAATTTTCCTTATGTAACTGTCTACACCTATTGTATGCTAGGACAGTCTACCAGTGTTTCAGTAGTTTTGTGTTTGGTACACTTGCTATGATCTTGGCCCTTGGGTGTTTCTTTACCTCTCACTGATGTAGGGTTTTCAGAGACTCTTTAGTATTTTAGCACCATTCTCGGATTTGGTACATATCACATTTTACTTTGAATGTAGATGTCTTGCTTGAACTTCATGCTGGTTTCTGAAGCAATCTTGCAATTGAAAAAGCAAGCACGGTTTGAAATCACCTCCTGATCATTCTTTTCAGTCATCGGCTTTATCACCTAGTTGTCATTTTTGTTTCGAAGTGCTCATACTGTTGAGAATTCAATAGTTCTTCATGTTATCTTGAATTTGAAATTATTATGTGTAGAATTTTGGAGGTTTAATCTAAACGTGGATGAATTGTAATGATGGACTTATGAGGAAGTATATATTGAATACAGTTCTGAAAAATCGTAGAGGATGTTGATGCAAAATTTATGTACATTACCATCCTAAGGCACAAAATAAATGTTTGAAACTATTCGAAGAAAATTAGAAAATTTTGAAGTGGGACGAGTCAGTAAAAATACAGAATCAGTTTTTACGATAGTCATCACTTTAAATTTCAAGTCAAACATGAATTTCACAACAACCTCCTACGCAGTAATTAATCTAAATAAATTGTTTTGCCCCTTAGAGATGTCTCTAAATCCAAGAGTCTCTCAACATTTCAACTTACCGGAGTTCCCAACAGTACTAATTCTAAAATATCTCTCTAAAAGATCTCAATGCCCAAATACTTTATGCTTCATCAGAATACTTGGGTAATCATTGTTGATGATATATTGGATCAAGGGGGTGGATCAATGACCAGAAAAAACATAATAGACTGATTCAAGATTGATTAAGGTCGATGGAAACAAAGGCAGACTAATTCAAGGCGCTGGAAACAAAGGCAGACTGATTTAAAGGCGGTGGAAACAAGAACGGTGGAACCATGAGGCTTTGTCCCCAATAATGATAGTTTATATATATTTTTTAAATGAAATTAAATTCAACTTAAAAATAATACAATATTTTATTGAAATGATTTTATCAAATGATAACTAAGTCATTTCAATTAATGTTTAAAATTTGGTTTTTCAAATTCTCTATTTTTTCTACAGAGGGATCTAACACGTAAATTTTAGTTCCTACAAAAAGAGGGGATTTTATTAAACCTTCTACATTAAAAGTATTTCCAATCAAGATTAAATTTCAATCTTGTGGTAAATAACACTCTATTAAGTAATTAAAATTTAATATTCTTCTCTCACTAGAAATGTATTGAACTTCATCTTTAGTAAATATGAGTGGCAACGGTTCACTTAAAAACTTTAATGGAAAATTTAAAGATGGAGCACTTTGACTTTGGTAAGAGAAAATAAAAATAATTTCGGATTTTTGTTGAAAACATATTGAGTTTTATTGATTATTATCTTGTAAAATTTCGCCTTCATGTTGTTTAGGATACCCCCAATTGCCTTGCATTATGATATGTTCATCATTTATTTCAAGATAAGAAAGTATCTCATGTGTAGAGGTGTCTATTGGCAATAAGAGAATTACATTCCAACGTGAAATTGAAGAGGTCCATCTTTTTAAATTTGTTCCAAATAAAGTATAATCATTCTTGGACCAATGCCGTCCATTAACTCCTTAGCGTGGTGTATCAAAAACAAATAAAGAATCATTTGAAAGAGCATAGGAAGTTATATTAAAGTTTCCAATTTTTGCAAAAATTTCAATGGACTTATTTAAAATAGGACTTTGAATTTTCTCATTCCATGTCTAGAAATTAGAAGAACTTGGAACCATTGATTGGTTCAATAAAAATTTATTTGATTTGTAATGATCACATATGAGTGGAGGAATGTATCTTTCATAATTAGGTAATTCTTTAATTTGTTTAGGTAATCACTTTAAATTTCAAGTCAAACATGAATTTCACAACAACCTCCTACGCAGTAATTAATCTAAATAAATTGTTTTGCCCCTTAGAGATGTCACTAAATCCAAGAGTCCCTCGACAGTTCAACTTACCGGAGTTCCCAACAATACTAATTCTAAAATATCTCTCTAAAAGATCTCAATGCCCGAATACTTTATGCGTCATCAGAATACTTGGGTAATCATTGTTGATGATATATTGGATCAAGGGGGTGGATCAATGACCAGAAAAAACATAACACACTGATTCAAGACTGATTGAGGTCGATGGAAACAAAGGCAGACTGATTGAAAGGCGGTGGAAACAAAGGCTTACATCAAAGTATAATACTGTTCTTTACAAGCCGTAAGAAAGGGGATGAAAGTCAACAGGCTACTCCCAGTACTATTCACCTAGTTGACAACGACTGCCCCACTAAGTCTACGGGGGTCATAGGACTGTCCCAAGCCGTGTCCATCTCGTTGGCGGCTGCGTTGTGCGCTTCCATCATCTAAATGTACCAACCCCAACAGTTTAAGGTTCAAAACATGGCCTCTTTGTGGTACATCAACCATTCCCGCCAGATTTAGTGTTGCTTTGCTCTGAACTGTGTCCACCATTGTTTCCACAGTTGTTTCAATCACCTGCTCTGCTTTAGACTTCTAGCTTGCTGCCGCTCCTTGTTGTCGATCTGGTTGCTGTAGCTTTGTTGTAATCGAGGTAAATAGTTTCCACCATGCCTCCCTTGGGCAAGAGATCCCAACGTCCCAAAAGAGGAAAAGCGGTTTTGCAAATTGAAGCAACTGATCGTGAGGCAATAGTTGTCAAGTCCGAGGTGCCATCACAGTGTCATACAGAGCCTACCTGGGAAGCGCCATTTGATTTAGAGGGGATTCCAACAGAGTTGAGAGAGAAGCTTGTCCTGGCTGCACCATGCTTGCTGGGTCGATCAGCTGCTGTCCACAACCAAGATTTCTTCCATAGAGTGGTAGGACTTTGCAAGGCAGGTTGTACGCCCAAAGAAGTCACGGAGAAGATGGTTCCAGCAAACACATATGAGGAGACTTGGCCGCCTGGGGAGGGTGCAAACAAGACGCGCTACTTGCTGGACCGGTGTAAAGACTCCAAAGCAAGGGACTTGTATCTGAGGATGTACCAACGAGTATATGGCGATGCTCCCGACAACAAAGCATTCAGCCAAACTTTTCTACGCGCATGTGTGTATTACTACAGTGGTGGGCGAGACAGCAACGTCAACTGGGCTGCTGCAGCTGCAAAGGTGAATCAAGAACGCCGAGCCCATGCTGCCAACAACCCACAGAAGCTGAGTCCTCCGGCGTTGAAGCAACAGATGGCGGGCATCATCTCGGCAGTGGCAACGTATTATCATCACAATGGTGTTGGCACCGGTGCTAGGAAAGTGGATGCATTGCTGAAGGAGTTGCAGTTGCAGACTTCAAAACTCCAGCAGTCTGCATCTGCGCTAGACAAGAATAAGTTAGCTCACCTCGATTTGCATGCCCAGATATTGGCGTTGGAAACCGAGGATGAGCGGTTGAACTCTAAGAAGGAAGATCTGTGGAGAAGAAGCAAGAAGCATGCTACAGCCAGAGAGCTCCAAGAGAAGGCGGATGTAGACAAGGAGCAACGGGAGATCAGAAAAGCAATTGCTGCAAACAATGATGCATTGGAGGCCGCCCAAGAGGAAGCAGCAACGCTGGCATCAACCTTAGAGCGCGACATTTTAGCTTACCGGAGTCCCAACAGCAGCTGCGCCAACTCGAGAAGAATTGTGCATCTGAGAGAATTGCGCAGCATTCTATCAAGCCGAAACGCCCTGTTGGGAAGAATATGTCTGAAGCAGGCGTCCCTCTAAAAATTAACCTTGACTCAGCGTGTAGATGCTGCAACTACCTCTTTGTTTCAAACTGTGCAGTGCCATATTCATGTGGTTGTTTGTTTCACCCTTGGTGCTTGTTTCCAGCGCTGATTTCGGGACGTGGCAATTGCCCTCTCTGCGGCAAACTCGGTGATGCAAGTTGGTTGGAATCATGGGGGTTTGATGGGCTGGAGCGCTCTGGTCCAGTCTCTCGTGACAGCAAAGGCAAATGTCTATCGAGTCCACCAGACTCTAGCTTTGTGAAGCGAATGAGAGAAGATGCTGGCGATGCTCAAGGTCGACCAGCTCCAAAGGTGGCCAAAACGAAGGTCAAGGTAAAGGGTCCATCGCCTCAACCACCAATTTCTCCATTTATTCCAGCGTTCCCACGTCCCAAACCACTTGCTAGCCGACCCGCTGGCAGCATACACAGTGAAGTTGTCAATGTGGCCGTTGCAACCTTGGCGCATCACAGTAAGTTTTAGTGTTTTTTTGCTCCCTGCATTTTTCAGAATTTTAGCCAAGGTTCTTTTTAGTTTAGTATCATGCTTACAATTTCAGTTATGATTTAATGTGCCGGAATTGTCCATGTGTTCGTTTGGAACAGCGTTGTCTCTCTAAAGAAATAAGTACTAATGCTAGATGTGTTGCCCTCTAAACAGCAAAACAAAAGCTAGAAGAGTTCAAGAGGGGGCTCCGGGAAGGTACAAGCCTTGTTCGGGACATTGAACCATGCCCAACAGCTGCAGAGGACGTGCCAAGCCGTTCTTCCAACAAGCCAAGTACTGGCAAGTTGCCACCAGCGCCACATTCCTCCCCAGTGTCACTGGATTTGTTGGTTGAGCAGAGCATATCGACCTAGTGTTTAGTTCAAAGATGTTAGCGTCCGAGTTTTATTATCATGGCGTTAGTACCAAAGTGGTTGTAGTGTTTATAATAGCTAAGCCTGTACTCCATTCACTTCGTGGCCTTGTGCTGAACATTTTGATGAAAAAAAAGTTGGCATTTTTTCACAACTTCATGACTTCATGGACGATTCCACTTCCCCTTTGTTTCCACTCCATGGTCTTTCCACTTCACTCTGTTTCCACTTCGCTTGTTTCCACTTCACGCGTTACAATTCTACACTCTGTTTCCTCTTCCCGAGCTTACCGACGAATTCATTTAGTTCAGTCTCCATACTATGCATTGGAGAATCTTTCAATGAAGGATTTGCGGTGTTCATATGTGCCTGGCTTGTATGATTGTGTTCTTTTATGTTACCCAATGAGGCACAGCCTAGTTTCTGTTGAATGAGTTTGCAGCTCAAGAATGATACTTTGGAGTTGTTGCTTCACTGCTTTAATCAGCCTTTTTTCCGAGGATAGGTGAACTCTAATTGGACAAGATAAGCGACCAAAGGACCGATTCTAATCACCGTTGACATGCATGCAACTCGCATTGACGTCGTCTAGATGTTGCTAGTAGTTTATATTCTTTGTGTTGTATTTGCAGGTGGCGGCAACAAAGGCAGATTATTTTAAAGGCGGTGGCAACAAAGGCAGACTGAATTATATTCTCTGTGTTGTATTTGCAGGTTGTTTAGATTTCTTGAACACCTGATTCAAAGCGAGGCACATTACATCGTAATTTATGCCACCAATGAAGAAAATATTGAGGTTTGGTTAACTGTGTTGGGGTGATCTGGTTTTTCTGAATTTGTGTGAACACTAATCGCACATTTTCGTGAACACTGAGAATGGTACAAATAAGCTAATAAAGAATATACAAATTGAAACATGGATAATTGGGTAGAAAACAAACGTGTATTTATGAAACCTCCACCATTTAGCTAGAATTCAACCATGGCTGAGCCATAGTTCCTATTCAGCTTGAGATGTATACAAAACTACCTTTCTAGGTCTACATCCGTTTAACTGCCTCGCGTGTTTACAACGTGCCTCGCGTGTTTACACCTGCGGCACTAGCCACTCTAAGCTCAAAACTAGCTGGTAAGTGCTACTATCTCAAAAGTCCACGGTGGTAGAACTTGTGATACAGTGTTGGAACCTTTGTGTCTGCGGTTCACCTTGACGTCTGGATACCCAACTCGCTTGAGCACAAAGCGGAATTCCTTTGGAGCCACGTCGCCCAAGGTGATAGCAACCTCTCGACGAATATGTGACAACGGCCACCCTCGACCAACTTCAAACCGGGCCACTGGCAGTCCTTGAAAAAAACATGGAAGCACCACCATGTCTTCTTCCCGCACTTGGTCAATTAGTTCCCAAGTTACACCATCTTGCGCCAGACGCTCCCTCCCGTATTTAAAGTTCGAGTACAACACTGATCTTCCAACGTGGTACCTATGCAATAAACACATACGAGAACTTCACACAAGAGAGCTTCGATCATAGCATGCAGAAATGGCATTACAATGGCAACAGCGGCAACAGTGGTAACAAGCATCAAACGATGACAACAGTGGCAACACACCTGAAAGTTACAGAAGGTAAGGATATTGTGCACCGCACAATATCCTTACCAAACACCACTTTGGTTTGCCAACCTGGATCCATCAGAGATGTGAACATTTCTTCTGAGGGATTCTCCACGATATACAACGTGGATGTTCATCTCATAGTGTCTTCAGCTGCAGCAAAAAGGTCTACGAAGACATGTAGAGGAAGAAACCACTCGAGGTGGCCCATACGGCTCCCAGTGGTGGACTTTGTTACAGACTGAAAGTCTGCATACAGTTTAGCTCTAAATGCCTCACTAGTATGCGTATCTGGGAGAGGCCACTCCGGATCACTGAATGATGGCAATAGCAATGGCTCGACTGATCCATACAAAAGCCCTGGCGTAGGCGGAACATAGACAAGATTAGAAAAAAAGATGCCAACATCAAGCAGCTCCTTATACGATCGCCCATTGCGAGTTGCCTAACCAACATCGCTGTGCACAACCATGATCACTCCCAGTATGGAATCAGGGTCGACCCAATCTTCAAAATACGACTGGTATAAAACTGTTCCCAAAACCCAAAGCAAACCACAAAATTAACGACTCCTCGTCATAAAGGGATGGCCACATGAGAAAATTGATGGTTAGTTCAGAGTTAGTCGTGACTCACAATTGCATGGAACCCGATCCCGAGTAATCTGTGGATCCAGTAGCACCTGATGCCTGTGGTAGGCATGCCTCACCAACACGGACTGCAGTTCTGGCTTGTTGGTGACAACCTTGCGATGATCTACCTTGAATTCAAAATCCCTTATCTGAGCCTTGTAGGTTCCCCTCATGTCATCGCCGCCATGGCGTCGCGCATCTCTAGCCCAAGCCCCAATACTCCCAGGATTCAGCCTCACCCATGACATCCGCTCATACCTCGTTGGAATCCATTCCCCATCGGCGTTGTGAGTGCTGTGAAGAACAACTGCAGCAACCTGCAAAGCTGGTCGGCGGTTCTCCATACTTCCTAATACCTCAAGAACTTTCGATTCAAAGAATTTCGACACTGTTCCTCACTAGCAACAACATCAGAGCAACAGTTGCAAGCTGATTCTTCCTAAACTCAAACAACCAATCATCCCACATTTCCCACCCAAAATCACCGTTGACCATCTATGGTCACATCAAGGTTCATCGAATTCTCGCGCCACTACCTGTCCCGACTCTCCAACACGTGTGATGGTGTTGCCAACAAGGACATCCACTACGCGGCCCCAACACGTGTGTGGGTGTTGCCACCAAGGACAGCCAAGGCCCCAAAACCGAGGTACACCCCACTCCCAACAAGGACCCTCGATTATCTTTTCACTATCCAGCATTATCCAGGACCACCATCAGCGATTGGCTCTCACTTATTCAAAATCTGATGTCACCGCCTTATACTCCACCATGGCAATCTGCATGTGGAATTTCTTGGCAATTTTTATTTTGACAAAATCCGGATATTCCAATTTCGGATTTGGGCATCCCAGGACCTCAAATTTTATCTAATGCACCAGTCATCTCCCTCTCATCAGATGAAGAGACTAGTCCCCTGAAAGCATCACCTGCTGTGCCTAATCAGTCTGTAGTTTCTAGCACGCCAACTACACTACCAGACAAATGTGCCAGTACCTCCCAGACATCAAAAGAGGAGACTGTCAATGTACTGCCACTCATTAGGATACTTGCAGAGAGACTTGGGAGGAAAAATATTCTGAAGAGAATAGATTTCTCCATAGTTTGTCAGGAGAAGGTGGAGTACTTACCTGCAGTCTTCAACAACAATGTGATATTCGAGCTCCCTCCAGTTGGTGACGAGGCTTCCAAGACGCAAGCAAAGGCTACGAAGGGAATGGACAAGCGTTACGACGGACACGTTTGGACGAAGACAATCACTACCAACATCACTAACGAGTTCGGCGTGTCGTTCCGCTACTCCAGCTGCGTCGGTTGGCTGCGCTGCGTCAACAAAGAATGTGAATTTCTCAACCGTCGACCTCGAGTTGTTGAGGTTAACGAGAGTGAGTTTGAGGGTAGTACCCTCCAAGCTTTTACAGTGAATCAGCCACCCCCAGCGGATGCAACACTTGTCTGCAAGGTATGTAAAGGACCTCCTGCATGTATCGCTACATGCGGAGCCAAGATTTATTACGTTCTAGGTAAATCCCACCAGACTAGGGCATGTATCCATCAAGGAACACATAATCATCCTGTGAAGGTTGGGGATTATAGAGACACTAAGGAAGAGATCAATAGCTTGATTGAAGAGTAGGTGGAGAATACTCCCCGGGCTACGAAGAGCGCCATTGTCTTGGAGGCCAGCAAGATTCTGATTGGGAACTACCTCCTACAGCCAGAGGACGCTCCACCGAAGAAGCTGAGCATGGAGGAGCTCATTCTTGTACTTGACCGGTGCAAGGACATGGCTTCCCCAAATATCCGCAACAAGGTGATGACCTTCAAGCGATTGAGAAGGTACGGAGTGATGGACGCCATCACCAAACTCCGTGGGATGAGTTTGTGGGCCTTTGTCCAGGAGAACAAGTTCCCAGGCCAAGGAGCTGAGAGAGAGAAGGTCTTTGTCTTCAAGATGTCAGAAGTAGGGCCAGGTAGTGGTGTCGACTTGGTCACCAGAATGCAACCAGGTAGGGATCTTGACAATGCTTGGATTATGTTCGACCACATGAAGCGTGTATGGGATTGGTCCACGATGGCTTGCCATGTATATGACGCCACCTACTTCCGCGTCATGACGATTGCAAGTTGCGACATGCAATCCGAGGACACTGAGGCCCAGCTGGTCTTCTGGAAGAACCTCAACATCGTTATGGAGAGGAATGGCGTTGCAGCGCCAAACTTCAAGGGGTTCATGGCGGACAACGCACAAGCAAATTGGAATGCGGTACGTATCCTCCACGGAAATGGCAACAAAGAAGACAAAATGGAGGATCGAGAAAGGTAATGCTTGTTCGACTGGACTCAGAACATGGTCCAGTATAGAGACAAGTATTTCCCCGAAGAGCTCTGGGAACAGCACAAGAAGATGTGCAACCAGTATAGGATAGCAACAACTTTGACAGAGGCGGACACTCTTTATCACGCGTTGCAAGCATGGTGGATATCTACTGGGGTCATGGGAGAGAAGGGCCTAACCAATCTGGGGAGTTGGCTCGCATTCTGGCACCACCGCTACCGACAGTGGGGTGGATTCATGTCTTTGGTATGATGATACTAAACCTTGCTGCTCTATTTGTTTTTTCTGTTTCGATAAACTTAATCCATATCACTTCTATAATCGATTCTAATTACTGTAATTGCTTAAACCGCAGAAATTTATTGAGGAAGAACTCGCAGAGATGCCGACCTGTAACCTCGCCGAAACAGTTCACAATAAGTGGTTACAAGCATCAGGTAACAACGGCAGCGACCTCTATGTTGCGACTCTGGACGATTACGTCCGGGGCTTCCTGCAGGTTGTAAACTACTACCAATTCTTGAAAGGTGATGTAGGCGGAACTGGCCCTTCCAAGAAGGAACTCAAGTTTCGAATGGCGGAACGCAGGGCAAAGATCACAGAAAATCCTGTAGTCCTTGAAGATCCCATGCTTGATATGCCTTATGCAGATGAGTTCTGCACCCGTCAGCCTGTCATGCCGGGTGCAGAGGTCTTTGGATCACAGAAGCGTAAGGCAGACGTTCCCATCGGAGCTGACGAGGAGTCACACCGACCAGACAGAGTTAACTTCTCACGTCCTAAGGGTGTAGGACGTAACGTTCGAGCTCGCCCTGTCCAGCTGCCCATCATCGTCGAGGACGATTCTGAAGAAGAAGAGGCCCAAGAACCTCCCGCCCAAGAAGCTTACTCGCCCCCAACGTCTCTTGTGAACGAGGTCGGCGTTCGCCATGTCAACGCTGTTGAAGAAACCAAAGTCGATGTGAAGGAGTGGCACATTGCAAGACTTCACAAAGCTTCTGCAAAGTGCTGCTGGGCCCAAAGAGCTGGTACAAAAAAGAAGTGCACTGAGAGAATCGTCAGGGGCCCAAACTTCACTGCGGCACCGACCTACACCGGAGTTTGGACTAACTATTGCAGGAATACGGTTGAGAGGACACAATTCTTCTTCTGCTCCAATGATATTGAGCGCAGCGTGAAAGGCACAAGGCGCAAGTGGGTTGCACACTACTCCAAGGACCAGGAAGTGCCGCCGATTCCAGAGGTGTGGCCCTTAAACTAGGTACTAACCTGAAGCTCGCAGAGATCCTCGCCCTTGAAGCTGCAGGGTTTCAACTCCCGCCGAAGAAGCCAGTCTCCCCAAGACGTCTCTTCTCGTCTGCTCCGCCTCCTGCAAATCTCGCTTCGTTGCCGATTCCAGAAGAAGCTGACCGCTACCTTGGTAAGCGAGATGGGAAGATGGTCAAACGCACACCAACTCGACCTAACCCGGCGCAACGACTCTCCATGGGCTCTTCCCAATCCCTCAAGGCTCGCCTCCGTTCCATCACCATGATACCTCATCCAGGCCATGGTTGCATCATCGGGCTGGATTTCGGGCATTGCTTCGAACATCACTCAGTACCACATCACCATCACCTCTTACCCGAGTTGCACTTGTCCAGCTTTCAGGAAGACGATGACTAAGTTTCAAGGTAAGATACAGTTTTCATACTGTAAACATATTTATTATTTCCTTTTAAAGGTCTGCAACCGTAATCCGGAGGCCGAGCTTTTCATCTATGCGCCTACCTTTAGTTTCAACGAAGTCAAGCTAGTCCTAGAGAATGGAATCTTGACACACCCCTTGGCCAAAAAATAGGAGGCACTTTACTATTATGGTCTCGAGTATGCATAGTGGACAGTGGTTCATGCGGATACTTAGCCTGAGGTGATTGAATTTTTCCTTGTACTGAGTCAGCAATAAAAATCTCGTATTGCCTATTTCAATATAAAGGTTTTGTCATTCACATTTATTACATTGTGTTACAATAGCATTCATTTCGACAAGTGGCATTTGTTATTTATATCAACGCATAGTTGGATTGTATCAATTCCATGAATACGTTTAATTATAGATTTTATTCCTTGAACTTAATGCGTTTAGGTATTCCTTTCGCATTTTCAGCACAATCACGAACTACCTCCTGCACTACAGGACAAGCTACATTGACATTCATTGTTCGTTCCCCAATTGGCACTTGTCGTAGGCGGGGACGTTTCAACAATGGAATAGCTTCACTCTTTCCACGTAATGCCTCCCTAGAATAAGTCCCCGGTGGAATCCTCTCGACCTTGGAGTATGCATGAGGTGCCAAAGGGACAACCGGTTCCTCCTGGGGAACTACGAGAACACCTCGCTCTTCAACAGCCTCTATGTCTCCTATCACATCTACTTTTTCTTCCACGCCATCATTTTCAGAACGCCCTTCATTGCACCCATTCAACTCTTCTTCCTCCTCGACCTCCACATACGGATAAAATGGGCCAACGACATCACCAAGTGAGATAGTGGTTTCGCCGGCAACTTCCATATCACTACACGCTCTTCTTGGAACTTGATTCAAGAAGAGCACGAACAAAGAGGATGAGCGCTTCTACTGCCACTACTTAAATATCGAGGAGGTAGGTGCTTGGCGCCCTTGAATAGTGGGATATATAAGAATGTATAAATATCATACCACTCCATGGCGTGAATAGGTTTGTTATTACTGTTTTGATTAATTTGTAGACAAAATACCCTAAACCATCAATTGAAAGTGAACTAGAAGCTCTTTCAAAAGATAAAAGATAAAAAATGAAAAGGTAAAGAATTAAAAGATAGTAAAATTAGAAGACGAATGAAAAAAAAAAGGATAGAAAAAAGATAAAAGATAAAAGATAAAAGAATAAGAAAATAAATAAATTAAATGATTAAAAAAATACGAAATAAAAAAAATAAAAGAAAAAATATATATATAAATAGTGAAAAAATAGAAAAAAAATATAAAAAATAAGAGTTAAAAAGTTACAAGTTCAAAACAAAAAGGATAAATGATGTAATGAAATTAAAAAAAAAATTAAAAATTATTGATCAAAAAAATTAAAAATTAAAAAAGATAAAAGATAATAATATATATATAATTTGGGGAAAAAATAGAAAACAGTGTAAAATAAAATAGAAATAATAAAGACACAAAATAAAAACAATAAAATGATAAAAGGTATGAAAATAAAAATAAATAAATAACGATTTAAGATAAAAAGAATAAATGATTCAAAAGAGTTAAATGATAAAAGGTAAAAAAAATTAAAATAAATAAATAAATAAAAGATAATAAATGCAACTTAAAGATGATGCGTTAATACGAACCTTATACAGTATTTAAAAATAAAAATTAGAAGGGATTAATTCAAATGAAAAAACAATAAAAAATTGAACACCAGAAAATGGAAGATTAAATGGCGATTAACATCAACGCTGTAACACATTTACTAGAGATTAAAAAACGATAGATAGAATTGGAATTGAAAAGATGGGTAGAATTGAAGAATGTCGAAAGTGAAGTTAATTCAAATAATTAAAAAAAAAACAAAAAGACATGAAGAGAACGGTAGAAATGTAGTAATGTGAAGAAAATGACCTAGAATTCAAAATTCAGTTTATCGGTCATTTCAACTTTAAATAAAGGGACAGAGGAGCTAGATTGAAAATCATCAGAAAGACTGAATTTCAGTCCACGGTTATAGGGTCATAATTATTACCAAAATTAGTAATATTCTCAAAATATTCTAAAAATATTCTGAGAATATTCGAATCTGCTAATAATAGTTTTTATTTTTAGTAATAATTTTACTGTTTTTAGATTTAGAGCTTCATTTTCTGCTCGTCGCTCTCCAAATCTCTGCTTTCTGCTCGCCGCTCGCCGCACGCATACAAGCTACTCTCTGCACCATCCCATTTCACCTGAAATATGACATGAATCCAGAGCACGGAATGAAATATTAGTAGTTAAGTAAATTGTAGATGCCATTATTTGAATAAGTTATCAGGATAGTAAAGGTGCAGAATCACCCATGTGTTCTCCTAAGTATCTAACATAGAGGCATAACTAAAGCGGGTTACAGCATTCGAGTGGTGGTGAAGAGCATTGGCTCCATCAAAGTACTGGATGGTTATAATCATATACATATACGGAATCGTATACGGAATCGGGGTTGTGTCAGGTTTTCACACTGTAGACATTGGTCATCTGCACCGAGATACCGCACATTCATGTGCCACACGAAGTATCATGTTCCACTCAATCTCATCGAATTAGCTTAAACATCTTAATTACGATTGTATAAGAATTTTTAAAAAATTACTGCCTGCACTATACGCATGTAAAGGACACTATTGTTGTCATCACAAATCATGCCAATTCCAGGTTCTAACTAATTAAACCACATTTACATTTCCAGAGGAAGTAACTCAAACGTATGTCATTAACGTTCAATAATACGCATAGCAACGACATACATTGTTACTTAGATAGACACTGTACGTAAATCTATCTTCATCCGAATGCAATTCTGCAGAAGCAAAAAGTAAAAATGTCTTGTATTCATTACCATATCGAGAAAACACCAAAACTACAGCTTACAATGACTAAATGAAGTATACTGCAATCCTAAAAGCATCCTGCCCTCTGTGTACGTGCAATCGAATCATCGTGTAAGATGCCCGAAGGTGTTCACGGGTGTGTCGAATCGGGCTTTTGCATTTCCCTTAAGGATGTCAAACGCCTTAAGTGAGTTGTGCAGTACCCTACCGTGAACGCTGTTGTAATCCTATGGCGCGATGAGTTTTAGGTACCCAGTCTTCCAAACAATTGTGGCATCTTTGGCAAATTCGCCAATCAGTGTGACTTTGACAATTCCTTGTCGTTGTTGGTTGGAATACAGAACCTCCACGTGAGCATACTGAGGATAAACGTGGTCAATGGTCAGTTGCTGCATTCCTGTTTCCCATGGCACTCCTTTCACATTCCGTATCCAGACCTTCTTATTTGAACGCCAATGTGAACCGCTCTTCCCGATTGCGAATATTTCGTTAGGGAACTCGGGGTATAAGACCCAGACATTACGTTTAGGTGGCAGTGGATCGCACTGCAGGTTAAGACATACTCAGTACCATTGTGAATATAAGGCATATTACTTCCAGAAACCGGATGTTTTACTTATAACTGACTGCACTCGTACCTTGTTGCTTCTTGGCTTATTCTCACATGGCGATACATATTGTAGGAATCAAGCAGGCTTGTTGATTTTCCTTTTTCCACGGCCGCTCCCATCAGCATCCTCTCCTTTCTTCAGCTTTGATGGCTGTTTACAGGAATTTTCTCCATTTATCTCGATCCGTGGCTTCTTCATCGAGGCCTCTGTTCCACTTGAAAGCAGAGAAGTACGTGCCATTGTGAGCATCACCGGCTGTTTGTTTATACATTTCAATCTTCGAAGAACTAGACAACAGAGTGCATATTCCAGAACTGTCTTAGGTTAATCCGCATTGACTACGTATAACAGAGAGTTTGGGACTAACCTGCATCTGCGTCACGTGGCCTAGACGTAGTCAACGATGGGTCACCGAACGATCCAAATGCAGTTTGCATAACACTGGGTCCAATGCTTACGGTGTGTCCCGTCTCCATGGAAGTAGCATAGTTGGAGCGAACTATAGGGTTTCCAATCTCCGGCGACATAGCGACATTTGTCGCACTCGTGGACCCTAATATGTCAATCGTTTCGTGAGACTGCGTTAATTAAGTAGAGGGCTCTGCTCTCTTTGCGTATAAACGACGTGAGGAAATCAGTGTTTCCATAGAACGGAATAACCACTATGCCGGAAACAAAGTATGGCCAGACAATACTTATGACTAATCAACAATTTCGTTACCTGAGACAGGCATTCCGTCCTCTCCACCCCAGTGTGAAGGACTGCAACTTGACGTCCTCTTTTCTGTGGCGGAGGGAGGTGTCCAGGTAGCGTTCGTCAGTTCCATGTCTCCAATGTTTTTTGTGACGTTATGCGCTTCAGCACTAACAAGCGGTGTTACGGGATTGAAATTTCTGGTGTCTTTTCCTCTATCAGAACGGGCACCCGATTCATTCATTTTGATGATCAAATCTAGTTTTTGGCCCATGATCTCCATACTCTTCTCTGACGCTGCCATTCGTTCATCCATCAACACCCTCCACTCGGATAGCAAAGTTAAACCTGTGCGCCCTGTTCGAAGCTGTCGTCCCAAGCTTCCCTCGTCTACGTTGCCACCCTCTAGGATTTTCCGCAAAGCCACATCGGTGTTCGCTGTGGCATTACCAAGTTCTTGAGGGTAATGTTTTTCGTATACATTGCATACATCTTCATATTCAGTTCCATCATTGCAATTACGTTCAATATAGAGAAGTGAAGTCCAATTTTAAAGCAATGTTACGGTTACAAATTTGAAACAATAGTTTGGGAGAAGACTCACCTGATTACAAGTATTCTGGCTTGGCGTGGTCGAAGTAGCCCAAGTTCCGCTCTGGCGGTACATACATCAGTACCATGGTTATTGTAACGGAAGAATATGGAACGTCACTGACTTAGAAAATCTTAGACGCAATGTTTTTATGTTCATGAGATTATTTGTAAGTTCCATAAAGTTACCTGTAAGACCTTCCCTGATTCAGATGAATTCTTTTCAATATCGGTTAAAGAGTCTGAATCCATGACTGAGTCATTGTCGTCCCACTATAGAAATCCCGGATCCTGCTCCTCCAAAAGCGGCTAAAACACAATTTACATTAACGAGTTGCTCAGCATCATGATTATGTGCATGATCATCACTGACGTCTTGGCTAATTTCCTATGGAAAAATATGACTTCAAATTGACGTACAATTAATCAGCTCTATCCAAAAGTTTCTCTCCCATGATTGTGTTACGTTAATATATATAGTATCCGTAAACATCACTCATACCATCGAAATTTTGAATTCTCATATAATAAAGTACCATTATGTACATTGAGATTAGTAAAAAAATAATTAGGGATATACTGCTGACTTACACTCTACTGGTCGTTGGATGCCTGTGATGAAGCACACACTTTTTCCATTGCAGCTCTCACTCTCTTTCCCTCTGCTGCCCATTCCGCCTTCTGTTCTCGAAGCTCCTGTTCTGCCTCTTTGGTCTTCCAGTACTTAACAAGTGCTGGAAAGTACTTATCAGGACAATCTTGATGCTTTTCACCTCGTTTAGTATCAATCCAGTGCCTGTGGAACACGTACCTTATGTTTTTCATGCATTTCTCAATGAAGCTTAGTACATAGTTGGGCTTTAGATTCGCATCAAACACAAATCTCTTGTCCAAGTCCTCTTTCAGATCTTGCAATGATTCATTAGAATGGTCTCTGAAAGGGATGACTGTCAACTTCAGGTAACGGCCCACACTTGCTCTGATAATTCTGTGAACAAACATTCGTATTGATGGTTCGATTTCTCCTTTAGCGGTTGTTGTCACAGTCATGGGCCACTTAGCTGATTGTATTAGGAAGTTCTTCTTGGATAGACGCTGTTGCCTCCGCTGCGCTGGTTTTTTGGATTCACCCAAAGCCATGATCATTTGTGTCCCGTCCGTTGTCGCCGGAGCTGTCATTGTACCAAGTGGGACTCCGCGTGGGGTAGCCATGCCGCCGATGATGCCTCCCTGGAAGTCAAAATTCGGTGGGACATTCTGGAACGGAGGGGTGATATCAGCTGGTTACGTCCACGGAGGCCATAACGCGCTATTCTGTAGGAGAATCTGATTTGCAAGAGAACCAACACTTGGGATGTGGCTTGCCACAACACTGCCAGAGGTCGAGGACATAGATGGAACACTTGCTGGTAAAGTGGAACAGATGCACGACAACGTCTGGCGAGCTGTTGCAGTTGGACGTACCGGGATTGCCGCAGGCGGAGTGGAAGCATTGCTCGTGTCAACTATGTGCTAAGGAAGTGCCATAATCGGCTGCCCAGAGGAATTTCCCTACGATGAGAGGTGAGAGGGATACATAAACGGCATTTGATTTCTGGCTGCTAAATGTGCCGCTTGAGAATCAGGAAATTCATGTGGGAGCCCCCACGGAGGCATGAACATGGCGCCCTAAGGATACGTCCCTGCCATTGCCATTGGGTTCGCATTTCCTCCCTGAAAACAAACAAGCCCAGTCTTTAACCACTACTGCTTTCGAGACACTGGAGGCAAACACGCTCTTTTCAAGATTTTCATAGCTATATAACTAAACTGTCAAGTGTAGGTATCTGCACGCGGCTGCAGACTGCATAACTTAGACTCACATGATGTTTGTGCCCTGAGACGATACCTAATACAATGTTAGCATATAAAGCAAACTATAAGCAATCACGTTACGCACATATGGCAACAAGGCAGAGCACAAGCGCAAGACTTGTACACTACGGTGGGAGCATTCACTCCAATAGACTCTATCTTTTTTTACCTAGGAGGTGACATTCCCTAGAAAATATCTTGAAGACCCCATTCCCAAGATTATATGAGTTGCGTTACTGCCGGATAGTAGCTGAAGCGTCAGTGGGTGCACTGCAAGTCCCTGCACAATCAGAAACATTGCTTCAATACATGATAACAAACAATAGTATTGAATTGGAAAACAGATTCATGTCCTCCTGTAGTCGGGGACCGTTCTGTTCAGCGAACGAATAGAGGATAAACACAAGCTTAGTACTGGCGGATTACAACATTCAAGATAGGAGACTCTTGTGAATCAATAATGTCATTCTTAAATTTTTATTTTTTTATAATTCAATTAAATGCATACACAGTCAGTCGACGGCCATTGAAGAATTTTCATTCTCACAGACTAGAATAAGAACACTACGAATAGTCCCTGAGGAGGCGAGATGATAGCTATTTTACTGCTAGAAACTACATAGTGCGAATGTACTCGTTAACACTAGCACGGTGAACAAGATCACTGCCACTTATCAGTGTCTGCATTATACGTCATCCGGGTGACAATATAACTACCATCCGGGTTAAGAACAAACTCTACACCATAAAACATTCCATCGTCCTCAATGTCGATTGAGTCATAGTCAAGTGTAGCCCTAGTTTCTTCACTTGGTGATCCGAAAGGTTGATTCTCCCATGCTTTCATTCCTTCCCTCCACTCTCGGCGGTCCTCAACAAATTGCTTCCACCCTCGACACACCATTCGAATTTGAGTGCAAATTCTGAATTTTTGGAGGGCGTCTCCGTCCCGCATTAAGATTGGCCAGAGTTTAAACAAGACAATCTCAGGAGGTAGAACGTCGACGAAGGTTCGCTCGGCGTGAGGATCACCAAGTGGGTCAAACCTGTAAAACTGGTCTACCTCGTAATTGTTGTCATCGGAGAGAGTAACGACGACGTCATTGCAATCCTCTGAATTGACTGATATCAATAGTTTACTATCTTTGATACCGTCCATGACAAATGGTGATCTCCTCCTCGATCTCTAATGTCAATGTTACACTGTCTACCAGCAATTTCGAAAGAGAGGCAGACTAACGAGAGGTCGCCCTAGGCTGGGGTAGAAAACCCAATTCAAAGCATTATAAGAGATTTTGGAAGAGGGAGCAGAAATTAGTGTAGGAGCAGTGGAGTACCTCGTGCGATGTTGAGGAGGGAAGAATACTTCGTGGAGGACTCCCGGTACAATCCGATAATGTACCCATGGTGAGGGTCGCGGGTAGGCTGTTGTAGCCACAGTGCGATTTGGCAGGAGGCGTAGCCAGACGATACTCTACGAAACCTTATCCATTCTATGGCACAAGCTCCGCCATAGCCAAAATATTGCGAATTCAAGGGCGGCACCCAAAAATGGTCCGATGTTATAAATTCGCAGCGTCTCTTGTAGGGCAGTAGCGTCCAAAACCTAGCTGCCCTACTATGTAACCGAGACAATGTTGTCGGGTGTGTGAAAGTGGAAAATCTGCAAATCACATTGGCAACCCCATTGTGGTCCACTACACAAAATATTGCTAATCAACACCTGCCATGTCGCAGGGCGCACTGCTCTGTTGATCCTATGGGGTAATACCCACATCTAATGAGGAGATTGTCATTTGTAGGGAGAGCATTTCTTGATCTCAAAGAAATCACCTTCTCGTACCCTTGGCTATGTTTGGCTGTTTTGAATATTGGACCTTAGTGAAAGTCACACTGCTATTGGGGTTGATTCAAGTGTATTCCATTCTCCCATACGGGGGAGGGGACCACATCCAAGTGCACTGCTTACGAGAACAGGAATCTTGCCTACCAGAAGTCCTGTCATAATTCTGGATGGCGTTTTACTGCATAGCACACGCCAGGACAAGGCAGAATCTCTAAGAGAAATGCGGAGGTGGGGTAGAGGGCACGCTAACCCTGCGTTTGCGCCAGGTTGAGGTCCACAGCGAGGCCCCTTCAGCGTTCACTGGGAGGCCATTGTGCATCGAACACCATGCCAAGGTACGTTGCCTTCTCACAATCCTCCCATTCCGTCTGAATGAATTTGCTGTGAATCGGCACGTCTCTGTGTTTCATCTGTGGATAGGTTCCACTCTGGAGAGAGGGAGGATGCCATAGTGATCGTTTATCAAAAGGATTTTGGGCAGAGGTTGGACAGACGCAATAGATTCAATGGAAATCCCACCTAGATGCAGACGGTTATCAGAGAGTATGAATTGGGGCCTCTAGGGCCCTGGCATGAGTGCGAAACATGTGACTGTATCGCATGCGGACGGTACAGATGGTTTCGGAGAGCAATTTGCGGGTGTGAGTTGTCATTGGCGTGGGAAAAAACGACCGGCTTAGAGGAAGCAATGCGTCTAAAATGGTTAAGGTGCAATTGTGCTCTAGACTACGGATTCTTTAGCAATGACAACTGCTGAAAATGCATTCTCGAGATGACGACGCAAGAACGCGAGGATACTCCTGTAAGCTTGTATTGTTTGCCTTCCGAGTTTGATGGGTCCGACGCCGATCGCAGTGACAGTCCTAGGTAGTTTATAATACCGTCTAGGGAGAGATAAGGCGTATGCTGAATGTCGCAGACGAGGGAGAGATTCGGCTACTCAGCGCTGAAGACTCTTGGGGACGAACAGAGCTGCTAATAAAAGTGGGCTCCACAGAACCTCTTCCAACTGGATCGACGGACGCAGTGCGACTTGGAGAGAACAGAAATAAAAGTGAAGAAATTGATACCGACGACACAACGTCATCTGCATCTCATCCGGGCAAAAGACGGAGAATTTCTTGATCATAAGCATGTTTTCTCAGCGAGCGTAGGGCATACGGTTGCGCGTCGATGTTCTCCGGTACCATTACTGGGACTCCACAACAGAGCGCGACTGCTAGTGTGCTCCTGGTCGATTGTGAAGCGCCACCGTTGATGATGGCCTCATCTCTCCTAGGATGTCAAACGCCGGTATTTAGAAGCCTATAGCTAATGCCAATGTTGTAGCCGTTGAGGACGTCTTATATAGTTTACTGTGCTTGAGCGCAGTAGCATTCCTCTGGAGGACACTAAGCCAGCGTCATCATTTCTTGTGTGAGCTCAGTGGAGGAATGTAGGAGGTCTGGATCCGCACAATTCCCATGCCATGCTTACATGGTTTGGACTGCCATATGTCAATTGGCGTAACGCCAGCTAGGTCCTGTCTTCCATACATAATGGAAGCTGATGTTGTTGCATACTTTGTTTTCTTTTCCAGTAAATCATACAACTTCACGTAAGGCACATGTGTTATAAGATTTTCATACCTGCATTGCAGAATGTTTGCTAGGTACTGCCGTTATGTTTGAATGTCGTCTGCAATTTGAGAATTTCAATTCCCTTTCCTCATCATTGCATGAAACGCTGCGTGATTGTTATCTGATAGCAACCATGGTCACTGCTCTTCCCAGAATTACAAACCTCATTGCTTTTGGCAATGCTTTGTCTCCACACGGAAGTCCTCCATAAAGATCCATGCCTTCGTAATTAGTTACAATCATCGGCAATGATGATTCTAATTTGAACTGTTGGCATGTTACATACGTGTGAACCCTGTGTTTCTACACCATTATTTCTGATTACAACCGTTGATGGTATGTGTGCAGGACATCCAAGAAGTACCCGTTGGCTTCATCATTTTCTCTTACAGGATGTCTGAAGTCCTCTCCATAGGCAGTGGTTGACATGGAAGGTGGAATTAGACGGCAGTCACCTGGGCAGAGGCGCATGCGTGCGCGGTCCGTGAAACTTTTAGAGAGAGAAATCGCTCATGCTCGGAGACAGGGTTTATTCAAATTGAAATGTCCGTGTAATCTTCACGCACGTGGTCAACGCTCTTCCGTGTCATTAACATCCTATCGACGTTGTGTGACACGGAATGGTCGACATCCGTGCTTCTACGGAAGCAGTGAGGTAATGTTTGTATCATGAACCATTGTTTGCCGATCATATACTATCTTTGAAATATTCGGGCCTGATGTGCTATTCGAGGGAGAACGCTGTCGAGCAAGCGCAGACCATGTAATTGTCTGGATCCATGTTTTGTGCCGGTGTTGACATAATATGGGTTCAATATAACAAATGTAAGTTATGTCCAGTACACGTTCTAGCCGCGACATTCCCCTTTTCGCAGTCCATATCTTAAACTCCATGTGAGCCCTTTCGTTGCTTGCCATACGCATCCCCTTTGTTCACTTCCGCACTAGATGTTGGTTTCACTTCTACAATTTGCTTATAAGGAATTCCAGTTCATGTCGCTGCTATCTCTTTGATATCATTGATTTATATCGACTTGTACATAGTTCGCTGCATTGTTATGTATATTTACAGGGGGTATTTGATGTTCACGTTGTCTTCTTACAAATCCAGGGGTATGAAGACGACGATTCCGACGTGGAATGGAATGATCATATACTGTCGTACCACGGGGAGAGGGCAAACGAGGAAATTCGAAGAGCTCGAGATATAACCCTAGACAGTGGTATTAACATCGTGGACATGGTTACGGACACGTACGGCCTGGCGGACTTGAATCGTCGAAAAGCTGAGGTGGAAACAGATGGTTTGCGGAACGAGCCAGGCCCTGCGGAGGGCGTTGGTGGGGATTCAGAAGATTCAGCAGGACATGGCTTGCACCATGTTCCGTCACCAAGGCGACATCGCAGTCCGCCCCTGGAGAATGCAACTGGTGAAGAGTACGTATTCATGCCAGAGGACGTGCAATCAGAGGATGTGGAAAACGCAGGGCGACAGCAACCAGCTACAGCAGAAGAAGAGGGACAACGAAGCCCACTCTCATCTGAGGATTTCAGCACAGGGACTCGGGACGAATCTGACCTTGAGTGGGGAGACTCATATAGCGAGACAGAGGCATCCGTAACAGTACTTCAAGAAGCCGCGGCCACCTCACTATTTTACGGCTCCACCATGTCCAGCTTGGGTTGTACATACTTATTGTTGAATTCTGGGAAACTTCATGGTAGCACCGATGTCTCTATGGATGAGTAATTTCAACTCATGAGCAAGTCCATTCTACCTCAACCGAATTCTCTTCCGTCCTCTTACACAGAAGCCGCTGAATATGTAAAGCGTCTAGGGCACTCGGGGGAGAGCACAATAAAGTAGACCACAAAGTGCAAAATGTGACCATTAACAAGTGAATATGAAGTGTGCTGTTTTTTAAGGCTCAAAGCCGATTTTGAGCATTTTGGTGTAGTTTTTGAGCATTTTAGTCACTTTCTAAGGTGTCATAAATTATCTTACGCACATCTTCACTAATAGAACATCCTCAATTGAAACTAAATTTGACCACTAGTTCAAAATCATGAAAATGAACTTTTCCAAAGTCTTGATTTCTTCATTTGGGGCCCTCTATTGTCTTTAGATGATGTTTTTTTCAATTTAAAAAACAATGTTCGGTGAAAAAAAAGTGAAAAAAAGTATCGTGGAAAAGACCCTCGTAAAAAGCATCCTTGCGATACTTTTGGAACCCTAAATCAATCAATGAGTATATGAATTGACTATTTTAGAATACCTTTTAAACATGCGGAGGGCCCCGCAAAATTAAAAGTGATTTTGGACAAAACCCTAAACAGTTATGTTCACTTTTCCAAATGAGTCAGTTCACTTTGTCCGAGTTCGACGTCTCTGTTTTCCATGGTAAACTCAATGTCTTCTTCCGCAACTTTGGGAAGTTGAAGTCCATCAAGTCTAGTATTCGTATCCTAAACTTAATCATGCATCGACATAACGTAGATCCCACTTTCTCTAGTGTTTACGGAAGGGGCTGAAATTGGTGAAAAGATAAGCACTTTTTTGGTCCACTTTATTGTGCTTCCCCTCACTCATATACAAGTTTTGACGTGTGTCCTAAGGATTGCTGCTTATACAGGAACGAGTTGGAGGATGCCACATCATGTCCAAATTGCCGCTCACCAAGGAAAAAGAGAGCAGCAAAGTTGCTTGTTCCGCAGAAGGTGATGAGAGTGTTTCCCGTTACTCCCAGGCTGAAACGAATATTTCAGAGTCCTCTGCAAGCAGCATCCATGACATGGCATGCAATGCAGCAGAGGACTGATGGTCTGATGTCACATGTTTCCCACTCCAAACAATGGCTGTGGATAAACGAACGCTACCGGGAGGAGTTTGCATACAATGAGAGGTGTGTCCGGATGGGCCTTATTGCAGATGATTTCAATCCATCTTCTGACAAACGTAGTACATACTCTATTTGGCCAATCCTTCTTTTGAATTACAACATGGTTCCTTAGTTAACCACAAAAAAATATTTTATCATTTTGGCAATGCTAATTTCGGGACCAAAGTCAGTGACATCCAAGCACTTCGATGTGTATATGGCTCCTCTTATTGACGAGTTGTTGGAGTTGTGGACTTATGGAATATACTGCAAAGATGTTGCAAATTACAAGAACTCCTCTGCCTTTATTCTCCGTGCAATGGTCATATGGACAATCGGGGACTTTCCTGCGTATGGTATGTTGGCGGGGTGCACAACGAAGGGATTTCATGGCTGTTCTGTATGCGGTGCTGGCTTTAGATCACGCCGAGCAAAATTGCTTTACAAAAACGTATTTGAGAACTTTGCACGGAGGTACCTTCCACCCAACCACCACGTGCGACATGACTCTGCAAATTTCGGCACTGTCAAAGAGCGACAGCTGCCGCTTCCGGTTTCAGGTGCCACTGCTTTGAGGTTAGGACGGGAGCGAGAACGGTGGCTTCGAGAGGAAGGGACACCACTTCACAACGATCTTGTTAGAAGGCACGGCATAAAAATTGTCTCCTGTTTTTTCCGGCTCCCGTACTGGCAGGTAAAACGTCCTGACCCTCAAGAAAGTATCAGTTTTATTTTGTTATGTGTTTCTCATAGAGGTGCCTCAAATTGTTGTGCATGCTGGTAGGGAAATGTATTACAGTCTGAATTTTGTATAGGAGAATTCATGTTGGATCCTCTGAAGGTGCAGATTTTAGGAGGAAGACTTTGTCTTGGGGGTTAGGCTCTTCGGTGGGGAAAGGTGTTTGCTCTGTTGTCTAAGGTGGATTCGAAGGTTCAATTGGTAGCGCAACATATGAGCTCATTGTGGTGTTGTCTCTTGTAGCATCTTTGTCCTTACATACTTGATTAAACATTTCATTTTTTTCCCCCCCTTGAGGTGAAGCAAGAATTCAGTTGAGTTCTGGAATACAATTGTGTCTTGTATTGGTCTGCTATGGAAGATCTAGAGGTGAAAGGAAATGGTGCAGGAAGACGTTAAGAATTTGGGCCCAACTGCTCGTAACGAACTCACCTCGATTTTAACGAATATTTCTTTTCTTGGATGCTCCGCTCTGGATAAGGGTGCCAATAAAGGTTTTTTTTCAATTAGCATTAGGCTGTTGTAGACATCACTGGCATTTTGATTTCAAATGCCCAGTATCTTCATCTGTATGGTGTTCTTATGAGTGGGTTCGAGTCCCGG
Organism: Ceratodon purpureus; assembly: GCA_014871385.1. Taxonomy (NCBI): domain Eukaryota; kingdom Viridiplantae; phylum Streptophyta; class Bryopsida; order Pseudoditrichales; family Ditrichaceae; genus Ceratodon; species Ceratodon purpureus. Next base: position 17,271,269 of record CM026426.1, on the reverse strand, counting down.
ATAGAGAATAGCAATGGGGGATATGTGGCACAGTTATAGGTTGCGCAGTTGCTTTGGCTGTCCCCGGGATTAAATGACCTTCAAGGATCTCGAACATTTGAACGCCATTTTTGCTCACTTGAATTCGATATCAAATTCGGTTATATTGTTTCTCCATTTTAGTTTTGAAAGTTATTGACAAATTTTTTCTGTCATCCACTACTTACAGGTCCAATTCAGTACAAAACAAGTCTTTTCCAGCAGCTTGTTGGACTTTTGTTACTCTTGCTGTAGAGCTTGCTACATCTTTTCTAGTTCAAGAATCATATTTAATTGTCTTGTTGAAGTGCTTTTGGTATTCAATTATGTTTCTCCTGATTCGGAGTGTTGTTACTAGCTTGTGAGGTGTAAGAGTGCTGTGGATCCAGTAAGGGAGGTGGAGGGGGCGTTTTGAGCATTGGTAGATTGTGGACATGTTTTCACGGAAGTGGTTACGAAGAGTGTATACATGACAATTGCTGCGTCAGTATATAGTTTATTTATTTTTCAATTGGAGAAGTGGCCACTCGGTTTTTTTTGGCGCCTGCGTTACTAACGAAGTTTATAACCCGTTCATTTGTAATGTCCTGTGTTGGCTGACAATGTGTAATGTCTACTTTGCAATACAGGAACGGGTTATTCAGGTCAATGTACTTATACCTTTACTATGTTGTAGCAAGCAATCATTGGAACAGTAATGGAGAATTCTGAATCAGCCATAGTCCTTGTATACTCCTGTGAACTCTTTCCATCGTTGGCTCATGAATTTTTGATCTTGTTACAGGAACTCCTCGTGCGGCATACCCTCAATGTTATGCATATTGAGAGAAACATGGTTGCCACAGCGATGGGATTTGTGATGGGTGACACTAAGACAATTGCAGTCAGAAAGGACATGCAACAAGCAAATGTGATGCATCATCTTCATCTTCAGAGGGACGGTGTTGATGGTGCATTCATAAAACCACATGCCCCTTATGTACTTCACCGGGAACAAAAACGGAAGTTCTTGCGTACCATACATTCTGTGCAGACACCATCAGGACATTGTGCAAATTTTGAGAAGCTTGTGAACTTACAGAAGGAATGCCTGCAATTCATGAAAACACATGATTGGCACTTTCTACTCCAAGAAATACTACCGACTGCCATACATGGATTACTACCAGAGGGTCCAATGGTGTGTCCCATTAGATTGGGTCACTGCTTTCGTCAATTTTGTGCAAATATCATTAATGAGGACGAGCTGACACAGCTGCAAACATACATTGCAGAGACAATGTCACTAATGGAGCTCCACTTCCCTCCAGCATTTTGGAACACCATGCCACATTTGGTCAACCATGTGCCCCGTGAATTGTATTGGTGCGGTCCTGTACATGCAAGGTGGATGTATTCTGGCGAGAGATACATGGGACATCTAAAACATTGGTCAAAAACAAGGCGAGGCCCGAGGGCTCCATTGCAATGGGGTACGTCATTGAGGAAGCATTGGGATTTGTGACTGAACATTTTCGGTCATTTCCAATTCCTGCACGTGTAATCTGGGACATGGACGAAGATTTAAAGGACTGTAGCGAAGTTCTCGAGGGGAGGCCAGTGGATGTGCGTTAGAGTGCGGCTGATTTATTAGAGGTGCATGAGCACATTATCCGGCATTCAACTTTCACGGAGGCCTTATACCGGTAATATCCTCTTCTCTGACTGTATTAGGACTCATAATGTTTCCATCCTGTTATTGTTCCATTATGTCATGTTCTATTGAGAAACCATTGTGTTATTTATCCGCAGCAGTCAACAATGTTTGAGCATTGACGGAATACTCGCTCATACTGAGATGTCGGTCCTTCCATAAAGCCAAGTACATTACATTGTACTTGCTGCACAGTTTGAAGTTGTCGGATTTTAGCTTGTCCTCTGCTTTCTTGTGTAGTTGAAATTGTGGTATTATTGTACACCCTTTTTGTAGTGAGTATATAGACCTACAAAATGCAGAAGATACCCGATCTAGGAGACGGTTCAACCGATTCTTTCACTGGATCGAGGAACGCGTGCAGTCAATAGCAGACTTGGGCCTGCCCAGAAATCTGTCTCTCACCACGCTCTCTAAGCTACCTATCCCAGTAGTGAAACATTACACTTCAATGTACGCCTATGGATATCACTTCCGTGTGGATGACGAGGAGGGACGGAGCAATGTTTCCTTTGATTCTGGAGTAGCGTGCATTGCCACTCAGACATGTAGGTCTTCAACGCGAGATAGACACCGTGTTGAGGCTCCATTGCAGTATGTTGGAATATTAAAAGATATACTTGAAGTGGATTACGGACACCTCCAATATATCGTACTTGAATGCTCTTGGATTAGGCCCGATGTAGGAGGCAATTGAACCATCCGCGTAGATGACCATGGTTTCTTGTCTGTAAAGTTCAATGCCCGACAGTATCCCGCAATAGAAACGTACATCATGCCACTCCATGCAAAACAGGTGCATGTCTTCCAAATTCTCATCGTCGGTTGTTTTTCTCTTCTCATGCCAGCACTTATGCAAATGATAACGTAATGATGCAGCTGTGAAATCGATATTACGCTGAATAACCTGAACCGGAGTTTACATTGTTGGCAAGTCTACTTCATACAGGATCCTCTGGATCTAGATTGGAGGATAGTCCGTGATGTAGAGCCTTACTCCACGCGTGTGACAGCGGAGTCTAGAGAGGAGTCATTAAGTGCCTCCGGTCGATCTGAGCCCACGACGAACATATCCGCTGACAGAAATCCGCAGGAATCCCAAGGACTACACCCTGTATTGGAGGCAGATGTAGCTCATGTTCTCGCACATGAAGAAGCTGACAACGAAGGCGGACACGAAGTCGGCGATGAAGAAGAGATGGATTTTGACTGGGACGAAGGCGATGCTGAGTAGTGGGAGGACGCTGATTTTACAGCGGAAGTTGAGGATGTCCTAGATGACCATTAGCAACGATTAATGGTAATCCAAAGCAAACCTTAATTTTGAAGTGTGCAGTGTTATTGAGTCGGCAATGTTGGACATGATTGTTTTTTGGTAAATACTGTTGCTCGTGAACATATCAGTTAAATTTATTTTATCAAGTGCACTATCGTTCAGTTGGCAATGTACGATGTTCATGTGCATGTGTGTACAACGTGGAGGGGCATGTTGTGATTGATGTGACGCAGAATAATGATGATCACTGACTGCAGACGGTAGCTCCAACGAGCAAGCTCGTAGTTGCAAGTTAGACAACTATCAAAATTTCCATTCAATATTCATTTGATTAAAGGGCTCAACCTACATTTAGTCCCTTCCCATGCATTAGCAAGAATAGATTACTCACGGCTTTGTAATCTTTCAGAAGCATCGAAGTCTAGATCTCCTCATTTTGCATCATTTAATCAGATTAAGGGACTGACTTCGGTGGAATACTTGTATATCAGCTGCCGCGGTGTTTAGTATTGCTCAGTGTGCCCATGTGGGAGGTTCCTAAAAAATTGCTGGCGAGCTCTACGAAAAAGCTATTGCTATCATTCGAAATTGTAAGGAAGGTAAGAAGGTGACCTTGGCTTCAGTTGCAATGGCCCCCGATGAAGTTCACATTTTACGGCTCTAGCAGGCTTAGGTCCACTTGCTGCTTATAAAGGGTACAACGACTGACTCTAAAATTTCTGAATGGTACCATTATATGGCCTTGTTTAATGGATTCTTGGTGAAGTCGTTGATAGTTAGGACCTGCTGACTTATTCAGGTATATATCGGACAGCTGACCCTGAAGAGTGGTATTAACATGCGTTTTCACAGGGATTTTGAGGAAGCAGGAAAGTAAATTACAGAGGCACTGACTCAGCAGAGAAAATTAATGGTGAGTTTGCCTGTCAGTTTGGGTATGAGATGCAGAACACAATATAGCCCTAAATTTGTTATTATGCTCATATTTTTGCAATTAATCTTCTCGCAGGTGACAAGCATCTACGGGTGGGTGTCATCTCACTGGTAGAAACAGGGGAGGATTCGAGGGTGCTGGCTACGGAGTAAACGACTGTGTGCGCGTCGAACGAGGCGCCTCGTGGCAACGGCGGGTTCACGTCGAAGTGGTCGCTGTCAGTTCCGGTTGTTCCTGAGGACGGTTCCCGTTGTAGAGTGTGGGTCCCCGATCGAGTGTGCCCGGGCAAGGGCTCGAAAAAGATTTCAGCGGGCTGTTCGAAATTGGGCTGGATGATCGGTTCATTTAGATTCTCATCGTCGTGCTGTAAAGTTCTGGACTGCGTCAATTTTTTTCTACCGTGCTGTCGTCTGATTACCCGGGTTGATATACCTTCGTCTGTCATAACAGGGTAAAGCGTGGTCAGGGTCTTTGCTTGGAATATATCCGGGGTAACGATATATCCGTAACCGGTGATATACATAACAGTGTTCGCAATTGAGGACCTCTTCTTTTGTAATTCATGTCCGGACACGGGCCGGATATATGCATAATGGAAATCCGGATCCTGACTCGGCATGTATTCATAGCGGGTGGCTATTTTGGAATGGCGGTGCATTTTGGACCATGTTGTCTCGGATCGGTTTATATATGGGTTCTTAATATGGATTACATCCACATTTAGGAAATTCCACACATCCAGGGATCCACTATGTGGACTCGTATTAGGTCTGAGCAAGTATTAGGGGATGGCCATTCTCCGAACTCTCACCGACTTAGATTGTGGTAAAAAAAAACGGCACATAGCGTTTTATTTAAATCATGCTCAGAATTAACTTCCAAGCAGTAGTTACATTTTAAAATTCCGTGAAATAGATCAGGTCTATCTCGATACCACTCTCTGTCTACAATGATTTCTCACCCACTATACCGTAGCAAAGGTAGGTCATGTCGAAGTGCATGTGGACTCCTCGATCTTGTATGGAATTAAGAATTTGGAGTCCCACATCAATAAAGCGTGGCGTCCCCGTTTCGGAGGAAGTGCACAGTCTAGGGAGTGACGTTCGTCTGTTGAGGAAGGGTACAATACTTTCACAGATTGCTTGAAAACTCTTAGGACGTGCACCCATTGAGCACCGTCTGGACAGGGCGGACCATCCTTCATTGCTTTGGACTTCGGCCCGGGTCCGGTTTTCCCAGCTGCAACTACTACCTCCCCGTGGTCTGGATGAACAATCCAGACGGGCTTCTTGGCTGGAACGACTGCGTCTGAATCCTTTGCAGGTTGAAACGCCGGAGGCACCTTACAACATACGCCTGTCTTGCGACCCCTAGCCCCGCGAGTCTGAATGCCGTCATTCGAATTGATCACACCTGTAGCTGGTGATTCAGCGCATTTTGAAACATTGTCAACTAGGCCCGTTGCAGTAGTCGCAGGGTTCTCCACGATTTCCGTCAAAAACGGTGCCCTGTTAGGAAAGGAATTGGTACCGCGGCTGGACTCGGGTGAGGCATGCGTAGGTGCACACTCTGAGATGGCGTGCTCTTCATGTGCTGGAGGGTCTGCGCGCAATATAATGGTGTCCCCGCTTACAGGTGACATAGCGGTTGGGGAATCTCTGATCACTGCCCCTAACAGAGGAGTGGGCAATCCTGCAGAATGGTACAAAAAACTATTCTTTAGACGACTACGCATATACTGCAAGCTAAGGGGTAGTCAGTTTGTGAAAAGAGTGGCGATGAAATCGATGGGATACAATGGAAGTTACATACCTTGCACTGTATGCGGTATACGATCTTCCATGACTCCCACGCTAATAGAAGGAGATTGAGGTTCTGGGCAAGGAATAGTGTGCGTTTGATCAGAGCTCCCAGAATTCGGAATGTTTCCTATGATGTCGGGTAGAGGTGGTTTAGGTATGGTTGCGGTCCCTTGCTTGAACAGTTGCAGAAGTTCCGTCAGATTAGTCTGGAGGAAATCCATACGCGACTCCATGCCTTCTTTCCACGAGTCTGATATTTTCTCACGGGGAATGGAGTTGTTGTGACTGGTGGTACCCTGTGATGATGTTCACTATATGAAATCAGATTACATACAAGTTCCAGTCGGTCACGAAATAAATATCAGACTCGTTGGGTATGTAATTGAGGGGGACATCGTACCTGACGCAAAGAAGTGGAGTTCACTACCTCGGGGGAGTGTGCATGAGATCCGTATGTCTCTGTTGCAGCATACTCCGTTGGAGCGTCCATTATCCAGTCTGAACACATGGGTGTTTCGTAGAGGTTTGCGTACTGAAAAGGGGTCCAACCTTACTGTTTAGTATTCGCCTGGATTAACTGATGGGAAAGAAATATATCGACTGTACCAAAACATGTCCAATTCAGAATGAGGTTGGGTTCCAACGTACCTTCACTTGATCGTTGCAAGGAGTGTGCAATCCATCAGGGACAGAGTTGCTCCTAATGGGGCGACTTGGGGTTTGCCTGGGCCCTTGGTCACTGCATATTGAAACACTTTTCCCCACCTTAGATCGAATTCTGGACATGGTTTCACTTTTTGCTTTCCCTTCTGGACTCTCCCAGAATTGTTTAAGTGTTCTGAAGGCGTCATCGGGGCAGTCTTCGTGTTGTCCACCTAAGGTAAACACATAGTGCTTGTGCCACTTATATCTGTCGTTGCTCAATATCATTGACAGATATGACGATAATTCCTCTGGTTTAACTGGATACACAAAAGAGAAACGAAGATCGAGCTCCCGTTGGATAGTTTTTAGCAACCATTTCCATTCCTGTGGCGACTTGCGATATTCTCGAATTGAGTGATCTACAGTCAGTTCTGCAATAGACCTAACGGCAGCCTGCCATTTTCCACGATGCCCAATAATCTCACCATCAGGGTTTGTGAGTATGGGGTACCTGATCTGTCGGCCTTCTGCGTGAGCAATTCTTTGCATAGCATAAGCTTCCTTCTGTAAGTTCCGTGCACTGCGTTTTGCCATTGCCTCGCGTTCTTTGGTAGCCGGACTACGAGGTCGTCTCTTGTTTTGTTGCACATAAGGTCCAGGGACCGGTGATATCTCAACGTGGTTGCTCACTGTGGGTGGGGCAGTGTGAGCAGGTCGTGGAGCAATATAAGGGATTCGTCTATGAAACGGGGACGAACCTGGATTATTTGAGTTGCTTGGTTGAGGAGAGTTAACAAAGTCGACTGAAGGCTGGTGAGTGAGTTCTGGTGCCCATCTGGGAGAAGGTGTGTCTTGCTGCGATCCATGTTGCAGAAATGTTCGGACGCCATGGTGAACCAATCCACTCTGAATCATCCATAGAGCATACACCTCAAGCATTACCCTCCGGACATATTGTAACACATAGGGCGAGATAAACATTCTGACACTCATGTGCAGCATCGACATATCTGACCATAGACACCAGGTGCATGTCACAAGTAGACATATTTTATAGGGCTAATACGGTAACATCGTTACAGGATTCCGGATTTAGGGTTCAAAAGAACTTGGGCCGGATCCAAATTACAATTCTACAAGAAAATCTCTTTCGATACTGTAACTATACCAATAATCAAACCCAAAGCATGTTATCATGTCCCCGCCGGAACGACTACATCTATACAACATGCTGCAGACACCATTTTCCAAGGTTTAGCGCTTCAACCCTAATTATGCAATTGCTGTCCAGGAAAGGTTTTGGGATCAGTACCTGAGTGGCGACTGGCGTTGTCGCTCGGTGTTGCGCTCCACTTGAGGTAGGAATACTAGACGTCATCACCGAGTTCCGGAGCACCTTGAAGCAAGGACGTGAGGCACGCAGTAGGAGTCGGGCAGGAAAGTCTGGAGACGGCGATAAGTGATCATCATCATCTGAACCGCTGGAGCAGCTGCCGCATTCGGAGAAGGAGGACGCCATGACGTTCACTTCGTTGTCACAGAAAAATCCACTACATTAGTCACTGACCTACGTCGAGGCATGCCTTAGAATAGAATATGGCTGGAATTGGAGAGCAAAATGCGATTCATGCAGTGACATTTAGCCTATGCAACAAGTTGAGGCGAAAAAGTAAGCTCGGCAGGGAGGCGAGGGAGCCGGTTTTGTCACCTTTAGGACTATTCAACGAACCTATCCCTGCGTAGGCCTCCATATCTAACTCTGTCCATTCGTCCGATACCCTCCTCGGAGCGCCGTGAAAAAATGAGGGGTTCCGAAATGGGAGCGAGTGCAAAAGGCCATAACCAGAGTTGTTCCATGTAGAGCGATCTCGTACCCGCAGCAGATAGAGATGGAACACAGCAGTAGTGAAACGTATGAGCAAGTGTTGTGTGAAGATAGAGATGTAGAGGACAGATGGTGGTTTCTTGGAGGGGGAGACGCAGCTGTTGCATCCCATGGCGTGGACAGCTCTCATTGTCACGCAACAGAACTAGAAATCGATCCGCCCGAGACGACCATTGAAACTAACAAGCCATTTGTAGAGTCTATCGCGGAACCTAGGCCTCGATGTTTTGGAGAAACTGAGCTAGCGATGTTGGACTCATTCTGTGTTAAGTATGGAGATGCACCTCAATTTAGGGCAGATCTGGTGAAACTTGTACTGTTTTTGTTTTCTGTACAGGAGGTACCCGGAGCGAATGCACACGTCCAAAGTCTGGAAGTTACTGACGGATTTGGGACGGCGTATTGCTATTTAGCTTTGATCCTCACGGTCGTGATAACGTTCACAGTGGCGAAACTTATTGCTCACATATATCGGACTTCGTCGCGGCAGATAATTCATACGGTGGGAGCGACTGGTTTAGGGCGTGTCGTTAATTTGGATGCCAGTGTCTACTCTTCAGATGTAAACCAAATCCATTTGGACGATCTGCCAGACCGAGGATTCGAAGGGCTGAATTCAGAGGATGTTACTTACGGGGAACGGTTCGATGCTGTGGAATATGAGAGGTCTTGTGAAGAGGAGACGAAGGGAGCTTGGTCTGATTGGTACGAAAGCATGACTGAGGAAGTTGAGCACAACTTAGAATGTTGGTCTCCTAAGTAGCGTTCGTGAAGTGCTTGATGGTGAGCTAACATTTACCAACTGTTCAGAGTGCCGGGGGAAATGGCTTTGTAACGGTGCAGAATCTGCTGAATATGAGAGCTCTACTCCTACGATTCATTTATCTACTCCTACGATTCACTGGAGTTCCTACTTAGTTCTTTACTGACAATGGTAGATTAAGTCGTAAGTGGCCAAACATTTCTATGGATACTTCTGAGATCGTTTAGGTCCGTCATCCAAGTTACAGGAGTGGCTATTAGGATATCCATAGCCGGGGAATTGAATTGTCATCTGCCTTAGTTCAGGTAGTGCATCAGTCCTTCATTGTAACACATGGGTTTGCTCCCAAGCTACAAAGTGCAATCAAGGTACGGACGAGTGCATCTTTACATCATTAGAATCCCCTTTGCCTTCCTCTGCAAATTGCGTCACCTGGTTGGACTAGTCCAGAAATTGAGCAGAGATTCTACAACTCCTTCCGAGTGAAATGGAGACCCCGCTTATCGGCATGGGAACAACATTCACAATTAATACGTAATACAAAAATATGCATAAAGAACTCCCCGACGTCAAAAGGATTAACAACCATGCACACGGTTCTCAGAATGTACTGTCAAATGTAATTGCCTCTTACATGTCCAGAATTTACGACGTCTCTGCATGCCCAGATCTAACTGTATTCACTGTTTAATGCACTGAACTGAATCTACGATGAAGCTGCGTGTTGCATTGATAACCGTATAGTAGTCAAACACCTCGCCTTCCCAGAAGGTGCTTAAAGCATGAAACACATTGCGGCACAAATTAAACCACGACAAGTGTCTACCTTCTCCTGAGAGTTGGCTGCGTTTACTGACGTGGCTAATTCAGTCGTCGGTTTCCCTTCTGCATGAATTCCGTGACGACGTCCATCAAGCGAAGCTCCTCGTGGACTCCGGTCGATGCCCGATTACGCTGGCAAATGAGGTCCTCGTATACTCTCACGTGTTCTTCTACCCGTTGTCTTGCACTCTTCAAATTGTCCCCTACAAGAGTCGTCTTCCTTGTGACCCTCTCCATCTCGAGCCTGGTTGACCTGAGAACCGCTTGGCAGAGATTTGCGAGACTTCGTACGTTTTTCACACAGTCAGTACGATTCTCGGTGGATTCTGAGTACTCATGGAACTGGATCGAAGCAGCTTTAGATAAATCGGCGGCGATGTTGTGGTTCTCTTCTGCGCGGCGTTCATGCCTTTGCATTTCCCCGAATTTTTCTTTCAGAGCAGTTACCCTGTCCTGCGCATGTAAGAGCGTCTTCTTAGCTGAGGCCAGGTCTGCGGCGGAAGAGTCAATGTCATCTTGAATCTTCCTTTTCTTTATACGTGCAGCTGTAACAATTTCTTCAGTAATCACAGACAGTCCCATGACGATGGGCGATTCTTCCTGGCAAAAGCAACAGAGCTGCTGAGCATTGCGTGATCTTCTCGGATTCGTGTCGTTCCTTACGCGACGGTTTCCGTTGTCAACGCCCTCCTCCTGTTCTTCAGTGGGTGTGGCCACCTGCGCAATACGGGTGTCCAGCAGTCCAGTTTACATTGAGTCCGAATTCGTTCCATAGATTTGAAGCTACGTGAACTAACAGAGACTTCGTTCTTATCACTGTAATATTGGGGAATTTAGATGCATTACTGTTAGGTACAACAACAGTTGCTGCTTCAAATTAAAATACCTTGATTTCTGGAGCCACTAATACGGCAGCAGAGTCCTCGATGGCGGGAAGGATCTTCTTGTGTATCCATGGGACCGGTCCATCGACTGCGGCGTACTCGGTTAGGGGAACAAAAGCACTCCTCTTGTGCTGTGGGAAGCATCTGCTCATGGCAAACGCAATCCAGTTCACTGGCCGACCCGATGCCTCGACTGCCAGCCCCCGCGCAAAGTGATAGGGAAGCACACGACGTAGAAGCTTGCGCTGGTGCACTCTTTGGAATAACTCAATCACATACAAGTGGTATTGTTCACCATCCTCTTCACGGAACTCATATCCTCTACAAGGCGCTCCTATTCCCTCCGTGATCTCCACCGCGGGGCCCCACCTGCGGAGCACCTCACTCCGACCACATATTTCCCGTGTCTCTGGATTTCCGGGGACAAAGCCATGGCCATTTAGTTGCATAGAAACTGTGAACCAGTCGCGCCATTGATCCTTTGATCGTTCCATGTCGAGAGAAATGGGACGGAGCTCGGCGTTGCCCTTCGCTCTTACTCAATCACGACCGTGAATGCTCGCGCTTACAAAACAAAGAGCTGAACAAAACCACAGTGGCTTCAAAGAAAAACAGAGCTTCCCATCTGAGCTAGAACGGTGAGATAAGTGCGATATTTTGGTGCTCATATCGCTTGGGAGTTGCCTGAAATTAATGCCGTCTTCATAGATGGATCCGGGGTAGTAATGCGAGATCGATTTTGGTGTACAGATTAATTGCTCATTTGCGACCTCGTCATTACTCAAAGAGGGGCATTAATCCGCGACACTCATGAACCGTCGGAATTCAAACCCGTTTAACCGGGTATGGGATTCTATGGAAAACACAGCCCTCATGGGGTTTGTAATTTCTTCTCCAAAACAGATACAAAGATGCAATGACAGACTCAGTAACCATGAATTTCCGAATTTCCCCTACGCTGATCTCATACTAACTACTCTTCATCATAGTCGCCGCTGCCGCCGTCATCTGGGTATGCAGATGCGCCAGAGTCCTCGACATCTTCTTCACTGCTGGAGTATACCTCGCATTCTTCGATGTAGGACGTGCTATCCGAACCCTCCTCGGATTCATCGCTTGTAGTGAGCCCACGCTGGATACGTTCTTCGAGGTTGTCCAACACCGAATCCGAGATTTCCCGCTTTCGAATACAAGGACCAGTCGCCGTCATCTCACAGATCTCTGTGCACCTATGGCAGAACCACGCACCCCAATCCACCTTCTTCGCAGGGTTGCATCTACATCTCCTCCGACGAGTACGTATTTGGTCGTCTAAGCCCAGGTACTGTGCTTTTCTCCAATCTGTACATTGGCAGTGTTGCGGTCTCCTTAACCAAGTGAGTTGGTAGCACCTTCCGCATGTACACTCACACATGTCGTGAATCCCGTGGAGGTTGTCTTCAAACTCTAGGGTTAGGCAATCCAGTAACCAAGGGGAGATACGGGATCGATTGTTTATCCATTCGGACCTCCAATGATCTGCCATAGCTCTCCGTGGACCAGCTTCGCCATGCCCGTATGTTTGAGACTGATTGGTCTGTTATTTTATTGCAGTGACGGGTACGTCTTTGGGTCTCGCACGCTGTTATTTTCTCCCCGATCGTGATCGTCAGTCAGCACGATAAGCATCTCTAAAAAAGCGGTGAGTCTATTCTGAACCACGTAAGACATGGGCTCAACCAGATGGTTACCCTCTGCCTTTTATATTCCGCCGCCATTAACGAGTTCTTGCCATCTTATTTGGATCTCGCTTGCTATTCAGAGTGTGGCATTACCTTTCTCGAAAGGGGTCATTCCTTGGCGAATTTTCTAAACTTGGTTTTCTTGGAATCGGATGCTTGCCTTCCTGCGGTTCATTCCAGATAAGCATAAAGAATATTAATTTCTCAAAATAGCTCGGATCCATTCCAGGAGAGTTTCGTTAGAAAAGAGGTCTCTTTTTGCGAAATGCACGTCAGAAGTTTCCGTTGATGCCATGAAATGTTAGAGGAGTGGCATGATGCATCGCCACTCTAAGGAAACGACGACGTTCTCGCACTGTTACGAGCCGCGGAGCATGCAAATCGGCTTGCTCTGGGTTTAGGCAGTTTCGTCCGAAGAGAGACTAGGATTTGTTGTAGAGCTGACAACGGATTCCAAAGACCGTTTATCTCTTTAAAGGGGGCATTAGGATCGTGTTACTTACTACTTGCGATGCGTTAACTGGGACGAATGTGCCATACATGTCGTCTTATGGCGTAATGCACGGTTGGTGAGTGGAATTTCTCTTATGAGAGAGGTTGTGCCGCATTGATTTAGAAGAGTCGATCCCTGTTAGGTTCTGCTT